>CM024605.1:35895127-36495127 GCA_014182555.1 Eucalyptus erythrocorys | reverse complement strand
ATACAAAAGAGAGACTCATAGTAAGACTTTGTGAAAGATCAGTAGAGACTCTTCACTGAGAAGTTGAGACTACAAGTTTGTAAAATCTCTTTTGATTTTTAGTAGAATTCAGCCAGTGGGCTATTAGCGCGGGAGAGTGGACGTAGGCTTGATCTATGCCGAAACACTATAAATCTTGTGTTCTTATTCTATTCCCTTAACTCTTTTATTTTGCTTCGTAACTTTAATTAAGCATTTAAAGTTTAAAACTCCCTGATTTTATTTGAAGTTTTACCAAACTGTTTAAAGCAGAATTCATTCATAGTTTGTTATCTTCTAAAGGCAAATTACTTTAACTAAACTTTGCGAAAATTCTTGTTCACACCTATTCACCCCGCTCTAGGTGTTATTGCTAGCCCTTTCACTAGCAAAGATAAAAACGAGTCTTACACTTGATCTTTAAATGTAGGCTTTAGACATTTAGAGCGTGAATGATAACTATTATGGGCAGAAATTGTTCCTGAAAGAGAAATAGATTTTTCTATTTCTATTCTTAGATGAATTTCTAAATGAAAAATACCCATTTGATAATGATACAAAATTTCTATCTCTGAAATAGAAATTTGTTTAAGAACGATGCGAAATTTCTTTCTTCCAGTGGCCACGGTGGCAACTGGTGACCGGCGACCGGCGGTTGGCAACTGATGACCGATGGTGGAAGAGGCGGCTAGTGGCTGGCGACAGCGACTAGCGGGGGCGATGGGTGGCAATCGACGATAACAGTAGCCAATGGTGGGGAGTGGTAGCAACGAGCGGTGAATGGCGACCAGCGACGACAAATGAGCAATCGACTAATAGCGATGACAAAAAATGAGAAGAGTTCTTATTTCTCATTTATGTTCCATATATTGGAGAAAACTTCTTTACTATTTTGAAGTTGATAAAACCTTTCGAGTAAAGAACACCTGGAGTGCCATAACTTGGCACGGGGGGACACTTAAGTGCCATAACTTCAAAACGGTACACTTGAGTGCCAGTTTCGAAATTAAATGGGACACTTAAGTGCCACTCCGGCGAAAATCCGGCCAAGCGGGCGACGTGGCGATTTTCCGGCGACGGAGGCCCAAAACGGCATCGTTTTGCACGGCGATGTGGCGAGAAAATGCAAAAACGACGCCGTTTTGTCGCCGACGTGTGAAAAATAATATAAAAATTAATTAAATTAAATTAAAACTTAATTTTATTTAAAATATTCTAAAAAATTTAAAAAATTAAAAAATTGGAAAAATTAAAAAAATTGGAAAAATTTAGAAAAAAAAAGGGGGAGGCCGAAGGGGGGGGCCGAGGGCCGAGCCCTCGCCGCCGCCGCCTCCCCGCCATCGCCGGAAGGGCCGACGACGGAGTGGGGAGGGTCGGCTGGGGTCGCCGGCACTTGGCCGACCGGCGGCGGCGGGCCGCCGCCCTCGGCCGACCGGCGGCGAGGGCCCATGAGCCCTCGCCGCCGGTTGGCGGGGGCGGTGACCCCGGCCGACCCTCCCCCTCCGTCGCCGGTCGGCCGGGGCCGGCGACCCCGGCCGACCCTCCCCCTCCGTCGCCGGCCCTTCCCGGCGACGGCGGGGAGGCGGCGGCGACGAGGGCTCAACCCTCGGCCGCCCCCTTCGGCCTCCCCCTTTTTTCTAAAATTTTCTATTTTTTTTTTAAATTTTAAATTTTTTAGAATATTTTAAATAAAATTAATTTTTAATTTAATTTAATTAATTTTTATATTATTTTTATGCGTCAACGACAAAACGGCGTCGTTTTTGCATTATCTCGCCACGTCGGCGTGCAAAACAACGCCGTTTTGGGCCTCCGTCACCGGAAAATCGCCATGTCAGCCGTTTGGCCGGATTTTCGTCGGAGTGGCATTTAAGTGTCCCATTTAATTTCAAAACTGGCACTCAAGTGTACCATTTTGAAGTTATGGCACTTAAGTGTCCCCCCGTGCCAAGTTATGGCACTACAGGTGTCCCAAACTCAAACCTTTCCAAGATCTAGTCTGAAGACTTCTAGATTTTACGTCAAAGTCTGAAGACATCCAGACTCAAGTTTCAAAGTATGAAGACCGCCAGACTTTAAATTCAAAGTCTGCTCGCTGACAGTTTCCAGATTGAAGAATGAAGACTTATCCAAATGCGGGATCATCTTCAAGGATTCAATTCGTATGGTCTATGGGTAACCTTATGGCTGGATATAACACCTACATGATTGATTATCCTTATTGGAATCAATTTCGATAATCAAATCTTTTGGAAGGGGAGCAAACGGTTTTACTTATGGAAACCAAGATCCTGATTGTATTGGTGAACATGATTGATGGACTTTTATCACAAATCATCTAACGACTTGAGATCACCTTGATTGATTCTGTCCAATGGGTAGATTAGAAGAATTCCTTTGGAAAGTGCCAATGATTGTGAAGGTATGAAGGAGTATTTAAGGCAAACTCTCTAGTTGTTCAATAGAGTACATGAAAGAAAAATTTCCAAGTCTAAAGCTTTCTAGTTCCTTGCTTTTTATTCACTGAGCTCAAAATTGTATACAAAGAAAGAAACACATAGTGAGATTTTGTGAGAGACCAATAGAGACTCCTCACTGAGAAAGCTACAAAGTCTATGCTATAGACTTACTGGGATTTGGTTGGAGTGAGAAAGCACTGGTTGAATACGATGCAATGATATGAAAGGATCAAGTTGTTGATTTCCTGAAGGAGATAGTGAGGGAACTTGCAGTTCTAGTTGGCAACAGGTATTAAAGATTGTAGTAATTGAATCTCCTCTGTTTTTAGCCAATAGGAACATATGCATTTGTACTGTCTATCTGTCGTTTTTACAGTGAATAAATAATTGATATGTCATTTTGATATAGAATATTTTGATTCGCATAGTCCTGCCAATCTGATGTGGAGTTTATCATCTTTGGATGTTGGTATCAATGACAATGATAATAAAATGAATGAACCACTATGATGCATTGGGTCTTGAAGTTAAAGCACGTGTATGAGATAAAAGCGCTATATGTTGAGTATGGACTGAAGATCACTCCAGAAGCCGGCCATACCCTTTTGTAGAATATTCCAGGATAAAACGAATGACCTGCCTTGTTTTCTTACCCTTTTCTGCATTTCCCAACTGAGACGGATTGGTTGTAAGGTGGAGATTTCCCGTTATCTTGTTCTTTTGATTTTCAACCAGAGTTATTGGGCCAAAAAATACCATACCATTGTTATAAAGAAAGCTTTGTGAAAAGAATACAAAAATTTATGGATCGAAAATGGTTTACTAAACACATATTGGAAATCGACAAATTTGTAACTTGATTAATTGAAAAAACCTTTTGAGTAATATCTCCAGAACCAAACCCAACTCAACTCTCGGCTCTCTCTTTCTCTCTCTCTAATGTGAAATCTTGATTAGTTCAGCCAAAAATGTCAGGTCTTCTTTCAACTTCTGCGGATTATTTTAATTTTTTCCTCTTTCCTGATGATTTATTGCAACTCACAGTCAAAGACATGATGAGAAGCAGAAGATCTTCACCCGCTACCTGTCTTTTCTTTCAAGTAATGTTTCTGAAACTTGTATGTCTGATATAAGGCGACATGAGCCCCAACTGAAAACAGCCCAACTTCAGATATCTCGACTTTCAATGGATGCTTTTCATGAAATACTTTTCTATTGGCACATGTGCTGTTTCATACAGTCAACTATGGGGCTCCATTCAAGAAGGCTTCTTAGTTAAGGCACATTTTAAAATGAAGTTCTCTGATTATTAAATTAGGCATCCATTGAAATGTTCGAAAAGTTGGTTGAGGCCTTAATGGTCTGCTCTTTTAACCGTAGCTAATGTTTTAACTTTTGTTCGCTTCATCATCATGAATACTGGATCCTTTCTTTGTACATAACTAATGGGGTTTCTGTCTTTATATGCACAGCAGTTATTCTTTAACACCAAACATGTTCACTTCTTTTTGACCTTCCACAATAACTTGTCTTATCACGTAACTGTGAATTCTTGTAAATGTACAGTCTTGGAGGATTCACTGCGTTGGTATCTGCTGGGGAATTGCCTGAGCAAGTTGCTGGAGTAGTACTGCTCAACTCTGCAGGACAGTTTGGAGACCCTAGTGCTAAAGCCAAGAATTCTGAAGAAAGTCTCCAGCAGAAGGTTGTCGTGAAGCCACTGAAGGAGATTTTTCAGTGGATATTCCTTGGGTTTTTGTTCTGGCAAGCAAAGCAACCAGCTCGTATCCAATCCGTCTTGAAGAGCGTATGTTGTTCTCTCGCTCAATCTCCACTCTCTCAAAGATTTGAATGGCTTAGGACCATATACCTGAGAGGCTGCATTACCTCCCAGCAAAGGGGAATGGTGAGATCTAGACTTGATCATGAGATGGGAGCCTTGGTATCTAAAATTTGAAGAAATAATAATGGAGAGAGCAGGGAAAAAATTGAAAAGAACTAACTGTTTCAGGCAAGGCAATGCCATAAGTTCTAGTTTTAGGTTCTGTTCAGGCTGCAGAAGCCAACAAAACAATATTCCATAAATTTCAGTTTTAGGACCATATATCTGAGAGGCCACATGACCTCCCAGCGAAGGGGAACGGTAAGACCTAGACTTGATCATGAGATGTAGGTTTTGGGTATCTAAAATTATAATAATGGAGAGAGTAGGAAAAATATTGAAAAGAACCAACTGTTTCAGGCAAGTCAATGCCATAAAATCCAGTTTTAGGTTCTGTTCAGGCTGCAGAAGCCAACAAGACAGTATGCCTGAATTAAGCTAACTACAGAATCTCCATGCTTTTAATTTCATAATCTTGATTAATTAGGACAGACTTCCTTATGTTGTCTGTTCTGTTGCCTTAACTTATGTAATTTGTGAGCAAATGGTCTTGTTAATGAGTGTCCCGGGGTACTTTTTGCAAATGCTTAAACATGAAACTTTCAATTTCCAGATCACTGATTTCATATAAAACAGAAGTAACAGTGCCTTGAAAACTGTAGACTTTAGTTATTTAAATCGTTTAAAAAGTGCCTCTGGATGCTCTTTAACAAAAATCCCCAGGAAAAACTGACAGGCTGAACTTGACTGGTGTTTTCTGATTATGTTTGTGGGCTGACTTCAGTTATGTGGCCACATTGTAATTTTACTTAAAAGTACCTCAGGATTTGACTTTCAAGCTAACATAACGTGTCCCAATCGGTTGGTGCCTCTGAATCCCAATAGGAGCAGATTGGGATTGCACCTGGTCATGCCAGCCTCATTGCCGAGAACTTGATAGTTGAATAAAACTCCACAAAAGAGCAAATCTTTTGAGTGAACCTGAATGAGGATGAGCTATCTGGAGTTACTGAGTTTCAAAATTCCCTAAGTGGTTCAGACACTCTGCTCTGACCAGATGAGCAAAATATTAGATCCTCCACCGCGGAGGTGGGCTTGTCACGACAATTGGGTCAAGGCCTCTGATGGTGTCTAGAAAGGCTCTAGCTCTTCATGTCTAATAAGTGATTATCTTTTTCACTCCTAGACTCTATTCATGCTATGCTAATTATTACATGGCCGCCACATGATTCAGTTTTCTGCTTCTCCAGGTTTACATAGATTCCTCCAACGTAGATGACTATCTTGTGGAGTAAATAACTATGCCGGCAGCAGACCCCAATGCTGGAGAAGTTTACTACAGGTACAAATTGATGTTCCCTTCCTAAATGTGATCTACATAGGGTAGTCACATGGTCATGAATTCTTCAACTTGTTCCATATGATTCCCTTCAACTTGATCGGATATATGATATCCATCGCTATCCCAGTTTTCCTCTTTTCAAAGGTATTTTCCGTTTATGCTGAAGTGAAGAAATATCTATATATCTATATATCTATATATCTATATATATATATATATATATATATATATATATATATATGGGTGCAGATTAATGTCACGGTTCATGATGAATCAGACCAGATATACCCTGGACAGTATCTTGAGCGAACTCTCGTGCCCTCTGCTGTTAATTTGGGGTGATCTAGACCCGTGGGTTGGTCCTACCAAGGCCATTCGTATCAAGGAGTTCTACCCGAACATGTAAGAAGGTGATGCGATGGGAGAAGCAAGACAGAGCAGAGGAAAGAAGGCTTAGAGAATTTCTTGTTTTCTCTGTATATTCATGTATCTCCTTTGTTGTATAATTATAATACAATCTGTACACTCAAAAAAGGAATGAAAGAATTACAGATCAATTAGTTCTCAATCTATTTTCTAAGATTGATTGCATGAGATTAGGATCGAATCAATCTAATCCCAATTATCTCCTGCATATCCTCTAACACTCCCCCTCAAGCTGGTGGCTTGTAGATGTCCAAGACACCCAGCTTGCTTAAGAGATATGCATGCTGCCTTTGACATAGAGCTTTGGTGAACACATCTGCAGGCTGTTCAACGGTTCCAATTCCCATTGTTTCAATTACATCTTCCTGGATTTTTTCCCGAGTGAAATGACAGTCTACTTCTATGTGCTTGGTTCACTCGTGCATCACAGGATTCGCTGCAAGCTTTAGAGCCGATTCGTTGTCACAATATAGTTTCGTAGGTCCTCTCAATTGTACTCCAAGATCACTGAGTAAACCTCGTATCTAGACAACTTCACATGTAGTTTTTGCCATAGCCCTATACTCTGCTTCAACTGAGGATAGAGAGACTGTTGCTTGCTTCTTGGTTTTCCATGAGAGAAGTGAGTCACCAAGCTTTATGCAGAATCCAGTTATGGACCTTCGACTCATGGGGCATGTCGCATAGTCCGCATCACAAAAGGCTGTCATCTCCATGTTGCACTTCCTGGATAAGAGTATTCCAAGTCCCGGGCGCCCCTTCAAATACTTGACGACCTTCAGTGCTGCATTCATGTGGGATTCTTTTGGCTTGTGCATGAATTGGCTCAAGTTCTGCACTGCATATGATATGTCAGGTCTGGTCATGGTTAGATATATAAGCTTCCTTATGAGTTTCTGGTAGCTTGTCGGGTCTTGTAATACAGGGTCATCTTGAGATGCTCCCCCGGCATGATCTGCTGTAGTCAGCCTGATATTTTGTTCAATTGGAATGACAGCTGGCTTGCATCCTGATAAACCAGCTTCTGATATGATTTCCAATACGAACTTCCTCGGCGAGAGAGAATTCCTTGATGGGATCGTGCAATTTCAATTCCAAGGAAATGTTTAGGTGCTCCTAAATCCTTTATGTGAAAAGTGGCATGCAAGTATTCTTTAAGACTCTCTATTACAGCTTCATCATTTCCCATGATAAGGATGTCATTTACATAAATCATCAAGTAAATAGATGACGTACCTTTAGCCCATGTAAACAAGGCATAGTCATACTTTGATTGTTTGAAGTTTGCATTAATGAGAGCATTGGCAAATTTTGCATACCATTGTCTGGAAGCCTGCTTTAGTCCATAAAGGGATTTGTGGAGACAACACACTTTGTCCTCCCCCTGTCTCCGGAAACCCTGAGGAATGTCCATATATATTTCTTCATTCAGATCACCATGAAGGAAGGCATTGTTGACATCCATTTGATGGAGCGACCAATCATGAATTGCTGCCACAGAGAAAAATGACTTGACAGTGACATCTTTAGCTACCGGAGAAAAGGTCTCATTGTAATCAAAACCTTCTCGTTGTGTATACCCTTTCGCCACCAATCGAGCTTTATATCTCTCAACGGACCCATCTGCTCTATATTTTATTTTATATACCCATTTGCATCCTATACTTTTCCTGCCTTTAGGAAGATCGACTATTTTCCAGGTGTGATTATCTTCCAGCGCCTGCAGTTTTGCTGCCATCGCTTGTTGCCAGCGTGGATCTTGGGATGCTTCTTCGTAGGTGGATGGTTCTTTCTCATCGGATATACGACTAATGCAACATTTATGCTCCGATGAAAGTCTTTCAAAGGAAACATAGGAAGATGTCGGATAGTTGATACCTGGTCCATTGAGTGAAGCACAGACATAATCTTTTGTCCATGTTGGTGGTCTCGTGGCTCTTCCCGACCAACGAGGAGGATCAATTGATGGAGAAGGAGACATCTCCGGAGGAATGGTTGCTTCTCGAGTATCCGATGACTCCTCAAGATTGGATTGAGCAGGGTGTGTGCTTTCCAATCTTTCTTCAGGCTGGTCAATTGTTTGAGGAATTATTCGCCCTGGGGATGCAGCAAGGAAGTTCTCGGGAGATTGATTGTCTTCAATTATGAGTTGATTGGAGCTAGTGGAGACGTTTGAATCCCCAATGGCTTCCTGAAATGGGAAAACTGTTTCATGAAATATAACGTCCCGCTCACAAAAATTCTCCCGTTGATGCATCCAAGAGATAGTACCCCTTCGTAAGTTGGGATAGCCCATAAAGATGCATTTCCTTGCTCGTGGTCCCATTTTGTCTCGGTGTCCCATGGTTGTAGCATAACACAGACAGCCAAAGACTCGCAGATGGTCTATTGCTGGTTTCTTCACATAAAGTAGTTCAAAAGGTGACTTACCAGCCAATACTCGAGTGGGCATCCGGTTGATGAGGTAAGTTGCAGTGAGAACACAATCTCCCCAATAGGTTCCTAGTATAGAAGCCTGAAACTTAAGGGCGCGTGCAACTTCCAGCAAGTGACGATGTTTACGCTCCACCACCCCATTCTGCTGTGGAGTGTAAGTACAGGAGCTCTCATGTAGAATTCCATGGGTTAAGAAGAGTGACCTGCATTCATGATTGAAAAACTCTTTCCCAATGTCAGTCCTTATTCGCTGAATCGATCTTCCAAACTGATTCTTTACCAGAACAATGAATGTCTTCAAGTGAGCTGGAACTTGTGCTTTTGACTGCATCAAGAATACCCATGTTGCTCTAGAATGATCATCAACAATCGTGAGGAAATAACGTGAACCATCACGATGTGTTGTGTGATATGGACCCCAAACATCCACATGAATTAAGGATAAGACATGATTTGAACGTTTCGAATTGGAAGGGAATGCCAAACGAGACTGTTTTGCTAGGGGGCAAACATGACATTTTGAATAAGGAAAAAAAAACACTGTGTCCCATTCGTGAATGAAAAAGAAAGGCTTTATCATTGGCAATAGCATTACACAATGATGATTTATTGAAGGGAATCGTTTCATCCGGACTTGGAGTGCCGGCCCAGAAATATAAACCTCTAGAAATATTACCCAAGCCCATCAGTTTCTCAGTCGAAAGGGCCTGAAAAAAACATTTGTCAGCATTAAAGAGTATTTTGCAGGAATTTTCTTTGTTGACTTTGGACACAGAAATGAGGTTGAACTGGAATTGTGGGACATATAAGACATTTTTCAAAAGAATTTCAAGAGTCAATTGAACTGTTCTCTCATTGATGTGACGTGAGTGATATTTCCATTTGGAAGTTCCACGAAATGTGTCTCCAATTTCCTATTTCTTGTTGAGAAAAACTCACATCACAGATGATGTGATCACTTGCCCCTGAGTCTATTATCCATGCCCTTTTTGAAATGGAATTTATTAGGCAGTGGGATATACCTGAATAGCTTCCCCTTTTTTCTCCAATATCTGCCTTTTGTAGTGCCTGCATCAATTGTTGGTATTCCTCGTGGGTAATTGGCCGGTCACTGCTTGCCCCAGTGGGTCCAGTCACTTGATAAGCTGTAGAATATTTTTTTCCTTTCTCTACCGGCTTTCCATGTAATTTCCAGCAATTATCTATGGTATGATGCGGGCGCTTGCAATGTTCACACTATAATTTACCTTTTATTTTTGAATTTTGGCTGAAATTCCTTATGGAAAAAATCTGGTCGTCAGATCCCAATTGAGGAATAATCTCCACCGTCCGATCCAGCTGATAGATTGGTTCTTTGTGAGTCGTCAGATCTTCGGGGAAAACTTGGGCCGTCGGATCTCCTTGACAAATCGAGGCTGTCAGATCGCCTCATCAAATCCGAGCCATCGGATCGCCTGAACATATCCGAGCCGTCAGATTGCCTCGGGAAATCCTGACCGTAGAGCCGATCCTTTTTAAAGGGCCGATCCATCATTTCGTAACCTAACCCTAGTCCCTCGCCCCCAAATCTCTCTCGAGCTAGGGTTTTCGCTCCCGATTCTACTCCACATCGATCTCCTCGGAGGGCGAGGGCTACGGTGTCTCCTCCTGCTTGCTTCAGAGCCATGAGCCTCTGGCTTTCCTCTTGGATAGCTAGCTGGAAGATCCGGCCAAGGGGTGGCACGGGATCCATCGCCAGGGTCTGAGATCTGAATGTCAGGTAACTTTCGTTCAATATCAGGAGAAATCGAGTCGATTTCTCTCTGTCTTTGATGGATCTATACTGTCGGAGTGTCTCTGGGGGTCCCTCGAGTTTTTCCTCTGCAGCCTCGAGCTCGTTCAAGAGCGATGAGAGTTAATTGTATACGGCTGTGATCGACATATTTCCTTGCTTCAGATCTGTGAGTTCTTGTGTGAGGCAGAAAATCTTTGCTCGATCTAACTTCCCGTACATTTATTTGATGTTGTCCCACATGGTTTTGGAATCCTCTGTCAGTGGGAGCCCTGCTGCGACGTATGGAGAGACGCAGTTGCCGATCCAGGTGCGGATCAGGTGATTGCACTTCCTCCAGTGCCTTGCGAGCCTCTCATCCGACGGGATCGGTATCGTTCCATCCAGGAAAGCGTCCTTGTCTTTGGTCGCGAGAGCCCTCCGGAAATCCTATGACCACTTGCTGTAATTTTCTGGCCCGGTCAGTTGAAAATTGGTAAGTCGAACCTCTGGACCGTCAGCGGTGGTTACATGCAAGGGATCCCCTGGTTCAGGTCGGCCGGTGACCGCCGCGATCGGATATGGAAAAAACCCAGGTGGAATATTAGGGTTCGGGTAGGGATTTATCCCTGTACCCGACCCATTGAACCCGGATCCGTGCCCCGCATTAAATGGATTCGGGTGAGGACTCGCTCCGGATCCTGTTTCTCCAAACCCGCTCCTCGGTTCTCCCTCGGTGGCTAGATTTGCCCCGCTTGCAGCTGGTGGATTCCCATCGAGGTGGACACCGCTTTGGTAAGTCATTACCCCCGGCGATGATGGATTCGGATTTTGCCCGACGTACCATGGATACGGTACCCATTGGTAAGGCTGACCCAGAATGGGTTGCCCCATATTCGCCTGAGCCGGGAACCCTCCCCATTGTATCTATGTTTGTTGCTGCGTTGTGGGATTTGCAGGGTTTGCTCCGGCGCTTTGTCCCCGCATCTCTGTGCTTGAGGAAACTTCTCATGTGGATGGAGTCTCGATCCCAGCAGGAGGTTGGTTTTCTGGGTTCATGGTAAGGAAATCGTGCTGGCTTCTTCTCCCTTTGAATCAAAAAATGATTCTTTCGTTACAATCCGCAATTCTTGCTTTTGCAGGTTGAATCTGAAAGCAATCTGGTGCGGAATTTGGAAAAAAGAGCCTCGGCTCTGATACCATGTAAGAAGGTGATGCGATGGGAGAAGCAAGACAGAGTAGAGGAAAGAAGGCTTAGAGAATTTCTTGTTTTCTCCGTATATTCATGTATCTCCTTTGTTGTATAATTATAATACAATCTGTACACTCAAAAAAGGAATGAAATAATTACAGATCAATTAGTTCTCAATCTATTTTCTAAGATTGATTGCATGAGATTAGGATCGAATCAATTCGATCCCAATTATCTCCTGCATATCCTCTAACAGAACACATCCTTAGTCAACCTTCAGGCGGGCCACTGCCCTCACGATGAAGTCCCGGAACTTGTCAACAAGGCATTACTCGATTGGTTGCCAACCATAGCTCCAAAGACCTCCCTTCAGGAATTGTAAATACAGATTTAAATTCTTTCCTGCCAGCGCCACTGGCCCTGCTTCATTATCTGAGGATTCAGCTGCTACACTGTATATTCCATTTAAAGGCATTGATCAAAGTTTTGGCATGTCAGGTTGGGAACTCCTTCTCCTTGGTAGAGGTCAATCACATGTTACTCTACAAGAAATTGGTTGCCGAATGGTTAGCTTGTGCATCTGTCCGTCTCAACTACCAGTTCGTTTGACCTGTAATGTCGTCTAATACCTACAGTCAGTATCTTCAAACGTTAGTGAGACAGGTCTGAGACAAAGATAAGCCGAGAGCCCTTCCCCTGCCATCCCTCTGCTAGACTAATGACTTGCTTGAGATTGGCTCGATTTCTTTTAGCTCGATTGAGTTCGAGTAGCTTGTTGAGTTGCATTCCAGTAGTCCATTGAGTCATATTCGAGTCTAAAGATACTTGACTTGATCGACTCACCAGCCTAATTGGGTATCTCATTCTATACACTTGAAATCGAGCTGACCCCAGCTGAGTATGTCGAGCATTTGCATTGAGTCGGGTGCGAGGGGGGAAAAAATTGGTCCATCCAGCTCAAGTTGATGTTCGCACTTGGAGTCGAGCCTTGCAATATGTCGGATCCACTTGTCCCACTGCACGCCTACATGTCATCACCAACCAAGAACTTTCAGAGAGATGAATGTAGTCATATACAATAATTTCTTGCCCAGGAAGAATTTTATTTTCCATTAACTGAGAATTTGTTGCAGCAACAGCCTTAGGTAGACACTTCTAAAACGTGGTCATTCAAGCAGTCTTCTTCTCTTTCGAAGCTTCCCGTAATTTGAACGGCAGGTGGATTCAAGCTAACATTCACCTAAAAAAAAATCGATGTCTTTTGTTTTCGAGGATCGCGTTTATTGATTTGCCATTAAAGAAAGACCTCGGCATGGTCCACACTAGATAATCTAGAGGCCTGACGTTAGAATATGCAAATGCAAAGATGGCGGAAAAAGGCTTGAACCTGGACAATAAGTTAGAGGGGGTTCTGCGGATGCATCTTAGCTTCGAATTCGGTCTGGATTCAGAGTTGAAATCTGCTATATTCTCCCACCGGAACATATAACAATTATCGACATTAAGACTTCGTTCGTTTCGTGGAAAATAATTTCTGGAAAAACGTTTTTCGGATTTTTCGATGTTCATTTCACGGAAATGAATTCCTTGAGAAAAATGTTTTCCATTAAAAGAAAAAAGTCTTCTAAAGTAGGGAAAAATGTTTTCCACTTTTGAAAAGTGAAAAATATTTTTCTCATTTAATCTCTCTTATATCACACCTCTACAAATCCTGACTTCCTCCTCCCTCCCATTTCTTCTCCTTCTTCTCTTTCTTTATTCGAATTATTTTTTAATTTCCTTTTTTCTTTTCTTCTTCTTTTCTTTGTTTCTCATCTTCTTCTTTCTTTGCTAGTTATCGGACCAAGTGAACCTTAAGTTCGTCGATCTCAAACTCGCGCTCATCGATCTAGCGAGCTTCAAACTTAACACTCACACTCGTTAATTTGGTGAGCAGAAAAAATTTTCACTACCGAGTATTTTCCGAAACATTTTCAAGTTTTAGCCGAACACCAGAAAATATTGTCATTTTCCTTGAAAATGATTTCTAGGAAAATATTTTCCGGAAATAGCTCATTTTCCGCAAAACGAACGGACCCTAAGTAAAAAAACATAAAAAAAGGTTGGAATGTGTCGGATGCATAGCAAATTTATTGCATCCGAAGCTTTTTGCAATGTGCATATAATGAGATTTGGTTGTTGTGCCGTGTATTTTCCTTCTTTCTTTTGTCCTCATACAAGAATCTGCTGCTTCTGTTAATAACCTTTTGGTACAATATAAGAAGGGACATAGAGATACTAAGTAAGGTAATTAGTGGAATTAGCTGCAGTGACAGAGATACTAACTAGTGTCAGGTGGAGAAGTTTATAATTGTAGCATTGACCTGTGAAATCTTGGAGTAACCGGTGGGGAAAGAGATCTGCAGCACGTGATAATCAAGTTGCCTCAATAAACTATAAGGCAACAAAGAATAATGTCAAATTATCCTAATTTAAGATCCACTCAATCTGGTATATTAGCCAACATCTCCGGGGGAAAAAGCCCAGCCTGCAAGGTCAAGTTTTCATCTTCTTTCTTTAATTCTCGTGCCTTGAGAAAGTGTGATAAAAATGGCAGAGAAGAGCAGGATTTTGGTCATCGGAGGGACAGGATATATTGGCAAGTACCTGGTGGGGGCAAGTGCAAAAGCGGGTCACCCGACTTATGCACTGGTTAGAGAGAGCACGGCTTCTGATGTTGAGAAGTCGAAGCTCATCGAAAGCTTCAAGAGCTCAGGGGTTTCGATAGTTTATGTATGACTCGTAAAACATTTTTGGAAAATAATCCTATTTGTCGTATTTCAACCACCTGTCGGCATAAGCTCACATTAAATTCTGTTCTATTTGACTTTTCAGGGAGATATGTATGATCACAAGAGCTTATTGACAGCAATCAAGCAAGTCGATGTGGTGATCTCGGCGGTGGCAAGAGGGCAGCTCGCTGATCAGGTTAAGATCATTGCAGCGATTAACGAAGCCGGAAATATAAAGGCAAGTGACAGTATTTGACAGCTTTTGAAAACACTCATTGAAAAAAATGGAATTGCTCTTTACCATCTTGTATTATGGAAGGTGTTGTTTATAATGCTCTCGGAAACTCTATTCAGTATCTCAAACTATCCATTTTGTCGCAATGTTTCCCATGAATCATTCCAAACGCGTTCATTTTGCATCGCAAAAATGTCGGAAGATAGAGATGTATACAGTGACAAAAGCTTCTGAAAATACAATCTTATAGTTGCACAACTACCATCCATAATTGATATGGATATATTTTCCCTTTTGTCATAACATTAGCTTCTGCTCTCATGAATTTTGCAGAGGTTCCTTCCTTCTGAATTTGGGGCCGACGTGGGCCGTCACAATGCAGTTGAACCAGCAGCGAGCCTTTTCGGGGTCAAAGCTAAGATCAGGAGAGCAATCGAGGCTGAAGGAATTCTTTTCACTTTTGTTGTATCCAATGGCTTTGCCGGACACTTTCTTACGACCTTGGGACAGATGGGTGCTAAAGCTCCTCCGAGGGATAAAATCACAATCACAGGTGATGGAAATCCGAAAGGTAATTGTTCTGAAGGCCAGCTCTCTGTCTTGTTTTACGCGTTGTACTGATTAAGTACATTCACATTCCCAGAAGACCCTATGGATCCTGAGGCATAATCATTCACACCTTGGGAGACTTTGTGTGCTGTGGAGCAATTAATAATTTTAGTTGTCCCAGAACTCATTAACTTAAAACTTTTGAGTGAAGATGGGTCCAGTGGATTCAGGTTCGCTCTTGGTATCTCTCATTGTGAAGCTGTTGAGCTTCTTCAGGGCATCCCACTATTATGCATATCTCAGCAGTGTAGATCTAGCAGATTTCGGAGGGATGTTTGCCTGAAACACGTCTAGTAGACTTAACCCATCATAGTTTGGAATACACAATAGATGTTTGCTGAGGTGTGAAATGCTATTGATCCCAAATTTTTATTCGCAAGTAGCTGCCTGATTGTTGTCAATTATAAGCAATGTCATCACTCGAACAAGGAACTATTTTGGTAGCTCTCGGACTGATCTTAGCTCTATAATTGATCAAGCATTGCTTTCAGGAGTGCGTGCTCAATCTGTGTTCCCTGTTCTATTTGTCAGTTGTTTTTGTCAAGGAGGAAGATATTGCCACATACACTATCAAGGCAGCGGATGACCCAAGAACTCTGAACAAGATCCTCTACATGAGACCGCCAGCGAATGTTACTGAGCTTCAACGAGATTGTTTCCCTCTGGGAGAGGAAGATCGGGATGACCCTGGAGAAGACATATCTCTTGGAAGATGAACTCCTCCAAAAGATCCAAGGTTGGTCGATCCGCTGAAACAGCATAAATAGAAAGCATATAAAAAGATATCAGCTTTCCTTTGATGGTTTCTTGCTTAATCCCAATATTTACTCTCTTCTTTTCCCGTATTTTGACTGATGCAGAGTCTCCACTCCCCATCAACATCTTTTTGGCCATACGTCACTCAATCTTTGTGAAGGGAGATACCGCAAACTATGAGATAGATGCCTCAATTGGAGCAGAGGCTTCAGAACTTTATCCGGAAGTGAAATACACAACTGTGGATGAGCACCTCAATTTCTTTGCCTAGTTCCCTCGTGTGTAATTGTGTTGATGTATCGAGACTGCACTATCTTCTTCTTCTTCTTCTTCTTTTAATTTTGTTTAGTTTAGTCAATTTGTTGATGTCCTATTTTCTAGGACTTAGTTCATGGTTGTTTTACTTGGTCAATTTTATCTTGTAGGAGCAGTTAGCTGCACGTTTTTTTTTTTTTTTTTTTTTTTTTATTTTCTATTTTGCTATTATGTTAGTTTGTTGTTGGTTTTGTGGACCAAGCAAGCTGTTAGTGGGCAACGTGGGTTTATGGTTAAGTTCTAGTATGTATTGAAGCATTTTTCAGTTTTCTGAATAATAATTAAAAAAAAAAAAAAAAAAAAAAAAGCTTTTGCTATCAACTCCTTCTCTGTTTTTTCGAAAACAACGTTGGTATCAGAGCCTTCTTGATCTTAAGGGGCTATGAGTGACTTGTGAGATTGATTAAGAGGTGTGTCTACATCCATAAAAGCAAGATGGAGGCAGGATCAAGTGGTTTTTTAGCAATGGCTCCGCCATTGTTTGATGAAGAAAATTATCAAGCCTGGGCTGTGAGAATGCGAACCTATCTAGAGGGTTGAGATTTTTCAGAAGTTGTGGAACAAGATTATGAAGTTGCTCTCCTTCCTGACAATCCAATCATCAATCAATCAAGTTTCACAAGGAGAGGACAACAAGGAAAGCAAAGGCAAAGTCTTGTTTATATGTTGCTGTCTCACCTGCCATTTTCAGCAAAATTATGGTTTGTGAATTAGTCAAAGCTATCTGCGACTTCCTCAAAGCTAAGCATCAAGGAGATGAGAGGATCAGAAGCATGAAGGGGCTAAATCTGATCACAGAATACGAGAGACTGCAGGTGAAGGAATCTGAGACAATTAAGGAGTATTTTGATAAGTCGATAAGCATTGCAAATCAGGCAAGAGTTTTAGGCACTGACCTCTCTGATAATAGGCTAGTGCAGAAGATTCTTGTCTCCTTGCCCGAAAGGTTTGAGGCAACTGTTGCCTCTTTGGAGAATATCAAGGAATTGTCTCAGATCAAGTTGGCAGAATTGCTAAGTGCTTTGCAAGCACAAGAGCAGAGGAGGTTAATGAGGCTGGAAGGAAGTACAGAAGGAGCTCTGCTGGCCAAAGAACAACAGAATGCAGGAGGAAAAGTCAAGAAGTGGAAAGGGAAGAAAGGAAATGACAGTAGTGGTTCAGAAGCTACTGCAAGAGAGAATAGTGCGGGCAATTCCAAGAACAATTGGGGAAGATATTCCTCATGTCAGCACTAAGGAAAAAAGAATCATCCACACTTTAGGTGTTGCAAGAGGCTAGATGTAAGGTGTAGAAAGTGTCATAAGCTTAGACACATTGAGAAGTTTTGCAAAAAGAAGAGAGATCAGTAGTAGGGTGAGGTACATGCTACAGTCCAGCAAGAGGTAGATCGACTGTTTGTTACCTATTGTTTCTCCTCTAGTACTCCATATGACAATTGACTTGTTGATAGTGGTTGCACAAACCACATGACAAGTGATGAAACGCTGTTTATAAACCTTGACAAGTTGTTGAAGTCAAGAGTGGGGTTAGGAATGGGGAGTACATAGAAGTGCAAGGTAAAGGGACTGTAGCAATGGAGTTGTGTTGGAACTAAGCTGGTTTCTAATGTGATGTACGTGCCTAAAATTGACCGGAATTTGCTAAGTGTGGGGTAGTTGGTAGAAAAGGGATTTAAGGTGATATTTGAAGAGGAGAAGTGTTTGATCTTTGACTCTAGTGGTTAGGAGCTGTTCAAGATAAAGATGCAATAGAAGAGTTTTTCTTTGAATCCTCTTGAGAATGAGTAGATGGCATTCAAGTGTTAGGTTAATGATTCAGAAATATGGCACAAGAGGTTGGGGCATTTTCATCATAAAGGCGTGTTGTTCATGCAGAGGAATGAAATGGCAACTGGGTTACCAAGCGTGGAGAAGCAAATCACAAGGTGCAAAGCTTGCTTGTTGGGTAAGTAGACAAGACTTCCCTTCAAGGAATCCACTTGGAGAGCTACATAGAAGTTGCAGTTGATTCATACAGATCTATGTGGTCCACAAGTGACTCCTTCACTAAATGGTAGCGGGTATTTCATTATTTTCATTGATGATTATACTAGAATGTGCTGGATTTACTTTATGAAGCAAAAATCAGAAGTTGTTGAGGTGTTTTTGAAGTTTAAGAAATGGGTTGAGAACCAAAGTGGTTGCAAGATTAAGGTCATTAAATCTGATAATGGAACATAATATACTTCGTAGAGGTTTAACTCTTTCTGTGAAGAGGCTGGAATTGAGCATCAGCTTACTGCTCCTTACTCTCCACGGCAAAATGGAGTTAGTAAGAGAAAGAATAGAACCATTATGGAGATGACTAGGTGTCTGTTGTATGAGAAGAATCTACCAAAAGAGTTTTGGGCAGAAGCAGCAAACACAACAGTTTTTCTGCTGAATAGACTACCTACGAGGGTATTGGAGATGAAGACACCCTTTGAAGCTTGGTTTGATGTCAAGCCAATTCTAAGAAATTTGAAGGTGTTTGGTTGTTTGTGTTTTTCTCATATTCCACAGGTCAAGAGAGACAAGTTGGGAGAGAAAGCTAAACCTGGGATCTTTGTTGGCTACAGTTTAGTGTCAAAAGCTTACAAGATCTATCAACCACAGACAGGGAAGGTGATCACTAGCAGGGATATTCAGTTCCTAGAAGATGAGAAATGGGACTGGACAAATGAGCCACAAGGCAGGCACAAAGAGTTCTTGCTAGAACCTGACAAGCTGGTGGATAATGTTCTAGTTAGAGACCAGATCTCTGACTGATATATATCAGAGGTGCAGTGTGGCTATTTTGGAACCTGCAGGTTATGAGGAAGCTAAAAGTGATCAGAGGTGGATGAATGCAATGAAGGAAGAGTTGGCTATGATGGAAAAGAACCAAACATGAGAGCTAGTGGAGAGGCCTGAAGATAGGAAGGTGATTGGAGTAAAATGGGTTTTCAGGACCAAATTTAATCCTAATGGCTTAATGAATAAGCATAAGGTCAAGTTGGTGGTGAAGGGATATGCACAGGTTTGGGGAGTTGATTTTGAAATGGGCTAGTGAATCAACCTAGAGGGGGGTGAATAGGTTGTTACGGAATTCTTTTGGAATCTTTTGCGATGCAATATGTTGATATCAAAGATATATCAATAATAAATAGAATACGTATTCACAAAGTAAATAGAGTAGGGTATGAGAGAATTGACACAAGGATTATAGTGGTTCGGCTTAGACCAAGCCTACGTCCACTCTCCACGCTGGTAGTCAAACGGCTGTAATCACTATGTAGCAAAAGAGTGCCTTTACAGTAGACGGATTAGACTTCTTCAATTGACAAGAGTCTCTCCTACAGCTTTACGCTGTCTTTGCTCTATATCGACTCTCTTTGTTACACAAGTATAAACATGAAGGATTTTAGAGAACAAGTGATTTTGGAGATTCTAACATCAAGATTTCTCTACCGGTCTCTCCTTGTTTCCAAGCAACGTCGATCCAACTTAAATAACCTCCATGCCATCATACCCGTTGGCACATTCCAAAAATTCATCCAATCAACCCATTGGACTGAATCAATTTAAGTGATCTCTTTGTCCCGAAAACGTAAGTAGACAGTAGCTCGTCAATCCTGTTCGCCCATACAATCAGGATCTTGAGTTCCCAAAATTAGATTCTTCCAAAAATAAACTTGATCTTCAACGGATAGAATCCGAAGAATCAAATCTTCAAGCTCTTGATCAAAGCCATAGATATCCCATGGTTAGGATTAGGAAATACGAAATCCAATATCTCGTAACCATAAGAATAACCTCGTAGCCACTTGTAAATAAATCGCGAACTATCTTCAGACTTAGATTTGGGTCTCGAGGGTTGTCAAACTGAAACTGAGTCTTGAAGGTCTTCGGACGGAAACGAGTCTTGACCGACTTCGGACGGAAAACTTCGGGCACGAAATTCTGGGTCCGACTGTCTTTGAAAACCCTTAGACCTTGACAACTTCGGACGTAGCCGGCGAGTCTTGGAGTCCTTAGACCACACTTTGTTGAGGCTGTTTTGTCAACTTCAAAACTCCAAGGGATTTTTCTTCAACAATCTCCCCCTTTTTGATGGTGACAAAACCCTCGACAGATTTGTGAATTAAAAACCTGCAAGGAAAAACTCATATATATTTTGAGGATTATATCTGCAAAACAGAGTGTTAGTCCAATAACAATTATCCTCACAAAATATAGTAATCCTGCAATCAAATTCACAAGTCTAAATCCAAATCATCACATTAACATAAGGTCATAGAAGTTAAAACAATCCAATCGAAATCCGAAATAAAAACAGTCTAAATAAAAATCAAAATCAAGTAAAATAAAAAAATCTCCAAGCTTCCTCAGCTTCAAAAAAAAAACTTCAAATCTTCAAAACCTGCAATCAAATCTGCGCAACTCTCCTCCTTTTTGTCCCATCAAAGAGGTAGAGTAAAATTGAGATAAAGTTTTGAAAATTTTTAGGGGCCTGCAAGAAATGAACAAGCTGAAACTTGCTAAGCTCCTGGACTGACTTGTCGAGTTTGGCAAGATTTTCCTTCACTGAAGCCAATTCTGCACTGGTCTGGTTTGACTCCACTTGTGCTCTCAGTGCATTGATCTGTTCTTGCATGTTCACTGAAGTACTTAGCAGCGCCTTCTTCAAGTCTCTCATTTCAAAGTCCATCCCAAAACCTGTTTCTTCGGGTCCAAAGATAACATCCAACAGCCGTGAGAATGCTTTGTGGAATTAGTATTGCTTCCACTTGGACCAGCAAAATAGGTTTGAAAGCTAAGAGCTTCCCTCTCAGCACTTTCTTTTTCAGCAGGTGAGGATTCTTCATGCTCTGGGATGTGTGATGCATAAACCTCCTCAGGGTCAGCACCAGACCTACTCACATCACTAAAATGTAGTGGCGATATTGTTCCTTGTTCTGCAGCAACTCCCCCTGAATGAATACCAGTGGGTGGAGTGGAAAATTCATCGCCAACATCCACATCAACACGAGGATGTTTCTCGGTCTCTTCCCCAGCAAAAGATGGCTCAAATGCAGCAGCCATAGCCTCCTGCATTTTGCTTTCTTCCTCAGCCTTCCTTCTTCTTTCTTCTTATTTAGCTTTCCTCTGTCTCTCTTCTTCTCTTCTTCTTTCTTCTTCTCTTTTTCTCTCCTCTTCTTCTCTTCTCTACCTTTCCTCTTCCTTTCTTTTCCTTTCCTCTTCTTTTCTCTTTCTCTCCTCTTCTTTTCTCCTTTCTTTCTCTTCCTTCTCTTTCCTCTCGTTTCTCTCGCTTCCTTCTCCTCTTTCTTTTCTCGCTCTCTCTTCAGCCTCTCGTTCTCGGGATTACGGGGCTCCTCATCCTAGAGAGAGTGGACAAAGTCATGGCATCTTCTTCATCCTCCTCGTCTTGCAGGATGATCTTTCTTCTTTTCTTTTCAGCCATGGGCTCTTTGCCCTTCCTTTTTGATGAAGTAGTGGGGATCTCTCTTGAAGGTGTTTCCCTGCTCAACCTTTCAATCTTTGCAGATCGGTTCTGAAATTTCATCTTCATCACCATCTTCTCTCCAACGAGCATCAAATTCAACTTTGTTAGGCACAAAGATGCAGAGACTTGAATATCAAAATGCCTAAACAATTTGGTGATGATTGATGAATAAGGCAGCTGACCCTTATCCTTCACCACTGTCCTATACATATGGAAAAGTATGACATGTGGAAGTGAGAAAGGTCTACCCTGGTTGATGGCAAACATCAGCTTTGCCTCTATTTTGGAAACATCGGTCTTCGACGTCGTTTTTGGATGCAGTTGATGACAACTTTATGCAACAAAACATTGGTGGCATTCATCCTAGTGTAGGATATCTTGCCTTCAACAGATCTGTCTCGTACAATATCTAGAGTTGCATAGGCTGTTGAGACTTTTATTGGCTGGAAACTCCTTCTTTCCACACCAATGATGTCAGCCAGCAAGTCAACATCAACAATATAATCTTTGTCCATGAAAGAAAAGGACAAATGATTTGCATCCAAAAAGGATAGATTCGAGTAAAAGTAAGCTGTCAATTCAGAGTGGGCCATAGTCATATCCGTGCGAAATTCTCCAATTGTAACTTAGCAAACTTCCCTCTCAAATTAATCCTTATTGAATCTAGGAAGTCAAAATCCACACTCCTTGGATTGACCACTCCCCTTTTTAACAACTTCGCATAAACTCGTTCATGTTCCTTCGACCGAAATAAATTCTCCGGAGGACAAACAGTGTTGGCAACCACACCAAACCGAGGCTCAAAATGAGAGAAAAGTCTCTCATCATCATCTAAAGTTTCAGCAGGAGCATTCTCAAGTGGATCGCTCGGAATATTTTCCAGCGTCCTCTGTGCAGTGCCTTCACCAACAACCTTCGGCTTTTCCATCTCCTTCAGAAACGCATACTCACTCCTATATCCCCTCTCCTTCAAATACTCCTCGATCGTCTTAAGGCTAACCTTCCCTTCTTTGAGCCTTGCATAGAGATCGTAAGCTACATTTGGCTTAAGAGTTCTTACCGATTCTGCTTCGGTAACAACTTCCTCAGAATGTTGACGCTCTACTTTGCGTTGAGGCGAATCTTCCTCCGTTAGGTCCACCCTTGTAGGACCCTCTTGCTGTCTCTGTGGTCCCCTGCTTGCAATTCTGGAGGACTTTCGAGACGACATTCTTGTAGAGCAAGCAAAGTTTCAACTTGTACGTGAGGAAAAATGGAAACTTTGAGGCGAAAAAGGGACGAAATGGAAATGGCAAAAGGAGATTTTTAGGGTTTTGAGAGTGAAAGAGTATGAAGATGAATCGCAATGGAGTAGCTGAGAGTAAAAGTGACGGTTCGAGAGTATAAATAGTGGGAGAAAAATCACCGGAATACGAATTGTAGCCAAAAAATGAAAGAAAAGAACTGCCAAAAATAAACCGTAAAATGAAAACTGCCCTTTTTTTGAAAATGTAAACTGCCATTAATGCATGTCAGAAAAAGAGCGAAAAGAGATTTTGAAATATTGAAAAGTAATTACCAAAAATATGTTAAAGAGAGAATACGAAAAGGAAATTCGAAAAAAGATAAAATAATATAGAGTCTGAACCCTTTTCAGACCTTACCTTTGCGTCTGAGCACAATCAGACTTTACGCAGAGTCTGAAGCACTTTCAGACCTTGCTTTGAGTCTGAGCCGTCTTCAGACCTAGCGTTGAGTCTGAACCACTTCCAGACTTAGCGATGAGTCTGAACCACCTTCAGACTTTAGCGATGAGTCTGAATATCTTCAAAATTCACAATTCCCAGTCTTGAACAAATTAATTCAAAGTGAGCCTTCTCTAGGGGTTTTGTGAATATATCCGCCAATTGATTCTTTGAATCTACATGCCGAATTACAACATCTCCACTTTGAACATGATCTCGAATGAAATGATGTTGGATTTCAATGTGCTTTGCTCTTGAATGAAGTATTGGATTCTTTGTGAGGTTGATTGCGCCGGTATTGTCACATTTGATTTCCGTCTGTCTTTCATCAACTCCAAAGTCTCTCAATTGTTGTTGCATCCATAGAATTTGAGAGCAGCAACTTCCAAGAGCAATGTACTCGCTTCGGCGGTTGAAAGAGCCACGATACCTGTTTTCTTGAGAACCAAGACACCATCCTGTTTCCCAATAATTGACATGTACCTGTAGTGTTTTTTCTATCCACTCTACAACCAGCGAGGTCAGCATCAAAATATCCAAGAAGAGTAAAATCTCCTTTCTTAGAATACCATATACCTAGCTTAGATGTAGTTGCAATATATTTAATGATATGCTTTACAGCAGTCATATGAGATTCTTTAGGATCAGATTGAAATCTAGCACAGATGCAAACACTAAACAAGATGTCAGGTCTAGAAGCTGTAAGGTAAAGAAGTGACCCGATTATACTTCTGTATAGCTTTTGGTCTACACTCTTCCCTTGTTCGTCTTTATCCAGCTTTGATGAGCTTGACATAGGAGTTTCTTTTTTTGCAATTCTCCATTCCTAACTTCTTGATAAGATCTTTTGCATACTTCTCTTGATGGATGAATGTTCCTTCATTTGATTGATTGACTTGAAGTCCCAAAAGAAGTTTAGTTCTCCCATCATGCTCATTTCAAATTCGTTCGCATACACTTTGAAAAATTCTTGCAAAGTCTCTCATTAGAAGAACCAAAAATAATGTCATCAACATAAATCTGAACAAGTATGAAATCCTTGCCTTCTCTTTTTATAAATAGTGTAGTATCTATTTTACCTTTAGAGAAGCCATTTTGAATTAAAAAATTGCTTAATCTTTCATACCATGCTCGAGGTGCTTGTTTTAAACCATATAAGGCTTTCTTCAGCTTGAAAACAAGATTTGGTCTTTTAGGATCTTCAAATCCTGGTGGTTGTTCCACATAGACTTCTTCTTGAATGACTCCATTTAGGAATGCGTTTTTTACGTCCATTTGGAATAACCTGAAATTTTTAAAGCAAGCAAAAGCAAGGAGTAATCTTATAGCTTCTAACCTTGCCACAGGAGCATAGGTTTCGTCATAGTCGATGCCTTCTTCTTGTGTGTAGCCTTTTGCTACAAGTCTAGCTTTGTTCCTTACCACTTTTCCTTGTTGATCAAGCTTGTTCTTGAAAACCCATTTGGTACCAATGATTGATTTTCCTTTTGGTTTAGGAACTAGCTCCCAAACGTTGTTGATTTTGAATTGGTTTAGTTCTTCTTGCATTGCTTCGATCCAGCTTTCATCTTTCAATGCATCTTCTACATTTTTGGTTCAATCTCAGAAATTAGTGCAAGAGCACTTTGGAAGCTTCTCGTCTTTTAGATCTAGTACGAACTCCTTCATCAATATTGCCAATGATGAGGTCTAGGGGATGACTTGACTTTTGCTTCCAATTTGTAGTTGATTTGTCAATTTGGTGAAGCTCTTCTTCGCTGGAATTTCTGAATTTGTTTGAGGCTCGGCGTCGAGGCTTGATTTTCTTCATGAGAATTTGTAGACACTTGCCCAGACTCTAAATCTTCAGGTTGAGTCTGATTTTGTAATGAATTTTCAAACTTCACATTTATGGATTCTTCCACAGTTTGAGTGCTTTTGTTGAAGACTCTGTAAGCTTTGCTTGTCATGGAGTAGCCAAGGAAAATTCCCTTATCTCTAATGCTTTGAACTCTAGTTGGTCCAAATAAATCCATGTGTAATAGCTGCAAAACACGATTAGTGGATACTTGATTTATAGATTTAAAAGAACTTCTAACCTGTTTACCAAGTACACAGGGAGTGCATAATTCATGCTTTTGATACTTGAGGTTAGGAAGTCCTCGAACAAGCTTTTTGGATGATACTTTTGCAATTTGCTTCAGATTGACATGTCCGAGCTTCCTATGCCAAAGGATGACTTCATCTTGAATTGATATCAAGCATTGAGGACTGTCAGACTTTATTTCTAGCAAATAGATATTCCCATGTCTTCGACCGGTGAAGGACTGTGAAAGATCCTTGCTTGTTCCGAACATGTGTCTTCTTGGAAATTTATTTTGTATCCGAATCGCATAATTGACTAATACTCGGTAGATTGTAGTTCAATCCCTCAACAAGAGAGACGTTGTTGAATGTGAGATTTCCAATCATCACGGTTCCTTGTCCAACAATCTTACCTTTGTTGTTACTACCAAAGGAGACATTTCCTCCTTTTATATGAGAAAATTTTGTAAAACAACTTGAGTCTCCCGTCATGTGTCTTGAACATCCACTTTGTCCAAATACCACTTGACTTTCTTCTTGAGGGTAACCTGCAATTAAGAAAGAAACTCATGTCTTCTTTGGACTGTTGCCCAGCTCTTCTTAACATGTCTCCAAACTTTGGAACATTCCTTTTCAAAATGATCTACACTTTTACATCTTAAACAAGTAAGAGAAGGTCTACCAATAGGCTTTACAAAAACCTTTTGGAAATGATTTTTATAAAAAGTTATTGTTGGCCTATTCCTTATTCTTTCCTTTACTTTTGGGAAATCGATCAAAGGAACAGTTTCTTGTGTCATTCCTAGACCAGATTTATTAAAGTAAGGTTTCGGATAGAAAGAATTTTGTCCAACTTTTCAGAACCTATTGAAAATTTCTTTGAGACTTTTAATAAATCCTCTTTCAAGCAAGCATTCTCTTTTGAAAGTTCATTTCCATTTTCTTTTGAAGCAGCAAGAGACTTGTCTAAACTTTCAACTTTTTCAAGTAAAATCTTTTCTTGTTGTTTCATTTTGGAATTCTCCCTTTTTAATTCAGCGATCCTCAGAGAGCCTTTAAGACGAGACAAAGTTCATCAATGTATTTTGATACTTTGACAGGAATTTTTAAATTTCTAACCTTGATACCATTGTTTGAGTCTCGAGTCTCGAATCTCGAGTCTGAGTCTGAGTCTGAGTCTGCGTCTGAGTCTGCGTCTGAGTCAGAATCTGAGTCTGAGTCTGCCATAAGACATATATTTGCATATTCTTCATCACTCTCCTCACATTTAGTATCACTCCATGTTTCAGCTTTGAGTGCTTTCTTAAACTTTTCAGGTTTTCCTTTCTTTTTCTTCAATAAGGGACAGTTGGGTCTAATGTGCCCCTTTTTCTTGCATTCAAAGCAAACAACTTCTTTGCTGGTATCTTCTTCTTCATTTGATCTCCTCTGAAATCTTTGATTGTTTTGTTTCTTACCGTTGAATCTTCTACTTTTTCTATTCAACCTTCTAAACTTTCTAATCAAGAAGTGCCAATTCTTCATCATCCAGGTCTTCTTCTGAATCTATAACATCAGAATCATCATTAGATTTTAAAGCAATTGACTTCTTACCTTTTGTGTCAAATTCCTCATTGAATTGCTCGACTTCATAGGATTGAAGTGTGCCGATCAATTCGTCAACTGAAAGAGGCATGATCCTCTGTGTTTCTCTGATAGATGTCTTGACGTGATTCCAATATTTGGAGAGCCCTCTCAACAATTTATTGACCTTCATAGGTCCTGAGATTGACTGTCCTTGGTATGCCAAGCCGTTTACAATTTCTGTAAATCGACTGAACATATCCGAGATGGTTTCTCATGGCTTCATTTTGAAGGCTTCATATTGACCAAGAAGGATGTTGATCTTGGTTTCTTTGACTCGATCTGTTCCTTCATAAGTAACATGTAATCTGTCCCAAACTTCTTTGGCTATATCACAAGATGAAATTCTATTATACTCGTAGGAGATAATGCACAACGAGAGAGAGTAAATAGCCTTTGCATCAAGAGCATGTCTTTTAGAGATTTACGCTTGTGGTAACCCCGCTCCATCGCTATTTCTTTTCCTGTGCTTGATGTAGCTTTAGGACTAATCCCGTTCTCCACTACATCCCATTCCATAGGATCTTTACATCTTAGGAACGCCTTCATCTTGTTTTTCCATACGTTGTAATCCTTGCCATCAAAGTAGGGAGGGCTGGTATTGCTCTGACCTTCAATTAACCCTGGAGCCAAAACACTAGCCATAGATCTTTAGCTTTAGAAGTAATAACACTTCTAACAAACAAGCAACCTGCTCTGATACCAATTGAAATGGGCTAGTGAATCAACCTAGAGAGGGGTGAATAGGTTGTTGCGGAATTCTTTTGGAATCTTTTGCGATGCAATACGTTAATATCAAAGATATATCAATAATAAATAGATTACGTATTCACAAAGTAAATAGAGTAGGGTAGGAGAGAATTGACACAAGGATTATAGTGGTTCGGCTTAGACCAAGCCTACGTCCACTCTCCACGCTGGCAGCCAAACGGTTGTAATCACTATGTAGCAAAAGAGTGCCTTTACAGTAGACGGATTATACTTCTTCAATTGACAGTCTCTCCTAAAGCCTTCTGCTGTCTTTGCTCTATATCTCACTCTCTATGTTACACAGCTCGTCAATCCTGTTCGCCCATACAATCAGGATCTTGAGTTCCCAAAATTAGATTCTTCCAAAAATAAACTTGATCTTCAACGGATAGAATCCGAAGAATCAAATCTTCCAAGCTCTTGATCAAAGCCATAGATATCCCATGGTTAGGATTAGGAAATACGAAATCCAATATCTGTAGCCATAAGAATAACCTATAGCCAGCCTGTAAATAAATCGCGAACTATCTTCGGACTTAGATTTGGGTCTCGAGGGTCGTCGGGCAAACCGAGTCTTGAAGGTCTTCGACGGAAACGAGTCTTGACCGACTTCGGACGGAAAAACTTCGAGACCGAAATTCTGGGTCCGACTGTCTTTGAAAACCTTTAGACCTTGACAACTTCAGACGTAGCCGACTGAGTCTTGGAGTCCTTAGACCACACTGTTGAGGCTGTTTTGTCAACTTCAAAACTCCAAGGGATTTTTCTTCAACAGATTTCTCAGAAAACTTTGCTCTCGTGGCAAGACTTGATACAATTAGAATGATTCTTGCTTTGGCAGCTCAACAAGGATGGAAGGTATATCAATTAGATGTGAAATCTGCATTTTTTAATGGAGTGTTGCAGGAGGAGATTAATGTTGAGCAGCTAGAAGGCTTTGTCACACCGGGTTAGGAGGAGAAAGTTTATTTGTTGAGAAAGGTTCTCTATGGCTTGAGGCAAGCTCCCAGAGCATGGTACAGTAAGATGGATGAGCACTTGCTGTGACTAGGTTTCAAGAAAAACCTCAGTGAATACACTCTATATGTCAAGAAGTTAGTATCTGACTTAGTGGTGGTGTCTCTTTATGTGGATGATAAGCTGGTGATAAGGAGTAATAGTGCTCAGATTATTGCATTTAAGCACAAGATGAGGAAGATGTTCGAAATAACTGATCTTGGTGAGATTTCATATTTTCTAGGAATGGAGGTTAAGCAGACTTAGAATGAAGTTTTTATCTGTCAGAAGAAGTATTTGAAGGAGATCCTAAGGAGATTCAACATGGAGGAGTGCAAGAGTGTGAGTACTCCAATGGGTCATAAGGAAAAGCTTCAAAAGAATGATGGATCAGAACCTGCAGATGAAAGAGTTTATAGAAGTTTGATTAGCTGTCTTATGTATCTCACTGCAACTAGGCTAGACATCATGTTTCCTGTAAGTATCTTATCTAGATTTCTCAATTGTGCAAGTGAATTGCATATAGTAGCTGCAACGAGGGTATTGAGGTACTTAAAAGGTACTCTTTCATATGGGATTAAGTTTTGTAGAGTTCAAGAGTTTAAGTTGTAGGGGTATTTTGACAGTGATTGGGCACCGCCCTCGCCAATAGCTGATCCATCAGTGACTGGGTATTCTTTCATATGGGGTATTTTTCATATGGAAAAAAAGAAACCTTGTGCGTTTGATGCTAGGGCATAGTCCATGCCCAAATGATTTGGGGCCTCGAAATCTAGTTGTCTTCCAACCGAGAACTTAAGGTCAAAGAAAGAGAAGGATGAAGAGATTCACAAGTTGAAGAAATATAGTTGTCTTCCATCCGAGAAATTAAGGTCAGAGAATGAGAAAGATGAAGAGATTCACAAGTTGAAGGGAATACTGAAAGCAACAAAAGAGCAATTACAAAAGACAAAATGGAGATGTACAAGAGTTATAGGCTCAAAAAGATGTCTTCTATTATACAGAATTGTCAGCATGCGGTGGACTCAAAGTGGTCTCACGAGATCTAGATGAGGTAAGTACGTCACGAGCCATGAGGTGTGACTAATTTCATTGAATGTTAAAATATTGAAAGGTGTTTTATTTGCTAAATATGAAGTGACCTCGATATTGGACACTAAGGTGGTTTTAAAGGGAATATTGGTGGATAGACTTGAAACATGAGTTAGGTATGAGGATCGCTTTGATGGAGCTTGAGAGTGGAATACAAATGTAGCATGATGTAACCATGTTTCTTCACTTTTGCTGTGACTAAATCATGTTTTGGGTTTACTTCTCTTGCATTATGCCCTGTCCGTGTTCTTCATTTTGAAGTATACGAGTAATTGCTCTTATCAGTCACTGCTGGGTGTTGCTCTTTCTTTCCTTGTTTCCAAATAGTCACTGTGGAGCTCTCTTGTCCTTCTCTGTGGAGTGTTATACAATCTTTTAGATTGAAGAGAAGTATAAATGTTGCCTGTTTTGGCACTTGAGAGTGGTTGAGGGACACAGTTAAATGCTTGGAGATGGTTTTTGTCGATGTATGGCTTTATTAGATTACCTAATACCATATGTTGATTACCTTAAACTACTATATCTTTAGCCCACAATGCATTTCTTCTTGTTCCTGCTCTTAAGGTTAGACTTCTATTTTCATAATAAAACTTTTCAAGTTTACTGGGTTACAGCAATGATGGTGATTTTTGAACTCTGCCTTTGGGTTTACAGCCATTCATTATTGGTTGTAGTGTTCATGAGATGCTTTGGCCACTCATAACCCTGTTTTTTGCAATGAAGTGAATGGAGCTCCTCTGTTCATGTCTGCATATTTTTTCAAGTGATGGAAAGTGTGGTTGATCACGTCTCGTTCATTTTGTTTTAATTAATAATCTTTTAGTGCAATCACGTAACATCTTCTCTATGTTTTGATATGCTTTACAGATTGATTATGAGCCACTCTCTTCGTTAATTTTGTTACTTTTTGTGATCTAAGCATTCTCTAAGTCCTTCTCCAATCCGAATTATTGAAGGTTTAATTATGCGATGTTTAAGTGATCACTAATATGATTTCTTGTGCCGGTTTCATGCCCATTATGCTTAGTCTTCTTTCCTATGCTTTCTGATTTGTAAGATGATGACCATCATAACACACAATAGAGATTTCCAAGCATCATTTGGTACTCGCTATCGTTGAGTCATGAGCCACACTTGAAGGGATGAGGTTAGTGTTATCTTCAAAGGTGTACTGTTCATTGTAAGCATTCTCACTATTAGTTTGTCATAAATGTCTACTTGTGGCTGTCGTTGAAGAAAGCTCATTGAAAAGATTTTATAGCGATGATAGGACCTCTTTCATGTGCAGTTGAACCTTATGTTAGCGACCTGCAGCTGTATGTTCGTGCTACAGCTAAAATTGCTTTAGAATGCAAAAAAGGAAAACACAGCGACATAAGGTATCCCTCTCCTGCTCTCTGAGCAATCTAGAGTCTAATACATAATGAACGCCGGTGAAAAATTGACTGACGTCCTCCAGTTTGTCTAGAGAATTTTTTCAGTATCATGCGAAGAAGGCGCAAGTCCAAACGCTAGAAGTATTTGCCTTTTTGTTGTGATTTGTGTTCTGTGATTAAATGGGCTTTCCATAATCTTTATAAAGTCATCGATCCATTTGATTCATTTATGTTTTTTTTTTTAGGCAGCCTTTGCATCAATATTTGACAATAAAAAAATAAAATTCAGAGTCTTAGTTGTTGTGTGACGCTTAATTTCTAGGAGGAGCAAGTCGAGCTTCATAACTCCTGAGTACCTTCATTTCTTGATTTTGTTTTTTTTTTTTTTTCAATTCTTGTGATTCTGATAGCCTGATCTTTAGCTAAGGCGAAACACCATATAACCGATCATATGTAATATTTTCACGAAATCCAAAAGCTTTTCTTATTGCATGTAAAATTTAAAGGAAGAATAAAGAGTGACAAATGGAAGATGAAAGGAAAGTTAAGAAAAGCCGGATGAGGTCATTTCTAAGGGTGAGTTTGGTTCAACTTTATAAATGAGCTTTTGGTGTAATGCCAATGTGGAAAACCAAAACCCTATGGGAAATACAAATTGTATTTAGTAAAAACTCTTTGTAAATGGACTTTAGGATTAAGTAGTGTTTGGCAGAAAATTTTTGCATAGGCTTTGACTTTTTTTTTTTATATATTGATAAAGAACTCAAATCCTTTGCCAGTGTCAGTGAGCCAAATTTGGCGTTGACAATCATTGGCTCAGGTCGCCCGACCTTGAGCAACTTGGTGGCACGCAACATAGGCGACCCCACTTGGGTTGAGAGGATCGCCTATGGTCACTAGACTTGGACAGCGGTTGTCTGAGGTCATGCAACCTTTGGTCGAGGTCGCTTGGGTGGGGCAAACTTTGCCTGCCCTTCAATGGCCATCACGTGCAAGTTTTCCTAAAAATCGGAAAAGCAATTTGAGCTTTCATTGCATTTGCATGCGCATGCACATGCACATGCATTCATTTAATTGACCTTTATATAATTTGTTTGTTTAAAAAAATTTTGCTAATCGGAAAGTGCCGTAAAGCACCTGTTAAATAACTAATAGACTTGATCATGGATGTGCTCCTGGGGGCCCGTCCTGAATGGGCGGACTTAGCCAAGAAAAGTGACTTGCATGGACAAGCCTCGATATTCATTGAAGCTCAATGGATTTTTGGGCCTGCAATGGGCAATAGTGCTCAGGCCTAGGCATGGCCCAAACCACCTGTTTACTAGTCAAAAAATACTGTACCACTCGAGAACTTGATACAAATTTTGTTGGTCTGACTAGTCCCAAATCTTCCCAAATCTTATAATTGTTAGTAGCGTAAAACTGAAAAGAAATCAAGATAAAAGTAACTAGATATATGTACGTAGAAATAAAACGCAATAGAGCTGAAAGAGTTTTCATATACATTTATTAGTCAACATTTATAATGTAATATTTGCTTGTGATTAGCTCACTCATTTCATGTGGCTTGCAAACCTTGTAAATAATTTAAAGGATGTTAGGAAAATGAAAGAAAAAAAGTACTTCATTTTTCTTTATATTTTTATGAAGTTAGAGATAGAGTTCAAGTTTCACATTGTGATTTAGTTTTAAAGTTATCAATAATCGAACTGAATCGAGTTTAATCTCGAGCAAATATGCTATATAGAGTTGAGCTCGAGCATGATATTGAGAAACTGAGTTTGGTCATATTCACAGCTGAATATCAAACCATCAACATCTAAAACATGCACATGTTCAAGCTTCACATTGTGATCTAGTTTTTAAGTTAAACATTGGATCAACAAACTACTTCAAATCAATTTAACACCTTATCTTAGACACTTTTACTGCATTGACCCTCTAGATAATATGCCACTTCATTTCTCGCATGCCAACAAGTGTGACGCTAGTGGTTTTCAAATGTTCACAAGCCTCTGGCCTCCTAAAACATACGGACAAGTCCAATGACAGCTTGGTTCCTGAAAAATAGAATTACAATCAATCTTTCAAGAAAGTTTCAGGAAAAAAATAACGTAATTAAACTATGCAGTCAAATGAACCAGTATTACACATCAACTAATGTTTGCTGTGTTTAATCTATTTTAATTTTTTTATGAGAATGGAGATGGCGTTCAAACTTCACGTTGTGATTTAGTTTTTAAGTTTTGAATAATTGAAACAAATTGAGTTTAATCTCAAGCATGTAGACCATATAGAGTTGAACTCGTGCACGGGGTTGAAAAACCAAATTTTGTCATACTCAACAATTCAATAGCAAATGATCAATTTCAAGTTAAGAAATCATCAATTTCTAGTTAAACTTTGTATCCACAAACCACTTCAAATCAATTTATAGCTCGATTGTGCCTTTATGGCTTTTTTTTTTTTTTTTTTTTTTTTTTTTTTTAATAAATGAAATACCTTATCTTAGACTCTTTAGTACATTGGCCCACTAAATGATATGCTACTTACTTCCCTGCATGCCGATAAGGATGACGCTAGTGGTCTTTAAAACCAAACAAGCCTCCAAAATATGTACAAGTCCCGTGAGAGCTTGATTCCTGTGGTTCCTGACAAATAAAATCACAATCAATCTTTTGAGAAAATTTCAGAATAAGAATAACATAATTAAACTATGTTGTCAAATCAACCAGTAATGCCTATCAACTTTGCTTACTGTGTCCAATCTATTTGTCATCGTATACTGTATACAAGGAATAGAACCAAGATGTTATGAATTCCTCGAAAGGATACTGATGAAAGTCGAATATAAAGGTTAACTGCATTCCTTGAGATTGAAATATGAGAAATGATCCTTATATCCTGTGAAAAGACAAATAAGACTGATTAAGGAACGGGATTGTGTGTGAGGATTCAATACATCCCGAGTTCAATTTGTTGCACCATCAAATGAAAACAATTTTATACTAAGCCATTCACCAATCTTTGACTTGCACCGTACTTGATCCATGAGATTAGTAAGATATGATATGGGCATGGCGCCTTATCTACTCAAGATAAGTTCCTTTGAAAGAGAAACAATATCTGATTATCAGAAAATGACCAGGTTACTTATAAATCAAGTAGACAGAGGGCCCCCTCCTCCTTTCCCCTTTTCAATCTAGTGCAGATATGGAAGCCCCTTTCTATCTAGTGTAGATATGGAAGTAAGTTAATGAAATTTCATCTATGTGAATTTGCGTACGCAAAAATGCACTCTATCTTGTTAGTTTATCACAACTTTATGAAAACTTGTTTTGTTCCCAAACTAGCTAAATTAAGAAATTTTCATGTACACAATCGACTAAATTATAATAGAAGCTAAAATCAAGACTCAACCCAGGCATCAAAAGTTAAATGAGTAGCAGAAACAGAGTCCATCCAGGTTTTTGTTTCATTGCCAGAAGGGCTCCGTGAAACAAATTTAGCAACATGAAAGAAGAAAAAGGAATAGCAGCTTCCCGAAGTCGCGATTTAATGCTGATGATTGTAACACTGAAAACATGCTTTTTTTTTTTTTTAATTCTTTTTCTTACCCAAAGCACACACGGACCTATACCAATAAAAGCTTCAGCAACTCAGACCAGATTGTCCTTGAAAATCGGCAAAAAATCGATAGCACTTGGATTGTCAAATTTTGTAGGCCAGTTCAAGCTCTAAATTGAAAATACCCCAAATACAATAGTAAAGAAATTGTATATTCATTGGATATTCTGGAGATTTTAAGTGACCAAACAGCACTTTAAGATGACACCTTTCTTTTGACTCCCCACTCCAAGAGATGGATTTATAATAATTTGAAATTGACTTTTCAGAAAATTTCAGAGGGGCAGCATGCATGATAATCAAGCCAAATCCCCAATTTTTTCTAGCCGTTTCCAAAGCAAAGAACTGCACAATTGAGCTTTAAATATAAGTTGCTCCCGCCTTAATAAACCCAAACAAAATCATGCAAACAATCTGTGTACTTCCTCTGTTTTGTTTCGGACGATCCTATCTCTTCTTTTGCTACAACTAGTAAGATCGCAAGAACTTCCTATTTTTGTGCATATACTCATTGACATCACTCCCAAACTTCAGACCAATTCAATCCCCAAGAGAAAACACCTCAAATGAGTTCACATACCTCCACTGGGACGAAAGCAAAATACAAGAAAGGGGATTAAGCCTGATGTAGTGGCCGGTAACACCTTTGTTCAAGCCATTGGGCTAGGATGAAGAGGACCTAACATCGCCATCAACCTCATTGAGCACTTGCGCAAGGACTCCACATCGTCGCGCTCGTACAAAGAGGAAATGGGGGACTTGACGAAGGACACTCAGATGAAGAATAGGAGGATTGATGAACAAGAAGCAGACTTGACAAACAAGAATTAAACCATGGAGGCATGGACCAGAAAGACCGATGAAGAGGTGAGGAGAACTTGAGAAGAAAACTCCACAGATTAGGAGAAGTGAAGAAAACTGGAGAAGAAAACTCAGTTAGGGCTTGGAAATTTGGAGCAAACCTTAGACGGAGACATTTTTGCACACAAACCTTTCTTTTAAGCTCTACACCGTGTAGGAGAGTGAAATGAAAAGAAAAAAAAAAATGCACCGAATGCAATAAACCAAGTTTTTAAAGTTTAGTACAGTTCCCACCAAAGGCAACCAAACCAAGTGTTCAAACTTCAGGCATATGCCTAGTCTATCGACGGGAATTTACCTCCATCTTTCCCGGTACGTGCATTTGTGCTTGTGCGTTGCTTTCTGCAAGTGAAACCATCAATGGGTCTGTCGATGCAGCCGGCACACTCTCTTCCTCCTGCAAAAATGGGAGACATTAACAAACCCCGGGCATCGTATGTCACCATTTTCGTGCCTTCACCAGAGGAAGGACACCTAATTACCACATGTTGGCCCTATTCAAATTCGATTTGACAAAGAACTGACCAAACCAATTTTAAGACTCACAAACGCATTTTATCCAGGTTCTTGTTTCATTGCCTAAAGGACTCCAAGCAACAAATTTGGCAACATGGAAGAAGAAAATCGAATACCGTCTTCCCTAAGTCACCATCTAATGCTGATGATTCTAACACTGAAAACATGTTTTTTTTACCCATAGCATGAATGGTGTTGTACCAGTAAAAGCTTCAGCACCTCAGACCAGATTGTCCTCAAAACTCGGCACTCCAAAAATAGATGGCACTTTGGATCTCAAATTATGAGGCTAGTTCAAGCTCTAAATTGAAAATATTCCAAATACAACATTAAAGGAATCATACATTCATTGGATATTCAGGAGATTTCTAAGTGAACAAATAGCACTTTAAGTAAAGATGACACCTCTATTTTGACTCCCCAGTCCAAAAGATGGATTCATAATAATTTGAAATTGACTTTTCAGAAAAATTTGGAAGAGCGGTACACATGATAATCAAGTTAAATCCCCAATTTTTTTAGCATGTTCCCAAATTAGAAAACCGCAAAATTGAGCATCAAATATAGTTGCTCCCGCCTTAATTAACCCAAACAAAATCATGCGAACAATGTGTGTCCTTTTTCTGTTTTGTTTTGGACGATCCTATCTCTTATTTTGCTAAGACTAGTAAGATCGCAAGAACTTCCTGTGTATGTCAATATACTCATTGACATCACTCCCAAACTTCAGACCTATTCAATCCACACGAGAAAACACCTCAAATGAGTTCCTATACCTCCTTCGGAGTGAAAGCGAAGTACAAGAAAGGAGATGAAGCTCGATGTAGTGGCTTATAACACCTTCGTTCACGCTGTCTGGCTCAAACTAAGAGGACTCAATGTCGCCGTCGGCCTCATCAAGCTCTTGCGCAAGGACTTGACGTCGTTGCACTCGAACGAAGAGGAAATATGGGGATTTGACGAAGAAGAAAAAGGACACTCAGACGAAGAACAGGAGGATCGACAAATAAGAAGCCGACTCCGCGAACAAGAAGTACACCATGGACGAGAAAGACAGATGATGAAGTGAGGAGTACTTGGGAAGAAAACTCAATTTGGGCTTCGAAATTTGGGGCAAACCTTAAAAGGACAGATGTTTTTGCACACAAACCTTTTCTTTTAAGTTTTAGGTTAATATCCTGAAAAATCCCAAACTGGTACACTTGTGACAAATTTACCCCTAACTATTTTTTTGACCATGAAAAATCCAAACCGATATACCTGTGACAAATTTACCCCGACTGACCATAACAAACTCTAAATTGGTACATTTATGACAAATTTACCCCAAACTAATTTATTCGACAGCAAAAAACCTCAAACTGATAAATTTGTGACAAATATACCCTTCGCTAAATTGGATTAATACCACAAAAAAATCATAAAAATTGTAAACTTTGACAAACGGATCGTAAAATCCCAAATTGGAATACTAGTTTATTGTTACGTGTCATTTAACTTAATAATTTGATAACAAAATTTAACGAAAACTAACAGAGGGTAAATTTGTCACAAGTGTACCAGTTAGAGGTAAATTTGTCAAAGGTATACCGGTTTGGGGTTTTTGATGGTCAAAAAAATAGTTTGGAGTAAATTTGTCACAAGTGTACCAGTTTGGGGTTTTTTAGGGTATTAACCCTAAGTTTTATGCCATAGAGGAAATGAATAAAAAATGCATAGACAGCATTTTTCGTTAATCAAATTGGATGAAATTAAAGGAGGGACTCGATCATACTAAATTAACAAGTTTTATGACTCGATTGCGATTTTTATAAGTCTTAGGACTATTGCATTTATCCCTTCAATGTTCTATCTTCACTGTAAATATCGCAAATCACAAAAGTCATTGTTTGATTGGAATTAAGTAAGAAATGGAAAAAAAAAAAAAAAGTTGCAGTATATTACGTAGAAAAGATGCTAAGTAAAACCATTTGTTTCTTATAAAATGAGAAAACATTTTAAATAATAGCCTCTAAGCTATTCCATATATATATTTCCCACAACATGAAGTTTTTCCAAATATTCGTGATAAAAACTGAACTTATCTTACTGCAACTATGTAACTTTCTCATATACAGAAAGAGAAAAGAAAAATGGAGAGAGAAAATATCACATGCATCTACTGGTTTTTAAAGTAACTGAGACCGAGTTTAATTCATGTTTGTATGACTATTTTTTGATTTTCCACAATTATTATACATCTGCCTATAATTGAATTCGTGTTTGTGGATGGTTTTTCTAACTAACCTTATAATGCTTGAAACTCTGGACAGAGCCTGTGAATTTCTCGTTAACCCCAAGTAATTTCAGGCATGGGTAGATAGATAAGTGGCAATCATTTGGCAACTCGTTGAGGCCCTCGACAATCCACAGCTCGAGGCCTGAATGTATTATCAAGTACTTGACGTTCTTTAAGTTTGATAAACCACCAACACTTTGCAAATGATCACAAGAAAGCTCCAATTCTTCCAACGATTTTGACATACCAACAACTTGAATACCGAGTATCTTAGGGTTATTCCTTAGCCAGAATTGCCGTAACTTATTGAAGACTTTCGATTCAAGGATCAGTGAAGATTCATGGGAAGATTTCCCATGTATCTCAACGTACATGAACCTTCTGAAGGACCTGCACCCATTGATATGCAAAAACTCCAACGATTCCAACACCCCAGCAACGTGGATCTCATCTAGTTTTGGGCAATTCCAAATGGCGACCCATTCCAGCATCTTCATGCCGGATAGAATGAATCTCTGGAGGGGTCCACCATCATCATTAACATAAATTTTCGTTAAATTTGGAAGATGAAGCCCATCGAGTTTAATCTCTTCCACTTGAGGGCGACGTAGCATTAAATTTGACAAATTCTTTAAGTTGGAGGAGAGTAACGTGATTGAATTGAATTTCTCAAGCCTTAGGTCTAATAGAGAAGAGGGAACTTGTGTGAAGGGTTGCAAGTTCAGTCCAAACAAATGGAGTTGACTAAGCCGACAAAGGGAAGCCAACTCCATGGGAGCAGGGACATGGATGAGAGACAATCTCAACTGTTCTAGTTTGGATAACTTCCCGATCCACCTTGACTCATCGGTATGAATCATATCTTGTTTGCCATAATCAAAGCGGCCACGTAGGTCCAGCTCAACCAAATTAGTCAAGTTTGAGAGGTTTGGGACAACTTGCAATGACCCAGAGAACACTTCCAAATGCGTTAAACTTATTGGGAGTGCCGGCAACTCTCTAATTTTATATATATCTCTTAACACCAGTCTTTGCAACTGCGAAAGTAAGCCAATTTTAGAAGGAAGTTGACCTTTCAAATTGGCATTACCCCAACATACTAATCTTTCCGGAACTGATGCGCGACTTGAAAGCTCCAACTCCCGTAATGATTTCCACTTAAATATGGAATCCGGTAGTTCTTTCATTTTATGACACCCCTTTAAAATGAAGCGCTCTAGATTCTGTAGGTCCCCGATTTCTTCAGGCAAACCAAGCAGATAACCCCCATCAACCGTTAACTCTATCAAATGCTTTAACTTCCCAATAGAGCTGTCAATCATCTTTAAACCATCGCAATGCCGAAAAGTAAGCCGCTCTAAAGTTGAGCATCCCGATAAGTCTCGTGTTGTGGTTATGTGATGACACCCACTAAGTTCAAGAACTTTCAATTTTCTTGTCTCCTGTAAAAAAATGAATGCATTATCCAATGGAGGAACAGTTCAAATGTTGCTTTCAAGGACAGAATAGAAAGAAGCATATGACGCACCTTTATTAGGCTCCCTAATTTCATATCGTCTAAACCGGCAATGCTTGAAAATTGAAGGACCACTACATTCTTTAAGCACATATTGGTCAGCTCATTTTCTAAATTAACAGCTCTCCAATAAATCCATCTTAATTTGGGAAAACAATCCATTAGATCGCCAACAAAGGTTCCTCCATTGAGTTTAAGGAATCTTAGCTTTTCAAACCTTATAATCTCTTCACTTTTGATGAATACTTGTCCACGAAACAAGTCTAGTTCCATTGCTTCAACGTTCTTCATCTGCAAATGAGAGCAAGAAACTAGTATTCAACATTCTATTTTATCGAGGAAAAGTATTAAAACCAAGAAGAAAAAAGAGAATCCATCAGTTCTCTCATTAAGTGTTCCACCTTCTTTGTCTTTATTGTATCGAGGACTTCATCCGGAATCCATAACCTACTACGCTCTTCAAGATTCATCGGATTTTCATTACAAACAATTCCCCTTCCGAGATCTATGAGCTGATCGTGCATCAAAAACTCATTGCCCTTTCCAATCTTTATCAAGGACATCCTTTTGAGGACCTCAATTCCTCTAATCGGGAAAAGTCCACAATCACTCCACATATAAATTGCATTTGTCTTTTCCTTACCAATGAAAAAGCATGCGATATCCAGAAAAATTTGCTGTTCCTGAAAAGTCAATGCATCATAGCTAATCTTCAACTTATCGTAAACACCCTCTGGAAGTGTTTTGTTTAACTTGTCCAATGTTTCTTTCCATATTTCTTTTTTTTCATGGTGCAACATTGAACCAATTACTTCAATAGTCAAAGGAAGTCTTCCAGTAGCAAATACAATTTTCTTTGAAATACCACAATAATCATCTGGAGGAGAGTCGCTATTAAATGCATGTCTACTAAAGAGTTGAAAAGCATGATCACAACTCATCACCTTCATTTCATATTTTAAAATTTCGTACTTTGGTCCACTGATTTGCAAAACTTTCTCGTTTCTAGTAGTAATCAATACTCTAGAACCTGAAAACAAAGCACCTTTTCCAACTAATTTCTCCACTTGTTCACTTTTATCAACATCATCCAGTACAATTAAGACCTTCTTACGGCGAAGTGTTTCTCCAATCCTCTCCATTCCATTGTCAGTTGCATCAATGATTCCTGTTCCTGTGGTATTTCCTCTTCCAGATAGTAACTTCTTTTGCAATCCAACCAAGCCATCCATTCCTGACGACTTTTCTCGAACATCTTCAAGAAAGTAGCAACACTTTCCAAAGTGGGTAGAAAGTTCATTGAACACAACTTTGGCGAGAGTTGTTTTACCGATACCCCCATGCCATGAATTTGAATGAGCCGCCCACCTCCAGAGTCTACGTCTAACAAATCTTTTACTGCTACCACTTGATCATCGATTCCAATTAAATGTTCAGTCACAAACTTTTGCTTCGTCTTCAACTTCTTCACAACCTCCTCAACGACCAACTTAATGAGTTCCCCTTGGCTATCATGAAGGAAAACCATTTCAATAGGGGAAAATTGCAGGGAATAAAAAAAAAACAATTTGATTATCAAATTTCATTCGTGATACAATTCCATCAGACTTCGATGGAATCTCCTTTTAATTTTATTCATTTCCTAGCAGTTGATGTTATTCAGTTACATCTGCTTAATTGCGCAATAATTCGATAACTAATGGGACATCAACAATCAAGACGTTTCTTCTCAAATTTCATATTGAATGTAAGGTTTTCTTAGTTATCGCTTTTGATGACTTAACATTTATCATTTGATGTGTTGTGTGAACCTTGCATATACTTGATCTTGTAAAATTTCAAAATAACACCGAGCATGCTTAAAACAAATATTTTGACGAGAATGATGGAATTGATCCCAAAGGATTTTGGATTTGATTTTTCTAGCTAATTCTATGTAACCATAAAAAAAATATGAATCTACATAACTTTCAAAAGCGCTTTTCATTCACATTGCTAGGTGCGTTGCATTGTGTCATGATGAAAATTGACTTGATCCCAACCATGTGATTAGCAATCTTCAAATTATTTTAATTTTGTTTGTACAAGATGAATGTACGACTATTTATGCATCTCGAATTAGCATTTTATCAGTTATATTCATGGGACAACCTTAGAAGGGGACATTATATTTTCAGGAGGAGAAATGTCTGATGTATTAATTGAAAGATCAAATTTTTAAACAGGAGCTTGCAAGGTACTCAATTATTCCACTTTCACCCATTATATAAAATGTTTTTTTTTTCCCAGCAGTTTCACATTTTTTTTTCACACACATACCATTTAGTATTACTAGTCGAAGTCCCACCTCAATTGTGGTGATATATCTATTTTATTAAGTTTTGAGTAGTAGTTCTAAATACATTAGAATTTTACTAAGAGTTGCTTACTAAATGATGGGGAAAAAGGAAACAGAATTTATATAGACCATCAAAGAAAGGAAAAAAAATGAGCGTTAGTTTCTATTTTTAATTATGATAGCACTTCTAGTGAAATCAAGAACACTAACAATTTTAGTAGCTCTAGCATGATTTTTATGTTTTTGAATTTTCACCTCCTACTCGCATCTAATATGTTCCTTTGTTCTATGAATTATTTACTTAGTCTTTGAAACCCGGAAAAAGAAATGAGGGAAAATAAGGATCTTAGAATGCAGCACGCTCACCCTTTGTATTTCTTGACTTCCCACCCCTTTATTGCATCAACCTCCTTCAAAGCCTCTTTCTAGGAATCTACTTGTTTAGTGCTCAAGTTCTTCTCACGCTCCAAGTTGAGTATGGCATCATGATACAAAGGAGTTTTCAGCTTAACATCATCGGGTTTCACTAGGTAGGATCTCTTTATGCCCACTGGACTTGGAAGCGTTCTCCACAATCTGCGCGAGCTCGCGGAGACACCATTGGCTAGAAGCGTAAGTTCGAGAGAAGATAGGGATGTAGATCCTAGAGTTGTCGATCGCTCTCGGGAGTGCTCCATCAATTCTTTCACCAATAGGGAGCTCTTCATCATCTCGAAAGACACCGATGCCGGCATCGGTCAAGCTTTGGTAGAGGAAGTCAGTAAATCCATCACGAGTGTCGGGTCCTCTAAAGCTCAGGAACACTTGATACTTGCTTCCTGACGATGTTCCTGCCTCTGAGCTACCCATTTTAAACTTTAGCTTTAGCAGCTCTCTCCCTCCCTCCCTCGTGGGTGAACAAGATAGGCCTTCGCCCTTGGCAGATTGAAGGTCTCAACCACAAACATATCGCGTAAATATATCACGAGTGAGGTTACCAATGATTAGAGAAAAGCATAAAAAATACTGTCACAGACTATTATATAAATTCAGTTACAGAATAACAAAAAAGAAGCAAGTATGTAAATGACCGCATTATATTCAAACTCCCAATGATCCATATCATTTGCAAGTCAAATTTTTGGAAAGGTTGAGATTAGCCTGCAATCTCCCCATAAATCCACTTGTCTATTCTTGTTAAGAAGCTGATCGGGGAGACTTTTGGTCCAATTACACAGGAAGGAACGCAACAAAAATACAAATGGGTAAATCAGTCCCGACGACCAGATCCGTCCTCGATCGTGGACAACGCACGCATTCTGAGCAAGGTTTTCATGAAACCGAACACTTGAGGGCAAATCCAGAATAAGTCAGAAGAGAATCGTACCGTGTTCGTGGTCGCTGCCAGGAAAGGGCTTAGTGAAGATGAATATCGATGGCTCCTGGTACGGGGCAGCCGATTCGCCGGAGGGGTCAGTTGCCGGAGTCGCTCGGGACGACCGGGGGACGTTGATCGCTGGGTTTGCGAAGAAGGTCGTACCCTCCTCCGCTCTGCACACGGAAAGACTAGGGTTGGGGCAGGGAAAGGAAGGCCGAAGACTTTTTTAAGTCTTCCTAGTGATCAGAGCGTGACTTCAAGCTGACATGCACAGTGCACGTCAGACTCGTTTCTAAGCCCATGGGCCCTCCGATGTTTATTTTAGGAATGAGGAGGAGTTTCAATTTTGCGTGGTTATGTTTTGGGGTAAAAGCCGAAAAAAAAAAAAAAAATCTTAAACTATGCCCATTGATATACATTTACCTCAAACTTTCACTTATGTGACACATTTACTTAAATTTGTATGGTGTGACCTAGTTACCCCAAACCTTTTCTTGAGAGACCAAAAATCTCAAACTTGCATTCATATAACACATTAGTTGTTTTTGTCACAAAGAAAAATTTTGCGATAAATGTGTTATATTAGTAAAAGTTTGGAGTTTTTGATGTCATAAAAAAATTGGGCGAGTACAAATTTGGAATTTTTGGTGTCACAAAAATTAATTTAGAATATGTGTCATAATAAGTAAAGGTTTTTTATGGCTTTTTCCCTATATTTTATGGCTGCAAGCAATGTTTTAAAAGGAAATAGATCGAAAGACTCCACCTAATGTCTGCTTCCCAGTCAAATGAGGTCAGAAGTTAAGTTCCAAAGAGTAGCATTACCGAAGACAATAAAGATCGAAGAAATTTGTAGAAGTAGATGTGAAATCGACAATATGATTTCTATCAAACAAATAGAAAGTGATATGCACTTATCTAATTTATAATTGGTTACACAATGAACTTATTATGATTTGCTACTTTATCATTATTACGAGTAACGAGGTTAAACAAAACAATTAGGGCGCATTTAGTAACGATTCTATTTCCGGAAAAAATTTCTGATAAAAAATGATTATTTTTAATTCTGTTTCGGGAATAACTTTTAAGCATTTTAAGTCATTTGGTAGCTGTTCAAAATTTATGGTTATGGAATAGAATTGCGTTTGGTACTGTGTTAAAAATTTATACTCCAAATTATTTTCTTTTAATTTTTAAATATTTTTTTTTTTTTTTTTTTTCCTTTCTCTCTTCTTCAAGTGGCCGGCAACCTCACCGGGGCGTCGTCGGCCCTCGGCGAGGCGGGCCCTTGTCGAGCCTCGTCGGCCGAGCCTCACCGGTAGTTGGGTGAGGCTTGCGCAACCCTGCCGAGGCTTAGCCTCGCCAAAAGATTGTTAAGCGTAAGTCCAATGATCCAAGATTGGATGGCCAAGTTTTCCTATGCAAGCAATTACCTCCCAAGTTGCAACACCATGTTGTTATATTTGGAAAAAAAGTCCTTGGTTGTGACCAAGCAATAAGAATTATAGAAGTATCTAAGTATTCAACCACGTCATCATCTCAAGATTTAAACTTTTAGGACAGTTGATAATAGTCTTACACAATGACACACACGGTATTGAAGTAGAAGGTCATGAGTTCGAGTTTTTCAAGGTCCCCTCTTTGCTTTTGCGCTTCAATTTTAGGCCAAGGCCCAACCTATGCATGATGGGGAGTGTGAAAGTATTTAAATAAATATTAAACCATGTCTTATCTAACAACTTCAACTTTTAGCACAGTCGACAATGGTGTCACACATTTGCACTAGCATGATTGAAGCTTCAGTAACAATATTACGACCAATTAACAAAGTTGAATGGTAAAATATAATCTCATTTGAAGATTGATGAATGACCAGTTAGAATCAAATAAATTCTAAGGCAAAATCCAGAGATTTTCTTTTAAATTACACAAAATATAAGTATCTCACGATCTGACAAACCGACCACTAGTATCTCCTTGCGAAACCTGTTTTTATAGGTTCACTTAGATTTTGCAACCACAAAATTGCACTTATACTCGTTCGGAACCCAACCTACAGATTGGACTTCATGAGCAGCAACTGTACCACAGAACGCTTGATAAATTCAACTCAAACAGACTAATAAAGGGAAGCAAACATAGGAGGTAACAACTTTTCAGGCTGATAGGTAATGTGAACCTTCTTAATCTTCAATAAGAAAGGATATCTGGGAAAGAGAAAAGAAAAGTTTGAATCAACTCAGTCAAGAATTACAATCAGATCACGTGTAAATTGATTAAATGCTCAAAATTTTTCACTCACAAGCTGTTATGTTTCTTCGAAGCAGCAGTCTATATTTTCTTTCCACTATCATCAATTTTGCACCTTGATATAATATCATTGGAAGACCGTAATTATTTTGCACATAAACTAATCATGATTCATGGGCAACATAGAAGTTAGAACTCAATGCTTTATCAGCAGCCTCTAAAGCAGACTATAACCACATGGCGCATGACAATAGCTTTTGAATTCAAAACAAGTAACTATGATTCTGATTCACATATTAATAAAACTCAAAAGGGCCCACTCAAATGCTTTATCCACCAGTAATCCTCACAAGAGTTTTGCCCTTCCGTGAAGCAATGAAACCTGCAGGTTTCCCTAACAGTGATTTCCCTTTTGTAATCTAGGAGATATGTTTGATTGCATTTTGGCAATCCCCACATATTCTAAGATTTTTCACCTCAAGTTTTGGCTCCCCATCCTTCGTTGGAACGAAAGCAAATGCAACTGCTAGCTTCTCACTATGATGTCTTAATCTCATTTCCATCTCTTTTTCCTCCATTCGATCCTCCCTTAACGAAACCTGATTAACATCCGGTACATAACCAACCTTCCTAATCTTCAATAGCATCTCGTCCAAGTAATCATGAATCTCCTTAATCATTGGGTGTGAACTATCTTCTCCAACAAATACATGGGTTCTTCGCTTAAGCTCAATCCAGCTGCAACCTGGATTCTTTTTAACACCTCTGTCTCGCATTAGCCTTCTCACTGCTACCATATCTTCCAATCTGCCAGCATTAGCATACATATTTGAGAGCATGACATATGGAGTAGCATTTGCAGGTTCATGCAGCAAAAACTGATAGGCTGCTTTAACAGCTTTCCCCATGTTTCCATGCCCCAAGCAATGAGGCCCAGCCAATGGAGCCAGAACCGAGTGGCATTGTCTCAAATGAGCTTCTCAGCTTCACTTGTTTTGCCTGCCCGACCTTGTAGATCAATCATGCACGAATAATTTTCTGCCTCTGGTTCAAGCCCGAGCTTCTCCTTCATCATGTTGGAAACTGTTTTGCACTCATAAACTTTCCCAGTATGTGCACGTGCAGAGAGTACAGAGATGAAAGTTATACTGGTAGGAGGGATATTATTAAACAGCATCGCTTGAACGAGAGCAAGAGATTCCTCTCCTAATCCATGCTGAGCACAACCTGCAATCATTGAGTTAAGTGAGACAGTATTATGTTCTGGCATCCTATTAAATAACCTCCTGGCATCCCCCAGATTCCCGCATTTTGAATACATTGCAACTAAAGCATTATCAACAGAGATCCAATTTGAGGGAATCTCTGATTTGATTACCAAACCATGCATTTGTTTCCCCCGAGAAGGAGATGAGAGATTGGAGCAGGCACTGATTGCACAAACAAAGCGACAATCATCTGGTCTGTACCCAACTCTTCGCATACTGTGGAAACAATCTAGAGCCTCCTCTGAGAATTCCTTTGTTTTATGAATACTCTGAAATCATAGTGTTCCACAAAACCAAATCTGGCTCCTCGACCTCTTGATATACTTTCTCGCAATCTGACATGGCACGCTTGCACTTAGCATACCAGTCAATCAAGCCACCCGCAACACGTGAGTTCAGTTCTGGAGGAACCCTGTTTTTACGAGCTGAGCATAAAACTGAAGTCCGCCTTCCATCGCTCACGCAGGTAAATGCAGTGAGAACGCTCACTAAAATATACATATCTACATACATGCCCTTCCTTATCATTTCTTGGAACAGCTCCAGTGCTCGTAGCCCTTCCTGGTGCTGTCCATAAGCAACTATCATTGAATTCCAAGAAACCTCATCTGTAGCCTCTCCCATCTCATCGAACATCATCTTCGCTTCATTCAAATAACCATTCTTACAGTAGAACGTCAGAAGCACGTTGCTCGGAGAAACATAAGAATCAAGACCACTGGAAACCACAATAGAATGCAACTGCCTCATCAAAGAAACATCATCACCACAAGCTGTGACCACAGCAGACAATGTGAAGCCATCCATGTCAAGCCCCATCTCCCTCATCACCGAAAACAAGGCAAATGCAGGTCCCATCTCGCCTTGATCGGCGAAAGTAGAAAGCATAGAGTTGTAGGAAATGAGATCCGGCACAGGAATTTGATCAAAAGCTGGAGAGAGCCTTCATCTGAGACTCCTTCGCGTAGGCGGCGATGATGCCATTGAAGGAGAACACGTTCGGGTTTAGGGTCAGATCGAAGGCACGGCGAGCAGCCAAAAGATGGCAGCATTTGGAATAGAGGAGGATGACTTCAGGTTATTACTCTACATTTGGATTGGCATATTTTTCCTGGTGTTCAAAGAAGTAGGAAATAGTGGCTCAACCAACCGCAAAAACTGAGTTCATTGCAACTACTGCAGCTATGAATCAAGCATTATGGTTGAAGAAGCTGATGGATGATCTGCATATGCGGCAAGAAGAAGACATAGAAGCGTTTGTGGATAATCAAGCTACTCTGGCCATTTCATAGAATCCAGCATTTCATGGAAGAACAAATCATTTTAAGGTCAAGTTTTACTTCTTGAGAGAAGTGCAAAAGGCTAGAGAGGTGAAAATAGTGTACTGCAGTTCAGAAAACCAGATTGCAGATATATTCAAGAAGTCATTTCATGTTGGCCGATTTGAACTTCTCAGGGCAAAGCTAGGAGCGTGCAGTACTTGATCATGGAGGAGAGTGTTGATGTAGCAAGACTGCACTATCTGTTTTTTTTTTCTTTGTTTAGTTTAGTCAGTTTGTTGATGTCCTATTTTCTAGGACTTAGTTCAAGGTTGTTTTACTTGGTTAATCTTATCTTTTCGGAGCAGTTAGTTGCACTTTTTTTTTTTTTTGTTATGTCAGTTTGTTGCTAGTTTTGTGGACCAAGCAAACTATTAGTGGGCAATGTGGGTTTATGGTTAAGTTTTAGTATGTATTGAAGCATTTTTCAATTTTCTGAATAAAAAAAGAAACAGCTTTTGCTGTCAACTCCTTCTCTGTTCTTTCGAAAACAACAAATTGTCTCTTGCTATATATCTGAATTGCAGAACTAGTCTCAACCCACATGTACTAAATGACTTTCCATGCACTTTTATAACAACTCGTGCATCCACGTACCAAAAAATTTCTCAATTGATACTGGTAGGTCCTCCTTTAACGTAGCTCAATGATTAGATAAAGTATCTTAGAGAGTTTGGGCAGTAAAAGTACTGCAGAACGAATGAACTCACAATTTTAGGATGCTCGAACTTTTAAAAATGAAAAAGCCATGAGAATGTTGCTCTGCTCTTGCCAACTTTTTCAAGCAATGTATGAGTTGGTTGAATCAGCAAGACTCGTGGTATTGCTAACGAATCATCAGGTATCGACAATACTTATTGCAGGCATAGGTTATATCGTCATAAATAAATAAAAATTATTGTCAGGTCAGCCACACAGTAGAGTGCTCATGCAGTTGTTCTTCTACGTTAAACAGGACCATGTTACGTCAATTATCTCCATCTTAAAGTGACACGTTTTTGAGCCCTCACTTACCATTGAATTAGTCTTCTCTGGTTCTGACTTCGTCCTCTTGCCTAACTGTAATAAGAGAAGAAAAAATAAAGAAAAAGAAAACAGGTTGCCTAGTTCTATCGAGGGGTCACGGTTATAACAAGAGAGGGTCATTGCAAACTTTAATTATGACTTTCATGACTATCATAATTTCTATAAAAAAGTTACTTTCAAATATTTTGAAATTGTTGAAATATCCAACAAAGAAAGTGTCTTGCAGAAGATGGTCTTGAAGCCACTCAAGGAAATCTTTCAGCGGATCTTCCTCTGGTTTTTGGTTCTGGCAAGCAAAGCAGCCGGTTCGTATCGAATCTGTCTCGAAGAGTGTGTGTTGCTCTCTCGCTCAATCTCCACTTTCACAAAGATTTGAATGGCTTAGGACCATATATCTGAGAGGTGATATTACATCCCAGCAAAGATAACAACGAGTCCTAGACTTAATCTTTAAATATGGGCTTGGGCATTTAGGATGCGAATAATAACCATTCTGAGTAAAAATTGTGAAAAAGAAATAGATTTTTCTATTTTTATTCTTAGATGAGTTTTTAAACTAAAATACACATTTGATAACAACCAAAATTTTTATTTCCGGAATAGAAATTTGTTTAATAACGATACGAAATTTCTTCCTTCCAGTGGTGGCACCCGACAAGTGGCAATGGTGACTGGCGGGGGTGGTGGGTGGTGGGCGGTGACCGACGGTAGCGGTGGCTGATGGCGGGGAATGGCGGTAATGGGCGGCAAACGGCAGCCAGCGACGATAGATGAGCAATCGACTAATAGCAATGACAAATAATGAAAAAAATTTTTATTTCTCATTTCTATTCAATAAATAGAAAAATAAAAATTTTTACTTATGAAATCTGTTCCAAATTTATTTTGGAGTAGAAATTTATTTAAAGAAAAAATAGTTTTACCAAACGGATTTCTATTCCATAAATAAGTTTGTAATAGAGAAATGGTTTTGGAACAAAAATAAAATGATTATCATACGCACCCTTAAAATTCAAGAGAAATAGAAATGGAGAGAATAGGAAAAAGTTTGAAATGAGCTAATTGTTCCAGGCAAGTCAATGTCAAAAACCCCAGTTTTAGGTTTTGTTCAGGTTGAAAAGCCAACAAAACAAAATGCTTGGATAAAGCTAACCACAAAATCTTCGTTAGTTCAAATTCATGACTTGATCAATTAAGAAAGACTCCCTCATGTTATCTTTTTTTATGCATAGATAGTCCCAATTGTAATTTATAAAAAATAGTCTCGTAACGAGTATCCTGGATACTGGTTATGCATGTTTAGATAAGAAAGTTTCGATTTTCAGAGCACTGATTACATATGACATAAAACTAGCAGTGCACTGAAAACTGTAAAGTTTTGCTATTTAAATCGCCTATAAGTGCCTCTAGGGCACTCTTCACCAAAATTCTTTAAGAAAAACTCACAGGCTGAACTTGACTGGTGTTTTCTGATTACTTTTGTGGGCTGACTTCAGTTACGCTGGCAAATTGTAATTGTACTTAAAGTACCTCAGGTTTTGACTTTCGAGCTAACCCAAGCGTCCCAATGGGTTGGTGCTGCTGAGTCCTGAAAGGAGCAGATGGGGATTGCTGCTGGTCCTGTGGGGCCTCTTTGCCGAGACAATGATGGTTAAACAGAACTCCAAGAAGGACATTAAAATTTTATGAGCGAAGTGAACCCGAATGCGGATGAGCTGTGTAGACTCACTGAGTGTTGAAATTTCCTAGATGGTTCGCCCACCCTGCTGCGGTCCGATGAGCAAAATCTTAGGGCTTACCCTGCCGAGGCAGGCTTATCGCAACAACTGGGTCAAGGCCTCTGATGGTGTCTAGAAAGATTCTGGCTCCTCATGTTGAATAAATAATTTTCCTTTCGCTCCTAGACTCTATTTGTGCAATGCTAATTATGCTACAGCGGCCACATAAATCAGTTTCTCTTTTCTGCAGGTTTACATAGATTCCTCAAATGTAGATGACTATCTTATCGAGACAGTAACTATGCCGGCAGTGGACCCCACTGCTGGAGAAGTATACTACAGGAACAAAACGATGTTCTCTTCCTTAATGAGATCCAACATAAGGTAGTTGCATAGTCCTGAATTCTTCAACTAACTCCACACGATTTCCCTTCAACTCAGATTGGATCGATGATATCTGTCGTTACCTGAGTTTTTCGTGTTTTTCGAAGGTAATTTCCCTTTATGCTGAAGTAAAGAAATATATATATATATATATATATATATATATATATAGGTGCAGATTAATGTCCTGGCTCATGATGAACCAGAGCAGATATACCCTGGACAGCATATTGAGCAAACTCTCGTGCCTGCTGCAGTTAATCTGTGGTGATCTGGACCTGTGAGCTCATCCCACCGAGACCGTTCGTATCAGGGAGTTCTACTCAAACCCATCGTTAGTCATCCTTAGGCGGGGGCACTGCCCTCATTATCAAGTCCTGGAACTTGTCAACAAGGCATTACTCGATTGGCCGGTTGTCGATGATAGCTCTGAAAACCTCTCTTCAGGCTTTGTAAATGCTGATACTGGATATTTCCTTCCGGTGCCACTGCCCCTGCTTTATCTCAGGATTCGATCACTACGGTGTAAATTCTAGTTAAAGTGATTAATCAAAGTATTGGTGGGTTAGGTTGGGAAGTCCTTCTCAGGATTCAACCACTGCAGTGTAAATTCTATTTAAAGTGATTAATCATAGTTTAGGCGGGTTAGGTTGGGAAGTCCTTCTCATCGACCAATCAATCACATGTTAGTCTATAACAAATTAGTTGCCTAATGGTTAGCTTGTGCATCTGTAATCTTAACTAGTGAAGTTAGAATCAGTATGTTTAATCATTTCAGTAGGGGTGCAAACGAGTGAAGTTACTTGCCCAGGAAATTGAGACCATGTTACAGCAACAATCTTGGGTTGACACTTTCAAAACAGTGACATTCAAACAGCTTTCTATTTCTAAGCTTGTACAGGTGGGTTCAATTCTAAAGGAAAGTAGATTCTTGTGGGATCAAACAAAACATAGGATGATGGAATGTTCCATCTGCATCATCGTACAGAAACAGATAGAGAATGCATATTTTTGACAGAAAAAGATAGATTATTCATTTAAAGAGGATTGATAGTTTTTTCTTTTTTATTCAAGGATTGAGTTCATTGGTTGGCCAATAAGAAAGACTTAGGCATGGTCAACATTTAAAATCATAGGGGGCTGACAATAGAATATGCAAATGCAGAAATGAAGGGATAAGGCTAGAACCTGGACAATAAGTTAGATGGGGTTCTTCAGATGGATCATACCTTCAAATCCTCCTTATTTAAGCTCCTCTGAATCTGGTCTATTAGCCTACAACTCCTGGAAAAATACTTCAAGCCTGCAAAGTCAAATTTCCATCTTCTTTCTATATTTCTTGTGCCTTAGAAAGTGTAAAGAAATGGCAGAGAAGAGCAAGATTTTGGTCATTGGTGGGACTGGATACATTGGCAAGCACCTGGTGGTGGCGAGTGCAAAAGCTGGTCACCCCCCTTATGCATTGGTTAGAGAGAGCACGGCCTCTGATGTCAAGAAGTCAAAGCTCATTGAAAGCTTCAAGAGCTCAGGGGTTTTGGTAGTTTATGTATGACATGAAATACATTTTTGGAAAGTAAATACTTCTTGCTGTATTTCAACCACATGGTGGCATATTCTCACATTAGATTCGTGTTCTATTCGAATTTGCAGGGAGATATTTATGATCACAAGAGCTTAGTGACGGCAATCAAGCAAGTTGATGTGGTGATCTTGGCAGTGGGAGGAGTGCAGCTCGCTGATCAGGTCAAGATCATAGCAGCAATTAAAGAAGCCGGAAATATTAAGGCAGGTGATGGTAGTTGATAGTTTCTGAAAATATTGTCATTGAAAAAAATGGAACTGCTGTTTACCTTCTTATATTTTGGAAATTCATATTTGGCATATAAACTATTCATTTTGTCGCAATTTTTCCCGTGGATCATTCTTAACAGGTTCATTTTGCACGTAGAGATGGATACACTAAGAAAAGCCTCTGAAAGTACAATTTTATAGTTGGACGCATACTATCCAAAATTGATATGGATATATTTTCCACTTTCTTTGAGATAATGTCATTACATTAGCTTGTGTTCCCTTGTTTGAAACTCTTTTTGGAGATGTTCATAAATTCTGCAGAGGTTCCTTCCTTCTGAATTTGGTACCGACGTGGACCATGCCCATGCGGTTGAGCCAGCAGCGACCCTTTTCAGCATGAAAGCTAAGACCAGGAGAGCAATCAAGGCCGAAGGAATCCCTTTTACTTATGTTCCATCGAAGGGCTTCGCTGGTCATTTTCTTCTAACCTTGGGACAGGTGGGCGCAAAAGCTCCTCCAAGGGACAAGGTCACAATCATAGGTGATGGAAATACAAAAGGTAAATGGTTTTGAAAGCCAACCTTTTATTTTATTCTTTGAATTGTAATTACACATTCCCATTTCCAGAAGACATTAACGATCCTCAGGCATAACCATTCCCTATCTTATGCATATCGAAACTTCTCTAAACTTTGTGTTGGTTTCATGAGCAATTTAGATTTAGCAGATATTGGAGAGATGTTTGCCTGAAATGGGTTTAATAGACTCCACCTGTGACAGCTTATAATGCACATTAAATATGATGTGTATAGTGAAAATGATGCTCCTCCCAAATTTTTTGCGAAGTGGCTGGGTGACTGTATCATGTCGATTAGAGGAAATGTCGTCAGACGAGCAAGGAAAATATCAGTAGCTCTGTGTCTCATCTAAGCGCTACGATTGACCTTTTTTTCTATTACTTCAGACATGTTATATAGCTGACTTTCAGAAGCGCTTGCTTAATCTCTGTTCCCCGTTCTGTTTGTCAGTTGTTTTTGTCAAGGAGGAAGATATTGCCACATACACTATCAAAACGGTGGATGACCCCAGAACTCTGAACAAGATCGTCTACCTGAGACCGCCAGCCAATGTTCTGAGCTTCAGTGAGGTCGTTTCCCTCTGGGAGAAGAAGATCGGGACAACCCTTGAGAAGACATATCTCTTGGAAGATGAGCTTCTTAAGAAGATCCAAGGTTAGTCGATTACCTGGAAGCAATATAGACAGGAAGCACACAGAGACATGTCAGCTTTTCGTTTGGTTTCTTGGTTAAAGCCCAATGTTTACTTCTTCTTTTTTCCCTTTTTTGACTGTTGCAGAGTCTCCATTGCCCATCAACATCCTTTTGGCCATAGCCCACTCAACCTTTGTGAAGGAAGATCACACAAACTATGAGATAGACCCTTCGATCGGAGCAGAGGCTTCAGAGCTCTATCCAGAAGTGAAATACACAACTGTGGACGAGTACCTCAGTTTCTTTGCCTAGTTCCCTCCCGTGTAATTCTCTCTTGCTGTATCTGGTTCACAAACCAGTCTCAGCTTGTGTACAGAATAACTTTCCATGCACTTTTGTAATGACAACGCCCATAGACGTACAAGAACCATTCCTAAATTTACCTGAGAGAGAAAACACCTACAAACATTCAACTTCCTCTAGTAAAAACGAACATAGGTATCCAAGTCTCAAATAAGGATTTTACCTGGTACTCAATAACTTTATCGAAATGACCAAAAGCTCTTTTGTGCTAATGCTTAGCAGTGGTCCACGTTAAATCATTTATGAATATGCAACACTTGTCCTTCACCATCTCCGAGTCCTCGTTCAATTCTGACTATGGTGGTAGCCGTGGCAATTACAATGTGGGAATCTATAAGGCAATTATCCTTAAGATCGTTGAAAATATTAGATACTATAAAATATAAGAATTGTTGGAAACGTAAGATAAAAGATCAACATCAATTGTTTGAGCCATGCAAGTAATGTCTATGCTTTTGCCACTTGGTATACAAAACTAGATGTGATGAATGGCAACTATACCACATCACATCTCAAAGCTCTAGAGGTGGCTCCCACAAAGTTATGTTAAAAGATCAACATCAATTGTTTGAGCTAGCAATACTTATTTGGATATTATGGATGCATGCGAAATTCTGCTATTGATATAGTAAGATTGAAGAAATATATAACTCATTTTGTTCTTATAAGTTATTATATTTTGGATTAGGATAAATGAGTCATGCCTTTTAGTTTCAAAATGTGAAATGTGGAGTTGATTTGTTTAGAAGATTTATAATGCCGAGCTGTGATTACTTATCCCTCTCTTTCCCAATCTTTTTAGCTTTTTCGGTTAGTGGCGATAGTACGAAAGTGCTAACGATGGGGACTTTTGGGTACGAATTGTTGGATATAGTTTGAGGCTACGTCCTTTGGATGGAAGGATGTCCATGTCATAACTATTTGGGGTGTGACATTTGCTGAGAACATGACGATGAAACAAAACTCCAGAAAGGACATTAAAATTTCATGAGCGAAGTGAACCGGAACGCGGATGAGCTGTGTAGACTTACAGAGTTTCGAAATTTCCCGATGGTTCGCCCACCCTGCTGCGATACAATGAGCAAAATCTTAGGGCTTAACCTACCGAGGCAGGCTTGTCGCAATGACTGGGAGAAGGCCTCTGATGGTGTCTAGAAAGACTAGCTCCTCACTTCGAATAAATAATGTTCTTTTCACTCCTAGACTCTATTTGTGCAATGCTAATTATGCTATGGCGGTCGCATGAATAAGATTTTATTTTCTTCAGGTTTACATATATTTCTCAAATGTAGATGACTGTCATATCAAGTCAATAACTATGCCAGTAGCAGACCCCAATGCTGGAGAAGGAATTGTAATAACCCGGTCCGATGAAGGCAGGGAGTGATCATCGGAGTCGGAGGGGCTGGACAAGGCACTACTCTTGGCAGGCTTCTAGGATGGGAAATGGGGCAAGAATTAACTAAATTATACACCAAACATGGGAAGAATGTATGTGAAGACTGGAATAAATTCATGGAAACGCCTTTTGACATAACAGTAAACTTTATAAGCAAGTCCAAGTTGGAACACTACTAAGATAGGTGACCTCACGAGAAAGTGTTTGCCTATATACCAAATAACAAAATTGTGAGGCTGGGTATGAGACAAGCCAAAATGGATAATACTCCAAGTGGGTTAATCTAGGGATGTCACAGGAACAAGTTGTTGTTCTCTTCCTAAATGTGATCTTCATAAGGTAGCCGCATGGTCATGAATTCTTCAACTTACTCCATATGATTTTCCTTCAATTCAGATCGGATCTACAAGGCGGCGCACGTTAATTCCGCGGCTTACGATGAACCAGAGCATAAATACCCGCACAGCATATTGACAAACTCTCGTGCCAGCTGCAGTTAAATTGCGGCGATCTAGATCCGTGAGCTCATCCCACCGAGGCCATTCGTTTCAAGGAGTTCTACCCAAATACATCCTTAGTCATTCTTCAGGCGGGGGCAGTGCCCTCGAGATGAAGTCCTGGAACTCGTCAACAAGGCGCTACTCGATTGGTTGCTTGTCGACGATAGCTCCGAAAGCCTCCCTTTAGGCATCGTAAATACCGACACTGGATTTTATCTTCCAGCGCCACTGCCCCTGCTTTATCTTAGGATTCAACTGTAAATTCTATTTAAAGTGACTAATTAAGGTTTCGGAGGGTTACGTTGGGAAGTCCTTGTCATTGACTGCGATCAATCCCATGTTAGTCTATAAGATAAAGCATCTGCACATCTCAGCTACTAGCTTGTTTGACCCGTCAAGTCTTCTAATATTTAGAATCGGTTTTTTTTTTTTTTAATCATTTCAGTAGGGATGCAAAAGTAAGTCGAGTTACTTGTCCTCGACTCGAATGGCAACAGGGCGGGTCATACAGGATACCTGCCCCTGTCCGTGGGTTGTGGGACGGGTTTTAGATTTTACTTACTGAATCCTATAGAACTTGGGACAAGTTTCGGATTTTTCCTGTGGGTAATCTGAAACCCGAACTCGAGACCTAATTTACTAATGTGTTTCTACTCTTCTCAAAGAAATGGGACCACTTATGTAATTTTGTGCACCCAAAGTAGAATTCAAGATGTGCAATTTACTTTTGTTTTGGAACGCATCGTCTCTACTTCGTTTTTTTTTTAATGATCCATAGAATTTATACAAGAACCTACAATTTGATGTGGTTGCATAATCTAGATTTCGATGGCAGTAAATGTGTAACTACTAATTTATTTTGTGTTAGACAATCTTGAACGAAATAATAGCCATAGTGGTTACGAGAACCCATTGGGAGCCCGACCCATAGGTTGCGGGCCTAATTGACTATCTTATTTTATATAGAATTTGTTTTTAATTTCGGTGATAGATAACATTAAAGACACTAATATGATTGCTTTTTAACATGTAATTACACTTTCAACCTTTGATATAATTTTTAACACAAGCAAGAAAGGCGAATGTGAATACCGTAACACTTTAAGGATGTCCTAGGGTCCAATTCTTATAGAGAGATCCCAACCACTATATTTTTCAAGGGTGGGAGATCCCTCTACCCCCACTATTTTTATATCACTGAAGTACTGGGACTTGAGTCTCGGCTCACTCTCGGTCCCTCCTTTCCAAGAATAGAAGCCCCGTCATTGCCTTGAGGGCAGATTTACCACTTACCTCAAAGGTTTTACAGGAGGTCCCTAGCCACTATGGCTGCGCATGGCAACGCTTCTTGGCCGAGGAACAATTTTTTTTTTAGAAATGGTTCTTTTCTATTTCTATTCCGGGGACAATTTCTGTGTAAAAAAACCCGTTTGGTAACTACACAAAATTTTTACTCTAGAAATAGAAAAAGAATAGAAATGTGTTTGGTAAAAAACAGTTTTTTTTAATATTTATTTGTTTTTTATTTTTGTTGGTTGATCTCTGCCGGACGCCACTGCCGCCACCACCGGCCGACCTCCGCTCGGCCGCCGATGGCCGATGATCGACGGCGACCGATGGGCCATGCGATCGGCGGCGGCGGGTCGGCCGGCGGTGACATGCGGCGGGGGCGGAGGTCGGCCGGCGGCGGCTGCGGTTGCGGCGGTGGCGGCGGTCGGCCGGCGACGGCGGCGGCGGTCGGCGGCGGCGGTCGATCGACCTCCGGCGACCGGCGGTGGTCGGTCGGCCGGCGGCGGCAGCGGCAGCGGCGGTGAGCGGCGGTCAACGGCGATCAATGGGCCGTGCGCAAGAGAAGAATAAAAGAAAAAAAAATTCACCTATTTCTTAAACTTGTTTTCGGAAACCAAACAACTTTTTTACTTCTCATTTCTATTCTCGGCTAACTTTTTATTCTCGGGAACAAAAAACTAATTTGCAGTTATCATGCAAGTTTCTATTCTTTTTTTGTTCCCGGGAACCAAAGAATAGAAATTCTTCTTCCCGGGAAGGTTCTCATGCAGACCCTATATTTCTCAAGGTGTGGGAGTTGCCTCAACCTCTATTATTTTAATGTCCTCGGAGTATTGGGACCTAGGTCTTGGTTGATCCATGGCTCCTCCTTTCCAACAGCAGAGGGCCCCTTCATTAGCCTGGGGTAGTTTCATCAGGAAAATTATCAAAACAATCCTAAATCTGTTGTAACTTTTCCAATTTAGTCCTAATTTTTTGAATTTGTACTAATTCAGTTAGTCCAACCACACTTAGCCGATTAGCGCTACCGACCATTTGGCTAATATTGATGTGGTAATTTTTAAATATTTTTCCTTTTTTTTTCCTTTGCTTTTTTTCCCCTTTCCTTCTTCCTTTGGCTGTTCTAGCAACTAGCCAGAGGCTAAAGCTAGTGATGTTGACACTAGCCATTGGTGAGGCTTGCCCTCAACGGTGGTGATGAGGGGGCCAGCCTCAGCTCCCTTGGCAAGGCGTCGCCCTTGTCATCATTGGTTGAGGGTGAGCCTCATCATGGCTGGGCAAGGTTGACCTTGCTAGACCGGCCAAAGGAAGCAGTAAAGGAAAAAAATAAAGAATATATTTAAAAATTGCCACATCAGTTTTGATCATATGGCTAGTGCTAGCTAGCATCCACATCAACGTCGATCAGCTGAATTTGGTCAAATGGATTGAATTGGCACAAATATAAAAGATTTATGACTAAATTGATAAAAAAAAAAAATTATGACTAAATTATAAAAATTACAATAAATTTATGATTGATTCAATAATTTCCCTCAATTTTACCACTTACCCAGGTAGTAGTCTTACAGGAGGCTTCTAGCCACCATATTTCTTGAGACGTGGGAGTTGCCTCTACCCCCTATTATTTTAACATACTCGGAGTATTGGGATCTAGACCGACCCTTGGCTCCTCCTCTCCAAAAGTGGAGGCCCCTTCATTGGCCTGGGCCAATTATGCCACTTGCCCAGGTGGGTTCATACATATATGGTCAAGTTTTACAATAGTTCTTGTCATACGAAGCGTACAATTCACTAGTGATGTTCATACATGGAGATTGGCTATGCTACCAAATGTTATGTTTGTGCAAGGTTACATACGAATATGCATTTTTATCTTTTGGATTTCTTCTACTCGACATAGCACATGATAATGACCTAAAAGCCTATTAAAATGGGGAAAATTGTCCAAAAAGTTCTCAATCTATTGCAAAAAGTGAAAATGTTTAAAATTCAATTGGTAAAATTGAAAGTTTAAAATTAAAATTGACGAAAGTGCAATGGATTTATGACTTTTAGACAATTTTCCCGCTAAAATGCACGTGTGAGTTGTGGATGTAGTGTGAAGTAATTAATATATCATAATTCGTTCAAAATTTATTGACTTAAGCTTTTAAATGAAAGTGAGTCTCACAAATATGTTAACCGGTTCAGATTTCAACTTCCCCTTGACGATTTTGGTGATCTTCCTAAGTAAAGGTGCGTTCCAAACAAAGGTCCCGATAGAAGTTAGACTTGATGGCATACATATATTCAACAACCATTCATGGCCTGATCTGCCTTGATATCCATGCTTACGTCCTGATCTGCCTTGACATGCATGACATATATGCTTACGTACTGATCTGCCTTGACATCCATGCTTACGTCCTGATCTGCCTTGACATGCATGACATATATGCTTACGTACTGATCTGCCTTGACATCCATGCTTACGTAATACTCAAAATAGCTTACTTATGGAAATCAAATGATGCATTCCGCAAGCGAATTGCCTGGGCAGGTGATCCCGACAAAGTTGCTATCGAGCTGATTTCTTAAGTAAATCATACCACAAACGAGTCGGAGAAGTCTATAAACACGGTATAATATAGCCGACAAACATTTTGAGATTTCGTCTTCGGAGCCTTGCGGTACATCGGAAAGTACCTGGTGGAGGCAAGTTGGAAAGCAAGATAACCCACTTTGTGTTTCTATGATTCATAAAATTTATACAAGAACCTAAAATTGATGTGATTGCATGACGTGGATTTCTATGACAGTGAGGTGTGAGCATGGTTTTAGGATAAAACCTGAAATCTGAAAACCGGATCAGTAGGAATTTGTAGGTTTTGGGTTCTAAACTATGTAAGGTATGTTCCAGATTTCAAAAAAATGAAGAATCTACTTCGAATGTAAGGTTCCAAGCTCTTAATTGGAGAAATCTGGAATTTGGAACTTGGAACCAGTAACCCAAAATCTAGAACAAGTTGTAATGTTTTTCTTGGTCCATCTCTCTATATGATCCTCCGATAGTTCATATCATTTGATGATGAATGCATAATCTGAAAGTATTAGTTCGAGTTTTCATTTTATGACTAAGATTTTTAGTTTATTAATATTCATATTTTCATGTGTCTAAATATAAGTTATGATTAGTGAATTGTAATCATTTAAATAATAATATAAGTGAAACTCAAGTAGACCATGGAATCAGTGATACGATAGATTCTAGGTTCTAGGGAATGTAGGGTAGATTTTAGATTCCAAAAAATAAGGAATTTAATCTAATATCGGCGCATTGACGTATGAAATCTTGAGTAACCGGCTAAAAAGCGACCTGCTGCACATAATAATCAAGTCGGCAAATTCCCACTTTCTAAAGGGGTGGGGACGAGTAAGTTTCAAGAGTGGGTTTCAACTCCCACGCCCCGCAAGAGGTAAGGCAAATATTTGAGAGTGAGTGCTAGAGTAGGAATAAAATAGGACTGACCAAACATAAATAAATAAAATATAACGCGACAAAAGATGAGGTCAAATTCTCCTCTTTTAAAAGCTCCCCTCGGTCCGGCCTATTAGCCTACAACTCCTGGAAAAATTTTCCAAGCCTGCACAGAGTCAAGTTTTCATCTTCTTTCTTGATTTCTTGTGCCTTTAGAAAGTGTGATAAAAATGGCAGAGAAGAGCAAGATTTTGGTCATTGGAGGGACTGGATACATCGGCAAGTACCTGGTGGAGGCGAGTGCAAAAGCGGGCATCCCACTTATGCATTGGTTAGAGAGAGCACGGCTTCTGATGCCGAGAAGTAGAAGCTCATCGAAAGCTTCAAGAGCTTCGGGGTTTCAATAGTTCATGTATGACACGCAAAACATTTTTGGAAAGTAATACTCCTTGCTGTATTTCAACCACCTGGTGGCATAATCTCACTTTAGATTTGTGTTCTCTTCGACTTTGCAGGGAGATATCTATGATCACCAGAGCTTAGTGACGGCCATCAAGCAAGTTGATGTGGTGATCTCGGCAGTGGGAGGAGTGCAGCTCGCTGATCAGGTCAAGATCATAGCAGCAATAAAAGAAGCCGGAAATATTAAGGCAAGTGACGGTAGTTGATAGTTTCTCAAAATAATGTCATTGAAAAAAATGGAACTGCTGTTTACCCTCTTCGATCATGGAAGGTGTAGTTTATAATGATCTTAAGTTTTGGAAATTCATATTCGGCATATAAACTATTCATTTTTTCACAATTTTTCCCGTGAATCATTCTTAACAGGTTCATTTTGTACTGTAAATTTGTTGAAAAGTAGAGATGGATACACTAAGAAAAGCTCCTGAATGTACAATTTTATAGTTGCACGCATACTATCCAAAATTGATGTGGATATATTTTCCGCTTTCCTCAGGATAATGTCATTACATTAGCTTGTGTTCCCTTGTTTGGAACTCTTTTTAGAGATGTTCATAAATTCTGCAGAGGTTCCTTCCTTCTGAATTTGGTCCCGACGTGGACCATGCCCATGCGGTCGAGCCAGCAGCGACCCTTTTCGGCATGAAAGCTAAGACCAGGAGAGCAATCGAGGCCGAAGGAATCCCTTTCACTTATGTTGCATCGAATGGCTTCGCTGGTTACTTTCTTCTAACCTTGGGACAGATTGGCGCAAAAGCTCCTCCAAGGGACAAAGTCACAATCATAGGTGATGGAAGTACAAAAGGTAAATGGTTTTGAAGGCCAACTTTTTGTTATATTCTTTGAATTGTGACTAGACATTCCGATTCCCAGAAGACACTAACGACACCTCAGGCATAACCATCCGCTATCATATGCATATCGAAATTTCTCTAAAATTGTGTTGGTTTCATGAGCAATTTAGATTTAGCAGATATTGGAGAGATGTTTGCCTGAAATGGGTTTAATAGACTCAACCTCTGACAGCTTATAATGCACGTTAAATATGATGTGTATAGTGAAAATGATGCTCCTCCCAAATTTTTTGGTGATGTCAATTATAAGAAATGTCGTCAGACGAGCAAGGAAACTATTTCGGTAGCCCCGTGTCTCGTTTAAGCTCTATGATTGATCTTTTTCTCTTTATAACTTCAGACATGTTGTAGCTGACTTTCAGAAGTGGCTGCTTAATCTCTGTTCCCTGTTCTGTTTGTCAGTTGTTTCTGTCAAGGAGGAAGATATTGCCACATACACTATCAAAACGGTGGATGACCCCAGAACTCTGAACAAGATCGTCTACCTGAGACCACCGGCCAATGTTCTGGGCTTCAGTGACATTGTTTCCCTCTGGGAGAAGAAGATCGGGACAAACCTTGAGAAGACATATCTCTCGGAAGATGAGCTTCTCAAGAAGATCCAAGGTTAGTCGATTACCTGGAAGCAATATAGACAGGAAACACACAGAGAGATGTCAGCTTTTCGTTTGGTTTCTTGGTTATAGCCCAATGTTTTCTTCTTTTTTCCCTTTTTTGACTGTTGCAGAATCTCCATTGCCCATCAACATGTTTTTGGCCATAGCCCACTCAACCTTTGTGAAGGGAGATCACACAAACTATGAGATAGACCCTTCGATCGGAGCAGGGGCTTCAGAGCTCTATCCGGATGTGAAATACACAACTGTGGACGAGTACCTCAGTTTCTTTGCCTAGTGCCCTCCTGTGTAATTGTCTCTTGCTGTGTCTGGTTCACAAACCAGTCTCAGCTCGTGTACAGAATAACTCTCCATGCACTTTTATAATGACAACGCCCATATACGTACAAGAACCATTCCTAAATTTACCTGAGAGAGAACACCTACAAACAGTCAACTTCCTCTAGTAAAGACGAGAAAAATGTATCCAAGTCTCAAATTAGGATTTTACTTGGAACGCAATAACTTTATCGAAACAACCAAAAGCTCTTTTGTGCTAATGCTTAGTAGGGGTCCACGTTAAATCATCCATGAATATGTAACACTTGTCCTTCACCATCTCCAAGTCCTCGTTCAATTCTGACTATGGTGGTAGCAGTGGCAATTCCAATGTGGGAATCTATGGGGCAATTATCCTTAAGATCGTTGAAAATATTAGATAATATAAAATATAAAGACCGTTGGAAATGTAAGATAAAAGATCGACATCAATTGTTTGAGGCATGTAAGTAATGTCTATACTTTTGCCACTTGGTATACAAAACTGGATGCGATAAATGGCAACCGTTATTAAACTGTTTTTAAACGTGACAAAATCTTAATAGAATGATGGCTTTCATGGCGATTGCAATTTCTATAGAAAAACATTAGTTTCAAATATTTCAAAACTATTGAAATGTCCAATAAAGAAAGTGTCTTGTAGAAGGGAGTCTTGAAGCCATTGAAGGAAATTTTTCAGTGAATATTCCTCGGGTTTTTTTAGTTCTGGCAAGCAAAGCAACCGGCTCAGATGGAATCTGTCTTTAGGGATGCGAGTCTAGACTTGATCATTAGAAAGAAATAGATATGGACAATAGGAAAAAGTTTGAAATGAACTGATTGTTTCAGGCAAGTCAATGTCATAAACCCCAGTTTTAGGTTCTCTTCAGGCTGCAGAAGCCAAGAAAACAAAATGCCTTTGGGGATGGAATCTGTCTTTGGGGATGCGAGTCTAGACTTGATCATTAGAAAGAAATAGATATGGACAATAGGAAAAAGTTTGAAATGAACTGATTGTTTCAGGCAAGTCAATGTCATAAACCCCAGTTTTAGGTTCTCTTCAGGCTGCAGAAGCCAAGAAAACAAAATGCCTAAATAAACCTAACTACGTAATCTTCATTACTTCAATTTCATAACTTGATCAATCAAGATAGACTCCCTTATGTTATCTTTTTGATGCATAGATCGTCCCTCATGTTTAAAAAGAGTCTTGTTAATGAGTGTTTGGGGTACTTGTTATGCATACTTTGCCAAGAAAATTTCGATTTTTAAAGTACTGATTACATATGACACAAAACTAACAATGCATTGAAAAATGTAAACTTTCACTATTTAGATTGCTTATAATTGCCTCCGGGTCATTGTTTTAAAAAGTCCGTACGCAAAACTCAGGCTGAACTCAACCGGTGTTTTCTGATTATGTTTGTGGGCTGGCTTCAGTTATTTCGCCAAATTGTAATTGCACTTCAAGTACCTCGGGTTTTGACTTTCGAGCTAACCTGAAGTGTCATAATGGGTTGGTGCTGCTAAAGGTCCTGGAGCAGATTGGGATTGCTCCTGGTCATGTGTCAGGCATCTTCGCTGTAAAACATTAGTTTGAACGGTCAGGGAAGAAATAAAAAAATAAATGTTGACTAATCAATAAAGCAAAAAGAAGTGGGTGCTCTCTTTTATAGGGGGCCGAACACTTCGGGAGAAAAGAAGGAAGAGAGATAAAGGAAGAGAAAGAAACAAACAAAGAAAGAGGAAGAAGGAAGAAGACGAAAGAGGTATGGCACGTACACACCGCGAACGCGTCACCAAGTCGACCCAACTCCATAACATAATGCCCAATAAGATCTTAAGCCATCATCCGTCCAATCAAAGTATTTTCCGAGTTTAAGGCTCAAATTCAAAATTTTGAGAAAATCGAGCGGCGAAATCTGATTTTTGAGTCATTAAGTCATAAATTTTTATAGAAATGATAGTTTAGGATTTTATGGAGTCATAATGTTTCATGAATCTTGATTTGAGCTCACAATTTATCTGAAACAAAATTTTAAAGTTTCCAACATGCAATGAACAATGCATGTCCAGCATCTTTGGGCCCGTATTTTGTCGATTTTCAGCTTAATTTTGGGATGGTCAAGTTAGGATCCTTATAGTATGTTTGAAGGGCTTTCTATTGACTTTATGTATATTTGGGACGAGACTTGGAGGAGAAAGTTATGGCGTAACAAAGTTTTGCACTCAAACTCCACATTACGAATGACTTGAATAATTGCTTTGAGTATGCAATTTATTAATGTGTGGGAGTTGTTTTGTTAGCCACTAGGCGTAGTATAATTGTTTTGTAGTTGAGGTGATGTGTTACTCAATTTCAACATTATTTCTCGCTTATTTGATAGGATTGTAAGATCAACGGTTCGAGTAACGTTTGTTATTTGGTTTTGGGGCATCCCAAGTGAGTGATTTTGATATCTTCTTTAGTTTTGTAATATATATATATGAAAGTGAGAACGCATTTGTTATATAAAGCTAGATGGAGTGTTTAGTACTTTTGAGTTATTGTGGGAAGTTCAATAAACCTTTCTCGAAGGGTTATGCGTACTATTTTGTATATTTAAGATATGGAATGGGTTCTTTGATGATTTGGGAAACGTTTACTGAGAAAGACGTTTCAAAATTTTATTGATTTACGATATGGATTTTGAATTGGTTTTGGGGAGAGAATTGATTGGTAAAAAGTTATGTTTTGTTTTGTGAAGTCAATTGTGAGATAAATTGGTCAAGGATTAAGTGTTACACGATAACGTAATTTCATGAGAGTCATCTCTAACGCCTTATAGTTAAGGGCTAGATGCTACACAATAACGTGATTTCGTGAGAGCCATCTCTAAAATCTTGTACTATTGATATTAATATGTGTCGATCAAGGGCCAAGTGTTACATAATAACATGAGCCACCTCTGGTACTTTGTAGTCAAGGACTTATACACATGATAACATAATTTTGTGGGAGCTACCTCTAGAGTCTTGTACTATTGATATGAGTTGATTAAGGGCTAAGTGCTATACGATGATGCAATCTCATGGAAGTCACCTTTAGCCCATTGAGAAGTGATGTGGCACGAGTTTGGAAAATGAAATGTATCATTGACATGAAATATGATGATTTTGATTATGAACTGAGCTAGCGATACTTATTTGGATATGATGGATGAATGTGAAATTCTGTTATTGATATAGTAAGGTTGAAGAAATATATAACTCATTTTGTTCTTATAAGTTATTAAATTTTGAATTAGGATAAATGAGTCATGCCTTTTAGTTTCAAAATGTGAAATGTGGAAGTTGATTTGTTTAGAAGATTTATACTATTGAGCTGTGATTACTTATCCCTCTCTTTCCTAATCCTTTTAGGTTTTTCGGTTAGCGGCAATAGTACGAAAGTGCTAACGATGGGGACTTTTGGGTACAAATTGTTGGGTATAGTTTGAGGCTAAATCCTTCGGATGAAAGGACAGCCATATCATAACTATTTGGGGTGTGACATTTGCCGAGACCATGATGGTGAGACAAAACTCCAGAAAGGACATTAAAATTTCATGAGCGAAGTGAACCGGAACGCAGATGAGCTGTGTAGACTTACGGAATGTAGAAATTTCCTAAATGGTTCGCCCCCCCTACTGCGATACGATGAGCAAAATCATAGGGCTTAACCTACCGAGGCAGGCTTGTCGCAATGACTGGGACAAGGCCTCTGGTGGTGTCTAGAAAGACCCTAGCTCCTCACTTCGAATAAATAATGTTCTTTTCACTCCTAGACTCTATTTGTGCAATGCTAATTATGCTATCGCGGTCGCATGAATAAGATTTTCTTTTCTCCAGGTTTACATATGTTCCTCAAATGTAGATGACTGTCATATCAAGTCAATAACTATGCCAGTAGCAGACCCCAATGCTGGAGAAGTTCACGATAGGAATTGTAACAACCTGGTCCAATGAAGGCAGGGAGTGGTCACTGGAGCTGGAAGGGCTGGATGAGGCGCAGCTCTTGACAGGCTTCTAGGATGGGAAAGTGGGCAAGAATTAACCAGACTATACACCGAACATGGGAAGAATGTATGTGAAGACTTGAATTAATTCATGGAGATGCCTTTTGACATAACAGTAAGCTTTATTTTGAAACTCCAAAGTTCAGCAAGTCCAAATTAGAACACTGCTAAGATAGGTGACCTCACGGGAAAGTGTTTGCTTGTGTACCAAATAACAAATCGTGAGGCTGGATATGAGACAAACCAAAATGGATAATACTTCAGGTGGGTTAATCCAGAGATGTCACAGGGACAAGTTGATGTTCTCTTCCTAAATGTGATCTTCATAAGGTAGCCGCATGGTCATGAATTCTTCGACTTACTCCATATGATTTCCCTTCAACTCAGATCGGATCTACAAGGCGGTGCACATTAATGTTGCGGCTTACGATGAACCAGAGCACATATACCCGCACAGCATATTGACAAACTCTCACGCCAGCCGCATTTAATTTGCGGCGATCTAGATCTGTGAGCTCATCCCACCGAGGCCATTCGTTTCAAGGAGTTCTACCCAAATACATCCTTAGTCATTCTTCAGGCGGGGGCAGTGCCCTCGAGATGAAGTCCTGGAACTCGTCAACAAGGCGCTACTTGATTGGTTGCTTGTCGACGACAGCTCCGAAAGCCTCCCTTTAGGCATTGTTAATACCGACACTGGATTTTATCTTCCAGCGCCACTGCCCCTGCTTTATCTTAGGATTCAACTGTAAATTCTATTTGAAGTGACTAATTAAGGTTTCGGAGGGTTAGGTTGGGAAGTCCTTGTCATTGACTGCGATCAATCCCATGTTAGTCTATAAGATAAAGCATCTGTACATCTCAGCTACTAAGCTTGTTTGACCCGTCAAGTCTTCTAATATTTAGAATCAGTTTTTTTTTTTAATCATTTCAGTAGGGATGCAAAAGTAAGTCAAGTTACTTGTCCTCGACTAGAATGGCAACAGGGCGTGTCATACAGGATACCTGCCCTGTCCATGGGTTGTGGGACGGGTTTTAGATTTTACTTACTGAATCCTATAGAACTTGGGACAAGTTTCGGATTTTTCTTGTGGGTAATCTGAAACCCGAACTCGAGACCTAATTTACTAATGTGTTTCTACTCTTCTCAAAGAAATAAGACCACTTATGTAATTTTGTGCACCCGAAGTAGAATTCAAGATGTGCAATTTACTTTTGTTTTGGAACGCATCGTCTCTACTTTTTTTTTTTAATGATCCATAGAATTTATACAAGAACCTAAAATTTGATGTGGTTGCATAATCTGGATTTCGATGGCAGTAAATGTGTAACCACTAATTTATTTTGTGTTAGACAATCTTCTAAACAGAAGTTTTAGTGAACGAAATAATAGCCATAGTGGTTACGAGAACCCATTGGGAGCCCGACTCATCGTGACAGATGATATTAAAGACACTGATATAATTGCTTTTTAACATGTAATTACTCTTTCAACCTTTGATATAATTTTTAACACAAGCAAAAGAAGGGCAAATGTGAATACGGTAGCACTTTAAGGATGTCCTAGGGTCCAATTCTTATAGGGAGATCCCAGCCACTATATTTTTTAAGGGGTGGGAGATGCCCCTACCCCCTACCGTTTTTACATCACGAGAGTATTGGGACTTGAGTCTCGGCTCACTCTTGGTCCCTCCCTTTCGGAACGAAAGCTCCGTCGTTGCCTTGACGGTAATTTTACCACTTACCCTAGAAGTTTTACGGGAGGTCCCTAACCACTATATTTCTCAAGGTGTTAGAGTTGCCTCAACCTCTATTATTTTAACATCCCCGGAGTATTGGGACCTAGGTCTCGGCTGATCCGTGGCTCCTCCTTTCCAAGAGTAGAGGGCCCCTCATTGGCCTAAAGGTAGTTTCATCGGGAAAATTACCAGAATAATTCTAAATCTATTGTAACTTTTCCAATTTAGTCCTAATTTTTTTGAATTTGTACCTATTCAGTTAGTCCGACTTAATTTAGCCGGTTAACGCTAATGTCGACATCAACCGTTCAGCCAATACTGACGTGGTAATTTTTAAATGTTTTTCCTTTTTTTTTTTCTTTTTCTTTCTTCTTTTCCTCCTTTCCTTCTTCCTTTGGCTAGTCTAGCAACTAGCCATGGGCTAAAGCTGGCGAGGTCAACACCAACCACTAGTGAGGCTCGCCCTCATCGGTGGTGGTGAGGGCAAGCCTCAACTCCCTTGGCAAGGCGTCGCCCTTGTCATCATTGGTCAAGGGCGAGCCCCGCCATGGCTAGGCAAGGTTGACCTTACCGGACCGGCCGAAAGAAGCAATAAAGGAAAAAAAATAAAGAATAAAAAAATCAAAAAAATATTTAAAAATTGCTACATTAGCTTTGATCAGATGGCTAGTGCTGGCTAGTAACCATGTCAGCATTGACAAGCTGAATTTGGTCAAATTGATTGAATTGGCACAAATATAAAAGATTTATGACTAAATTGATAAAAAAAATGTTTATGACTAAATTATAAAAAATACAATAGATTTATGACTGTTTCGATAATTTCCCTCAATTTTACCACCTAATAGGTAATAGTCTTACGGGAGGCTTCTAGACACCATATTTCTTGAGACGTAGGAGTTGCCTCTACCCCTATTATTTTAACATCCTTGGAGTATTGGGATCCAGACCGACCCTTGGCTCCTCCTTTCCAAAAGTGGAGGCCCCTTCATTGGCCCGGGGCAGTTACGCCACTTGCCCAGGTGGGTTCATACATATATGGTCGAGTTTTACAATAGTTCTTGTCGTACAAAGCGTACGATTTGCTAGCGATGTTCATACACGGAGATTGGCTATGCTACCAAGCGTTATTCTTGCGCATGGTTACTAGGGGTGTGCATGGTCCGGGCTGGCGGTTCCCGACCTAGAACCGGGAACCGCCCACTAAGGACCGGTTCCGAAAAATTGGAACCGGGATCCACCCGTTTGTTGCATGGATCCACCTAGGAACCGGATCGGACCGATCTTGACGCGAAACAATTTTGATTTTCAACATAGAACGGTCGGGTCTATGAGTTGGGAAGGAGGGGAGGAGGTCTATGGATGCGTTTTCAACATAGAACGGTCGCGAAACAATTTTCCGCGGCTGTGGTGGGTGGCGGCCGACGCAAGGGGGCAAATAGTAGCGGCGGAGGAGCAGCGTCGACGGCGTCAACACTCGGGGAGGAATCGAAATGGCGATAGGATTAGGAGGAACCGAGAAAGAGACAAAGAGAGAGAGAACCGAAGACGAAGGGAGTGAGGAGATGTGATCTAATCTAGGGTTTCTTTTAGTATTTTTTTTTTAAAATATTAAAAAGGTTCCGGTCCAGTCCGGGTGGGTGGATCCGCCCATAGAACCGGGAACCGAACCGGTACCCACCGGTTCTAAAAAATTGGAACCGGAAACCGGACCGGTTCCCTCAAGAACCGCCGATTCCGAGAGGTTTCGGTCCGGTTCTGGGCGGTCCGGACAATTCCCGGGTATTTTGCACACCTCTAATGGTTACATACGAATGTGCTGCTTGGCATAGCACATGATACTGACCTAAAGCCTATTAAAATGGAAAAATTATCCAAAAAGTTCCCAATCTATTGCAAAAAGTAAAAATGTTTAAAATTCAATTGGTAAAATTGAAAAGTTTAAAATTAAATTGGTAAAAGTGTAATAAATTTATAGCTTTTTTAGAGAATTTTCCTGCTAAAACGCACGTGTGAGTTGTGGATGTAGTGTGAAGTAATTACTATATCATAATTCGCTCAAAACTTATTAACTTAAGCTTTTAAACAAAAATGAGTCTCACAAATATGTTAACCGGCTCGGATTTCGACTTCCCCTTGGCGATTTTGGTGATCTCCCTGAGTAAAGGTGCGTTCCAAACAGAGGTACTGACAGAAGTTAAGACTTGATTGCATACATATATTCAACAACCATACATGGCCTGATCTGCCTTGACATCCATGCTTACGTCCTCACCTGCCTTGACGTGCATGACATATATGCTTACGTACTGACCTGCCTTGACATCCATGCTTACGTATTGCTCATAACATATGTTACTTATGGAAATCAAATGTTGCATTCCGCAAGCGAATTGCCTGGGCAGGTGATCCCGACAAAGTTGCTATCGAGCTGATTTCGTAAGTATATCATACCACAAACGAGTCGGAGAGATCTATAAACACGGTATAATATAGCCGAAAAACGTTTTAGGATTTCGTCTTCGGAGCCTTGCGGTAAATCGGAAAGTAGCTGGTAGAGGCAAGTGGGAAAGCAAGATAACCCACTTTGTGTTTCTATGATTCAAAAAATTTATACAGGAATCTAAAATTGGTGTGATCGCATGTGACGGGTGAACATGGTTTTAAGATATAACCTGGAACATGAGAACCGGACCGATAGGAACCTGTAAGTCCTAGGTTCTAAGCTATGTAAGTTATGTTCTAAATTTCAAAAAATGAAGAATCTGTTTTGAATGTTAGGTTCCAAGCTCTTTATTGGAGGAATCTAGAATTTGGAACTTAGAACTAGTAACTCAAAACCTAGAACGAGTTGTAATGTTTTTCTTGGTCCATGTCTCTATGCGATCCTATGATATTTCATACCATTCGATGATAAGTATATAATCTGAAAGCATTATTTTGAATTTTTATTTTATGACTAAGATTTTTACTTTATTAATGTTCATATTTTCGTGTGTCTAAATATAAGTTATGATTAGTGAATTGTATTCATTCAAATAATAATATAAGTGGAATTTAAGTAGACCTTGGAATCAATGACAAGATAGGTTTTAAGTTCTAAGAAAGGTAAAGTAGATGTTAGATTCCAAAAAATAAGGAATTTATTCTAATGAGTATGTTTTAGAGTCTAGATGAGACATGTATGGAACCAGGAATTCCTCACTTCTATCTATCTTGTGTTAGACAACTTTTTGAACGGAAGTTCTATCGAAGAAAGTAGTCACTATAGTGATTTCGAGAATCCATCAAGAACCTGATCGGTTTTACGATAACTTAAGTGGGGGATCTGGGAAATACTTAAATGTTAGTGGGATAGGTTTGACACAAGATGTGCTGTCCCAAAGCCGTCCTGCTGCCATCTCTAGCTCGACTAATGACTTGCTCAAGATCGCCTCGATTTTTTTGGACCTCAAGTCGAATTGAATTTGAGTCTAAAGATATTTTATTCATCAACTGGCAGGTGTAACTGAATTTCTCATTTTTTATATAGATTGTGTTTTTAATTTCGGGGACAGATAATATTAAATAGACGTTTATTATTGTTTTTTTTACATGTAATTACACTTTCATCCTTCCAACTTTTTAATACCGGAGCATTGACCTCTGAAATCTGCAAATTGAGCGTGTTTGGTAACGATTATGTTTATGAAAATAGATTCTAATCGAAAATGATTCTTTTTTATTTTATTACCGAGAATAATTTCTAAGCATTTTAAGCTGTTTGGTAGCTGTCCAAAATTTCTTATTCTAGAATAAAATTGCGTTTGATATCGTCTTCATTGATTCTATTCATAATCAATTTATTTTAATTTTAAAATAATTTTTTTACATTTTACTTTTCCTTTCTTTTCTTTTTTCCTTTTTTTTTTTTTTTCTTTTCTCCTACTCTTCTCCTTCTTCTTGTGGTCAATCACCAAACCAGCGATCGGCCAGACAAGGCCGGCGACCTCATTGGAGTGTTGCCGACCCTTAGCCTGACCGGTGGGGCTCGGCAAGTCGCACCGGGGAGAAAATAATCAGTAATCACTTATTGCCGCGTCATATGATGACATGGCATGCATTTTTTACTGAAAGCAATCACAAATTGCCACCTGTTGATGACGTGGACATAAATTAAAAAATAAAAAAAAACTCTCCTTTTTTTCTCTCTCTTCTACTCCGTTCCCAGCACTTCGCCGGTGGCCGTGGGTCTTGGATTTCCAGGATTTCGCGAGCACCGACGACTCCGCCGGAAGCCATGGCCGAGCCACTCCACTGGTGACCATGGCCGAGCCACTCCGTCTGTTGTCGTGGCGGCTCGCAGCTGCGCTACCAATGAGCACACATTGCTCGCGGTGGCTCGTCCGTGGCTAGATCTGGAGCCATGAGCACCCTAAGCAAGAACAACACTAGTAAGGAAAGCATGGGCAAGGCAGGATTTCCCCTTGGAACCTATACATTCCGTGGGAGGGGATTTTCACAGGACGGAGCAAAAATAATAAATCTCCCTAATTTTTTATTCTCCAAGCAGACATCATCAGCAGACCATGAAAAAAAAAAAGTGCAGATATGGGTTCATCTTCTCTCTGCTGTTCAAGTCGATTGTTGCAGCAATACGAGGTGGAGGTAGCCGGGTGGTGAGAAGGATCCCAGTGCAACGTTTTTTGGGGCTTCAGATCTGGAAGTCTGGGCGCTTGCGGCAAGGCTCCGTCGGCGTCGTCTAAACCGCTCGCGGCCAAGGCTCCATAAATTTGGAAATCTGGGTTCTCGGCGTCATCTAAACCCCTCCGTCGAGCTTTGGCCGCGAGCGAAGATGAAGAGGTTGATTTACTCTCCACGGATCTGGAAATCTGGATGAATCTAACGAGGACAACGAGATAGTGGGGGCCTGGATGAGCGGCTGTGGACGGAGAAAAACTCGCCGGCGGTCGTCGGTGGCTGTGAATGGAGGAGATGGGGGAGCTTGCCGGTGGTCGGCGGCGGCTATGAACGGCGGATATGGGGAAGAGAGAGAAAATTCTAGCTAGATTTTTTATTTCTTATATCTGTCCAAGTCATTTACACGTGTCAAGGTGTAATTGGGCTTGGTAAAAAATGCGTGCCACGTCATCATTTGACGTGGCAGTAAGTGAGCATTGAATATTTTCTCCTCGCGGGGGACTGGGCGAGGCCCGCTTGGCCACCGACTGGGCTGGGCATCATGAGGCTTGCCCTTGCCGATGGCTGGTCGAGCTTCTAGTGACCGGGCGACCAGCAGCGACGGCAGATGGCGGTGGATAGCAACCGCATATGGCGATCGACGAAGAAGAAGAAGAAAATAAAATGGAAAAAGAAGAGTTGGTTTTCATTTTTAGATTTGTTTCTAAATAAGAATTAATTTTTTTATATTTTTGAATCTAATAAAAAATGAAAATTTATTTTCAAGAATAAAAAATTTATCAAAACTAGTCTTGGAAATAAAAAATTAAAATCAATCACTATTTGAATGGTAATCAAACAGGATTAGCTTACTACTCTTAGAAAAATCCACCAAGCCTGCAGAGTCAAGTTTTCATTAATGGTTACGTCGGCTAAATAAAATATAAAGCGACAAAAGATTAGGTCAACTTCTCCTCTTTTAAAAGCTCCTCTCAGTCCGGCCTATTAGCCTACAACTCCTGGAAAAATCCTCCAAGCTTGCACGGAGTCAAGTTTTCATCTTCTTTCGTGATTTCTTGCGCCTTTAGAAAGTGTGATAAAAATGGCAGAGAAGAGCAAGATTTTGGTCCTTGGAGGGACTGGATACATCGGCAAGCACCTGGTGGAGGCGAGTGCAAAAGCAGGCCATCCCACTTATGCATTGGTTAGAAAGAACACGGCTTCTGATGCCGAGAAGTCGAAGCTCATCGAAAGCTTCAAGAGCTTCGGGGTTTCAATAGTTCATGTATGAAACGCAAAACATTTTTGGAAAGTAATACTCCTTGCAGTATTTCAACCACCTGGTGGCATAATCTCACTTTAGATTTGTGTTCTCTTTGACTTTGCAGGGAGATATCTACGATCACCAGAGCTTAGTGACGGCCATCAAGCAAGTTGATGTGGTGATCTCGGCAGTGGGACCAGTGCAGCTCGCCGATCAGGTTAAGATCATTGCAGCAATCAAAGAAGCTGGAAATATCAAGGCAAGTGATAATAGCTGATAGTTTTTGAACATATTGTCATTGAATAAAATGGAATTGCTGTTTACCTTCTTGTATTATAGAAGCTGTAGTCTATAATGGCCTATGTTTTGGAAATTCACATCCGTTGCGTAAACTATTCATTTTGTCGCAATTTTTCCCATGAATCATTCCTAGCGTGTTCATTTTGCACTGTAAATATGTCAAAAAAATGGAGATGGATGCACTAACACAAGCTTCTGAAAGTATAATTTCATAGTTGCACAACTCGTGTCCAAAATAGATATGGATATATTCTCCTTGTACTCCAGATAATGTCATTACAAGAGGCTGTGTTCCCTTTTTTGGAACTCTTTCTAGAGATGTTCATGAATTCTGTAGAGGTTCCTTCCTTCTGAATTCGGTATTGATGTGGACCGTACCAATGCGGTCGAGCCAGCAGCGACCCTTTTCAGCGCCAAAGCTAAGATCAGGAGAGCAATTGAGGCTGAAGGAATCCCTTTCACTTATGTTGTATCGAATGGCTTCGCGGGATACACTCTTCCATCCTTGGGACAGATGGGTGCTAAATCTCCTCCAAGGGATAAAATCACAATCATAGGTGACGGAAATCCAAAAGGTGATTGGTTTGAAGCCCTGCCTTTTGTTTTATTCTTTGATTGTAGTGATTAAGTACATTCACATTCCCAGAAGACACCAACGATCCTCAGTCATAATCAAACGCCCTCTGATGCATATTGAAAATGCTCTGAACTTGGGTTGGTTTCATGTGCAAAATTTTAGATCTAGCAGATTTCGGAGAGATGTTTGCCTGGAATGCGTCTAATAGACTCAAACCGTGATAGTTTAGAATGCACATCAGATTGTCATCTGTAGTGTGAAAATGCTAATCCTCTCAAGTATTTTTGTGAAGTGGCTGGGAATCATTGTATCATGTTGATTATAAGAAATGTCATCAGACAAACCAGGAAACTATGTCGGTGTCTCATCTAAACTCTACGATTGATCTATTTCTCAACTATGCCAGACATGTCATAGTCGACTTTCAGAAAAGCCTGCTAAATCTGTGTGTCATGGTTCAACTCGTCAGTTATTTTAGTCAAGGAGGAAGATATTGCGACGTACACTATCAAGGCTCTGGATGACCCCAGAACTCTGAACAAGATCCTCTACCTGAGACCGCCGGCGAATGTTCTGAGCTTCAGTGAGATCGTTTCCCTGTGGGAGAAGAAGATTGGGACGACCCTCGAGAAGACATATCTGTTGGAAGATGAGCTTCTCAAGAAGATACAAGGTGAGTGGATACCCTGGAAGCAATTTAAACAGGAAACGCATATAAAGATATCGGCTTTTCGTTGGATGGTTTCTTTGTTAAAGCCCAATTTTTACTACTTCTTTCTTTCCCTATTTTTGACTGTTGCAGAGTCTCCATTTCCCAGCAACATGCTTTTGAGCATAGCCCACTCAACCTCTGTGAAGGGAGAGTTCGCAAACTATGAGATAGATGCTTCGATCGGAGCAGAGGCTTCAGAGCTTTATCCGGAAGTGAAATACACAACCGTGGATGAGTACCTCAATTTCTTTGCCTAGTCCCCTTCTGTTACTGTCTCTTGCTATATGTGTATCACAAATCAGTCTCAACTCGTGTGCTGAATAACTTGTCGTGCACTTTGATATTGACTTCATGCATCGATGTACCGGAACCATTCCGTGTGTTCCATCAAATATGTAAATTGATACTAGCAGGTCCTCCTTTTCCACTCATTTAACGCAGAGTACATCGAGTGTTTTGGCCAGTAGAAGTACTGCCGAATGAGTGAACTAATAACGACTTCAGGATGCTCGACTTTTGAATGGCGAAAAAACCATCAGAAGGGTTGCTCTGCTCTTGTTGATCTCTTCAAGCAATGTTTGAGTTCAATGGTTGGGCAAGACTTGATCCGGCCCTAACGAAGCATAAGTAAATGAAAGGTTGTTGTCAGGTCGGCGACATGGAAGAATGCTTATGCAGTTCATCCTCCGCATTGAATCAGTCGTCGCTAGTTGCAAGCCTTTGTGCTGTCGCCTAACTTTGATGAATGAAAAAAGCAGAGAGAAAAAAAGGTTGCCTGCTTCAATGGAGGGGTCACACTTACACCAAAAGAGGGTTTTTGCAAACTTCAATGCAACGGTCACATTGTCGCGACCTAACCTCTTTTGGCCAATAGGTGAGATCAATCTAGGAAATTTGGCTAATAGATTATTAAGTTTAAAACTTAATTCGAGTTTTTCTAAACTCATATCAATTCGCAACTTAGGTCCATGTTCTTAACATGTAAATCATTTTTAATATGAAGTCACTACTAATCCATTTAGTGTAAATCGATTAGACACCAAGTAAAACAATATTTATTCTTACGAATTAGAGATTTTAATTAGAGTGATTTAGTTTCACTAGATTTCTCTAATACTCTTCCAATATATTCTTTTCATGAGAAAATGTTCAATACCGTCATTTTCATAAAAAAATATTTGGCAGAGAGCTTAAATTCATTTTATTATGGTGAGGTGACGCGGCGTGATCGCACCACGCCGCAGGTAGTGTTGGTTCTCTTGGCAAGGTTGCGAAGGACGCCAAGGAAACTTTGACCAAATGACAAACTTTGTTAACTCCCAAGCTCTGTCTGAATCTTGCAGGTCTTGTGGCGATCATCTTTGATTTTCTAACTTTGTCCTTCTAAACCCCCGATCAAAGTTTTCACTGGTCTCTCCTTGATGGCTTCGGGTGTATCAAGCCGCGTGTATGCGTCGTGAAGTCAAGAGGGAAGACCACTTGCATACGGGAAGGTGTGCTGTTTGATGCGACTTGAAGAACAGGAGCATTACCATACGCCTTTCCTCTCTCTATTTCTTCGCGTATCACTCACGAACGGTTGCGACAGAAAGTGCTCGGCGATCTTCAGCGAGGCAGCAACTTCTCAACTTCGAAGGGCAGCAGCGATTGGCAGCGAGGAGGCACGGCCTATAGGTGTTTGGCCATGAAGTACTCGGCCGTCGAGTCTCTCTCCCTCTTTTTTTTTTTTTTTTTTTTTTTTCACGTGTATCGCTCAATGTACTCTGAAATTATGATTTGCCAGCTTCTAATTTGTGAGGCATAACGCTCTATATATAATGCAAACCTAGGTTAACTTCAATATCCTGACCTTAACTTAAGCCTTATTCTAATTTGATAGGTTCTAATAACTTAAGGCTTGTCCCTAATTAAACTCTTGATGGGCTGAATTAAATTCAAATTAGGGTAATTAAAGCCCTTCAAGCCTATGAATTTCGGCCACTATCTCCTCTAGGCTTAGCCAAATTTTCTCTTCTTTCGCGGGCTCAATTTATCAAATTTTAATCTCAAAACCATCAATCGTCAGTCCAATACTAATGCAATTAATTAAAAAATATAAGCTGAATAATAAAAGCTCCTAAAACCATATGCTATACAATTTAATTTTAATGTTTTTGTTTAGAGGTTAAAAATTAGACCATAAAATTTCTATCTAATAAATAAATGATTAGGTCGCTAAAATTTCAGTGTCAACATGAACAACTAAGTTATGAAAAAAATCATGAAAACTAAGACAGTCATCGGTTCGGAAAACTATCATGTCCCACAATTCTTAATCAATTTACCATGAATAAAAAGCATAAGAAATTATGTCTCGAGTTTGACTCCGTGTACAAAATCCGACCCGATTGGAGATGATAGACCGACCTATGATGCAGGGACGATCCATTTTGTTTCAAGAAAAGTCCAACTTTGGCCGTGAGAGGTGGAATTCATACACACAAACAACAGAAGATTTCTTTTCGCCCACATATTTCAATTTTTGGCCGTGCAGTAGACGCTCCTTTCCTCTGAGTGCTTGTCCTTTGACCTCTTGAAGCCGCACAAGAGGTTAAAAAAAAAGAAGGTAGGAGCTCTTGTCTTGGTCGTGTGCAACAGATAGTTTTGTTCATAAGTCGTCGAGGTTTACTAGCAGTACTTGCCATACGAAGTGTTAGGCGATTCGCAGGCGATGTTCATACATGGAGAATGGCTATGCTACCAAACGTTTTGTCTGTGCATTGTTACATACGAATATGCATTTTCGATCTTCTGAATTTCTTCTGCTCGACATAGCACGTGATATTGACCTAAAGCCCCCGGCAGAAGTAAGATTTGAATGCAGATATATTCAACAACCATTTATGCCCTGATCTGCCTTGACATACATGCTTGCGTAATGCTCATAAAACAGCTTATTTCTAGAGATCAAACGTTTCATTATGCAAGCGACTAATCTGGAAAGGTGATCCTGACAAGTCGTTATCGAGCAATTTCTTAATTATATCATACAACACACGAGTTGGAGAAATCTATGAACATGGTAATATAGCTAACGAACATTTCAAGATTTCCTCATTTTGAGCCTTGCGAGTTCGAGTTTATCATCTCTTCGTCTCTCGAGTCTTGAGAAGGTGGTAACATGGCAGAGAAAAGCAAGATTCTGATCATTGGAGGGAATAGATACATCGGAAAGTACCTAGTGGAGGCAAGTCGGAAAGCCGGATACCCGACTTATGCATTGGTCAGGGAGAGCATGGCTTCTAATCCTGAGAAGTCGGAGCTGATAAGAGAGATTCAAGAGATCAGGAGTTTCACTGATCTATGTATATGTGGGAATAATCATCAAATCCTCAAATGTATTTTTTTCCCCACAATTTTCTCACAAGAGAGAGCTTCTTCTGTTCGACATTGCAAGGAGATATCCATAATCACGAGAGTTTGGTCACAGCAATGAAGCAAGTTGATGTGGTGATCTCTGCGGTTGGACCAGGACAGCAATCTGATCAGTTCAAGATCATTGCAGCAATCCAAGAAGCTGGAAATATCAAGGTAAGTATTCAGTGTTCAGCCGAATTATAGAAATTCTTGCACAAAAAAGCACTGCATAGCCTTAGTCGATGACAGAAACATTTTCTCTGCGATGTACACTTAGGCTCCGTTTGGCAATAGCTTTGCCAAGGGTCTTTGAGCCCCCAAAGATGTTTGGGCTAATTGGGAGTGTTTGGCAAACAAATTTGAAGCCGCATTCTCGAAATGCCAGCCTTGAAGGTGAAAGCCCAAGGCAGTAAAGACTTGCCTTGGGCTTTCGCTTTCTCGGCATGCCCATGAGCACTTTTCATTCTTTTTTTTCCCCGAAATTGTCCTTACAAACTTTTCTTTTTCCGGTTTTTGCCCCGAAGACTCAACTCTTCATCTTCTTCGTCAAGTGCCCCTTGGCGACGCGGCCTCGCCGGTGGTCGCCCGACCTCGCCGGGCCGCGCGACCTCGGGCGAGGGTCGCGTGGCCCGGCGACAGCTGCTGGGGTCGCGCGACCACCGGCGAGGTCGCGCGACCCGCGCGAGCCTCGCCGAGGTCGCGCGACCCGGGCGCGCTAGATCCGGGTCCTCACGGCTCGGATCCGAGTCGCCGCGACCTCAAGTGAGCGTCGCGTGGCCCCGGCGGCATTGCCTCGGTCACGCGACCACCGGCGAGGTCGCGCAACCCGCGCGGCCCTCGCCAAGGTCCCCCAACCTCAGGCGTAGCCTCGGCGACGACCGATCGGGGGTCGCGCAACCGCCGGGGGTAGAGGCGGCGCCGTAGCCGAGGCCGCGGTGGAGGTGGACGATGACGGGTCGACGGCGCGGGCGGGGAAGGAGAGGAGGAGCTCGAGGAGGGGACCAGGAGGAGCTTGACGTGGCGGCGGCGGCGCTTGCCACGAGGCTCGGAGGCCGACGGCGACTGCAGCGGCGGCATGGGGGCGGTGAGGTTGGGATCGCCGGCGGTTGAGTCCGGTAGCCGCGCATGGTGCGACTTGGGACATTTTCCCAAAGAAAACTTTGATTTTTACTCAAAGTTCATTAAAAAAGTCTAAACTTGAATTTTATTTTAGGTTATAAGTTATAAATTATTTTGATGTGAATTTAACTAAAATTTTAAGAACATAATGTCTATATTTATGATCCACACTAGTCAAATTTTTTTTTTTTCTTTTGGTAATTTTTTTAATCATAAAAGTCCTTTGTCTTCCAAACACCATTTTGCTCAAAGGTACTTCACAAGTGGCTTTCAAACTACAATTTACCAAACACAGTTTGCATTTTGGAAAACACTTTAACCCAAAGGTCTTTGCATTTTCCTAAAGACTTTCTCCAAAAGTCTTTCCAAACGCAGCCTTAGTTGACATTATTGTCCACAACTCTGACCTTATGAAATTCATGAGTGATCTAAAGGTTCCTTCCATCCGAATTCGGAGTCGATGTGGACCGAACCAATGCAGTTGAGCCAGCTGCAAGCCATTTCCAAATCAAAGCCAAGGTCAGGCGAGTGACCGAGGCTGAGGGAATCCCTTTCACTTATGTAGATTCCCACGGGTTCGCCAGCTACTATCTTTCCAACTTGGGCCAAATGGGCGCCAAAGTCCCGCCTAGGGACAAAATCGCCATCTCAGGTGATGGTAATACAAAAGGTGATTTGAACAAGGTCTAAATATCCTGTCCGTGCTATATTCGGTTTCAGCTTTTCCTTGGTGATTATTGCACACGTTCTCGAACCGCCTGACTCATCCTTAGGCTCATGTTTATCAGACAACATGTTGAGCTCAGGTCGGTTTACTTTTATATGATTGCAGACACCATCTTCATAAGTTCAATTTCAGTAATGACAGCTAAGGGGGCAGCGTTGTCATTCTATTTTACATCGTTCTCAAGAAAGAAGATATAGCTTCTTACACTATTAAAGCAGTGGATGACCCAAGAGCACTGAACAAGATCCTCTACATGAGTCCGCCGGCTAATATCCTGACCTTCAACGAGATCATTTCCCTCTGGGAGAGGAAGATCCGGAGCACCCTCGAGAAGATGTACATTCTGGAAGACGAGCTTCTCAAGAACATCCATGGTAAGTTGGTAAAATCGAAAACATAACATTCACAAAGACGAATGCATGCCCTCTTGTTAATTACGTGGTTGAATCAGCTTTTGGCTTGATAGTTTCTTGACAGACGCTCCATTGTTTTTTGCGATGTCTCGCGCTTCAGAGTCTCCCTTTCCAATGAACATCTTTTTGTCGATCAGCCACTCCGTGTTCATGAACGGGCATCATGCAGCAAATCATGAGATTGACACATCGATCGCAGCCGAGGCTTCAGAGCTCTATCTAGAAATGAAATACACAACTGTGGATGAATGCCTGTATCTCTGTGTAGTTGAGGATCAAGAACTTCATTAGACCGTGCTCTACGTATGTTAAAGAACAGTGTCTGAATATTGATATTTCATAGATTTGCCTATGACCTCGCTCCACTATGTACGACAAGCCACAATCCGGCTTCAATTAAACACGAGGGTTTGTATCGTGATATGACTAACGGTCTAGGAACATCTGAATTAGAATGACGAAATCACATTGCTATTCGTGAAACAAGTAGCCCAGCGAATAGGCAAGAACCAAGATATCTTCAGCAAAAGCATCCGTCGTCGACATTATTCGTCACAGGTCGGGTTGCAACTGCACAACAATTGTAACGTGTTCCAAGTTTTTTGTGAAAGCTTCAACACCTCGATCGAATCTTCCGTCCACAATCAGCATCGCCAAAGCTAGTTCTCTTGAGAACCACTTTTCCTGTATCGAATCAGCACCGAATCTTCCCTTTCTTTGGCGGAGCGTAATTACAACTGAACTGTCATGAAATCTTTTCGAGCAAAAGAGTTGCCGTCCAGACGTTTCGGCTCTGACACGACAATAGAGAAACAAGACCAGGGTAGATAAGTTTGTAGTGTCAATTGTCTTGCCTAGTTTGGGACCACGTAGCTGTACGATGAAGATAAAATCATGGAGAGAACCATTGAAAAGCCTAAAGAGCTGGACTCTAAAGCTGGACCCTAGCTACAAAGACGGTATTCTTCCTTGCCTATCCTTGGCATTTTGTAATTTAAGAATACTAGCGTTACTGGCAGACGTGTAGCCCGTTAAGCTACTCGAATTATTTGGGAGTTACGGTGCCAAGAATTAGTGGCTATCCTCAAGTTATTGCAAATTCCTTGAAATCATCATAATTTGATTGCACTCACAATAAGTTTTCTTTGTAATTCGCAAGTCAAGAATGATATCATTTAGTAATTGATTAATATCACGAAATGCCCTAACTGATATACCTATGACAAATTTACCAAAACTAACATTTTAATTACCAAAAATCTCAAACTGTGATAAATTTATCTCAAACTAATTTTTAATTATAAAAAAAACACATATTAGTATATTTGCGACAAATTTTTCATCCATCAATTTTTGTTAAATTGGATTAATGTTATGAAAAAACACAAATTAGAAATGGGAGGTAAAACCCCAAACCAATGTAGCCATCAACTATTATGTGTCACTCGACTCAATAATTTGGTTGTAAAATTTAACAAAAAATAATGTAAGATAAATTTATCACTGATATATCAGTTTAGGATTTTTAGTGATAAATTTGTTACAAGTTTTTCGTGGTATTAATAATTTAGTAATCATCTAACAACAATGTAATTTCCCCCAACATGCTATCTCATAGCTTATAGTTCTTGTTCTCATTGATTGTACCTTTAATGATTGTAATTTACTCAAAATCAGAGAAAATTGAGCCACACTTATAGTTGGCACCTTCTAGTCTACATAATAATTTGACTATGTGCATAAAGCACCCATGTTAATACCAACGGTGGTGTGACGAGTTCCCTAAAATTTGTGTGGGGGATAATACGTATACATTGTAAATTTACCTAAAGTCCTAGTAAACAACAATTTGCTTTCAAGTTCTCGTTTTAACATTCGTTACTTCTCTCCAGAAATCATAAACATTGCGAATTTATTGAAAATTATTTGTTTCCGTCGTTAGTAACTTATATCGACGACCACAATGGTCATTTTTGTTAATATAAAACACCTTGAAATCTTTAAGAATGGTGTCCTACCGACACGTTGATTTCCATAAAATCTTTTTGTGATTTTTTTTTTTTGGGAATATGAATAAAATTTGGAATTTTGAGGAAAAGTAACTTGTCACTTTTTGACTTTTCAAAAGTCTAGACAAAGATAATTGAACCCAATGGTCTTTACCAAAAAAAAAAAAAAAAAGATAATCGAACCCAATGGATAATCATCTTTATTTTGAGAATATATTTACCTTTTAAAATAGCGAATATAGGAAAACTAATAATAAATATGATTAATATCTCGAAAAATCTCAAACTGGTACACCTGACTCCAAACTATTTTTTTATCATGAAAAATCCCAAACCGGTACACCTATAATAAATTTACTCCAATTGACCATAAAAAACCCTAAACCTGGTATACTTGTGACAAATTTATATCAAACTAATTTATTCAACTGCAAAAAATCATAAATTAGTAAATTTGTGATAAATATACCCTAAGCTAAGTTGGATTAATATTACAAAAAAATCATAAAAATTGTAAATTGTGATAAACAGAGTGTAAAATCTTAAAATGGTATACCAATTAATTGTCATGTGTCATTTAACTTAATAATTTGACAATAAAATTTAACGAAAACTAACAGAGGGTAAATTTGTCACGAGTGTACAAATTTGGGATAAATTTGTCAAAGGCATATTAGTTTTGGGTTTTTTGTAATAAAAAAATAATTTTGAATAAATTTATTACAGATGTACTACTTTGAAATTTTTCAGGGTATTAACTCTAAAAAATAATAGAACATCGTGAACTTTTTCTAATATGTTTTTTTAGGTTTGTACGAACTTTTCTTGGTTACTCAATAAAGATCTTCTCGTTTGCCTGCTAACAAACTGCAAAAGTTAAAATTCCGACAAAAGAAAAAATATAAAAGTTAAAATTCTTGCCAAAAGATAAAAAGGCAAAATGGCATCGAAAAAGATAATTCCCGGCATATCCTCCACGAGCTTAAATTCTACGCCACCGCCCACTTTCGAACAACGCGATTGGGGACCGCCCTTAGCTTCCCGTGGGTCGCTCTCACCTGATTGCGCCTCCACATCAGCAAATAATTTAATAAAAAAAAAAGGAGAGCTAATGCAGACGGCTCCGCACACGTGTGCTGCACCCATTGGGTCCTCCTCCTAGGAATTTCTACACTGTGCAGGGAAGCATAAACGGCGTAATTAAGCGCAAATCTCAGTATTCTCCTTTCAGTATTATTCAATTCTTTCTCCTTTCCATTTTATTTAATCAAAACCCACTTCCACAAGTAGCGGGATGGACAGCATATTCCTGACATCTAGATCAGACTGCAATGACAAACTCATAATTTCAATTAAAGAATTGTGACTCGATTAAAATACAAGATTAGAATTGAAAAGCAGACTGATGCCTTAAGAATCGATTATAATCAGCCAATTCGATTCGATATGGACAGTTCTTTTTGCCCACTCCTGTTAAGGTATACTTTACTCAGTTGCGTAGGTCCTCCTCATGGTTACTCACATCCCATTTATTATTTATGAACGCACATATCTAACATTTTTCAAAGGTCCAAGTTCAATCAGGGCAGGGTAATAAAATTATTTTTCCCCAGGAAAAGAGTTGCGATTCTCAAGGCCGCATAAATTCCCGACGCATGGCCCCCCGAGCCGTCCACCGTCCGATCGTAATCGCTTGCGCATCCGGCGGCCAGCATCCCGCGACGACCGGCGGATGAAAATGCTTTTACGGCATATATTTTGGACACTCGTCCTCCTTCTTCGACCTTCCGTTACGCAAGCTTGTAACTCACTCTCTCTTTCTCTCGCTCTTCGGCTTGCATGCTCGCGGTAGGCTCTCGGATCGAAGAACATCCATCGCCGCCCGCGTCCGCCGTGAGTTCTGGCCCCCTCGCTTCTCCGGCGGCGGCGCGCCGCCGCGCCTCCGCGCCGCTCGCTCGCTCGCTTTTCGTCTCCGTCTCCGTCCGTCGCGAGCGACGATCGATTCGTGTTCCGGTTCGGCGAGTGGGAGGGCGGGCGGGCGCGTCGATCTCGCTCGCTCGCGTGCTTTCGACGAGCGACGATTCCCTTCGTGCCGACCTCTGCGTTTTTTTTTTTTTTTTTTTTTTTTGCTCTTGCTGGATTGCTGTGCATGGCGATGAACTTGTTTGTCTGCGTGAGTTTTCAGATGCTCTGCGAGTGCTTGGTGGTGATTTCGTTTGTCTCGATCGCTGTCTGTAGGAGGCGGTTCTGCTTTCTTCCTTGTGTTGATTCTGGTACGAGTAATCTGCATGTAGTATTGCGTTTTTTTTTTTCTGCTTATTTTTTTTCTTTTGCTGTGAGTAACCCGACTGTGTGCAGTTTTCATGGATATTGCAGAATCTGCACCGACTTCTTGCGTTTCCTTAGCTTTTAGAGTGGTTGGTTGGGCGCTGGATAGTGATTTTGGTCTAGATTATGCTAGCCATGCGGTTGGTTTTGATGAAGCATCTTAAATGGGGAGGCTTTCGGCTTCGCAAGTACCCGTGAAATTGCATTTCGTGTTTTTGCTAACGGAATGAACTGGTCAACAGAGTTGCAAAGAATCTGCGAGGTGTAATTTCACCTAATGTTGATTCTGTCTCCTTTTAAGTAACTGTTCGGTTCTTCTGCATTGGGTTCGTACGGAGTTTACCATATGTAAAATGTATGAGATTAATCATTCTCTGAAGAGTAGATGCTCTTTTGGTTGTCTGCAATTTTAAAAATTAACCAATCATCATGGTTTGGAAGCATGTTGATGTACCTGATTTTTGTTTGATGTTTCTTCAAGCTGTTTCAAAAGCCAAGATATGGCCAACTCTGGTAAAGGATCAAGCGGGAAGCATTCAGCATTTCCTGGCGTTGCCCTGAATGAAAGGATTCTGACCTCAATGACTCGACGATCTGTAGCTGCTCACCCATGGCATGACCTGGAAATTGGTATCTCTCTGAGCCTTTGGTCCCTTACTATATCGTGAACCACTTATCAGTTGTGAACTTCCAATGCTTACGTAGTTTGTCATTAGTAATCATTTTAACTCTTTATTTTCAATTCCTGATTGTTTATTCGCTATTTGAATTGCAGGACCAGGTGCTCCAGCAGTTTTTAATTGTGTAAGTTTGGAGGAACCATCTCTCTCATGTATATTGTAGCCATCATTTTCTAAACCATGTGAATCTCAAGAGCTCTGTCATTGTGCAGAGTATATGGAAAACTGACAGTGTCCCTTTGTGGATTGTAGTCTGCATATGATTATTTGTCTCAGCATTACATCTGCTATTTTGCTTTCTTCTTTCACTGTATACATGTTGAAACCTTTGTGTAGGTCGTTGAGATTAGCAAAGGTAGCAAGGTGAAGTATGAGCTTGACAAAACCACTGGTCTTATAAAGGTCCTTCCTTGTCACTGTCTGCTCCACTTGTTACAGTTTGTTCTCAGGCTTAGCAAATTTGCTTATCATGTTGCCTTAGAGTTGTACTCTATGTAACTTGCCTCATAAGTTCATTGGGTACAATATGTGGTACCATTTCTTCATTAGGGCAGGAAGATCTTTTAAAATAGATGGTGGAAGCACTGCACTTATAATGACGATGATTATCTAATTTGTTAATTAAAACAAGACGTTGAATTGAGGATTGAAGGCTCTCCTTTAGTCATGTGATCCTTAAAATAAAGTTGCGTATGATGTGATTGTCACATTTGTGGAGATAGTCAGCAATGGATGTCTTGCATGGAGAAAGGTTGTCCTTGATCTTTCATTTTATCGATGTCAATAGTTAATTAGCAAGCGCTAATGAGTGAAGAGAAATCTCTTTGAATCGAGGTCATGTTATTTATCCTTAGAGAGTCAAACAACATTTGTTGGACATATCCTCTATTCTACCTGCACTTAGCTGTAGGACCACCTTGTAGATGTAGAATTTGGCCCACTTGGGTGCAGATATGTGTAATATTTCCAGTTGACATGGAAGAGCAGAGTGACTGATGCTTAAGTAAGGACAGGTTGATCGTGTTCTCTACTCTTCAGTGGTTTACCCACACAACTATGGTTTCATCCCGCGTACAATTTGCGAAGATAGTGATCCCATGGACGTATTGGTACTGATGCAGGTAGATTATCTTTGAACACAATATTTTGATCACTTTCAAAGCTTTCTACTTCAGCTTTTTTAATTATATGAGGAATTTCGATGCTTCTTCTTACAGGAGCCCATCTTGCCTGGTTCATTCCTCCGTGCTCGGGCTATTGGATTAATGCCAATGATCGATCAGGTAATGGCTTAGTTTTAGATATGTTCTGTTGCTGATGCGGTACACAATTACAAAAGAGAGGAAACGTGAGAGGAAAATTTATAATTTCATCTCTACAATGGTGAGACCACTGAACAATATCCATCTGGCAATAATTTTGAGGTCTTATACATTGCAACGGTCTGATTCTTTTTGCAGGGTGAGAAGGATGACAAGATCATTGCTGTTTGTGCTGATGATCCTGAGTTTCGCCACTACACAGACATTAAGCAGCTTCCTCCTCATCGCCTTGCTGAGATCCGGCGTTTTTTTGAGGACTGTATCCTTTGCTACAATTCAGTTCTTGAACTTTGCTTGTTAGGAAGTCGTAATAGCTAGTATAATCTACTATGTCAAATTCAGTCACTTAGCTTGCTCTGTCACACTATCAAAACAACTTAGTGAACCAAAGTTTTGCAGTATTGGTGAAGATGCTATGGCTATAGTTACTATTTCTTCAAGAATTCACTGTCCAGACTAATACCTTGCTGAGAGATATATGATTCCTTTACTAGTTGCGGTTGACAGACAAGAAGAATGAGAACAAGGTGGTTAACGTGGAGGACTTTCTGCCAGCTGAGTCTGCCATCGATGCCATCAAGTACTCCATGTGAGTGTTCTTCTCTCTTTGAGTGGTTTCAGATGAGTTTCTTAGGTATACTTGGGTACAGCATGAGAAGAGTCTTTTAGTCTGTTTAGGAACTAACCTGATTTTCTTTACTTTATTATCTCTTCAAATCATGGTTCCCAGGAATTGACTTATCATGTCATGTTTTTCCATAAATTGTGTCCATTTATCTTGGTAACCTTATCTGCAGGGACTTGTATGCATCTTACATTGTCGAAAGCTTGAGGCAGTGAGGAAGATGGGACGAGAGGATCAATGTTGTATTGGGTAGTTATGGTTGAGGCCAATAGACTCCTAGCTGAATGCGCTTCTTGGCAAGTTTTAGCATTTCGAGTAAAGTTAATCTACTCTTCTTCTTCTTCTTCTTCTTCTGAACAGTCCTGATGCTGTAGTTTCAGCCTTTGGTATCTACTCTCTGAATACTACAAGTAAAGAATCACGAGAACGACAAATTAAATTGTTCATAAGCTCATGATCGAGCATGTATCACAACCTATAAGTACAATATATCGTGGTTTCATTATATCAGTACAGATGAGTTCTACAGCTGCGAATGGTGCTTATTTCACTGTGCCGATTTGCTTTGGTAGCTACACTCTCCCTGTATTTGCTTAGTTCACTTGGTCATGTTCTCCCGAGGACAAATCGCGCTTGCTTGTCAATCTGTTTCTTTCCTTTCCATGTATAGGATAATTGTTTTGGCCAAAACGGAGGGTGGACAGTTTGAACTAGGAAATACCGGAATCTTTTCAATTACTAAAAGGGCTATTTGACTGAGTGGAAGTGTCATTATTGAAATTGTAAAGGACTGGGCTTTGATCTTAAGTACGGAATGGCGTGATATCAATACCATAAACTTTGTTATCAAAAGCAACTTTACATGTCCTCCAAGACCCTCGAATCGAATCCACCATCAGTAAACTTCGTCTGGAGTTTCGTCCTGGAGACTGAAAACCCTGTCATCTCTCGGCTAAATTATCCGCTGAGACTCCATTAGGTCTCGAGCTTTTTGTCCCTCCGGACCCGCGGTGACCAAACGGAGCACAAACGGAGCACCAAAATGGCAGATCTGAGTCTTTAAGGAAAGCTCTGTTGGGGAAGCACGAGGTGGAGGAGGCTGTTAGGCCAGGGCACTTTCACTGGTGTTTCTCTGCATTTGCTCTATATATTCAAATTCTTGCAAACGTAATTCGTCTTGACTACGTTTTTAAGCTATATTATGCATTTGAAAGAGCGGTAACAAATTAAATTAACTAGCGGACAATCTAAAAATCGATCGAATAAAATTTCGCTTGATGCGTAACGTGATATCCCTACATAATTATGCTGTTTTTGATCCCATGACGCTTGTGAAATATTTGCTTTCACTCCCTTGAAAGTTCCTAGCATTTCGAACTTGTTTTGCCCCGGATCATTTGTTCATTTTCTTTTTCTTGATTGGATTGTTTTACCCAAATCACCCATTGACAACTTGTGATAGATTTCGAGTAGATATTACAGGTTATGTATGGAAAAAGAGCAATACTAGATTTATTAATTTTGATTCGCAAAATTAGTTTATTAAGTGATGTGTTAGACTCAACTTAAATTTTAAATAAGTGGTTATATTCAATAACTAATAGCAGCTTGATATATTATTTAGTAAACTAATTTTGCAAATCAACATTAAATCTAGCCTTCTCCCTAAAAAAAAGAGGACACTGCGGTAACAGTAAGCTGGGATGATTAAGAATAGAAGTAACACGTCATCTTTCCTCTTAGTTTTTTTTTTTTTTTTTCCCTCGCTAAGTAGAAAATTGTGTTTTTCTCTAAGCAAAATGGTAGAAAAGGAGCATTGAAAGCCAGCCACACCTTGAAGTTCCATAAGAGTTTTCGCAGCAAATATGTTCAATCTCAATCATAATTATTATAAAATTTTGATTAGGCCCATCATTGTTGGACCATTGGATGCAAGTCAAGGTAAAAAATCGAAATCATCACATGTTCGATGCACAAGCCATCTCTACGCCATAGGCAAATCGGGATTTTATAACTCAGGCTAAAGGGACTCATAATCAAACGCTACCTCTATACTACTCGGTACTTAATGTAGAAAATGTCTATATGTCACCAAAAAATATCACTAAAGATCAGGTTTCTTTAGTGATATTTTGAGTAGGCCCATCATCATTGCATCATTGGATGCAAGTCAGGGGAAAAAGTTGAAACCGTCACATGCTCGATGTACAAGCCGGCCCTACATGCTCAATGTACAAGCCGACCCGACACGATAGGTGAATCGGGATTTTACAGCTCAGTTTAGAGGGACTCATAATCAACCAACCCTATCAAACTTGACCAGATACCTCTACTGCTCAGTACTCAATGTAGAAAATGTACCCATGTCACCAAAAAATATCACTAAAGTCAGCCGCGGTCGCAACTCCACCAGGCCGACACGTGGCACAGGACCATGGGCCCTCTCCACATATAAGTCGCAAACTTTATGCCTCGTCAGCAACGTCGTCGAGCCGCTGGAATTAGCTCAGTTCGCTGGCCCTTCCCTTTCTCTCTCCTCCATTTCCTCACTCCCAACAACAGCCCCTCTCTCCTCTCTCTCTCTCTCTCTCTCTCTCTCGCAGTCTCGCAGCTTGGAAAACGCCGCCGTCGCGAGCCGTCGGCGCCGCCGCTCAGCGATCCTCGATCGGAGGCCGGGGGCGGAGAGGATGGGCACGCTGGGGAAAGCGATCTACTCCGTCGGGTTCTGGATCCGGGAGACCGGCCAAGCCCTCGATCGCCTCGGCTGCCGATTGCAGGGGAGCTACTACTTCCAGGAACAATGTACGTCTCTCTACCCATCGTTTGGCACGGATATCTTTCGTTATCAGCTCTGTTCGGTGCGGAGGAGATTGGAAACGAGGATCGGTGGAGGAATTTGGGGATTCCGGAGGGGTGGTGTTGGTGGTGATATCGGTGGATTGATGGAGTGATGAATTTTTGCGGTGCTTTTTCGGGCGGCGAGTGATTGATTGAGGTTTACGAGAGCGGTTTTGCCGTCGGTTTGATGGCGCAGAGGTGAAAAGATGAGATTGTAGGTGGATCCCGCTATGAAAACCGCTCTGTTCAGTTAGTCAAGCGATGGAGGCTGGTGTAGGGTTTTGTAAATTGTTGGAAGCATGGGGTTTTCCTCTATATTCTTTCGAACTTGACTTTACTTGGACTGAGATTGGACTGCAATTGCCTACTGGAATTTATCACATTATCACAAGACATTAGGCATCAAATGGGTACCATAAAAGTGAGCCTCCGTGATAGTAATTTCTTGGTGAATTCATAATTATCGTGAGCATCATATTAATCTTCTATATTCCACAAAAAAACGAGAGTTACTTCCAAATCAGCTGTAGAACAGTTGTTATACAGCCCGCTCTCTCTCTAGTAGGTTGTACATAGTTTGCTTAATTGGCTCAAAGGCACAACATTTCTCATCTATGCATGAATGGAAGTAGTGTTATGTCCAAAAAACCTGATTGCTTCAAAGGTGAAAATCTCTCTTTTGAGTGGTTGAAATTACTGATGCCATTAGACATGTTTTAGCTAGAGAAACTACAGATACTTATCTACAGTTTGGTTTCTCGGAATCTGGACAAAGCATTTTTGGGGAATTTCGGTTAGCTATGGAGTGAAACTTACGATTTTCATTCCATACAAAAATCTGTTGATGACTGAAAAAGGAAAAAAAGGAAGCCATAGCCCCTTAAGGATATGTTTGAATAATCTGTAGTTACCTTGTATCCCTATTCTCTCCAAGGTGACCAACCTCTTTTTGGTCATGATATAGCTGGGTGATATTGTTACTACAAGCAATTTAATGAAGAGGGGTCTTGGCTTTACCAGGTTGATCTTGGTTCAAGCTATGAGGAGAGTGGCTTATCACTTGTTGACTTCTTGTCTTCTACTATTATGAATGCCAGAAAAACGACATTTCCTCATCCTTTGCAGTCAAATAATTTTGCATTTGATGTTCCATCCTTTATTGAGTTTAATTCTACAATTTGTCTTCTAGTTGTGCTAGTAGCTAAATATAGACTGCCATCAATGCATTTTCTGTATCGTGTCATGCTTCAAATGCTCAACTTTCAGTCGGTCATGTGATAAATGCATGATTGTGCGCGCGCTCGTGCATGTGCGCATGTGCGTGTGTTAAAGAAAAGAGGGAAAAGTTGGGTTGTGTGTTTGGATGCACATGTCATCATAAAGGTTGTCAACGTAGAAATTTTACTTTTAGATATTTCCACTTCTAATCGATTAGTCCTTGAGTGCCAACTAAACTTAAGGCGAAAGATTTGTAAAACTAAGGAGTCTTAGTTGAAAATAAACTTTCATCCAAAAGGATAAAAAGGTATAATGACTAGGAAAAACTGCATGATCTCCTTTAAAATCTTTGGAGGAGACAATTGTTTCGATTCATCAGTGTCTTGGATATGATGAGGTTTTTAACTTGAACAACCCACGGAGAAGTGTCTGGTATTGTTATTTCTTGTTTGAAATATGAGGGAATATGTCAACTATTCAAGGCTGCCTTGCTATGTAATGTGGCTAGCAACATTGGCTATTTACTTGATGCAAACCAATGTTTGTATAATGGGGGGAAGATATGCTAAGCACAGTCTTGGTGTGATGGGAGTGAGGGAGGAATTTACATACTGGCACATGTTACCTGGTATAATGTGCAATTATAGAGGCAAAACAACTGTGAGGGCACTGAAATGCATCATTTAAGGTGGTGCATTCTTTCTGTTCTTAAACTTATTTGAATCTACTTTTACATTCATACTTCTGTTTTTCGTTTTTTCTTTTGGGTGCTTGCTAGAACATTCTACAATACCCTCTAAACTGTTTTGGTCCTGAAAACTAACGATGGATCTTTAGTGAAGACATAGATTAAAAAGAGAGAGAGAGAGAGAGAGAGAGAGAGAGAGAGAGAGAGAGAGAGAGAGAGAGAGAGAACAGTGGATCCAAATGGTTGCTATTTTACCTTTGTATATCATATATTGGCTGTATAAGAATTGGACTTCAGTCCTATACATTTACAAAGGTGAGAGGTGAGAGAGGACATTCTGTTCTTATCTTTCTTATTTTCTTGTCCTTTTTTCCAATCACATAAAAGGTTCCATATAAATTATAACAATAGGTGTAAAAGGGCCTTCTTGCTGCCATCATTGTCTTGTTCTTGTTTTCAATTTTCATTCTCTGTAAAAACTGGTATTATAGTGCACATTAGTTTGCGTGACATAGAACGTTCTCGCTAGACCTGAACTGCTTAGGCTCTATTTGGTAGTCCAGATAAGGGCCAAAAGTAGGACATGTGCTTAGTGGCATACTTTGGACTGGACAGACCTGGATTAGGTCAAATAAATTTGGAATAAACTATTCCATGTTTAGGGGTGGGATAAAATTATCACGCCTAGATTGGATGAAAAAATTTTCTTTTAATAACAAAATTGCAAAAAAAGAATTGTAATCATGTTAAGGGACGAACAGCAGTGCCACCATGGGGGCACCACTCGCAACCACTATGCATTGGTCACCAGAGATACTCTCTCTCTCTCTCTCTCTCTCTCTCTCTCTCTCTCTCTCTCTCTCTCTCTCTCTCTCTCTCTCTCTTGCGTCCAAATATGACCACCACAGGCCACCATTGTAATGTCACATGTGGTGGTTTGCACCCCAAAGCCCCCCTCCCTTCTCTCGGGGTGATGGTCACCCTCTTCATGGTAGATTTGGGTTTTTCCCCTATTAAAGTTATTGAGATAATTTTCTTTATTATTTTTTTAATCCTAATCTAGGTTTACCGAATACAGTATTATATTCAGTTGCCTACTGTAGAAGATATAGGATATAGCAATTCTTTTTCAGATTTCTGATGTTATCCTATGTTATCATGACCCTTGTCCTGACAACCAAACACAACATTATTGGTTCTTTATATGATACGAAAACAGAAAAATTATAGGTGCTTTTCTTTTTAACTAATCTATCTTCTTTGTACAGTGTCAAGGCATCGGACGCTCATGAACATATTTGACAAAGCTCCTGTAATTGACAAAGATGTATTTGTGGCCCCAAGTGCATCTATCATTGGTGACGTTCAGGTTGGCAGAGGTTCCTCCATTTGGTATGGGTGTGTTTTGAGGGGTAAGCTGTGCCACATTGAATTTGAGGATCCTTATCAAAACATTATATACTGGATGCTACTGCAATGAGGGGATGCTCTTTCTTCCATATATGCAATCAAGAAGTATGAGCTAATGAGTAAATTGTTGGTAGTGTTTTGAACTTTCTACCACATATTAACCAAAACAATACACATCATAAGTGGGTGTTAGCATCTTGTCTGTATTGTGCTTATCTGTTAGTTTATCAACGGTTAACAGTGTCAGTATGGATGAGATCATTTCCATGAGATCCAAGACAGATTCTGAGTTTGGTATAGATTTGTGCTTTATAACTTATTTGTTTGCTTTATAACTTATTCTGTGTTTGGTATAGATTTGTGCTTTATAACTTATTTGTTTGGGCTTATCTGAGGTAATTGTAGTGCCGGTGAAGAATCTATCTCGTGCTAAGTCTTGACTGTCAAGACCTTCTATCTCTGCTTTTGGTTTCCTCAGCCTTGCTACTGGAACGGAGAACCATTCTATATCTAGATGCTGCTGGATCGTCTACAAGAATGAATTATTATCTGTATATATATAATCTCTTAAGAAGTTCGTCTAGTAACACGAATTAGAATTGAGAAGGAACTTGACCCTTGCAACCTGTTCTGATATTGAAAGATCTTTTTGCTGATTTATGTTCTGACATTTCTGTGTATAGGTGATGTAAACAACATTAGCGTCGGGGCAGGGACCAATATACAAGACAACTCTCTTGTCCATGTGGCAAAATCAAACTTAAGTGGCAAGGTTTTGCCAACTATTATCGGAGATAATGTTACTGTAGGTGTGTCACCATTTGTTTATTCCAAACTATAATCAATTTGAATATCTAGTTGCATTATGTATATGTCATTCTGGTGACTTAGTTTGCCTTCTTCAGGTCATAGTGCTGTTTTACATGGATGTACTGTTGAGGACGAGGCATTTGTTGGTATGGGTGCCACTCTTCTTGATGGAGTCTATGTTGAGAAGCATGCCATGGTTGCTGCTGGAGCCCTTGTAAGGCAGAATACAAGAGTTCCTTGTGGAGAGGTTTGTAGTATTAAGCCTGCTGATTTTTCCCCTAAAATTTGTAAATCGCTGATTTGATTGTAATTTTGAAATCCTCATTCTATCCTTTTCATGTATGTTGATGTTTTTGCTGGCATTCTTCTCCTCATCATTATCCTCCTTATGTTATGGTGCACCATTGTCGTTATTACTCATGTTTGCTAAGATTTGGATCTTTCATCTATTTGAGTACTATAATTTGATCAACATTACACAGTTGACGTTTACAGCCAGATTTTAATCTGTCAATATGGTCAACCTTCACATGGTAATCTCTGAGGCTGACAGTGATTTTACTTTGCACGGTTTACATTTTACCCAAAAGAAACAATGAGAAAAAAAGAAACTGGATGGTGTATGAGATATAGATATTGAATTGACGAGCTGATGACCAGTGCTTTTGGTTGAGGGCAATTGCATCTGCCTGCTCTGAACCTGGCTGAAGGGAAATTGAATAATCTGGAATGAATTGCTCGTGATTTCCAACATCTCTTTTGTAGCTTGTTGCTTGCCTTCCACTATGGTGTCACTTGACTCCTAACTGCTTTGCATTTTTTGACTAAAACAACTGAATCACAGGTATGGGGAGGGAATCCAGCCAAGTTCCTGAGGAAGCTCACAGAAGAAGAGATGGCTTTCATATCACAGTCAGCTGTAAATTACTCCAACTTGGCTCAGGTCCATGCTGCTGAAAATGCAAAGAGCTTTGATGAGATTGAGTTTGAGAAGGTGCTCCGCAAAAAGTTTGCTCGCCGTGATGAGGAGTATGACTCTATGCTGGGTGTTGTTCGGGAAACACCTCCAGAGCTTATCCTTCCAGATAATATTTTACAAGATAAATTGCAGAAGGCAACTTGATTACCCTCATGCTGAAGGTAATTATCTCCAGTTGAAATTTGATTTCAGAGGTATGCTGTCATCTGAAGATTGAGCAACTACACAATCGATATCCAATAATATTTGTGGCTGGATAAGAATTCAAAGCACGATGCCTATGTGGCGTCTGGTCCTGCTTAATTTTTGAGGTCAAGTGGGCACTCATTTTACATTGACTTGGAGTGACTGTTCCTCTGATTACACATTCAGGTATTCCACCAGATGTTTTCTAAATCTGTGTCGGACTTGGTTTCCATATGTTCTTTCATTAATAAAGAAGGTACTATTCTTCCATGAAACCGACAAGTTCTAGGAAGTTGGTCATCATACTTTGCCTCGCTGATTGAATGTTGATGTTTGTGGTATAAGTTCAGGAACCTTCTTAGATCATCCTTGCGCTGGTTTAGTTTTAATTCATCCAAGACGTTGAAGAGCACCTTCCTAAAAACCAAAGTACTTGTCCCAAAACACTCCTAAAGAACGTGTGAGCAGTGACCGACCCAATAGACATGATAAATAAATTAGTTTTTTGTTACTCTAGTGGTTTGCAATGTCACGGAGCAGACTTTGGGAGGTTCTCGGATATCTGTGGCCACTGGCCCGATATATGTCGGGGTATTCGTGACTGGTGAAATCACTGAGAACTAGTGCAGAGCTGTTGAAGTCCGGGCGACGCGATTTGGGCTGGTCATGAATTTCCTAGCATCCACGAAAGATTCCCCTGAAATCAGCACCTGAACTGAATGTTGCTTCGTCGAACTTCCTAGCATACACAAGAGAAGATTTTGTACTCTTCCATCAAGTATTATCTGTCTCCAGGAATAGTTCTCCTGTTTTTCGCTTTGATTTTGCCTGACACAGCGGTTCTTGAGAATCTCTCGATTCATTCGTGGCTTAAGCAAAACGCATATGGCTTGTTCTTCGCGATGCTTATAGTAGCTAGCTAGTAAAGAAAGGTTTCCTGGATTCATGGGCATGGCGACCACATTCCATGTATAGTCTCATTCGTCAGGATGTGATATCATCAAGCAAGAAGCATTAGCTAGCCGTACACGTACAATGGTTCGGTAAACTGTTGGAAGCAGAAAAATCAAGGCGCCGATTGGGGAAGATACGAGAGCATGTGCTCTACTTTTTCAAGGGCGTGCGCTCGTGACCTCACTGCAATTGACGTCGGCCGCCTCGAGAAATTTGCTGCGCTTCCACGGAAACGAGAGTTGAATGCTGGAATCCCAGAAGAAAATGAGAGTTTGATTGCTTGAAAAATCGTTTTGAAAGATTAGAAACTTCAGATGGAGAAGTCATCAGTCATGAGTTTGCAGGCTAGGGATGTAATTAACAGAACAAAAGAGTTAAAATAAAATACTTTCTATCCTTTTAATGTGAAGAAATAATTTTATTCTAAAAATAAAAAATTCAAATAGCTTCCCTGTCTTTTCACAATAAGGGCTGGAGGAAAACGATCAACGCAATGAAATTCGGGAAAATTGTCCAAAATATCCTAAATTTTTAAATGCTAATTAAATCTTAAACTTTGTATATTTTGCCAATTTAGTTTAGCCGGCCAAATTTAGTTGGAAATCACTAAAATAAGATGGGCCATCTTATGTGACATGGGAGGTGGCATTGATATGGACAAATTTTCATAATATTTTAATATATTTTTAAATTTTTATTTATTCTTCTTCTTATTTTTTTTTCTTTCTCTTTTTTTTTTCCCTTTCATTTTTCCTCTAACCGGTCGCCCTGGCAACTGGCTAGAGGCAAGGCATAGTGAGGCCGAAGCTTGCCGAGGGTGAGCCTCACCTGCTCGTGGCGTTGGGTGAGGTCGTTGGTTATAGTCGAGGCATAGTGATTGGATAGAGGAAGAAGGGAAGGAAAAGGAAAAGAAAAAAAACTTCAAAAAAATATTATTTAAAATTATCAATGCCAGTGCCGGTGGCATCACGTAGAACAATTGACATTCACGTCAGCGATTTCTAATCAAAATTACTTGGATGGACTCGATTGATAAAATATAAAAATATTTATGACTCATTTGACATAATTAAAAGATTTAGGACTACATTGATAAAAATATAACGAGTTTAGAATTTTCTGGATAATTTTCCTGAATCAATCAATATTGCGGTTTTATCCACGTTAGGATAAAACTCCATCTGAACTATAGCAAAGAATTGGTTGACGGGAATGTTTCACTATAATTTTTCTCTCAAAAATTCACTTCGACAACAACATTTGAAGTAAAAAAACATAGCTTTAGACCCGTGTGGTACAAGTGCAGCAGCTCCAAGCGAACGCACGGCATGTCACGATTCAGCCAATGATTCAAAAGAATGTGACAGCATATCTGTCTTTGGTCGATGACTGAATCATGTACTCCCTTCAGGATCAATTCAAGTTGTGCGATTTTTGCTAGCCGAATAAGCTATCGAGATTTTTTTATTTTAATTTTTAATTGTAGGATAAAACCGCACTCCATTGTAGGACTCGCGAGTTTCGCAAGAAATCTTCCGGCACAATTCTGCAAGTTTTGTTTTTCTGATCTGCAGCGTCATATCGCTCCTTCTTGCTTCAGTCTCTTGAGTGCGGCATCGACTCACCTGTGGGCCTCCAGATTTCTTGCTAAGGAGAGTCTCTGTTCCTATTAGCCACGAAAAAAGCTCGACAACATCAGTAGACATCAAATCGAAGTGCCTTCCACACCTGAAATAGGAACACCGCGCCGAGTACTGCGCAGATGAATAGGTTGTCGAGCATACCTAATGTCATTTCACACGGGATAGTTATCCGAACCGAACCAAACATAGAATATGGTGGGAAGAAGAAAAACTCATGACTTTCGTACAAAGCTCACCTAACTATCATATTTTTTTTTTTTTGCTTACTTGAGTGACACATCAAAGTAAAATTACTTATTCCGAAAACTCACCCTACGTGAATTTTTTAATTTTTTTTTTCCTTTGCTTTTTTCACTTTTTTTAGGCGCCAACGAGTGTCACCATCTACTCTAACCCTCAATTGCAAAGGCCTTGGACAAGGGCATGAAAGCTCTCACCTAATCCGCCCACGGCTGCCCAAAGCTGGCAAGGGCCTTTGCAACCAAATTTGGGCAAGGCGGCCCTTCCCATGGCCTTCAAGGCCAGATCTAGATGAGGCAGAGTCGCCAATAACCCTTGCTAGCCCTAAAAAAGGGAGAAAATAGGAAAATGAAAAAATTCAAAGAAATAAATTTAAAATATTTTAAAAAAAATATGTCAACGTTAGTGCCGGTAAAACCATGTAAGACGACCAGAATCCAAGTCAGATTTTCTGACAAGGTAAATTGCCAATGACATCCGAGTAATCAATTTTTAAAATTTGCAGCATTTAAATGAGCGAAAGAAAAATTATGATACTCAAGTAAGTGTCATATAAAAGTTATCTCCCTCCAATTATGGTGCAATGGATATGTCGCTCTCCACGAAAGCCTGATCCAATAAATAAAGGCATAAGTTTAATAGAGGCCTGCAAAAGGCATAAATAATCCCGGCGGATGGTCCGATTTCCGTGCGTGACGACCCCTGCTCTAGAAGAATTTTTCAAGATCGTTAGTCCCACTAGCGAAACGGACGGAGGACTAAACAAATCGCTCCTCCATTTTGAACCGTTCAAGAAACGGGAAGGCGTGGAGAAGGTTGAGAATGCTTCTTGGCCTGTAAAATGCGAATTTTAAAAACGCAACTTTGCGTACCTAACGCTTTGCTATTTTATGCAGCCGACGTCACATTTCTGCCCCCGCACATCACCCCACCGTTCCATATTCGCATCCGCCATTTGACCTTTCACTACTCATATCTTTATATAATTATCAGGCCTGTGTCTAAAATCAAATCAATCTGGAGCACTGGAGCGAAACCCAGGAATCGAGTCGAGCCATGTTCAGAGCTTTCAGCACCAGAAGAGGCCAGGGCAGGTACGAGAAGTTAGGCAATGAGTCGGCCGCGCCCCCTGTGGAAGCTGCAGAACTGAAGAGGACCACGAGTTTGCCCTCCGGAAGGTTCGGTCCGTCTTCGGGCCCGACGCCGGCGGTAGCCGTTCCGGCCGATCCCCAGGCGAAGCCTCCCAAGAAAGTCAACAAGAGCCACCCCCTGTTCGGTCTCTTCAACGCTCGCCGCAAGAAGAAGACCACGGCGATGCCCGAACTAGCCAGGTATCTCGAATATGTGAAGGAGAGCGGGTCGTGGGATGCGAACTCGGATAAGCCCGTGATGCATTATAGCTGAAAGGGGTCGTGTTAATAGAAGTTTGGTAGATTTTGAGAATCTAGGAGAGCTTCAATGAAAAGCAAGCTCCATTTCTATCTTCTCCGAAGGGTAATTCAATGTGAATAGTCTGGTTGATTACCATGACAAAGTAGGCTTACAAAGTCGTCAGAAACATCAGAAACACGATACTGCACATGTACTTTTCGGTTTCCTGGGATGTAATAGGCAGGATCGATTCTTGTCCTGCTAAACCCCGCCGAATATTTCCGATTTGTAGTGATTTGAGGGGCTTCAAACCCCACCTGTCTTTGATACTTCAGATCTTAGGAATGGGGAAGTTATCTGTACGGTGGATTCAAGATCTCTTTCAAGAATCACGAGCTCTGGAAATGCAGGTCCTTTGATTTGGCAAAGCCAAAAGGAGAGTAATTTGTGTCTTGGGATCGCGGACGTTGTCCGAAAGAGATTCACAGGCACGAAACTCTCTGCAGTGACGCGACATCTCAATCATATACCGTTTTCTTTCAGGGATAACGTTCATGATCTTTCGTATGTATTGTCATTCTTTCGTTATTTTTCTTTCTTTGGTCATGTATGCTGAGCCCCATGCTCTCGGGCTTAACTACAAGCGCTGGGGTCCTGGCTCCAGGAGACGAGGCCGCGACCGGGGCACCTAGGGCCGGAGCTTGGTCTTCCGGGTCAGGAACCTAGCCCTCGAGGTCCCGACCTCTGCCCTAGGGTCTCGAACCCCACTATCGCCCGGGCCTGCCCCCCGGGCTCATATGTTGACTGCCCGAGTGTCTCGGCTTCGGGCGCCCGGCACTGAGATCCCGGGATGTGGGAAGTGATGGAACGACGTAAATATAAATTGGGTTCATCATGTCTTGAATGATCCAATTCCACGTCCAATCAAACAACGACTCGAGGCACTGGCCAGTGGCTTAAGTGAAAAACAGAGAGAATAAAATAAATGATTTCTAAATCTTGATTTAATGTGCAATGTGATCTTTAAAGTTTTAATTTGTTCAATGCTATCGGTTACTTTTTAACCTAATATGCATTGTCATCCATAAAATTTTTAAACATTTTCTGTTTTGTCGTTTATGAAAGTGTCAAAGAAAGAAGAAATTATAGGAGACGATTACAAATGGACGGTGAGGTGATACTCTCCCAGATCTGAATAAGCTTTCCCCAGCTGAAGTGGATCCAAAGTCAACAATAGCAAAATGGGCATTGACCTTTTTTCTATTTATGCAATGATACCTACCCCAAATAAGAATATGCGAAATAAATTATTAGGTAATTTCTGTATATCCGGCGATCACGCATACATAAAATATTTATAAATTTTACAATATAACTATTTAAGATAACCATATATTGCAATACAAATTTCAATCAATTAAGGATATGTAACACAATGATCAATCCGATATGTATGGAGATATAGGAAAAATAAGAAAAATCTCTTATGTATCTTTTAATTTTATCTAATAACACCCATCGTTTTGTTATTTTTCCTACGTCATGGTTAGTAAAGGTAAATAAATTAACTTCAGAAATTGTTCAAAATACTGGGCATGTTGGAAAGAAGAACCGCACACGTTCAATATAGTGCAACGCTGTGCTCAACCATCTTGGTTTCTTCTCGTCGGTTTCTTTAAATGATAAAGAAATTTGAGTGGGCTAAGCGGGCCTGGAGAACTCCAAAAAAAAAAAAAAAAATTGTTTGCATAGACAACACATTTTGTTCTTTAGGTCGCTCGCCTCCTTGCCAGGTCTAATCTAGTATTAGTAAATAATAAGAAAATTGTGTGGAATGATAGTTTGTGATTCAGCTTCATCATTACAAAGCTTTAATCTGTCCATTTTCCCTTCACATGAGTGGAAAGTACAAACTAATTGGAAACAGTAATAGAATTTAAAATAAAAAAATTTAATATTTATACTAAAATAGACTCTTGAACATTTAATGTATTTCTTTCACAAATAAAAGTCTAAAACTTTGGTAAATGAACATAATAGAGAACAGTATTCCTAAATATGCAAATATCTGTCATGATGTATGATTTAAAGTTGCGGTGAACATGATTCTAGGGTAGAACCAAATCGGTAACTAGTGGGAACGGTTTGGTTCTAGGTTCCATTGTACCCTAGTCCAGTTCATGGTTTCAATTTTTTAGGAATTTCCGATCGTTGGTTCGGCCCTCAGTTCCTGGGGGAATTGGACCAAGAATGAGAAACCAAATCGAGGAAATCAAGAAAACCCTAAAAGAAAGTCTTTTGCATTTTCCTCATAAGAACTTAGATGTGCTTAACTATAAGGGGATCTATACTAATCTTTATAGCAATCTATAAGAATCAATGCACGTGAGGTCATTGTATTTGAAATAGGGGTTACTTTTAGGGAGAGATCTAATTCCCTACTAATAGTCACTTAAAAAGGTTCTAAAAAATGGGTTAGACTGAGATCTAACATAAAAGGTTTTTAGATATTAGTGACTCCATAAAGAGACATTAAAGTTTTATAACACTAATATTCCGAGACCATTCAATCTATTCTAGTTTCATTTCTTGAAAACAAACATATAACATTGATATCTTGTTGGAATTCACATTATTTTATGTCATTACTAGACTGAGATAAATTACCCTACAATACGTTATGGTGAAAATACGCAATGACAAGTATCATACTATCACAAAATTTCACATCACATTCAATATATTCAAGGTAGATTTATTGTGCCCATTAAGATAGATTGGAATCCATGGACCTTATGCTCTGTAGGATCGTAAATATGGTGATTAATATGGTCATGATCTTTACTAGAGATTGGTGATCACATGTTAATATGTATGGCGATAATTTAGATTTTAATCTCTCACTTGCTTTAATAATATGATAGTTTTCCATTTATATTTTGTTATCGTTGTGTACGTGTGAAGTTAATGTATTAAGATAACATGTTAATGGAGGTGGAGGGACATGAAGAGATGACTCCGATTACATGAGAGGGATGTAGATGATTGAGGACTAAAATTCTATAAATTAGGGTTTATGTTATGTGTTTTTAAATTTTATTGTTTATTTTATTTTATGTGTTAATCTTTTATGGATTTTTTTTCTATTAACAAATGAGAAAAGTTCATTTTTGTTATTATATTTATTTTCATTCTGCTTAACTAAAAATGAAAAAAAAAAAATGAACTTGTTAAACCTTGAAATCAATCTTGGAATCTATGACAGGATAGGTTCGAGATTCCGAGATATGTAGAGTTCATTAAAAAAAAATGAGAAACCTTTTCTACCAAGTAAGTTCCATGTGGTACTTATAAGGGATCTGAAATTGTTTATCCCTAATTCAAAGGAGCATATAATGTGATATTGATATATAAGTAACGTAAAATGATAAATTAATGAGACTTTAACTTTGGGGAAGTTCTCTTGAGGAATTAGGTCCAAAGCTCGCTCGAGGATTTTTTCTAGATTATTAACAAGAATTTAAACCTTATTGCGTAGATTGTAATTACACGCACACCTTATTTAAATCCTTGTCCCATTTTTTATAGGAATATCCATACATTATCCTGTCTAAATATATTCAATCAAGAGACATGCAGACTCTGACTTTTAATACCGTCAACGAAAACAACACTAATTAATGACGATGACAATAGTAATCGTAGTACAAAACATTGCTGAACTAACTTTCAAAAAAATATGATGAAAATAATATGACAAGCAAAAATTCTACTTATGTCATTAAAAGCATCAGACAAAATGGGATGTCTGCACCGAATATGTGCAAAGTAAGTCTCGTCATGCTATATACACAATGGCATTGGAAAATTGCATGATTGGTCTCGACCCTATTTCGCTACGTTTGCTCAAGTCGCATATTCTTTAAATTGAATCAATTTAATCCTAAACCTTTAAAGAAAAATGCAAATCGAAGTCCTCTCAGTCTAGTCTTGACTAATTATCTGATGTGGAAGTCCAGTTAATTGCCAACTACCCTACATGCATCAACAAGAGTATGACGTGGACTGATACTTAACAAAATGAGATGTTTTTGCTTAGCTGAATGGTGTTATTTCTCGCTTTTGGTCGAGCAACTAGAGCCCAAAATCAGCCCCAATACCCTAATCAATCCTTCTTTATGCCCTAAAGGCACGAATGGTAATCAATCTATTCTAAAAATCAATTTTTTGCCAGAAATAAAAATTTTATTTGTATTTTTCCGACAAGTTTTGCAGCAAAAAACATCGTGTTTGATAACGATACAAAGATTTTGTTCTCACAACAGAAATTCATTTGATACGATACAAAACAAGCGCTCGGCAACTGCGGGTGAGTCGTCGGCTAGTAATGAGGGCTAACAATGAAAGGAGTTTTTATTTTTTTTATTATTTTTGTTTCAGAAATAAAAAAATAAAAAAATTTATTTCTCATATTCATTCTAAATCTATTTCTAAACTAAAAATTTATTTTATAATTAAAAACAATTATGCTGTCAAACGAATTTTTATTCCAAACTTGTTCTTGTGAGGAAAAAAATAAAAAATAAAAATATAGTACTGTTATTATGTGTATCCTAATTTTTTGAGAAACCAAATTTCAATAACGGGGAGAAATTAGCAAACTCGTCATAATCGATGACAGTGATTCCTCTAGTTGACGCCAGTAATTTATGCTCTAACCACTTTGTGCGGCCTGAAATTTCCTCTTAGAAACAGTAAGTACGAAGGAGAATCGGCGAAGAAATCTTAACTGCCGAGATACAACCTTAAACTGTCCAAAAGTCAACCTTCGATCATGCATCATAGAGGTTGATCCCATATTCTAGAATTCCCTTTCCTCTTTGTCAACATTAGCAGGTACATCATTAAATATGGGTGTGTTTAAGAATCTTTGCCTTGACTATCATCCAATTGAAAAAAAAAATTAAAAAAAAAGAGTAAAAATCTCGCCCATCAATCGAAAAAATCTTTAATTCTTATGCGTCACGATAGTCGGCAAAAAAATTATGAGAAACATACAAAAAGTTATGGCCTGTTACCATCCAAAAGTCCGTCCCTAAAAAATTCCTAAAATTGTCCCACGGCAACATCCAAGCACAAGTTGCCTGCGACATTAGAAATGGCCTTTTTCACGTTTTCTTCCCACCCAAAAAGTCGTACCTTCATCACCCTTTTTGTCTCTCGATAATTATTATGTGAACGGAATTAAGTACTCGTTAATTTCAATTTCCGCCACAAACTTTAGATTAGCGTGTGAACTGTGTACGTCCACTTTAATCACGTGTTGGTTAATTTAATTGAATTTAGGCAGATGAGTTGGGCGATTGGACCTCAACATTGAATATTAAAAAGGTTTAGTTGAAGGGCCAAAGGCATGTGGGTGTTAGACAAAGCTTTTTCTTCTTTTTGTTCTTTAGACAAAGCGTTGAATTTGCAAGAAATCTCTGCTGCGTCTAAGTTCTCCATTGTTCACGATTGGGAGTTGAAATGGGTAGGAAAAAACGACACGAATGATCCTGAATTTTGATTTGATGTTTGAAGAATTTGGAGAAATGCTTGATTGTCCAAATTAGGATTTATATTTGGGGCAAAGCATGTAGACTACGTCATGTAGGCTATGCTGACTGAGCACACTAGTGAATAGGGGTATGCATGGTCCGGGCGAACAGTTCTTGACCTAGAACCGAGAACCGTCCGCTAAGGACCGATTCCGAAAAATAGGAACTGGGATCCACCCGTTTGTTGCATGGATCCATCCGGGGACCGAACTGCCGATTCGGTCCAGTTCCCGAGTGGATCCATGAAACCGATCTTGACGCTAAACAATTTTAGTTTTCAACATAAAACGATTACGTGACATCAACGCAAGCAAGGCGAACTAGCAACGGGCGGGGGAAACCAGAGTCGCAAGGGCTGTAGGGATCACGCAGAGGGGCGACGGAGGCGCAGCAACCGATTCGTGATCTGTTGGCGTTGGTCGTCACGACTGTGGGGGCTAGAACGGCGTCGGATTATTGGTGGAGGGGGCCCGGAGCAGAAGCAATGGTGATGGTGCTCGGACAGAAAGCAGCAAAAGCGAAGGCGATCATGATGACGGGCGAGCAAGTGAAGGGCGCTCGCAATTGCTGGTGCGGTGGTCGGTGCAGAGGTGAGCTGTGGTGTCGCAAGTCACTGCTAGGCGGAGCAATGGCTGTGGCGGTCGGTGCGAGGGGGCGGACAACAGCAGCGACGGCGTTGATGCTTGGGGATAGAAGGAAGAGAGAGAGAGAGAGAGAGAGAGAGAGAGAGAGAGAGCTGAAGAGACACTGAGACACAGTTGCTAAACACAAAAAGAGAGACAAAACTGAAGAGACAGATTTAGGGTTTGTTTTAGTAATTTTTTTTTTAATATTAAAAATTAATCGGTCCGATCCGAGTGGGCGGGCGGGCGGATCCGCCCATGGAACTGGGAATCGGACTAGTACCCACTGATTCCCATAAATTGGAACCGAAAATCGGACCGATTCCCTCAAGAACCGCCGGTTCCGAGCAGTTCTGATTCGGTTCCAAGTGGTCCGGGCGGTTTCCAATTCTTTTGCACACCCCAACTAGTGAGTCTTATCAATTGAAAATATTGATAAAATATGACCACATCGAATTCTAGCTATCCAAATATGAGTTTGCACTTAAGTGATTAAAAAAAAAAAAACTTTTGACTTTAAAATAAGCATTGTACGAAAATTTTTGCTCTTACAATATGCTTATACTTGGCTATATGTATTCAATCAATAAACATGCAAACTCAGACTTTTAAGACCTTCGATGATAACAACGCTAATAGTGACAATGACAACAATAATCATAGTACAAAAAAAAAAAAAAATGCGGAACAAACTTCCAAAAAATAATGATGACAGTAATACGATAAGCAAAAATTCTACTTATATTAGTAAATTCATTGGACAAAATGTGATGTCCACATTGAATATGTGCAAAACTAAGTTTCATTATGACACCGAAAAATCACACCATCAATTGTAAACCTATTGTGCCGAATTTGATCGAGTTGCAAAACTTTAAATCGGACCAATTTATTCCTAAATCTTGGAGGAAAAGTGTAACAAAATCATCTTAGTCTAGTCTCACGTAATTATCTGATGCGGGAGTCTAATTATCGCTAACTATCCTGCGTGCAACAGCGAGAGCATGTCATGAATTGATATTTAATGAAACGGCACGTTTCTCTTAGCTGAACAGCGTTATTTTTCCGGTCATGGTCGAGCAACTAGAGCCCGAGACCAGCCTCAAATGCACAAATCCGCAAATCAATCCTTCTTGGCGCCCCATTTTTCAGAGAAACCTATTTCTGATAACCGTGACATCAAAATCCATGAATACATTAGCAATGTTGGCGCAATCAATGACATTGATTCGTCCAATCGACGCTTGTTGTTTATACTTGTACCATTGCGGCCTGAAAATTCCTCTAAAAGCAACAGAGACAAGCTAAAACGGGGAAGAAGACATCATAACTGCCGAGGCATCGCCTCGAACCGTTCGAAAGTCAACTTAGGATCATGCTTCAGAGATGTTGATCCCATGTTCTAGGATTCCCTAGCCTCTTTGTTAACATCGGCAGGTACATCATTAAATATGGATGTGTTTAAGGAACTTTGGAGAACGATTCGTCACTCTCTTGACAATCATCTGATAAAAAAGAGACGTAAATTCTTGCCCATCAATGGTAATTTTTTTTTAAATTTTTTTATGTGATATGATGTTTCAACATAAAAATTTCACATAAAAATTATGAGAAACATATAAAAACTATGACCTGTTACGATCCAAAGGTCTGCTCCTACAAAAAATTCCTACAATTATCTTATAGAATGTATGGTAGTACTAAGCTCACGCTGCTTATGACGTTAGAAATTTGCCTTTTTGACATTTTGTTCCCGCCGAAAAGGTCGTACCTTCATCCCCTTATTTTCCTATGGAAAATTATTATGTGAACGGAATTACGCACTCGTTAAATTCCATTTCCACCACATGCTTTTGATCCGTACGAAAATTGCGTATGTCTTTAATAGCGTGTTGCTTAATTTAATTGAATTTGGGCAGATGAATTGGGCAGTTGGACTTTGACGTTCACATTGAAAATTCAAAAAGGTTTGGTTGAAGGGTCAAAGGCACGTGGTTGTTAGACAAACCTTTTCTCTTTTTGTTCTTTAGACGAAGCGTTGAATTTGGAAGAAATGTGCGCGTGCCTCTAAGTCCTCCATCATTGGCGATCGGTAGCTGAAATGGATAGGGAAAAACGACATAAATAGTCCCTTAAATTTGAATGTCGTCTACAAACTTTTCATTTACTAAACACGATTTCTAAACTTTTAGTGTATGGTCAAGTTAGTTCCTAGACTACATAAAAATTGTTGATATTATTATTTATGAGATTAAATTAAATATATACCAAAAGCTCATAGACAACATTGCATATAAGATTAAAGTTCATGGATCACATTAAACAAATTATAAACTTTCAGGGATGACATTATACATTAAGCTAAAACTCATGTATCATTTGCGTCATTATCCCCAATTGGAAGTTGTGAACATGTAGTGTGCAAATCAAGGAAAACAAGTGTGAATGGAAAATGGGGACCGGAATATAAGGGCATTTCGCGAAGAGAGGGACGTGCACAACTCCAAAGACTATTATCTTTTGATTTAATTCCAATCCTAGTCTATGTATTTCGTCTCAATGTAATCTCATGCACTTGATTTTCCATAGCACTTAGATTCGCATATTTGTCACCTCTTTCAAGCTCCATTCGAGCACTTTTCCACTCAAGCGTGGAGGTTGCGAAGCAATCTCAATCGCTCTCCAATCATCTAAGGGTTGGATCGTCTCGATCCTCGTTGAGTTTCGTCAACATCTCTTCTAGGCTTCTAGCACGCTTGCAGAGGTTGGTGTTTCTTGGTAGTACAATGGCAAAAAGGCAATAAAATATATACTAGACTAAATTTGGATCATCGACCTTATATAGGTCACACATGAATTTCATTAAATTTAATGATCTGATTCCTAAAAAAAAATTCCATGAGAGAAACAAAAAATTATTCATAGAGGGAACCAGATCGTCAACCTTGAATTCCCTTGTCAATAGATAGAAATTTCAAAATATAGTAATAAAAAAAATTCGAAGGATTCTCACTTTAATTAGACACGAGAGGCAATCATCTAGGATTGAAAGTTTCTTAATCAACAATTGGCAAAACTACAAAGAACATGAAAGCAATTACTGAAAAGGAAAGGACGAGACAGCAATTACTATTCTAGTATGAAATTAAGAAACTGAATATTCAGTTAGACTAAATTAAACTAGTATTGGAAACAAAACAAAAATTCAAGTCTAAATTATATTTGGTCGAACTAAATATAAATATTTGAAAAAAAACGGAACTAAAAATAAATTGGAAGGGCGAAACTTGAGTTGCTAAGCTGAATTGAAAACTAAAAGAGATATTTAGTCTTGAGCACAAATTGATGTGTAGCCCCACAAAGAATCGAAATGGAAATTAAATCAACCACTAATTCCTAAATAGATATCAAGAAAGTAACCGAATTTTCGAATTAAATCAAAGACCGAGTTAAATTTGGAATGAGGAATCCAATGTATACGACGTTCGTAGTAAATGCAAGTAAAATCGAGCTAAACACCACAACTGCAAAATGAAAAAAAAGAAGAAGCGAATCTTATAACAGGAATTAAACTAAACTTCTAAAATAATAAAGTTTTATTGTTTTCCAAGCTGATAATAAAAAAAAAATCTCAATTTAAAAAGTTTATTGTAGGTTCGACATATGATGATTGTCCATTATATAGTATGTGCCATAAAAAAATAGGACTTAAGTCTATTTGGTCAAAATTGCAAAGCATTATAATAATTCATTATCATTTTTTTATCAATTTAATTTTTTTAAGTTACACTGAAAGTGAGCATTTTTTTACAAGATTCCCTCCCCCGGGGCACAACATGCCGAGGACATTTAGTTGCGACCATATCGAGTTAGCTTTGATTGAGTGATCTCCATTAAGAAACTTAAAATCGAGCTCGCCAATTTAGTCGACCAGCCATAACATGCCATCAACGGAAGACATATGATTAAAAAAACACCACACGACCTTCTCAAATGATGATCGGGACATCATATCATCCTCACAAATGACGACACACACATGTAAAGACAATAATAAGCATTTAGAAATCTGAATTTATGTCGGCCGATTGAAGTTAATCGAGAAGAGAAGATAATATTTTGTTAATATTTCTTATTTCATTTTCCCTAATGACAACATTACGCTAGAATTAGTAATTTTTGAAGCCTATACACCCATCAAGCAGCCGATTGGGTAGCGAAGGCCCATCGAATTGGCTCCCTCCCACCGAGTTGGATTGATAATCTTCTCCGCCCCCTTCGTTTAATCCTATGCTTAGACTTTGAATCAACTTGTTACCTGTTTTTTTAGCAAGTAACGGAAGCTACTCATTTCGATTAGAAAAAGAGAAGAAAAAAGGCCTGTACAGCCGAAGCTACCCCGTGACGACACGTGGCACGACATGCCTCAAAAGCCCCTGTCGTGTTCTGCTCTCTCCTGGTGCGAAACCCTAGCGGCCGTTGCGGCGCTGCTGCTGGCCATTCATCGTTGCCTGTCTGTCTGCCTGCCGTGGTCGATGATTCTGGAAAGAAAATTTTAAAAAAATAAAAATAAAAAGAGGGGGAAAAATCGGAAGGGCCGTGGAGAGCGCGCCAAGGAAGCATCCCAGGTGGGGCCCAGCCAGGGTCCGGTCACGTCGAAACTTTTTGGGAGGGAGAGGTGGGGAAGGCGAAGGAGGGGGGGAAGATTCTTCGCCCGCCCCCTTTGACGAGGCAAAAAGCGTATCAAGACCGCCGTTCTGGAATCACCGAAGCGGCGTCGTATGGAGGCTTGGAGAAGGAGGCATCTTCGTATCCTCTTTTTGCTACTTCCACGCGCGCCTCTCGTCCAGCGGTTTCCCCATATTGCCCCCCTTCCCACCACCCCAACTAACCGCCCGCTCGCCATTGTAAAAGTCCATATTGCCCCCCCGGGGGGTGCGGAGGGATATTATAAAAAGATTTGCGGAAATACTCGGCTCGTGCACTTATCGGATGTATATGCAAAATATATACGTGTTCCTGGGAATCTCGTAATTTAAATGGTCCTATTTCGAAGAGATTTTTTTTTTTTATTTGCAATATCGATGATGATGATGTAAGCTCATGATGACATTATTTTAGGTTCTATTACAATAATGCGAAACCTCTTTATTCTAACTTAAGAAGGATGATGGGCGTACGTAGGTTTCGTATCTCGTACCTTAATACTTTTTATCTCGTACATTAACTATAGAGGGCGACACGCAACTTTGATTAGACAGATTGGAGTAACTCGAAATTAGTAGACTTGGATTGAGATAATTACAAATTGACACCTAAAAAGAAATACGAAAGTCATTGGAGGCGATGACTGAAGTGGCATGCGCGGGTTTGCATCCTTGGCTAATAGCATCCCTGTATATCATTTGCACGATCATTGGTAAATAGCTTGTCATACTTGAGAATTGAAATGATCAATATATATTTTACATAATGATGACATGATTACATTTATAATTTTGACGAATAAGACTTATAAAAAAATCCAAGCATTTCACAAAATAGCATTTTATAAAACATCTGCATTGATATTCGGGAATATGCCCACGTCGGTTCAGAAGCACATAAGGCATCACTATCGTTATCATCTCTTTCAGCGTGAAGACCAAGGGGCAATTTCGAATTTTCAGCAGAGGCGACGGTCCCGAGGTCCGAGCGGAGAGGATAAATAGGAGGAAAGAGCGGTGGTGGCGAGGGGGTCGAGGAGCGGCAAAATGCAGCTGGTGAAATTAAAAAAAAAATAATAATAATAAAAAGAGGAAAAAAAAAAAAAAAGGGGAAAATACGGAAATATTAAATAGGAAAGGAAAGGAAAATGATCGGGTGGCGTTTGAATCGCTTTGCGTGGGGGAAGAGGCAGACAGGAGGCAGAGAGAGAGAGAGAGAGACGAATTTATATTTCGCCTGCTGAGGGAATCCCCCGAAGGTGGACATGGATTCTCCGTCCCCTCCTCTCCCTCCCTCTCTCCCTTCCCCCTCTGAAACGCCACCCTTCCCCTTCTCTCTCTCTCTCTCTCTCTCTCTCTCTCTCCCCGTCCGCCGCCTTCCCTTTTGGCCGCCCGCCCGTCGCTTGCTGGCTAGGGTTTCTCCGGGATCGCCGCCTCGAGGTTAGGGACTCGCCCGCGGTTTCCGCGCATCTGGGATTTTTGGTTGGTGTTTTCGTGCGTCGTCGTCGTCGTCGTCGTCGTCGTCGTCGTTGTTGCTGGGATTCGGGATGTCGCGTGTCGATGCAGCTCGCGTCGTTGGATAGGTGCGGCCGGGTCCCGCGCGTGTTTTTCGGCCGAGAAGTTTGGAGGCGCCCCCGGAAATGCTCCGGCGGCGGCGGCTCTCCGGATCGAGGCCTGGATGTCTTTCTCTCCCGTCTCCTCCTCCCTCGGCCGAATTGACGAGCGCTGCTGCCGTCGTGTTTCGTGCTTCTGGTTGTTGCTAGCTTTGAGCTCGCTTATTAAAAAGGAGAAAAAAAAAAAAATTCTGAAGGGTTGATTTGGTCCTGTGTTCGTCGGTCTGGCGACTCGGATTTATTGGATTTTTTTTTTTGGGTGTTTGTAGCGAGATTGAATTTTTGAATTGGGTTCGTTTGTGGCCGTTAAATTTTTCTTCCTTTGTTTCCGGTTGATTCATTCGAGCATGTTTCCCGTGTTTTTGGAATACCGCTGTAGCTTGTCTTGTTGATGCGTTTGGGTGGATTCGTTTATTCGTAGGCCTATGTGGTTTGAAAATCTGTGATTCTTGCTTAGTTGATTGGTTTATGGCAAAATTCCAAGCTCGAGTCTTTTTCTGGAGGGTAATCGGAGAATCTCTTAGAACGTTTTCTCCTTGGAAATGAGATGAGATGGGAAATTAGGGAATGCTAAGAAGACGGTTTATTTGCTTTTTTATTTAATGTTTTGTACGCATGGCGTTTTTAATCGTTGTTTTGTATGTTCTTTCGCTATGTAAGAAGTCTAATTTTGTGCTTTGTTTCCCAGAGCCATGCCAACTTTTACTGCAATAGCTTTGGATAGGCTATTGGAACCCAGAACATCCAGAACGACCGATAAATCTGTTAATAGCCCCATGCCTGTTCCTAAGTCGAAGCCTCCTAGGCCTGAGCCAGTGCCTAATGCGAAGTTGGAGAGGAGGAGAAGCACCTCGGTCATGGAGAGGAAAGTTCAGCGGCCTCAAATGACTCCGTCACTCTATGCGACTCCAGAGAGTACCCCGGTTCCAGATTCACCATCCTCGTTCCCTCCGTCCCCCTACATCATCAATCACAAGAGACGTGGTCCACGTCTCGTGAAGAGCTTATCTGAGGATGACGTTTCTGCTAGAAAGAAGAGCATGGACGAAACAAACACCAATTCAACCATAGCTGAAGCGAAAAGTGAGGAGATTGCTTCTGTGGGGGATGTCCCTGTAACGTTTGCACTATCTAATACTGTTGAAGATGAACATGTGAATGGTATTGATGATGGGTGTGAGGTCGGAAGTAGTGACAGATCTGTGGGTGGTGCTCTGGAAGTTGGGACTAGCAATTTGAATGATGGCTTCGTGGGGGAAACTGATATGCTTGTTCCTGTTCCAATGACTCCCGAAAGAGAGGTTGATAGTGAAGATTTTTATGATCCTCAGGAAGCAATGAGTTATACTAGTAACACTGAGGGAGAGGACAATGGCACCGCGGAACGGTCTGTGAAGCTCTCCACGCCAGTGGGAGAGTTCTTTGATGCATGGGAAGGTATTTAAGATCTTTTGTTTTCCCATAGCATGTTCCATTTAATTTCTGGAATCTTGCTCTTGTTGTCTCGGTGTTTTAGACAATTGTTTTGTTTTTACTATGGCAAGCATTACTAAGAAACAGATGGTTTTACATATTATGCAGATGGTTAAGAAACAAATCTGTAACCATAGCATTACTAAGTTGTGGGTCTCTCTATAATTATAATTTTCACACCTATCATATATGAGATTCCCCTTTCCTGAAATTTACGTTGGTTAAGAAAGGCTTATGTGCATCCAACAGAATTATCCTCTGAGGGTGGGGCTCAATCTTCTCTGCGTGATCTTGAAGAGGAATTGCGAGGGATCAGATTGAGTTTATTAATGGAGATTGAGAAGCGGAAGCAAGCAGAAGAAACCCTGAGCAATATGCAAAGCAATTGGCAGAAGATTCGACAGCAGCTATCACTGGCTGGTCTTACCCTTCCTGCAGATTTAACTTTAGAGTCTGACCAACTGAGTGCAGAGGCTGCAGAACAGCTGAATCAGCAAGTTCAACTTGCTCGTTTTGTTGCTGAAGCAATTGGAAGGGGCATGGCCAAGGCTGAAGCAGAGACAGAAATGGAAGCTCAGCTTGAGGTTAAGAACTTTGAGATTGCACGATTGTGGGATCGACTGCATTATTATGAGGCTGTGAATCATGAGATGTCTCAGAGGAACCAAGAAGCTGTTGGTGAGTTTCTGAACCTAGCCCTTCTGGTCTTTGCTATTTGGCCCAGTCTGTATCCTGCAGAGCTCATTTCGCTCTTTGTTTCAAGCAAATGGGTTGCTCTCATTTGCTGTAGCATCCGTCATTATCAGTGTATTTGCTTATTAATTCTCTTTAGACAATTTAATATCCTTCTCCTGCTCATTGTGGTAGAATACTGGATTGCTTTGTTTGCCCTGTTGTAGATGTTAGATGTCGGATTAGGATTGAACTAGGCACCCCTATACATTTTCTTGGGAGAGCAAGAAATGGTACGATTGAATAAATCCACTGCTGGGCTTCGGAGAGTTATAAATTTGAGTGAATCCACTGTTGAACTGCCCGATCCTGTTTTGAAATTATTGGTTAATTCCTGCTATCTACCCCGATTGCAGCACTCAGATCTATTTGTGAGGATTGTCATTTCTCTCAGGAAAATAATCTCCATATTTTCTTCCCTAATGAGTTAACTTTACCTTGATCAGTGGCTGTATTTGGTTGCATGCTTTTAACACTTGGTCTAATGATTTGGGAAATGAAAACATCCCCTGTACTTGGTGACATAGTTTTTTATCCATTATCCATCCACCCGCTTAGAAGAAGCGTATCCATGCTTTGACAACATTCTTGTCAAGATTCTGAGGTCCTTGGCAACTTGTCGTCATTGTCCTTTGTATTCAGCCAACATGGGTTTGGGTTTTGTATGCCAGTTCTTTTTTGAAGTTCTCATTTATTGGATTGTTTGTCAAGGTCATCATGGAAAGACTTTCAAGTTTAACCTCTCCTATTTTTTGTCTTTGCAGAGACTGCTAGACGACTAAGGCAACAGAGGAAGAGGAGGCAGAGATGGGTGTGGGGTTCGATAGCTGTCGCCTTATCGCTTGGTGCTTCGGCATTAGCATGGTCATACCTCCCATCGGGCAACGGATCGCGCAGCGATGATAATCAGGCGAGCGAAAGCAGCAACGACACCGAGTGAGGCAGGCATTCTTCCTCCAGAGTCTACTAAGATGGGCTCTGTCATTAGAGGAAGAGAATAATAAGAAGGGCCAGTGCTGCCTTGTTGAAATTAATCATGTTCTCCTAGTAAGTGCGCAAGGCATGCCGCACAATATTAGTTCTGACAAAATAATATGCCAAGCTGCGATGTTGCAGCTAATCCAGAAGGTTGATATACCGAGTTTGTATATTTGCTGGAAATGCATGATTGTTTTGCGTTAGCTCTTCCTGGCCTCTGGTGCCCGATTTGCGAGTTCCCGTGGACTTTGGAGGAGCTGAAGACAAGCTTTTCTTGAGCCTCCATGGATGGCGATTTTGTAGCAGTAAAGACATCTTAGGCAAAGTTGTTTCGGCAAGTCTTATGAACAGATTGATGTTTCATTTTGTTGAGCAAAATATGAGTCTTGGATGTGGGATGTGATGCGGCGGAACAGTAACACTAACGTCACGATGTGTACTATATTGACTCTCTCAATTGTTACATTTATTGCGAATTAATTTTTTTATTACAAAAAAAATTCTAAAGTGATGTGCCACTGCCCGTGTCATTTGGAATATTTCGTCATACAAAAATTAGTTTGGGAGAAAGTACGTATAGATGCATGTGTTTCAGATTCTTTGTGACTTAATTCTTCTGGAGAAAATGTGGTGCGAGACTTAATTCTTTCGAGGAAAAGTGTTACGAGAGAGGAGTGATTAGTTGCCGGTTCGGTTCGGTTCGCTTTCATCTAAAAATTGGGATAGATCGACAGAACCAGTTCCTAATTTATGGGATCGGGGATTAGATCGGCTGGTCCTGGAATTGGAAGCTGGACAGAATCGGTCTGATCCTGGAATTGGAAGCTGGACCGAATCGGTCTGATCCAGTCCAGTGTTTGATTTGGTTCGGTTCAAATGGACCAAATCACTTTTTGTCATTACATTGAACAATATATATACACACGTTTCCTAGTCATTAAGAGTTCTCTTCAATCAAAATTTACAAAGAACGCGATACTCCTTGAAAGGCGTCGACATCGAGCAAGAAGAAAAGGCATCAATGTCGGGACTTGAGCAACTCGATGAGAGCGAGGCGTGAGGCGAGGCTGCGATTGTGAAAGTAAAGAAACGTTGGTGTTCGATGGATGTTGTGGAAAGGAGACTACGCGTGCAAGGGAGAGGATGCTGCTCTAGAAAGGACGAAGAGAGAGAGAGAGAGAGAGAGAGAGAGAGAGAGAGAGAGATTCCAAGAAGAAACTTCAAAGAGAGATCCTTTCTCAATTTCACGTAGGCCTGAAAATAAAACAAAGGAAGAGGAGTAAAAAGAGAGGATGTTAGATAGCTTCCTTTTTCCTTCTTGTTCGATCGAGGGAGCAGTCGCATGACAAGTCATGTCTCATTCCAGGATTTCTTTCCTTCCCTGGACAAGATATTAGGCAGGCAGCACTTTCGATTTTCCTTTTGTGCAACCCTCATTTTGCTCGGGACATCATTACCAATAGGGTTGTTTAGAAATTAAAAAGAAAATTATAAATGGTTGGTCCGGTTCCCATCTTGAAACAAGAACTTGACCTACCGATCACTAGTTCAAAAAATAGAAATCTAAGATCGGACTAGGATCCTTTAGAATCGCCTAAAAGCGATTGGTTCGGTTTGGTTTAGACAGTTCCTATAGACGCTCTTCCGGGAGTGTTGACTTGTGAGGTTAGCTATCTTTGATCAAGGCGGTGTCCAAAAATTAGAAATCGGGCATGTGTGTTACATAAATCTCTAATAAACTAATATAGCTTACAAAAAATTCTTATTTTTCTATGTGGAAATTAGTTGTCGCTGGCTGGAGAGCGACAGAGCACAAGCAAACTGTGCCGTTTGGCTCCAAAACGATGCGTTTCAATCAAAGCGCTTCGATGGAAAAATTGAAAACGAGCAAGCTCGGGACATGTTTGGTAACTATTTTGTTTTAGGAAACAATTTTTGAATATAAATAATTTTTTTCTATTTCTCGTTTTGGGGAATAATTTCGAGTATAAGAATCCGTTTAGTAATTGCAAAAAATTTCTATTTTAGGGATATAAAATGTTTGGTAAACTTGTATATTTTGTTGTTTATTTTAATTTTTCAATGTTTTTCTTTTTTTCTCTTTTTTTTTTTTTTTTTTTTAAAGCTTCCTCCTTTGTGGCCGGTTGTCGACTACGGCAGTGGGTGGCAATTGGCTAGGCGAGGTTTGGTGAACTTGCCGAAGCCTGCCTCAGTGGCTAGGCAAGCTTCGCTAGGCCATCGGCAAGGCTCGACCTTGCCTAGGCGGCGCGAGGTTGGCCTCACTTTGGCTCGGTGAGGTCGAGCCTCGCGTCAGCAACTGGCCAAAAGGAAGAAGAAGGAAAAAAAATGAGAAGAAAAAAGAAGAGAAATTTTTCTCGGGAACAACAAATTATATTTTTTTACTTGTTATTTCTGTTTTAAATTTATTCTCCAATTTTTTTTTTTTTTTTTTTTTTGATTCTCAGAATAAAATTTTTATAAATTTCTATTCTCTTTTGGGTTCATCGGAACAAAACAACCGAAATTTTTATTCCGGAGCAAAACATATTCTAACAAATAGGCCCTCGCTTGCGCCGCGCGTGAGCAGTGGGCACGTTATCCAGTCAGAGCAGAAAACTCCGCGGGAGAATGAAGAGTAGACCGGCGCGCGACTAGCACCGGCCGGAGCTCCGGCGATGGAGCTGTCTTATCTGCACCCTCTCTCCAATCTCTCTCCTTTCTCCCGCTTCGCCCCCGCCGGCAGCTCCCTCTTCCCCACTCGCGGGAGCGCCCCCGCGGTTCCGCTCACCGGTTGCCGGTTCCGGGCCCCCAGGGCCGCCGGCGCCGGACGCCGGGGCGTCGCTCTGGAGCGGCGGCGGCGGAAGTTCTGGGTCGACGAGCGGGAGAGCGGCGCCGAGGAAGGCCGGGGAGAATCGAGCTCCTACGCTTCGGACGACCATGACGACGACGACGACGACGAGGAAGCTCCGTTGTTGTCGTTGAGCGAGAAGCCGGACCGGAGCGTGGCGCTGCTCGATGATTACGAGATGGAGGAGCTCGATTATGCTTCTAACCCGGATCATAGAAGCGGTACGTGGCTTGTTCATCGATTCGAAGTTCCCAACGGCTAGCGCTGGGGGGTGTGTTGGATTTTGAGTTGCATCAGTTCAGTGGTTTCTGCCCTGTATGCCTCTGTCTCCTTAATATAAGCATGAATGGTTGAATTTCAGCTTATTCTGTTGTCTCTTTCGTTGCGTAATTCGATTAAATTTGATCGGGCAGATTAGACAATCTCGTCCTGATGGAAGTTCTCCAGGAAATGTGTCGTCTATCCTGAAAATGCCTTGCAAAGTAGTCTTCTGGCGTCGGCATTATGAGGTGTTGCTTAGGCGTGGAGGGAAACGGATGTGGGTTTTTGATTAGTTGCTTGAATTTCTCCTCATATCAAACTGTAGAGCATTTGAGAGAGTATATAATACATGGTGGAGCAGAAGTGGTCACATTTTACATAAGCAATTGGATGACATGATCATTATTTGAAGTTGAAAATGTCATAACCTCTCATGTTTTGTTCCACTGGTACGTGCAATTCACATGTGCTGGACCCCTGCTCCCTGTTATAGTTTCTCCTTGGCCTTTCCCTGGTGCCAGTTAGTTGTTCTTATATGATGAGCTTTCAAATGCAGGATATGTGGCTGTTCTGGGAAAGCCTAATGTTGGGAAGAGTACACTTGCGAATCAAATGATAGGCCAGAAGTTGTCAATAGTTACAGATAAGCCGCAAACCACAAGGCATCGCATTCTTGGTATATGTTCAGGCCCAGAGTATCAGGTATGATGAGCATTGTGTTTTGAGTAAGATTTTTTAGTTATGATCTTCCTAGATAGGACTGAAGCAGTAAGTGGTTGTGTTAAGAGTTGACGCTATAAACGGAAGGCATAAGGAAAAAACCCTAGTATCGTTTAATGCAACAGACTATCTACAATGGGACTTTTATGGTTGAATTATAGCTTGACAGTGTCTTGTGTAGATTTGCAGAGTAAACTTGGTATGCTCATTGATTTGTAATCCGTTCATTTGAGCATTCCCTTCCTCGTATTGTCTATTCTTATTGTGTATATGATGTGAGGCTTAATCTCCCGTTTATCTATCTTGAGTTATTATAATCCTTCATTCACTAGAGATGGAAAATGTCAGTAATAGGTTTGGATTCCCCTATTTTTCTTTCTTTGTTTTTGACATTATATAATCACCTAAGTTCATGACTCCGGAGATTTTTAGGGTGAGCATTTTCTGTTCCCTTGGTGATACTCATATGGGAATACTTTTTCATGTCCAGACAGAACATGCTAATGAAAATGCAACCTTATATAATACTACGAATCTGGGAGATTTCATGTTGAAAGACAATTGATTTGAATATGGTAATGTGCTACAGCATATATATATGAGTTCTTCTGTTTAGTATTTCCACAACAAGCATCTCTCCTTCCCCCTAATCTTCAACTATTCTTGCAGATGATACTTTATGATACTCCTGGTGTAATTGAGAAGAAGATGCACAAATTGGACTCCATGATGATGAGTAATGTTCGAAGTGCTGCTATAAATGCGGATTGTGTATTAGTTCTCGTGGATGCATGTAAAGTACCTGAGAAAGTATGCATATGTTCTAGAGAATGATTTGCATATCTTGGTTTCCCTCATCAGATTTATGTGAATTTTGCTTATGTAGATTGACGAAGTATTAGAAGAAGGTATCCAGGACCTGAAAAATAAGGTGCCAACTCTGCTAGTAATGAATAAGAAGGATCTGATCAAACCTGGTGAAATTGCGAAGAAGCTCCAGGTTGGAATTTCTTACAGTTACAGGCATGGCTGCATAGACATTCATTAGATTGGACTCCTGCTGTCACTGTGAAAAACATTATAAGAAAGTAGATGGGGCGACTTATTTACTTTGCCAAATGTGATTTTGCTCGTGCTTTCCCTTTGGTATTAATTTCTTGGGAATTCGGATTTTGTCCTTGAGCCCTGGAAGCTCTTATAGCTCACTCAGAATATCAGTTTTCAACAATCGTCTATTGTTGATTGTGATCACATTCACGAGGTTAAATTTCTGCATGTACACGTCATTTTATACTAGCATATAGTCAGTTGCAAGGCCAATTTTTCTGTATCAATTTTTTATCTTTTAGATATCGTGTGTTGTATTCTCTGATTCATCTCCTGAAGGTGTTTAACTATACTTGCAGTGGTATGAGAAATTTACAGACGTGGATGATGTTATACCTGTGAGCGCCAAATATGGTCATGGTGTGGAAGATGTCAAGGACTGGATTTTATCCAAACTTCCTCTGGGACCAGCTTATTATCCCAAGGCATGTACCAGGCTCCTCCTTCAATATATTTTGCTGTTCCAGACTGCTACTGATAGTATATATCTATGTTAATGCTAGATGTATCGTTTGCTAAAAGCGTTGTAATGCAAATAGTGAATCTCCAAATGATTTTTGGTAATCTACAAACTAAAATGAAGAGAAGAGGCTTCATTTTATAATTTCTTTTCTTATCATCTCTTATGCTATACAGAGTAAACAAAATTTAAATTGCTGGAGTGTTCAAAGTCCACACCTGAATCAGAGTGGTTCTCATAAGATGCTTCTGTTGGAGACCTGTGAGCAAGTGTCCTCAATCAATCTGAGGGTGACGGAAACTCTAGATTAAGTAGTCAAAGGATCAGCCAGGAACTGTAGCTTAGGTCCATCCAGTAGTTTCTTCATTTCTTGATGTTATGGTTGAGTCAGCAATTGTTGGCAGGAAATGATGGTGAATCTTTTCTTCTCATTCTAGTGTGATTGGCTACCTTTATGCAGTTTTGCTCTATATCATGCCACATCCTTTGAGAGATTCTAATAGTCAAAATATGCATGACATATATCCATTGGTTAGCAGTGGCGGAGTAGCAAGTTATAGTTCAGGATAGGAGGCTGAGGCCAGACGTGTTGTATATGTTTTGGCAGTTCATTTTCTTGAGGAGCATAACATTGTAAAACTCAGAACTTTACAAGATTATCTATTACTGAAACTTCTTATTCCAGTCCTACATAATAGAATGACTTGCTTCCTTTCTAATTGCCATCTTGCAGAGGTATCGTCCTTCTAGATGAACCCATCTAGAAACAGTCAAGTTGGGGCTTTACGAAAGTCTTGCTCTTGCTGATGAGGAGTTTAACTGTGTTTTCCTTTGTTCTTTCAGGACATTGTTAGTGAGCATCCAGAAAGATTCTTTGTGGCCGAAATAGTTAGAGAGAAGATTTTCATGCAATACCGCAATGAAGTTCCTTATGCTAGTCAGGTATAAATATACAATCTTAACTATATCTCCTGCTTTCTGTCTCTGTCTTCCCTCACTCTTGAGTTTTGAGTAAAAGTGTTGGGATTCGCATAATAATTTATTCTTTGGTTTTTGGCTTTTGAACACTCAAGGTTAATGTGGTGAGCTACAAAACCAGGCCAAATGCTAAAGATTTTATACAAGTGGAGATTGTTGTAGAGAAGAACTCACAGAAGATCATCATGATTGGAAAAGTAAGCTCTGGATCTAGCTTATGTAAGAGAAGAAATAAGAAAGATAGGAGAAGAGGAGAAAATGAACATTTTTTTTCCCATGTATTTATTGATTGTTTCTGCATGATAGTTTATGGACTGCACCATGAGTGTCTGCTCCTGTCATCTGGAGCTACATGGGTGTGCTTTCTAGGGTGAGATAGCTCCATGCTGCGTTGAGATTGGGATACTAACAGGGCATGGACAAGCATAGAAAAGAGAAGAGCAGGACGTGCCTTAGCATGAGCAATTGTGGCTTGTTTGCTAATTTTGAGTTTTAGGAGCCTCCAAAGTCCAACATAAATGATTAAGTTGAGAATACTGGGCCTCTGTGCTGCAGGAGGGCTCATGATTATAATAATTTTATTCCTGAGATTTGCATGAACAGCATTTGCATGCATGGCTTGTGTATCTTTCACTATATCAGTACCCTTTTTAGCTTCGGTTATGGAAAGTGTGGAGGGCCTACTCAAGTTTTTGCTCCTGATGTCGTTGACAGTTGCATGTTTTTATCCTTTATTCCGGTATGAAACCCTAGATGCTTATTGCATAATCTGACTGACTAAGGTTGTTCTGTCAACTATCAACTGCTATTTGGGGACATATTCCAACCTCGTTAGTCTTGTCTTCCTCCTTGAGCAGATGCTTTGAGGGAGGACCAACATTTTCCTGTCATTTTTTCAAAGGCTACACTTTCAATTCTGTATTTTCATGCACCGTGTGGCATTCTGCAGTTTGGCTTTATTTCTTGGTATTTCAAGAACAATTGTTATATACTTTGCTGTTAGCCCTTGCATTTTGAATAACTAGTTCTCCTTTGTTGCCCGCAACATATAAAAGAATTGCAGGGGATTGAAAACATAAGTTTGGATGATGGAGATGGAAAAGATAGATGTTCTACGTATGGTTTTGCCTGCTTTTTCTGTTGGCTCATGCATAGGTCTGTATAAACTGGTCAATGTATCTTTGCATATATTTTGCAGCAAGGGAGGGCTCTCAAGCTACTTGCTACTGCTGCTCGACTTGATATTGAAGATTTCTTGCAGAAGAAAGTATATCTTGAGGTGCCTAATTACTCTCTACTTTTTCTGTAGCCGTACATTTTCTAGTCAAAAAAATTGCTGTATATGTAATGAACTTGTCTATCTTGTTTGTTACATTTTCTCTTTCTAATTGATAGCAGCTAAGGTAGGCTATTCCAGGTTTTATATGATGGGTAGTTACTTTCAGAACATGCATTTACTTACACCAGTATTGAAATGAGAACATGCATTGAGGCTAGCTGTGTGACAGATTGAGGTGAAGGTGAAAGAGAATTGGCGGCAAGACGAAGGACTTCTCAAGTACTATGGTTATGGGGGACAGATTCGAGCACTATGATATAAAGTTCTTCAGCATTGTTCTCAGCCCAACATGCTATTCTAGAGGTTGTGTCACTGGGAAGTCTCTCCAGCTGATGACCAAGCTAATTCTCACCTTCTCCTTTGTGGATAAATGAGCGACCATCTCCATCTTCTTGGTAGCCAATCTTTGTTGATTTTCTAAGCAAATTTTGTTTTCAAAGTCCAAGTTTGTCTGAAATAGTTGATTGTGCCTCGATTTGCCTGCCTTCTTTAGAAAAGAATGCATTGTTTTTGATAGATTTATTTGATTTCTTTCTTAGAAAAGCTTGCAGTTGACTGACTGGTTTGCAGTTGTGTGCTTCATCCCGGAAGAGCGAGGATGCAGAGAAGAAGCATTTCAGTATCGAACTTGCAGGTTTTCGCTTTGTATCAAGAATTTCTAGCTAATTATGTTCTTTTGCGAAGTAGTTTTGGCAAGATTGGGTGAGGTTAAAGAACATGGAAGGTTTGCAAATGTTGAATTCTTCATTGCAATTTGCTTGGACGAAACATCAAGCTAAGGTTGGCAGCATCGAACAACATTGATTTCATAGAGTTGGCTCATCACAATCAATACTTACAAATATATTGAAAACCCACTTTTTTCGGGTCAAAATTTTGAAAACCCAACTGCCTATCGACATTTGCTTTCTTCAAAAGAAAAGAAAAGGAGAAAAAGGACCGCAATTTGATCCGCAATTTTGGGCGTGACTTGGCCACTCATGTCCATTCATATTAGAGTACTTTACTTTTCTTCCCATTCTTTTGTCCCTTTCCTACAGTGGTAACGAAACGTATCATGTGTGATGGACATACCATGTAGAAATATGACAAAGTGCAGCCAATCGATCATCGTTATTCTTGTGTTGTGAATCTCATTTCATAGGATACCGTTATGCATGTCGTTCTCACTTTCTCGATTAGCTTGTTATATCACGATTATTGCGTATAATACATTCTCATAATACGAGGGCCTTGTACAGTATGACTTGCGGTTCCGGAGGTTAAAATGATTATTTCAACATAAAAAAAAAAAAAAAAAAAATCACCTCGCAAGCCGACAGGCAAATCGAATCAACCGTAGCAATATCTCGCGAATTGGTGTCCCGACAGAGTCGAAATCCATTGAAGGGCGTAACCCCAGTGAAGCAATCCCACCAAACGACGAAGGGTCGGTCCCGAACGAACCTAACATTAGGACAGGGGGATGTGAGTTAGGGGGCAGAGACACATGCGCTTGCGGTACGAAGGATCTTCACAAAGAAATTCGTGGAGGCATCACCATCATCAATTGAAAGCGGACATGGCTGCGTGGGTAGCTGTAGGGCACCTTCGCTTTTTGGACGTTTCTTCTGCTCTCCTGCCGCGGATGACCGTCGGGAGCAGTTGCCCTGATCTTCATCCACAGATAAAAAGCGCCGCTTCGAGGTGGGGTCAGTGGACGAGCGGGGACACGAAGGAAGGAAGCGACAAAAAGGAAAAGGGTGAAAAAAGCGTAAAGGGAAAAGGGAAACGAATAGTGTGATTTCGCCCCTTATTTTGCGTCCCCTTTGGTTTCGTATCAGGACAGTGCCCCGACCGATGTCATGATTTCAGTTTAGTGCGAGCAATGCTTCCGTGAACCGGGTGCGCATGAGCCCGTTGAAGCATGGGGGTCTTATGCGCGATCCGCATGATTCAACGGCTTAGGGCTTGTAAACGTACCAACCATCCAAGGACTTTTCTGATTGTGCTGCTCTCTTTTCCTTCGAGTGAATCATGACCTTGGCCCACCAATAAGAAGTAAAAGTGTGCCAGTGGTGATTGAGGGAATAAGAATGTTATAATTTTCGTATAATAATCATTTGAGTGTCTTAACTTTTTTTTATTACTCGAGTTCTATAATTTCTATAAAACATTCATTTTTAGTGTCATAATTTTTAATTAATCACTTAACTGTCAATTTTTTTTAAAAATATTTACCTAAGTGCCAAAAATTTGATGTGACATGATATTTATGGTAAGTATTTTTAAAAAGTTATTTGACACTTAAATAATCGAAAAAGAAAATTATGACATTTAAGTAAGTATTGTACTAAAATTATGGTACTTAGAACATTTTTTTCCCATTAATTGAGTAGTCAAACATTGGGATCATTCACCTCAAAAAGTGTCAATTGCAGAGAGTAGATTCCATCTAGAGTACTTTAGTCTCAGCACGAATGGCATCCTCTTCACAGGATTAAAGAGATGAACTTAGTCTGACGATGGATACTGATCCGGAACTGAACTTAAGCTACTCCAGGGAAAAAGCACTAAAGAGGTGGGCTTTCCACTAGCACAGTGATAATGCCTGGAGGGCATTAAATTCTTGAATTGCAAAGCTCCAGATGAAAACTACAGGTCCATTACTAGTCGGTCGGTCAGTCGAGTAGCTAGTAATTTATAGAGCCAGTGTCCCCATACAGGCTCAAACGGACAAGAGGCATCAGAGATCCGCACCATAGATTTGCACCCTATCCACAGCACAAATGAAAAGACAAACCTCACTCAACCCCAGATTCCGTCCATGCAAATGCAATAAAGAGACAGCTCCTTGAAAGCCTCCCTCCTTCACTGTCCTCAACTGCATCCCCTGCTTTCTCAGATACCCCTTCACCACTCTTTCTCTCTCTCTCACCTTCCTGCTTCACCACTCTCCATCACTTCCACGAGCCTCGGAGAAAGAAAGAAGGCCTAGAAGGAAATAAGAAAGAATGAAGCATTTTGCTCTGCCTCTGCTCATCGCCATTGTCATCCACCAGGCTTGTCTCCATGCCCGCCAGGTGGAAGCAGGCGATGGGTTCGTGAGGGCCAGAGGGATACACTTCATGCTGAACGGGAGCCCTTACTATGCCAACGGCTTCAATGCTTACTGGCTGATGTACATGGCCTCTGACCCTTCTCAGAGGCACCTGGTCTCGGCTGCATTCAGGGAGGCCTCGAGCCATGGCCTCACGGTGGCCAGGACCTGGGCCTTCAGCGACGGTGGCTATAGGCCTCTTCAGTACTCCCCTGGTTCCTACAATGAACAGATGTTTCAGGTGATTTAATTAGTTCTCACAACGATTCTTCATGAAATTGGGATTGTGGGTCTTCCAAATGTCTTGGATTTTGTGAGAACAAGATACTGATCTGTCTAAAGCAAACCACTTTCTTGGTATACTGACGTCTGGGTTCTTGTTTTTTCCTCTGCCTCTCTCTCTCTCTCTCTCTCTCTCTCTCTCTCTCTCAAGGGGTTGGATTTTGTGATAGCTGAAGCCAGAAGGTATGGGATCAAGCTCATACTGAGCTTAGTGAATGACTACGAGAACTTTGGAGGGAAGAAGCAGTATGTGAATTGGGCTAGGAGTAGAGGGCAGTACTTGACGTCTGATGATGATTTCTTCAGGAACCCTGTTGTCAAAGGTTTTTACAAGAATCATGTCAAGGTAAAGCAGAGGATGCATCAGTCATTATTTTTTATTTTTTTCCCTTTACTTTTTAGTTTCTTTTGTCTCATTATGTCTCAGATCTTTCCTCGCGAATCATGGCTAAGGAATTGTGAGCTATTCTTTCTAATTCAAGCAATCTTGTTTCTGCAGACTGTTCTTTATAGACATAACAGGTTCACTGGAGTACTCTACAAGGATGATCCGACAATCATGGCTTGGGAGCTCATGAATGAGCCTAGATGCACATCAGATACTTCAGGAAGAACCATTCAGGTCACAAAAGAAATATGGTTTAACTACATCTTTTATAGTCCTTGAAGCAATGTAACTGTTCTAATCGTATAAATGGATTCGGACATAAATCTTCTGGAAATGCATTGAAGACTTACTTACGGAGTTTAGGTCCTTCTTTCTCTGGTTATCATCTCTAATTAACCTCCAATGAATTTCTCCTGGCGTGCACACATTCATTGAATTCACATGTATTTGTCCATGCTCGTTCTGCATCGACAGTGACGACTTCTCTTTAAAAGCAAATACTTCATCACATTGCCAGTTCAGAAACTTAAAGTTCACATGTCAACCTGCCATTATCTACTTTTGTGCTATCACCATCACGAGTCGATCCCTGCATGAATGGTATGGATGATATTTAAGTAGAAAAGAAAGGGAGAGATTCTTTTAAATGTAGTTACTGAAATGATTGCCAAACCTCCTTGGTTTCCTTTGCAAAAAATCTGAAGCTGATACCTAATCGTTGGTGCTTGGCTAACAGGCTTGGATAAGGGAGATGGCTTCTTTCGTGAAATCAATAGACCGGAATCACTTGCTCGAAGTGGGTCTAGAAGGATTTTATGGACAGTCAACTCCTCAGAGGAAGAGACTTAATCCCGGCTTTGATATCGGAACTGACTTCATTGCAAACAATCGAATTCCTGGGATTGACTTTGCCACCGTCCACTCGTATCCTGACCAATGGTAACTCTTCGCTCCACTGTGAATGTATTGCTTAAATTAGCTCAGACTTGCTGTTCTTAAGCTGGGAAGATGAAGATTGTAGACTAGGAATTTCTATAAGCCCTAGGATCTTGATTTTTGTCAGTATCCACTGGCCTGGAAGGACAATTAGTGTAGAGTATAACAGGTACTAGTGATCTTGATTATCCTTAAGATCTTCATTATGCTACCTCTTCTGGCCTAAGAGACCTCTTTACCAATCAATGTAAGAAAGCAGTAAAGTGAGATTCAAATTATATTAAGTTCAAACATCATTTCATGAACACAAAATCATTTCACTCATAGTTTCATAACAGCTGATTTGCTCAAAATTTGTTGATTAAATCCTTGTGGTATGAGCAGGGTGTCGAATTCGAATGATCAGTACCAGCTTTCCTTCTTGAACAACTGGCTCAACACCCACATCCAAGATGCTCAGTACATCCTCAGGAAGCCGATACTCCTGACCGAGTTCGGAAAATCACAGAAGGACCACGATTTCAGCACTTACCAGAGAGACCAGCTCTTCAACATGGTCTACTACAAGGTGTATGCGTCAGCTAAAAGAGGTGGGGCAGCCGCAGGAAGCCTGTTCTGGCAGCTTCTAACCGAAGGCATGGACTCTTTCCGAGATGGTTACGAGGTTGTCCTCAACCAGAGCCCCTCGACCGCGAACATCATCGCGTATCAGTCCCACAAGTTGTATCAGATTCGAAAGATCTTTGCGAGGATGAGAAACGTCGACAGATGGAATAGAGCACGGGCTGGACGTAACAGGGGAAGGCCGATCGGGAATTGAGAACGCGCATTTTGGTAAAACACTACGCAGGTTTCACAAAACGCAGGTTTCACAAAAATTTAGAGAGTTACAGATAACAATGATGTTATGTTTGGGAGTGGGCAACCTCTCTTTAGTGATGAGTTGGTTCCTCGTCCAGGAGGGTAAGCTAAAATTAAGAAGCATAAATGTGTGATCTTTATAGGTTTCTGCTCATGTTAAGGGCATCATCCACCGCCATCTGAGCAGCTGCTGTATGGAAAAACTTAAGCGGCGACAGTGATTTTATATGGTTTCAAATCAGTTTATTTCCACATCATGTGTTACGATCTTCATGTTGCTACAAGATCACTTACCGAAAGGTTACGAATAAAACAGCGCTCTACAATGCCGACGACATTTGGTCCGCTAAGCTGATCAATTTACTGAATCTGTCAGATCAGCTGCGAGACCTTTGTCAGCTTAGAGATTCTCTCGAATGTTCATGTGCTTCACCTCGGAAATAATGGGGCAACCGTCGGCTAATGAAGGACACGATAAACCAGTAATAACATTTATCGCAAGTAACCTATCATCCACAAAAGAGACGGAAGCCGCATTTAAAAAAGCACAAGAAAACCATGGGAAAGTATTCGATTGGTATTTATGATCTCTCGAGAGATTGGTCCATTATCCTAAAAATTACTATATTCCACCACATTTTGTCGTATCTCATAGACCATTTCAAAGATTTTGAAAGACCCAAGATTTGTCTTCTCGTTATCCAACAACCACCAATCCCTAAAAAAACCGGATCCTCGGACTATAAATTTCATTTTTTTTTTTTTTCGGGTGGAGATCCTCGGACTCCTCGGTCTATAGCTTGGAGGAGAGAGAAGATTCTCTCTCTTTGTTATTGGTTTTCATGGGCCAGATTTGCTTGGGCTGTGCTTCGGCCTCTCAGCTTTTTCTTCCCTTTTTAGCAGATGACAGGCCGCATATGATCGAGGGGCCTCCCGCTCTTATTCATCGTTGGTCAGCCACCTTACGAATCGTCTCTGTTTTCTGTGTTCCATACAAGAGCTCCATGGCTCGATAAACGTGGAGGTAGACATGGGTCACCACTTGCACCTTCGATCTTAGGACCCAGTAAGAAAGAAGGGGAAGCAGAAATTTCGACTCCATGGAGTCGCGTGGCTGTGTGTGTACAAGACGATGAATTCGCTGGGCAGGCCTCGTGCTTGGAGGCTGTTTTCAAGCTCGAGCATGGCGCGCGCTGATAACGGACACCTTCCGTTTCGAGGGACGATGCCAGATCACTTTCCCGCTGAGCCCAACGTCGCAGGTCGTCCGAATATGCCCGAGGCGAACTCGCGACTGAAAGAGCTGGTGAAGCTCGGTCAGTTGAGCAATGCTCGCAGGATGTTCGACAGTATGCCTTACCGGGATGAGATCTCCTGGACCACGATGATTTCCGGGTACGTCGCTGCCGTGAACGCCGGCGAGGCTCTGGGCTTGTTCTTGAGTATGTGGGTCACGCCGGGACTCAAAATGGACCCTTTCATCCTCAGTCTCGCGCTCAAGGCCTGTGGGCTCGACGTGAATCTGAATCTTGGCGAGTCATTACATGGGTATGCTGTGAAGACGGGACTGGTGAACTCTGTTTTTGTGGGCAGTACCCTTTTGGACATGTATGCTAAAACGGGCAGAACCAAGCTAGGTTGTCGGGTCTTCGATGAGATGCCACTCAGAAATGTCGTTTCTTGGACTGCCATCATCACCGGACTAGTTCGTAGTGGTAATTGTAGGGAGGGGTTGTCGTACTTCTCCAAAATGTGGAGATCGAAGGTGCAATGTGATACATACACATTTGCCATTGCGCTGAAGGCATGTGCTGATTTGGGTGCTTTGGACCATGGGAGGGAGATACACACTCACACTGTAAAGAAAGGATTTGATGAAACCTCATTTGTTGCCAATACCCTTGCGACAATGTATAACAAGTGTGGAAAGTTGGATTATGGATTGCGATTGTTTGAAAGGATGCCAATGCGAGATGTGGTTTCTTGGACCACAATAATTACTACATACATTCAGATGGGGCAGGAGGAATCTGCCATCAGAGCTTTTCTCAAGATGCGAGAATCAGATGCTAGTCCTAATGAATACACATTTGCTGCAGTTATATCCGGTTGTGCCAATCTTACCAGAATTGACTGGGGCGAACAATTGCATGCCCATGTTCTATGCATAGGCCTTTTCAGTTCTCTGTCAGTGGCAAACTCCATTGTGACTATGTACTCTAAGTGTGGACAGTTGACTTTGGCTTCAATGGTTTTTAATGAAATGAAAATGAGGGATGTGGTTTCATGGAGCACATTGATTGCAGGGTATTCAAATGGAGGATGTGGTGAGGAAGCTTTTGAGCTTCTATCACTAATGAGAAGAGAAGGACCAAAGCCAACTGAGTTTGCTCTTGCGAGCATCCTGAGTGTGTGTGGAAATATGGCCATCCTTGATTCTGGAAAGCAGCTGCATGCTCATGTCCTGCTGATTGGTTTAGAACATACGCCTATGATACAAAGTGCTCTAATTAACATGTATGGCAAATGTGGGAGTGTGAAAGAAGCATCACAAATCTTTGATGTGGCAACAAACAATGATATTGTTTCTTGGACAGCGATGATAAATGGATATGCTGAACATGGTTACAGCCATGAAGCAATTGATTTATTCGAGAAGCTGCCTGCAGTGGGCTTGAGACCAGACCCTATCACCTACATTGGTGTTCTTACGGCCTGTAGCCATGCCGGGCTAGTTGATCTTGCATTTCGTTATTTTGATACAATGAGTGTGAAGCACCAGATCATTCCTACAAAGGAACACTATGGCTGCATGATTGATCTCCTTTGTCGTGCTGGTCGCCTAAACGAGGCAGAGAACATTATTAAAACGATGCCATTCAAACGAGATGATGTTGTTTGGTCAACTTTGTTGAGAGCGTGCAGAGTCCAGGGTGACGTCGACCGTGGAAGGCACGCTGCTGAGCAAATTCTTGAGTTAGATCCACATTGTGCTGGAACTCACATTACATTGGCTAACATATATTCTGCCCAAGGGAGATGGAGGGAAGCAGCAGATATAAGGAAGACGATGAAGTCTAAGGGAGTAATTAAGGAACCTGGATGGTCTTGGATCAAGGTGAAAGATCATGTATCTACATTTGTAGCTGGTGACAGGACTCATCTAGAGTGTGAAGAAATATACAACACATTGGAGTTCTTGGGTCTGTACGAAATTGATTTCAATGATACGGATATATTTATGGATGATGTTGGAGATTGAAGAAGCAATGCTTCATCTTTTGTTACAGCTGAAGTCAGCTCCATTTATGTTGACTGGCTAGATCTCATCATGACACAGATTTGTGGGGAAACCATTGCTGGTCATGAGCTTCACAATGGCATGGAATATGCTAGCTGTTCCTTGTGAAAGAATCATTTTGGAGACTTTCTCAAAGTTCGAAGCAGTTCAAGGTCATCAAATCATCCACTACTCAAAAGTCTTCAAAGCATCCTGCGGGGCTTCTGGTTTTTGGGAGGGGATTGCTATCTCAAATGGGAGCCGCAACAGTGTGAGAAGATGACGCTTCTCCCCTTTGTTGCATACTAACTATGCTGGAGATTTGTCAAATAGTATTCTGGTATCCACATTGCTCATTAGACGGTAAGAGTTTTTGCACATTGACGATGATTCATAGGTTCCTTGATGCTGAGATTATGATCTTTGTTCAAGGATGCCTCTTGGTAAACTAAGGTTTAGAAGTTGAAGCAGAATGACTGTCTTTCAGACTTAAGGGCTTGAAGGAATTTTTTTCTCCCCTCAACTGGGTTGGTTCTATTAAATGGAATTCACATAGGATCAGCTTTCTTGAGGAAGTTCATGATAATGAGTGTGATTTCTTTTCCAATTGAGTTGAGGAATAACTTTATGAAGGCTGGACGTAGAAGCTATGGATATCTTGTAATATAAAGGGAGGCACTTTTTGTTTCTTCTTGATATTCGGATGTTCTGATCATAGAAGGCTGAAGAGGCATATTTTATCTTTTTATACTTGATCGTTGTAAGAGGGTCCGTATTGTTGATCAATTTTTAGAATGGATCTGTTTCTGCATTATTTTTCACCTTTGAACTCCATGGGTCTTTTGTTTGGTATACAACTTGTTGGAAACAAAAAGTTTACAAAAGCTGTGCTGGAACTTGACGGTTTTGGATTATGGTGAAGCACTGTGTGCACATTTGTGGCTGTTGACAAGTCTCATTTAGGAGTGAAAAACTATGCGATGTTCTGAACTTTCTTTATTCGGGCGAAACAACTCTCGAGGGTGCAGTTTCCCTCATGCTTGATGTTGAGGACCGAAATGGATCATCCTTTCACTGTTTCATTTTGTAGTTTTCTTCATCAGTCTCATTAGTTACCAGAGTTGGCAGCAGAAAAGGCGTGACCGGAAAAAAGCTGATGTTGCCCAGTATTGGTCTCGGGCAACAGGTATGTGGAAGGTGATTTTGTATGGTTCTCTTGTTCCTGGAAGAATGGATAATTTACTGATTGATGTCGTTTAAAACACATGGATCCAATCAGAATAGATATGAGAAAAAAGAAGATGCATTATGCATGGTCATTTTCTTCCAGAAAATTGCATGATATACAACGACTGACATTGGTTAAGCTTCATGGTTGCAATCAAATTGCGGCTCGAAAAATCTGTTGGTTACTGCAGGTAGACAATTTTCCTACATGTTCCCATGCTGGCTTAATAGACTTGCGTCAAAGTCTCCATACATTTGCTTTCTGTTTAAAGTAGTAGAATTGTGGATAAATTCAGCATCTTAAAACCTTTAACCATCATCAAGCCCAACTGCATTTGCTGATTTTGAGTACAATCATTCTTTTCTCTTCTCTGCTTTACAATTCTCCAGCATTTAGTAGTGAGAGGTCTTCAGAAGGAATTTAAACGATGAAGCATGTTGCATTGCCTTTCCTCTTAGCTATATTTATATGTCAAGCCTGTTTACTTGTCCAGGTAGAAGCAGGTGATGGTTTTGTAGGGATCAGAGATATTAATTTGATGCTCAATGGAACTGCTGCTCGTGCCAGCGGCTTCAATACCTATTGGTTGATGTACACAGCTTCTGACCCTTCAGGCATATAAAGATTCAGCAGCATTCGTGAAGCTTCATGCCATTGCCTCACTGTTGCTAGAACATGGGCTTTCACTGACGGTGGTTACAGACATCTCCAGCACTCTTCCGGTTCCTACTGGATAGGTGTTTTCAGGTAATTTGCTGTCAGAGTATTTTGTGAAATTTTTTTTATGTCTTTGATTAACCTAAAATATTTCTAAGCACAAGATACTGATTATCTACTCCACTCCATGTTCAGAAGGATTGGGTGAGAAATGAAATAATTTTAGAAAAAGAGAAGAATTTCTGTATCTTTTGGAACTGAAAGTTCACTCCATTTCGGTTGAGTTTAGTATGTGGTGAGAGTGGTAAATAAATAACTCTGCAATTTACAAGAAGTTAGGAAATCCTTCATTTTTTTGGTGTTTCTAGTCGAGGAAGCAGCCTCTTTGAAAAATCAGGGTAAAGGTGCGTACGTCAACCTCCCCCCACTTCCCAAGAACCTATGCACCAGGGCGTGCTAAGCAGTCTTATGATGGCAGAGTACTACCTTGTTTCTGTTTGCTGATTATTTCACTCTTGAACACTGGCTCGACACGCATTCAAGATGCCTGGCACATCCTCAGGAAGCCGTCAGGCCTGAGTCCTGGTCAAGTTTAGTCAATCCTGGAGGGACCCTGGTTTCAGCACTCACCTGAGACATCAGCTCTTCAACACAGTACACTACCAAGTACTTCGGCTACAAGAGGCAGAGTGGCTGCAGGAAGCTCACTCTGGCAACTTTTAATTGATTGTCTCTACCCGAGCCAGTTATGAAATGAACCTGAGCCAGAGCCCTTCAAGTGCAAGTTTCATTGTATATTAGCCCAATAGTTGTATCAGATGTGTAAGATTCGAGCTAGAATGAGAAATATTGAGGACTTGAGGAGAGCACTGGCTGCATGTAGTAGGGGCAAGCGTGCTGGAAGCTGAAAACTCTGGGTCTATGCAGGGGTTTCATGTAAATATGAAGAGTTGACGACGGTATATATCTTGGAAAGAGGTGAGCCCTCTCTCTGATTAGCTGTTTTCAACCCTTAGGGTAGCTGAAAATAGTATAAGTGGATGATGTTCATAAGGTTCTGTTCTTGTCCACGGCTTTGAAATCTGTAAGCTGTCTGCTATGAAGCTGTTTGCAGTTCCACATTGGTTTATTGCCGCATAAACTGATCTCCTTTGGATAAATCAGAGCTTTATGATGTCAACGAGGCCACGACATGATTCGTTCACTTCCATCCACGTGCTGAGTTTTCATTAGGCAACAATTCCAGGGTGATTCTTATTGGTAATTATGGTGTCGTTTTCCCTTTCCGTCATAGGAAAGCGGTTGTGATGGGAAGGGGATGCGACGAAGTACTACAGTTCAAACCCTTATTTCGACAAATCTTGTCAAGGGGGAATAAAGGGGAAAGCCTTCGAAAGTTGCTTTTCAACTTCATCCTAATTTGGGTCCCAAAAAAAAAAAAAAAAAAAAAAACTTTGTCCTATTCATTCCATGGAAGACTTTATGTCCATGCCATCCTATACAAATCCGTTACTTGGTCTGTACATGCTGTTGAGAGATAAAAAAACTGAATGAAATGTTTGGCTAGGTTGATGTGATCCCGGGCCATCTATTTATAATAAAACCAGGGGGCCAAAATTATAATATCAGGCTCATTGCCGCCACACATAAAATAATAAAAGAAATTGATAATATGCCCCAATCGGCCAAGTACTCTCAATCTCCTCAAGTTAATGTGAATCACGGGATAAAATGATTAATAGGTAATTCTTTAGCGAACACATTAGTAAGTTGATCACTAGAATGAATAAATGGCATATAATTTAAACCACTCTCTGATTTTTCCTTGATAAAGTGCTTGTAAATCTACACATATTTCTTATGGTCATGCTATAAAAGATTGTGAGCAACACTAATGGCAGCCTTGTTTTCACAATATAGCATTGAAGGAATAGGTACAAATACACCAAGATCTTCAAGTAATTCATTAAGCCATAGTAGCTCATGAACTCCCTGTGCCATTACATGAGACTTTGCTTCAGCATTAGATTGGGCAAACACATCCTACTTTCTATTGCGCCAAATCACAATATATTAGAAATAGACTTTTGATTAGAAGATCTAGCTTAATCAACATATGTATAGGTTTCAACTTTTAAGTCATCGTGAAGAGACAAAAAAAAAAAAAAAAAAAAAATCATTTTGCTAGAAGTAGACTTCAAATATCGAAGTGCTTGAAAAACATCCAAATGAGTAGAGTATGAATTATCCATAAATTGACTCATCAGGCTTATAGCAAAAAACAATATCAGGTTGGGTATGGAACAAATAAATCAACTTGCCCACTAACTATTGATAACAACCCTTATTTACTAAATCATCATTTTTTTTTTCTCGAAAATGAGTATTGGCCTCAATAAGCATATTAGAAGGATGACATCTCAATAACCCAACCTCTATGAAAAGATCAAAGACATACTTCCTTTGGGACAAAAAGATACATTTTGAAGATCTAGCAACTTCAATCCCAATAGATTGTTGGAGCTTCCAAAACCCTTTGTGTCAAACTCTTGTCCAAGAAACTTCAAAGCATGCATCTCATCCATCATTATTGCCTTTCACTTCTCATCTCCTCCATGTGCTTTATATCTATCCCCAGTGTCATGGCCTCACCAATCGCGGGTGAGACCGCCTTCTCCCTCTGCTGGCTAGGCCATGGTGAGGTGGCCTTACCTGTGGTTGCCTACACCTCACTCAAGGCTGAGCGAGGTTTGCAACCTAGCGAGGGCTTCATAGCCCTCTCAAATGGCCGGTGAGCTTTGATGATCTCATCGGCCATAATGAATAAAAAAATAAAAAAGAAGGAAAAGAAAAAAATTAGTTCAAAATTTCAGAAAAGTGAAAAATTTATTACAAAATGTTCAAGTTTATACTAGTTGTGCCGCATAGGATAGTCGGCATCTATATTAGTAATTTTGATCAAATAAATTGAATTAGTACTTAATTAAAAGTATTTAGGATTAAATTAGTTCGATTGAAAAGTTTAGAACTAAATTAACACAAATGCAATAGGTTTAAGATTTTTTTAGTAGTTTTTCCAATGCACACTTAAGAAAACATACTGAATGCACTTTTCTTGAACTTGAAATGCCATTGGAAATTTCAGAGCGTATAAAGCGCCGCATAGCAAGGTGAAAAGGTCATATTTGAGGAGGAATCTACTTTACAAATAAATGGATGCAATTCGAGACAAAGGGAATCTGAGGTACATATGCCGTTCTCTAGCCAGTGATCTATTCTGACGAACGCATGACGGGGGAAATACCGATTTGATGCCCCTTTAATTCTTCTTTCTCTTTACGAACTAAAAGGCTCACATCGTGCTAATTCATGTGCAGCTTGTTCCCCCCTCCTCCTCTTCTGGTCCATCTGCCTCTGCATCGTCCAGGATAATGGATTCCCCTTGGAAACGTGCGAGATGTCGATCTCGCCTTTCGAGCGAAGTGAACCTGCACCACGTAATCGAAACGAATTCCAGGACTAGGAAAGACACGGATTAAGATTCGATGAGAGTCCCCTAAATCAAATCTCTCCACTGTACCTTCACGAGCTCTTTACAGGCAAGAAAGTGGGCACTCGCGTTATCTCCTTACGAAGAAAGATTGCTGCTCCGAATCAGCAAAGCCACTCCCTCGAAAAGGGGTCGTCGGGCCGGAGATCATGTGAAATTGGATTTCATCTCCGTCATTGCTTGAATCAAGGGCAACTTTCGTTATCTTTTTACACGGTGTTTTAGGATTCCACAGCTGCAATGTTTTTTCCACCACTAAGTTTCCTCCCCCACTTTTCAACCCTTTTTTTGGCCTCATTGTGGCTTTGCTTTTTCCCCCTCTCCTCCCTAATGCTTTTGAGATAAGCTAATCTATACAAGGCATGCGAATGCAAAGTGTATCCTTTTGAAACAGTTCGCCTGAATGGGAGAGAGAGGGAGGAGGGAATAAAGTAGGAGATGCAGAATTTATGGGGGGAAATGGAGCCCATGGACCCATCTTTTTCTATACTATAGTGGGAACTTGGGGGAGAGATTTTTGTGTGTTATATGCCCCTCGTTTGCAAAGTGGATAACGGGGTGGGTCTTGAGTGCTTTTGCCCCTCTCTCTGTAACAAGGATTCCTCTTTGGTTCTTCCATGTTTTCCTCTTCTTTTTCTTTCCTCTCCTTTTTGGCATCAAGAGGAGGTCAATGATGAGACTCGAATTTACATATGAGAAGGCGGGAGCTCATTTGGTGTCCGCGATCTTGTCGATAAGAGACACGACATACATGGGATTTTAGTCTAGAATTACGAGGCTAAAACTTGCGAATGACGAGGGAAACATAATTTCATTTAACGGTGCTGACATTGTTGAAAAAAATTATCTTTGCTGATATTAGAATGCTCGGCTCTTTTGTCGATTGATTTTATATGGTTCAGTGATTGTGATGATTGGTGTAAGTCTCTCTCTCTGTTTTTTTTTTTTTTTTTTTTTGGGTAATCGAGGATCCGCCCTGAGCTCCCTTTCGCTTACGCTATTCAGGGTCACGCAGCCCTCTAGTGTCCGGTGGTATCGGTGTACCTCGTCAGAGCTATTCGGACGACTATACCTCGGGGGAAGATGGCCTAGTAATCCACCGCCAAAGCCTCCCGCTTAAATCGCTAACAATACTGGGATTCGAACTCTCGACCGCATCGAAGTAAGAGAGAACGAATACCAACGTGGCTGCCCATAATAAGGTGGCGTAAGTCTTTTTCATAGCTAATGTAAGACACCTTTTTTTTTTCTTTCAAAAATTTTCTCATGCGCACTCGATGGATGTGAGCTTAGCATATATATCCTCCTGATTTATCATTCCACATGTACAAGGTTCATATGACAAGGGAAACATTATTTATGGTTCTTGATATTTAACGGTGCTGACATTGTTGGGGAAAGTTAACTTTGCTAACATTAGAACGCTGGGCTCTTATGTCAATTGATTTTATATGATTCAATGATCGTGATGATTGGTGTATGTTTTTTTCATAGCTAATCTAAGACTTTTTTTTTTTTTCAAAAATTTTCTCATGCGCACTAGATGCATGTGAGCTTAGCACATATGTTTTCCTGATTTAACGTTCCACATGTACAAGGTTCATATGTAGAGAAAATGACACAAATTATCTATAGACTTTGATTCGATGTACAATATAATCTCTCAACTTTTATTATATTCAATATGATCCTTGAACTTTACACTCGTGTGCGATATAATCTCTGGACTTTTAATATATTCAATTCGGTCTTTGAATTTATGCTACACGCTCAATTTAGTCTCTATGCTTTTTTGAAAATGCTTAATTAGATCCATGAACTTAAATTAATGGGATGATAATATTGAACATTATTTTATAGTTCATGAATTAAATTGAACATATTTAAAAAGTTTAGGGATTACGATGAATCATGTATGAGTGCCCGTTCTTATTTTAGCATTTATGGAGGAAAAACAAAAGGAAAAGGGAAAAGGAAGAAAAAAAAATGCAAAAAAGAAAGAAAGAAAGATGATATAATTAGTCATGTAATGAGTCTTCGAAAGGCTTATAAAAGAGCATCACCTTGTCTCGCAGAGACAAAAAGGCCTAAAAGCTTTTCTTCCAAGCTTCCCCTTCTCCTTCTCCTTCTCTCTCTCTCTCTCTCTCTCTCTCTCTCTCTCTCTCTCAGAGTCAATGGACACCGCCGGCTCCGATGGCAAGCCGGAGAAGCAGACGACCGGCCTCTCCAGCTACTTCCGCTTCAATGTGGTGCTGACGGCCTTCCGGTTGCTCGAGGTCGGGTTGGCTCTCTTTTTCCTCCTCCGCGTCTCCGCCCGCGTCCCGTTCGCCTTGAAGCTCTCCTGCGAGTACTCCTGCCTCCTCCTCGGCTTCATGGCGCGGCCGCTGTTCGTCTTCGTCCTCTGCAACGCCATCATCGCCGCCCTCCTGACCAAGCCCCGCAGGTTCTGCTCCCGCAGGCCGCCGGCCGACGACGACGGCGGCGGCGCGGCCGAGGAGCTGTACGAGGAGATCGTCAAGATCAGCGAGAGCCGGGCCAGGCCCGTGCTTCCCCTGTTTCGCGAGGCGGAGGAGGTCGTGTACGAGGACAAGGAGATCATCAGCGAAGTCAGCACGGGCGCCCGAGCTCGAGGAGGCGGCGTTGGCGCCGTCGTCGACTTTGAGGAAGAGGTTGCCGAGGAGGAGGAGGACGAGGAGGACGAGGAGTGCCGCGGGGGTCGCCGGCCGCCGCAGGCCGAGAAGAGGCCGAGGACGGCGAGATCCGGCGGGGACTCGCGGGAGAGCTCGCGCGCGGACTACAACGGCGGCGGCTGCGGCGGCGATGACGACGAGGAGCTGAGCAACGAGGAGTTCCAGCGGGCGATAGACGCATTCATCGCGAAGCAGCTGAGGTTCCGGCAGGAGGAGAGCTTGGCCATCGTGCTGCAGAGCCACTGAACGGGCGCCAAAACTGGTTTTCAAATCCTGTTGAATAGTGTAGAGAGAGAGAGAGGGAGAGAGAGCTCAGGAAGCTGCCGATGGCGAATGGCGAATCTTGTTTTTCCAGTTGTAATGCCCGTGTGTACAGTCAAAGATATCAAGAGCTGATGAGTTTTAGAGACTTGCTCACTTCCCTTCCTTTTCTTCCACTCTATTCCCTCCCTCCCTCTCGTCTTTGAATTTTCTTTTACTGACTTTTCAGAAGCATACGATTCCCTCCCTCCCTCCCTCCCTCCCTCTCCCTCTCTCTCTCTCTCTCTCTCTCTCTCTCTCTCTCTCCTGCTTCTTCTCTTTTTTTTTTTTTTTTTTTTTTTTTTTTTTTTTTTTTTTCTGGTGGGGGATTAGAATAATGTTGGGGAAGAGCAACGGCAGGAACTGCAGTGCCGTCAAATCGCTCGGCATTCGGCGCTGAAACCTTTGGAGAGCCTGTCTGAATCGAAAGCGTGGGGAAGCAGAAGCAGAAGGAGAAGCAGCAGCGGCGGTCGTTTCGTCGGTCAGAAATAATTCACGGACGCATATATATATATATATATATATATATATATATATATATATATATATATATTACTTATTTATGTAATCTCTAGGCCTAGCGGTTGCCTCTTTCCAGTAAAAGAGCGAGTAAAATATTAAGGAAGCAATGCCTTTCATTATTCATGAGTGACTGGCTGATAGTTTTTGGTTTCATCACATGGGTTTCTCTTTCACAGGAGAGAAATCATTCCGGACCCATAAATCACCAGTTCATCGACAATGGACCGCAAATGCCACAACCTTCGTACCCCCATTTTTTTTTTTTTTTTACACTTTTAAGATTGCTATTAATCGCATGAGTATCGCAATTCTTAAATAACATTTGTTTTGGCGTTGGGACTTTTCAATTGATCATTTGATTGATATCACTTTTTTAAAGAAGAGGTTTGCCATTGGTGCCTTTAGTTTTTGATGTGATTTCGGGTTTTCCAACACTCGTGTGGTTGATTGAAAAAATCATGACTCGAGTGATTGATTGAAAAAATGATTGTATCGAAACGAACGTCTATACGAAAGGGTTGAGTGAGACCGTTCGTCAAAATGAAATAATTTGCATCTTGATGGTACAAAGAGACTTTAACACTATAAATTCAACTTTTTTATTTATTTATTTCACCCTAAACCCTCCATAGGTAGTGTAGCCGATGCAAGCTTCATTTCTGCATTTAATTCCTAGAGGGTCGTCGTAGATGTAGACCAATTTTGTTATTATGGAAATGCTACATTGAACGCCAATTATTTTGCCAGGCTAACATGTAGCATCCCTAGCTTTGTCTTGTCTCTTGGCCATATGTACTCTCAAGACAATCATATCATCTTATCAAAATTATATTTTCAAAAAAAATATCAAATTACTTACATAGTTGCGCAAGCACTTTGTCGCATTAGCCCCCACATCATTTATCTAACTCATTCCCATATTGCCAATCACCTAGCTAACATTTTGCACCTTTTTGTTAGGCATATAGATGCAAATTTGATTCTAGAGTTTTATTATTATCAAATACATTACATGTTGTACATCTTAATTATGTGGAAATATCTCTATCTGTAATGATGACATGTGATTAATCAATATAGATCAGTTGATTATACGTTAAATATTGTTAGAAATTTACTTAAAACATGTGGTACGAGAGAAGTTTCCTCTAATGGGTGTTCCCAAGGCGACATCATTAACCTTGTCCTTGGGCTAGGGCTTTCTTTTCAATGATTAGGACTAAAAATCAAGATCTCATTTTTAGGTTAGGGCAAGAATCATGATCAAAAAGTCTAAGAAACCACACCTACTTCTCTTTCCTTCTCCTCGAAAATGATGGGGTTGATCTCTTCCAATGAGCCCTAGAGAAAATAGAATGGGAAACAACCATAAACCTTTTTTAAGGACATTAGGCCCACTTTTTAAATTAATTTCTTTTTTGTCATCTTTAATGTGCCACTTTGATCTGTCCTCAGTTGAAAGCAAACTCCAACAAAAAGTCACTTTTGCCTTTTTTTTCCTCCATCGCTCGAACGGAGCAGATTCTTCAAGAATTCTTTAGATTTTTATTTATTTATTATAATAAAGAGTGCACAACCTCTTTTAGCATGCTAATGACACTTTTCTTGCTCTTTTGTCATTAACAGTGGGGGCGTCATCATTACTTCCACCACAGATAATTGCGGGTTGGGCCGATTATTTTATCTAATGAGGGATTCTTATGCAGTTTCTCTCCACTTTGCCTTTTTTTTTTTTTTTTTTTTTTTTTTTTTTTTTTGTTATTACTATTTTTCTTATTTTATGCTTGCTAGGACAAAATTTTAGGATTGATCTTACAAAAAATTATAAATTGATCTACTTATGACAAATTTAGTTAAAACTAATTTTTTCATTACCAAAAACTGCAAATTGGTATACTTATAACAAATTTATTATAAACTAATTTACTGACCACAAAAAATCTAAATTTATATATTTATGATAAATTTATCTAAGTTAGTTTTCGTTAAATTAGATTAATATGCAAAAAAAATCACATATTATGAGGTAAAACCTTAAACAAGTACACTCACCACTGTCATGTATTATCCGACTCAATAATTTGATAATAAAATTTGATTAAAATTAATGGATGGTAAATTTATTATAGGTGTATTAATTTGATTTGGTTTATGGTAAATTTATCACAGATGTATCAATTTAAGATATTTGTAATATTAACCTAAAATTATAACATATTTCACGTACCGTAACGAGTTTTCTCCATAAAATAGGTTAGTTTTTTAACAGCTACAGACATAAAGCTCTTCTATCTTGTCATGTGTGATTCCTAAGTTCTTCAAGGAAATTTCATAAAATTAAGGGATATATCGGCATTAGTTTCCGTAATCTTTTGGAAATTCGAAAATTATTCATTTGTTATTTTTGTGAAAAACCGTCCGTGTGCTTTTCTAATTAATCTCTTCGTTGGTTTTTTTTTTTTTTTCGCAGGATTGCTCACATGCACAACTAAATTTAATTTTTCAAAAAAGGGTTTAAATTAGGTTTTTGACTGGCTTGATGCTCTGGCGTATGATAATATGAACCAAACCCAGTGACCAACCGTTGTCCGATTGCTCAGGCCTGGACTGATTCTTTTCAAGCTTGGCAAAGGCATGGTCGGACTTCAGGCCTTCTTTTTTTCTTGGGCAAATCCGGGCCATCGATCATGAGTAGGTTTGCTTAAATAGCTTGAACCGGCTCGAAGTATTTTTTTTTGTTTTAAAGTACGAATAGAAAAGAAAAATTGTCTAGACATCGTAATAAAATCATAAACCAGTTGAAATACACCATTAAATATGAAATGATTTTTGACTGATTTGATGTTCCGACATTATCATAATAGGAACCACATCGAATGTTCAATTGCAATCTGGTCAAACTGGCTAGCTCAATCTGATTTAAAAATTGATTTACCCTACACTGAGAAAACCTGGAAAGGCATGGTTGGGTTTTGGACTGTCTTTCTTTTAATTTTTTCCTGAGCGAGTCCAAAAATACCAAAAAAAAAAAAAAAAAAAAAAAAAAAACGGAGATTTTCTTTCCATTTGTATGAGTTTAGTTTGACAAACGCATGTATTGAAATTGACGCTTAGCTGTCATAGTCTGTTGTAGCGTAATCTTAATATAATTGAAAAAACAGAGAAATTATTTCCTTTGATACGAGTTTAGTTTGACAAATACATGTATCTGTTTTGCGAGCGTCCATAGTTCCCAATTAAATACGGTTCCCTGTTACGTCTCTCTTATTTTCTTCCACCAAGAACCTTCTTGGCTTCTTGGATGCTCTTACTTTGGGAGTTGTGATCAATGGATTTCGGTCGAAACTATGCAAGTTATTTTCCCAAATGCAGAATTTCTAGTGGCAACCTCTTCATCAAAATAGACTCTGGAGAGACCTACTCTCCATTAGTCTAGATCATAGCAAAAAGGGCGCAGACAAAATTGAAATAAACTTTCCAACTTTGCTATCAAGATAGGCCCCTCCCAAAGATTAATTCTAAGAATGAACCTCTCCCAATTTTTTTTTTTTGTGCATATTATATTTCTTATTGCCACATTATACCTAAAGATCGTCTAGTCCTCTTCACAAAATCTGTTGCAATAACATTTAAAGATTTATATGATCTTTGTATTTTTAGAAATAAGGGTTAATACCACAAAAAATCTCAAATCAGTATACTTGCGATAAATTTATCCTAAACTAATTTTTTGGCCACAAAAAACCTAAAACCGATATATTTATAATAAATTTACCCTCCGTTAGTTTACATCAAATTGGATTAGTATCACAGAAAACCACAAATCAGTATATCTATGACAAACGGAGGGTAAAACCCCAAACTAGTAGTTAACTGTCATATGTCATCCGGTTCCGTAATTTGATGGTAAAATTTAACAAAAATTAATTGAGTATAAATTTATTATAGGTGTACTATTTTTAGAGTTTTTGGTTGTAAAAAAATTAGTTTATGGTAAATTTATTATGAATATACTAGTTTGGTTTTTTTTTTTAATGGTATTAACCCTAGAAATAATCAATAAAAAAGAATCAATCCGAACAAGAAGTTGAATACATTCAACCTCTAAGCTTTTAATTGCTGATTTGTTACCTTGCAAATTTAATCTCTCTGATTAGGTCTAGATTCAAATAATAAATTTAATTATTGTTTATAGTAAATACAACAACATCATATCAAAAATAGAAAAAAAGGTTAATAACATAAAAAAATATTATAATTAATGCATGAGCAAGCCGTCAATACTTTCACAATATTTAAGTGTTTTATGCCCTTCAAAACCTTGTTGACACCTAAATTTTTGCCCAAAAATCATTTCCAAAAAAATGGGAACTTGTTTTTCCATTAAAATATTTCATATTAAATTATTGCATATAAATTATCTAGGTGTTTAGTATAGTTTTTTGAGATAAGTGCATTGGAAGTCCTAAAATTTGTTATGAAAATGCAATTAAGTCCTAAAACTTATCACAAAGTGCAATTAAGTCCTAAAACTTTCAAAAGTGTAATCAAGTTCTAAAACTTATCAAAATAGTTCAATCTAAGTCCTTCCATTGATTGCACTTTTAGAAAGTTTTAGGACTTGGTTGCACTTTCGAGACAAGTTTTAGGACTTGATTGCACTTTCAAGACAAGTTTTAGGACTTTATTGAACCTTTTGAAAGTTTTAGGACTTTACTGAACTTTCGTAATAAATTTTAGGATTTAATTGCACTTTTTGAAAGTTTTAGGACTTAATTGCATTTTCATGATAAGTTTTAGGACTTCTAATGCACTTATCCCTAGTTTTTTTTTAATGGAAGATGTTTTTCCTTAAAAAATTATTAAAAAATTTAAAAATATATAAAAAGATTAAAAAAGAGAAAAAAGAAAAAGAAAAATAAAAAAAAGAGCAAGTTGGGGCCAAAGATCTAAATGTGACTAGCCAAGCCCAGGAGGTTAGATTGTAATTAAAATGGCAAGCTGGGGCCAAAATGCAATTTCTAAAAAGTTGAGGGACCAATTCGCAAATTTTGCAAAATTTCACCCGAGCCCTTAAATCATCATCTTAGCCTCCAATTGAGTTGAAATTGAACTTGGGTCAGGTCTAATTAATCGAATTGAGCAAAAAGGACAAAATTACATTGAATTGGGCATTTTCGGGCAAGAAAATGGCCAACTTTGAGGGACTCTCTTGCGAAATTGGGCAGAGACAACTGTGAAAAATGGTCAAGATCTTAAACTACTATACATGAGCTTACTAATTGACCAAAAACCGCAGCCAAATTGGTGGATTAAAGCACTCAAATCAGCAGCCAAAACTCAGTCCACGAGTTGGTCTCAATTCGGAGTTGCTGAGTAAGCAACTTGGTGGCCCCACCATATCCTCCTCAGCTGTCCAACCAACCTGATCTTTGCACGTGATGGAAGATTGTATATAGTAGTGCAAGTGGATGAAGATTGGCCAGGGATAAGCTGCTGAAAGCACCGGAAAATCGCAGCAAAATCCGTACACTCAACAGCTGCAGAAATTGAAAAAATTGGCTGTCAGAGAGTGGGTGGAGTAGCTCAATTGGCAGGTTTGGTAGGGGGCAAAAAGCCGACCAAGAGATGGATGAATTCAGGGGAGAAGATCACGGAAGCAAGCTCTTTCGAGGGACGAGAGAGAGGAGACGAGAAGGGGAGGAGAGAGCTCGGAATCGTTCCCAAAAAAGGTCCTCAGAAGTAACTCCAGAAAAGAGACCCAGAAATCCCAGACCGACCTAGAGAGAGAAATATGAGATTTTCACATAGCTACGACCAAAATTAGCCAAACCATTCAACTAAAGAGTTAAACTTCACTCAAAGATCTTTCCATCCATAGGTCGCACGTCCAAAATGGAGTTCGGGAAGGTCTCCTAAAGCCTCCTGAAAACCACCCTCCTGGCGGGCCAAGAAAGTGTTGGATTTTTAATGTCTCAGTGCTGCTGGTTTTTTGACTGATGATTCTTTGTTCTGTTTTGCTTTGTTATGGTTTATTTTCCTGCTTAGTTGGTTATATTATACAGCTGGTGTTTTGTTATTTAGGAAGTAAGTACACGTCTAGGTGCAGTTATATGCTGCACGTGTGTGTGTGAGCAATTACTGTTTTTGTTTAAGTTGTTCTTTGTACTTGACAGTTTCTTTAGAGAACCGTAGCATGCAAGTTTGTGTTCTGTTCTCTCTGGCTTCTTCTCCTTCTTCGATATCCATAGTTCTGGTTTTCTATTTCTTGTTTTACTGCTTGATCAGTAATAACAGTGGTATCAGAGCATGAATGATCTTGAGGGACTGTGGAGTGAAGCAAGTATCGAAGTGTAAAGAAGTTAAAGGGTGATGGAGACAAGGTCGAGTGGTTTCTCTGTGATGGCTTCTCCAGTGTTTACTGGAGAGAATTATCAAGCATGGGCTGTTAAGATGAAAGCATTTCTGGAGGGTCATGATCTGTGGGAAGCTGTGGAGGATGATTATGAAGTTGCTTCACTTCCAAATAATCCGACCATGAATCAAATCAAATTTCATAAAGAGAGAACCACAAGAAAAGCCAAGGCAAAATCTTGCTTGTATGCTGCTGTATCGCCTACTATCTTTACCAGAATTATGAAGTGTAACTCTGCAAAGGCCATATGGAACTTCTTGAAGGAAGAATATGAAGGTGATGAGAAGATAAGAGGTATGAAGGTGCTGAATCTCTTGAGAGAATTTGAGAGACAGCGGATGAAGGAGTCTCGAGTCTCGTGAAAGAATATTCGATAGGCTAGTGGGGATAGCTGATAAAATCGAGTTACGGGACCGACTTGAAGGATGATAGGCTTGTTCGGAAGATCTTGGTGTCCCTTCCGAGAGAGAAATTCGAAGCTACTATAGCTTCTCCGGAAAACACAAGGGACTTGGCTGATATAAAACTTGCGAGAGTTGTTGAATGCCTTGCGAGGCACGGGAGCACGAAAGACTAATGAGGAAAGAAGAATATGTAGAGGGGGCATTGCAAGCCAAAGTAAAGCAAAATGAAGGAGGCAAAGGGAAGAAATGGATTCGTTCGGAGGAAATGTTGCTGATTCGAGGTTTTTACCAAAAGAAGGGAATGCTGGTGGATCTAGCAAATGGAAAAATAATAAAAGGCCATGTCAGTACTGTGGTGGAACCAACCATCAGTCTTTTAGATGCTGAAAAAGGCCAGATGCAAGGTGCAGAAAATGCCACAAGTTGGGTCATATGGAAGCTATTTGCAAAGGGAAAATTTATCAGCAAACAGGAGAAGCACAAGTGGCAGTGAGTGAAGTTGATGAAGAGCACCTATTTGTTGCTTCAGCTGGTGAATCTTCAGTCGAAAATAGTACATGGCTGATAGATAGTGGTTGTACTAATCACATGACTGGCAACTTAAAGCTATTCAAGAACATAAACAAAACAGTAAGGTCCAGAGTCAGAATTGGCAATGGATAGCATATTGAAGTTCAAGGTAAAGGTGTAGTTGCTATTGAAGGAAACCAGGGGGTAAAGTTAATCAAGGATGTTCTCTTTGTGCCAAATATTGACCAAAATCTATTAAGTGTTGGTCAGTTAGTGGAGAAGGGCTATATAGTGAAGTTCGAAGGAAGGGAATGTCTCATTAAAAATGCTGACAGCAAAGAAGTCTTGAGAATTCCAATGAGGGATAAAAGCTTTATGTTCAAGCCACATGAGATGCAGCAGATCGCTTTGAAATGCAAAGAAGAAAATATAGAGCTGTGGCACAAAAACTTGGGCATGTTCATAGGAGGAGTATGCTGGTTATGCAGAAAAATGGCCTGGTAGATGATTTGCCAAGCTTAGAGGAAGAACTTCCACAATGCAGAACCTGTCTTCTTGGCAAACAAGCTAGATTTCCCTTCAAAGGAGGAGTCTCGAAGACATGTCAAAAGCTAGAACTAGTTCACACTGATGTGTGTGGACCTATGTCTGAACCCTCTCTAAATGGAAGCGGGTATTTTATTACCTTTACCGATGATTTGACTAGGATGAGCTGGATCTATTTTCTACGAGCTAAGACTGAAGTAGCTGATGTATTTATGAAGTTTAAAGCTTTAGTTGAGAATCAAAGTGGGAATAAAATCAAAGCTCTCGGGTCTGACAATGGATCTGAGTACACAGCTAACAAATTTAAGCTGATTTGTGAGCAAGCAGGAATTGTGCAGCAATTTACAGCCCCTACTCACCTCAACAGAATGGGGTTAGTGAGAGAAAGAACAGAAGCATTATGGAGATGGCCGATGTATGATGCGGGAGAAGAATTTGCCTAAAAGGTTAAATCGGGGCCGAGGCAGCCAATACTGCTGTGTTTCTATTAAATAGATTGCCTACAAAAGCTTTAGAGAAATTAACACCTCTTGAAGGCTGGCAAGATATTAAACCTTTTGTAAAAAACTTGAAGGTTTTTGGATGTTTGTGTTACACTCATGTTCCTGATGTTAAGAGGGACAAACTTGATAAAAAGGCAGAGATTGGGATCTTTGTTGGATATAGTATTCAATCTAGAGTTTACAGAATTTTCCATCCCATGATAGGGAAAATAACTGTAAGCAGAGATGTCATGTTTTTAGAGGAAGATGAATGGAATTGGATAGATGGAAGGATCATAGAATTGAAGCACTTCGAAAGACAACCTGAAACAGATGTGGAGACTAATGGAATTACAGGGGAAATGGAAGAGAATATAGATGATCAACTTTGTGAGAGGCACAAGGTCACTTGCTGAGATTTATGAAAGAAGTAATGTGGCGCACTCGAACCATCCAACTTTGCGAAAGCCAAGGAAGATCGAAGTGGATTGCAGCAATGCGGGAGGAGATAGCAATGATTCAGAAAATCAGACTTGGGAATTAGTAGACAGGCTATTAGACAAGAATGTGATTGGAGTTAAGTGGGTGTTTAGGACAAAACTCAATCCCGATGGTTTTGTTAATAAGTTTAAAGCAAGGCTAGTTGTGAAAGGCTATGCTCAAATATGGGGAGTAGACTATTCTGAAACTTTTGCTCCAGTTGCAAGGCTGGACACAATAAGGCTTCTGTTAGCTGTTGTAGCAAAGAAGGGTTGGACTATCTTTCAGCTAGATGTCGTTGGACTATCTTTCAGCTAGATGTCAAGTCTACATTCCTAAATGGAGAGCTTGAAGAGGAAATTTTTGTTGAACAACCTGAAGGTTTCAGTATTAAAGGGCAAGAGGAAAGTGTATACAAATTGTGCAAAGCTTTATATGGACTGAAGCAAGCTCCAAGAGCCTGGTATGGAAAGATAGATCGATATTTATAGAATTTTGGTTTTGCAAAAAGCTTAAGTGAGTTCACTCTTTATATCAAGAAAGTAAATCATAGTGTGGTAGTTCTGTCTCTCTATGTGGATGATCTATTGGTGACAGGAAATGATGCTGAACTGCTAGAAAATGTTAAGCAAGGTTTGTTTGCAGGTTTTGAGATGACAGACTTAGGAAAAATGGCTTATTTCTTAGGTCTGGAAGTTAAGTAAAGTCCATATGAAATCTTCATTTGCCAGAAGAAATATTTGAAGGAAATTCTAAAGAAGTTTCAGATGGAAGACTGTTGAAGTGTCGGTACACCTATGGCAGCTAAAGAGAAGTTGCGAAAAGTTGATGGAACAGATCTTTGTGGATGCCTCGATGTATAGAAGTTTGATAGGGTGTCTTATGTACCTTACAAAGAACCAGACCCTGAGACATTCTATTTGCTGTAAGTGTTCTATCTAGATTTATGAGTGATCCAAGTCAGCTTCATTTGATTGCAGCAAAGAGGATCTTGAGGTATTTAAAAGGAACCATGTTCTTTGGTGTGAAGTTTCGAGGAGTCAAGAATTCAATTTACAAGGTTTTTCGATAGTGATTGGGCTGGCTCGATGGATGATATGAAGAGTACATCTAGATATTGTTTCAGTTTAGGATCAGCTTGTTTCACTTGGTGTTCTAAAAAGCAAGAAATTGTAGCTCAATCTACTGCAGAAGCAGAATTTATAGCTGCTACTGCAGCTGCAAATCAAGCTTTGTGGCTGAAGAAGATAATGAAAGACTTATGGATGAACTCCAGTGGCTGTATCGAAATCAATGTGGATAATCAAGCTGCTCTTGCAATATCTCAGAACCCAGTTTTTCATGGCAAAACTAAGCATTTCAAGGTTAAGTTCTTCTTTCTACGTGAGGTGCAATAGAATGGTGAAGTCAAGCTGGTTTATTGCAGATCTGAAGATCAACTTGCAGATATGTTCACAAAACCACTTCAAGCTGGAAGATTTGAAGTATTGAGAAAGAAAATTGGAGTATGTAGCAGCTACTGATCCAAGGAGGAGTTTGTTGGATTTTTAATGTCTCGGTGCTGCTGGTTTTTCGACTGATGATTCTCTGTTCTGTTTTGCTTTGTTATGGTTTATTTTCCTGCTAGTTGGTTATATTATACAGTTGGTGTTTTGTTATTTAGGAAGTAAGTACACGTCTAGGTGCAGTTATATGCTGCACGTGTGTGTGTGAGCAGTAACTGTTTTTGTTTAAGTTGTTCTTTGTACTTGACAGTTTCTTTAGAGAACCGTCGCATGCAAGTTTGTGTTATGTTCTCTCTGGCTTCTTCTCCTTCTTTGATATCCATAGTTCTGTTTTCTGTTTCTTGTTTTACTGCTTGATCAGTAACAATAGAAAGTTCGAAAATTTTTCTAAGTGTTGAGCCCGGCTGGTCATGGGTGAGGGAAAGCGAGTATTTTTGAGAAAACTGAGAGACAAATGAGGGAAAACTTGACTTTTACCCCAAGATATAATACATATAGTTTGGTTTGGTGTTAAGTTTTCCAACAAAAGAGGTCTTGAAGTTTAATTTTAGAGTTCAACAAAAACCTTTGTTGTCAGTTCTTGTTTCTACAGATCTCACTTTCAGTTTGAAGGAGCTAACTTCCACGTGCCCCCTGAGGATGATTTCTTGGTTTCCTCGGCCAAGAACCACTTGAAAAATAAACTAGGAAGCAAGGTAAGTATCCTAGATGTATTTTTATTCATTTTTGAACATGTTTCAACCATGAAAAATCAAGAGGAAAACCAGTCCAAAAAACTGATTTTTGAGGCTAGAATTTTTCTAAGTGTTGAAATCTGGTCAGTGTGGACTTTGCATGTATGCTTCTTGGAAAGGTCATTTTGATGTGTTTGGTTGGTCATTCTCTATGATGTTTGTTGCATTTGAAATCCCATGTTACCTACTTTCATTCGGATAAAGTAATGTTTCCCTTAGATCTTGCATGTGATGAGCGTCGGGGCTTGAATATGCGCATGTAACCTGTTTGCTTGACTTGGGTTCAAACCCAGATTTGCAAAAAAGGGCTCCAACTCGCATATTGGAGGCCGTTCTCAATGTGGTTCTTGTGTATTCTAGGCTATGATTTCTTGCTAAACTTGTTCTTTGCATGTAAGAGTATATCATTGATACTTTGCTTCCATGTGAGATTGCTTATGGGTCGAGATTGAAGGCCGCGAACATGGCCCGGGAAGCTGTTTTGAGATGATTTGATGCAAGCCAAGTGTTCGACGAAATGCGCAAACCAAGTTTCGATCTTGAAATGGTCGATTTGAGCTTGGTTCTTGTCATATTCATGTACTGGGCAGTCCCATATTAGTGTAAATCGACATATATCGATTTAGGGAATTAATTTTAAATAAAAATTAAAAAAATGAAAAAATATGAAAATTTCAAAAAAGATATAAAAATGATGGATGTTATCAAATTATGATAGAAATGACATCTAGGAAATTTTTATAATTTTAAAAGGTCATTTTCCTAATTTAATGTTATTTTGGTATTTTATAACCATTTTTGTAAATAATCCATTTTGCGTAGATTAAAATTATTTAGAGTAATTTCATGCATCTAGAGTAATTTCATGCATATTTAAATTCCCATTTTGCTCACAGGGGTCCTGTCCTGGGGTGTGATAACACGGCCATGTGATATTATTTGCTCGACTTGTATCGGGTTTTCCTTTTCCATATTTACTTTCAAGTCCTTTCAATTTCTTGGATGTTTATTTACCGCACCACTTTTCAATAATTTGAGTGTGAATTTATCTTCTAACTTATGTTAGGATTAGCCTAGACATTAAAAAAAAAAAAATTATAAAAACATTTGCATGGACACTTAGTGGTTTCATAAAGGTTATAATTGGTAATCAAGATTGTGTGACCATTTAGATAAACAACCTTTCAAGTTAGTGGTACTGCAAGGGCGCTAATAGAAACATTAGCGTAAACAAGTCCCCGTTCCTAGAAATCTCTAGTTGCGTAGGAATCAAGACAACACTCCCGTGTCTCGATTGGTTTCTAGCCAACCCCAATAGGCTAGTGGTGACTCCTAGAAATATTTAGGTTGTTAAGAACTAAAAAACAAAATCCAACGTCACGCGAGGTATGAGCTTGGGAGAGCCCCCGCCTAATTTAGGGCCATTGGTTCGCTTCTTTAGGCAAATACCCCCAAACCTTCTTCCTTTTTCCCTGGACGGAAAAAGAGAGGTCGTGACAGCTTGGCGACTCCACTGGGGAATTGGTTGCAAACCTTAGAGGACTTAGGCCGTAATAACTTGGTTGGTTGTTCACTAACATGGTCTTCATTTGATAGCGCGTGTCAAAGTCGCTTGGAAAACAAGGTTAGTCCGCTAACAATGTGTTAAATGTTTTTGTAGGTTTGGAGTAATAAGGGGTGAAGTGTTTGTTAACCCGTTTCTTTTGCAGGGAGGCGTAGGAATGTATGTCTATATGGATGAAACTGAAGTGTTGTTTGGATATCAATTGTTGTGCGTGCCTTCATACTTGCACTACACATTTACACACACAACCCGCGATCTAAAACCCCGATCGCACCAGGAAGCTCATAGGAGGTGCCAAAAGATGGAACCCGTGCGGGGAATGACCCATGGTTATCCACTTTTGGTCTCGCTCATTATGATTAATGATAAAGAGAACTGTCCGACGTAAGTGCGGAGTGGGGAAAACTCTTTTGATCTAATCAAAATGGGGACCTTAAGCCTTTAGAATTCCACCTTTAGGCGTCAAACCTCACAAGTATACATCCACATGTCTATGTGATTAAAAAAAAAAAAAAAAAAAAAAACAGAAAGTCTCTTCACCCACTATAAGTATGATTTCTCCATCTACTTGCTCATTTCGGATTGAAATTTTCATTTTTTGGAGATTCGCGGAAATCAATGGAATGCCCTTGGCAATATGGGCTCGGCACTCACTCTTAATAAATAAGCATTTCAAATACCTATGATCTACTGAACATATGTTTTTGTTTAAATTTTCAATTATGAACTCAAAGTCACATTTTGTATAGAAATTCTTCCAAGTCAAGATTACATTTTGGGGCATAGACTTAAAATCAAATTTTCAATAAAATTCTTTCTTGGTCACATTCCGAAATTCAAATCACATTTTGTGTATTGATTTCTCAAAATAAAAATTACCTCACCTTTGCAAGAGTGAAATTACAAATTAATCTTTCAAAATCAATGCCCCATTTGTGTATGAAACTTTTAGAACAAAGTGGGCATTCAATTGATAGCCGCAGATCGATCTTTTAATGAAATCTCCTCTTACTAATAAAATCTTGACGAAATACCAAATTCTCGTAAGTGGATACTACGGAGAAGTTATCGTCGCCTTGATTTCATTGTAAGAGGCGGCTTTATTGAAAGATCAATTTTTCATTCATGTACTGACATTATCTTCCTTTCGCAGGTCATGTGTGACAACCATTCCTTGAACTCCTCTTGCTTGACCATGCCAAAAGTGGATTTTAAAGCTAGGATGAGAATTGTGCTTATTATGCTCCTCTACGAAAGAGCTTCTTGTACTTTATCCTTGTCATTATTCCTATTAGGAACCGTGTTTTGCGTTTTGGGTTTTGATCATGGACCCCAATCAAATGCTTTTGTAAATTATACAACTCACATTTTTAGAGTTCATAAAAGTTATATTCTTTAAAACACATGAAGTGTTTCAAACGGACCCTCTGGGCTGAGTTTTATGCCTTAGCTTCAAAATGTTTGAAATGAGTTTCAAGAAAAACTTGCGCAATATTTCATCTTTTCACTTAATTGCTTCGCAGGTTGATCCACATGATGATGCTTTGAGAGGGTAAGGTTGTAATCGTTCCAATAGAGATTTATTGTGCAACAACTAACTCAATCATCCATTTTTGTCAAACAGGCAAAATGATGGTTTTGTTCAAGATTGACATTTACTTCCTCTAAAAAGACAAAAGCTTGGGCCTTTCCTTAACAGAGCAAGTCATGAGATGCACCAATTCATGCTCATTTATGGGCATATTTGGTCGAGTCATGAACTTCAAGAATATTTTCGCATCATATGAATTCAAACATCGTGATTAAGTGTGAAAAGAACCGTCAAAACCTTGAAGATCACAAATCTACTGGCCTAACGGCAATCTCTATTACTTCGAAAGTGGCTTCCACAAAAGTTCCACATCCTGGACGACCTCATATTAATTTGACATTCTTTGTGGAAAAAGAAATCTATAGACATTCTTTGGCATCAAACTACTTCATTGGTTGCAAACAAGAAGCAACTGCAATCCCTACACTTCCAATGGTGTCTTGGCATCCAATCCTATATGGAGATAATTATTGGTGGTCTGTAAGACAACACTTCAAGATGTAGATATACACGAACAAGAATCGATCATCAAATGTTGCCTTCAAATAAAAGGTGGTAATCGTTTCAAGTTAAATTTGATTTATTTTAGGAATGATCTGTCCTTGCACTTTGTGCAGATTTTAGTGAAGCAAATTACTGGCAAGCAACAAGATTACATGGGGAGGACAACCTGGTCCAGAATCACATGATCTCTAAAAGAAAATGGTGTGTTCGTTCCAAAAGTCAAAACAACTCATTCATAAACTGACATAGCCACCCATGCTTACAGATTGTGAAGTGGGAAATGCATTGACGCAGCAAAAATGGTGAAAAATCACCTAGCCTAAAAGGGGTACGCGGGAAAATGAATAAAGCCTGAAGGAGTCAAATGAAATGAAGATTCATCAATCCAACATAATGAAGCTGCATATGGACGAGTTATTTAACTCAATGTGGCATGCATTCGACCATAAGGACAATATCTTCCCTTCCTCCACAAAGATACGATGAGATGCGGAATTGCCCAACTTTGAAAAAGGGTATACTTCGTTCCTAAACCTAATGTACCTAAAAATAGAAATAATACATTGTTTCCATATGTGTAGGAAATTTTAATTGGGGCAGATGGCCACAAAATGGATTGAGGGCATGCAATGCCTGAGTCACTCGACTTCTAAAAGGGGAAAATTTCGAATGTAATAGACATTTGTCAAGTGAATTGCTGTCAATCATGAGAGCAAATCCCTCTCCATAGCCGAGGAAACAAGATGGAACGCAGTCATCATATATGCTGTAAAAGGGAGTATATCGTTCCTAAAATGAATCACGTCGAGTATGAAAATAACATATTTGTCTCTTTTTCCTTGCAGTTGATGAATGGGGCAAATCACTTAAAGTAGAGTAACTCTCACCCATGAGCAAGATGAAACATAGTCAATTGATTCAACACAAAAAGGGAGTATCGTTTCTAAATTAGTCCAATTCAATTTTTGGAATATAAGTAACAGACCCTATCTCTTGTAGGAAAAGGTGCACATTGACCGTTGGAGCAATACCTTATACCAAGAAGGCATGCTAAGGCCCAACCATCCATTTTGACAAAATAAATGGAGTAAAACATCGACGGAGCAATGCCCTCACATGTCGAAACAAGGAGTACCCCTCTCCTTTCATCTTTGACGCCAACTTAGAATGAGTGAATTCGATAACATCTTTGAAAGCAAGATCTTCAAGGAAATCTTAACACCTGAGGAGCAAAGGCACATGAAGAGGAAACACAAGACATTTAAAGTTAGATGTAGGAGAAGGGTAATTCGGTATCATTTCCAAAATGCCTCATCTAAACTTCATTTTTGACGTAGTTCCCTTATTTGACAGGAAGCGTCGGTATTCAAGGAACAAACTTGAGAAATTGATCTAAGCATAATCTATATCGACCAAGCAAGCATGTGGAGTTAACACATGTCAAAGTCACCTAAGTTGGCTTAAAATATGTGTCGTTCTAGAGCTGATTCAATTAAATAAAAAAGAAGCGCCCCATGGACACTACCAGCGCTTCGGCCTGGCGGTATGGGGAATGAAGTGGTTTAGAAACGGCCAGGGTTCGATCCCTGGAAACGGCAATGAGTTTGCCGTAAAATGTAAAAAAAAATAAATAAAAAATTTTTGCATCTATTATTTTTGCAAAAAGAGGAAAATGCTTGGACTAATGAGACCAAAGGCCTGAGATTCTCTTCAAGCCTTAAAACAGTACGTTCATTCCACTGTTTGCCGCCAAATGGTGAAACTGACCAAGGGTAATGTTGTATCGTCTCCAGTTTTACGGATTCATGTACTAACACATTTCCTTTTGTTCTTCATAGGGTCGCCTAACTACTAAGGCACAGGTAAGTACCCTTCTTCTCAAAATCAAATGGGAAATAAATGGAGAATTTCCATCGCAAAAAGAACATTTAATGTTTTTTCTAGAAACAAGCAAAAAAAATGGAAATTGAAGAAACAAGTTTTCCACAAAGTTTGCAAAAATCTTCTTTACATTTAAATTGTCCATCCACTCGACGGATCACTCGTTTTGAATCAAAATTCTCCATGGAGATTAATCCACCCAGATGATCTCAACAAAAATGAAAGGCGATGTTACTTATGCCAAGTGAGAAACAAATCGAGATAGGGTTGACGGATGGTTGGTTCATTAAACCTACACCCACGGGCAGGTTCAGCATGAAGAAAGATGAAGAACCCCTAGTTGATGTCAATGCGACCTACAATCATCCTCCAACAATTCAGACAAGTGTAGGACAGCAACTGACCATCAACCGTCAGCCGTCCTAGCATTACGGCAACAAGAGACAATTTACTCCTCTTCCTGGATCTCCATCACAGGTACTGGGAGTCCTCCGGAAGAAGAACCTCCTTTCGATTGAGCCAAAATGACCTAACGTTGAAAGCTTTTCCAACTATGACCCGTTAAAGATATGTAACTATCACATGAGAGAAGTGGGGCACTCGACTGATGAGTGCTTCGCCCTTAAGAGTTGAATCTAGACAAGTGTAAGACAGCAACAAACCATCAACCGTCAGCCGTCCCAGCATTACGGCAACAAGAGACAATTTACTCCTCTTTTGGGATCTCCATCACGGGTACTGGGAGTCCTCCGGAAGAAGAACCTCTTTTCGATTGAGCCAAAACGACCTAACGTTGAAAGCTTTTCCAACTACGACCCATCAAAGATATGCAACTAAAGCTTTCTCATTCCAGAGCAATTCACTCCCTAATCACATCGACAAAGTAAACACGGTATTCAGTTCTAAAGTCAGTCAGATCAGAAACGTCGAAACACATATCGTTGACATTTATCAAGGGCTGGTAGAGGCCGGGTATTATGCAGGTAATGAAGTACCACCCTTAGCAACAAAGAAAGAATGGCCAGATGACACGACCACTATGTTTGGAGACCTTTTCATGGGCGCTATCGACAAAGGACCGTCAGGGGAAATGGGTGCAGGCCTACTCAAGTAGAACCCTTTTTAATTTCATTGCATATTCCCCTACGTGGGAACCTGTACATTTTTCTTAAGTCTGGCTTGTTTTCAACATCAATTCCACTTGAGGAACTAACTTTTGAAATCTCTCTTCCAAAATGTAAATCCACCTGTTACTAAATAAAGTTGAAGACATTTTGAGGGCATGAGGAGACACACCAAACCAACCCAGTGATGTTATCCAACCATGAAAAGAAAATACCATCCAAGGAGAATACTGAGGGCTGGGTTCCCTCATGCTTTCTCCCCCCAAATACATGCTTTTGAAAACAAAAATATTTCATTACCAAAAGTTTTTGTCAAAACAAGATATGAAATTTGTCTTTCTAACTCACTGACTTCGTGTCTCAAAATATCATATCCTCTGACTTAGTGTGACAGGAGGCATTTGAAGTTGAAACTTCGTGTGAACTCGCCCAAATTCAAAGACACCCTTCTAAGAAAGCGGAGGCAAACAGAAAAGATCCCGTTTCAAAAGAGTAAGTCATATTCCCTGAACTATGTCGAAAATGACATCGTCTCTCTTCTATCTACAGGAGACGAATGATGGAACGTAATAGGCGTAGGCATAATATTGAACTTGAAGCATGCATAACATGATAGCTTAAGGTAGGATATCGCGAGTTCATTGATGGGACTTCCAGCTTCAATGAGCCAAGAAGTATAAGGAGGAAATTTCTTCTCTTCCTTTGAATTGATTACTGTCAACAGGGAGAAAATCCAGACAGTCATGGCGATTTATAACCCTCTACTCCAGACAACGACTTTAGAATCTGGAAGCTTCACTTTGTGTTCCAGACGCATATTCTCCCAAGAAATAATTGCCATAAGAAGACTGGAGATTTTGATTGTCCATCTCAGGTTCCATGGAAGCTTGAGGTACATGACTTTGCCCAATGCTACTATAGTAAAAAATAGAAGAAAATACAGAAGGAAGGCATTGAAGATGAATCAATAACTACCAATCATGCATACATGGCCACAAATGAGAAAGGCCAATCGAAAGAAATGTTGAACTGTGTCAAAACGAAGAGGCTTTCATCAGCATACAGAGATCCCTAGGAGTTAGCAAATACAAACTCTAAGGAAGGGTAATCCGGTATCGTTTCCAATACTCACTCTCTAAACTCGTTTTTGACATATTCCCCCTATTAACAGGAGGCATTGGGACTCAAGAACCAAGCTTAATGGTTAATTTGGGCAAATCAAGTTACCCATATCGAATTCACTTAATTTGGTATGAAAGGATGTGTCGTCCAGAAACTGGTTCAGTTAAATGAAAAAAAAAAAGCGCCCTATGGACACCACCGGTGCCTTAGCCTAGTGGTATGCGGGATGAAGTGGTCTAGATGCGACCAGGGTTCGATCCTTGGGAGCGGCAACTAGTTACCATATGTAAAAACTAATATATATATATATATATATTTGCTTCTCCTGCTATTGCAAAAGCAAGAGAATAATTGACCTAACGAAGCAAGAGACGTAGGACTTCATGTCCTACTCGCACTTCAAGTCCATCTAATCATCTACAAATCAATGAGGGGTAATGTTGTATCGCTCCCAGTTGTTTAACTCGTGAGAGAGTTCGTGACTGACACGTTTTTTCCTATCTTTTGTACGATCACCTGACAGTCAAAAACAAAGATAACAAATCAATGAGAGGCATGACAAACTCTCCTAAGTGAAATGACATCCTGAGTAATCGCTAAAGCAAATGACAGAAACCTTCCAGGCCTCAAATCACGTGTGATCTTCTCTTCCAAAGGGGCAAAAGCAGAAAGGCCTATCAAATTAATGATCAGATCCCCAACCTCGGCTGATCCTTCTTGTGTCATTTCCCTACTTAATAGGAACAATTCATCGACACCCATTTGTGAATAGCCCTTTTGATTGTCAAAATTTAACAACACTATTCTGTTAATCCCTAAAGCTACCAATAGCGTCTTTTTTGAGCAAAAACCATTCATTTGTTTTGAGAGTACAAGCTCCCTCATATTTAAAATGTTGCACACCTTTTCCAAATGGATTTTGCATGATGATTTTGTCTGTCTAAATCATTGAGGATTATTAGAATAGACAAGATTGATCGAGCATGCTGGATGAGGCGCATCAGGATGATGAAAGGCAAGCCATATCTCACATACAGTCCCCCATCTATACACTTGTGAGATGAGTGTAGAAGAATCCATGGCTACAGGGTAAAGAATTCTCTCGCTAATGGTACGATAACCAAAACAGTGAGAGGCATTTCATTGTTCACCCCTTTGAGCTCCATACACTGATGAAGTTTCTATCCTACCCCCCGTCAAGAACCATCCCACACTGGGGCATATCGGAGGCGAAACAGCATCACAAGGTGAGAAAAGGGATAGAAATTTTCTTGCTTGTACTTGCATCAATTTTTGAGTGTCTTTATTGCATATGAACACTCACGATAATTTAAGTGCCTTAGAATGATGAAGAGCAATTCCTTCTCTATGCACTTGGATTCATTGTACAACCTAAGTGAGTCTGTAATTTTACCCTCACATTGAGACAAAGCAGAAGTTATTGCCATAGCCTAGAGTGTCGGCTGAAGATGAAGAGTCAAGAGTCTAATAACGGTGTTTCGATTGAACTTGCCTAGGCCAGTTCCTCCAACGACAAGAAAAAGCAGGGGCATACCAAAGTAGTGTACCTGGTAAAAATAAGGTCAATGCCCATAAATGAAAAGCTAAATAAAAAATAGGGGCATGAAAAAAGAGTGTGCCTGGTAAAAGCAAGGCCAATGCCCCACTGTAAAAAATATAGTCAAGAAAAAGTTGATGTTGTGGCCCATAAAACCTCCATCTGAAAGTGAGAAGAAAGACCAGAGACAAGTGCCAAGGCAATCACCAACTCTCACCCTTTTACACATGAGTCAAGCCTACATTGCATCCCATTGTAAAAGTCTCTTTAGACTAGAGCACTTCAATTGACGTAGGATTTCATATGTACATAAGCATCGCTTGAAGAAGTACGAGCAAGATTACTTTATCTCTTTTCGTAGGGTTCTTGACTTATAAACCCGGAGTTGATCGTGCAACATTTCGTCCATTGGCTTCGACCTTGATGGTCCCCTTTGATGAACCACTGAACAATTCTTCATCATAGTTTCGATAAAGATCTCTTACATTGGTAAAGTCGTACTGTTTGTGAGAATACTTGGACCCCTGCTAACATAATGATAGTGATATAGTGTGGTCCTTATAAATCCCGCATCAATGGTCAGGATAAAACAGCATTTCCCATGAGAGTGAGCAGAAAGTTCTTTCAGATTGAACGTCCCTCATCTAGCATGCTTAAGACATTTACATTTGAAATGAAGGTTGTCTTTCAAAATTTCCCCAATGGAACTCATATGATGCAAAACTGATAAAATTATCATGCATGAATCCCATTTAAACTCATGAATTTACAGCATATACAATCATGTGTGCATATCGTGCAAACAGCAGACATACTTCCTAAAATCAGAGATATTGCCAGGTAAGCATATCCCAATCCCCATTTGTCTTAAAGTAGTTGCCACTATCCAAGTACTCTCTTATTGACACTCGACCTATTTGAGTCGTCCCTTGACTTTGGGTGCTTGTAACTGTCCAAGTATCCCATTGTCTTTGAGTACCCACCACTTGTCAGGTACTCCCTCTTATCGACACTCGACCTGTTCGAGTTGTCCCCAGAGTATTGATATTTGCGACTGTCCAAGTATCCCCCTGTTTTTTGTTGAAGAAAAATCCCTTGGAGTTTTGAAGTTGACAAAACAGCCTCGTTAGCAAAGTCTGAAGAATCCAAGACTCAGTCGATTAATTCTGAAGAGTTCAAGTCTAATGGTTTTCTGTCTGAAGACAGTCAGACCCAAAGTTCGGTCTGAAGTTTTTCCGTCTGAAGACTGTCAAGACCCGATTTTCCACCAAAGACCTTCAAGACCCAAATCTAAGTCTCAAGACGCTTTGCGATTTTGACAGTGGCGACAAGTTATTCTTATGGTTAAGGAAAGTAAGATTTGGATATTATATTTCCTAACTTATCCATGGAATATCTCTGGCTGTGATTGTGAACTCGGAAGATTTATTCTTCGGATTTTATCCGTTGAAGATCAAGCGAATTTTTGGAAGGATCTAATTTTGGGAACTCAAGATTCTAATTGTATGGGCGAACATGATTGACGAGCTATTGTCTACTTACATTTTCGACAACGTGAAGATCACTTAAATTGATTCAGTCCAACGGGTTGATTGGATGAATTCTTGGAAAGTGCCAACAGGTATGTAGGCACGGTGGTTGTTTAAGGTGGATCAGTGTTGCTCGGAAATAAGGAGAGACTTGATAGAAAAATCTCGATCTTAGAACCTCTGAAATCACTCGTACTCTAAAATCTCTCGTGTTCAAATTGTGTATCAAGAGAGTCACTTACAGTGCGAAAACAACGAGAAGCTGTAGGAGAGACTGTCTATTGAAGAAGTCTAGTTCGTGGATTGTAAACAGCTCTCATTTGCTACATAGTGATTACAGTCAGTTGGCTGCCAGCGTGGAGAGTGGACGTAGGCTTGGGACAAGCCGAACCACTATAATCCTTGTGTCAATTCTCTCTTACCCTACTCTATTTACATTATGAATGCATGATCTATTTATTGATAATATATTCGTTATATTAAAGTATTCTTCAACTAAAGATTCCAAAAGAATTCCGCAATTACCTATTCAGCCGCCCTCTAGGTGAATTCACTAGCCAATATCAATTGGTATCAGAGCTTGGTTGCTTATTTATTAGAAGTGTTTATTATTTCTAAAGCAAAAGATCTATGGCTAGTATTTTGGCTCCAGGTTTAATTGAAGGGCAAAGCAACACCAGACCTCCCTACTTCGATGGAAAGGAGTACAACGTATGGAAAAACAAGATGAATGCATTCCTAAGATCCAAAGATCCTATGGAATGGGATGTAGTGGAGAATGGAATTGCTCCTAAAGCTCCATCAATCACAGGGAAAGAATTACCTGATGGAGTGGGAGCATCGCACATCGATATTTCAAAGAGACAAGCCCTTGATGCAAAGGCTATCTATTCTCTATATTGTGCATTATCTCATACTGAGTATAATAGAATTTCATCTTGTGAAACAGCCAAAGAAGTTTGGGATAGATTGCACGTCACCTATGAAGGAACAGATCGAGTCAAAGAAACCAAGATCAATATCCTTCTTGGACAATATGAAGCCTTCAAAATGAAGCCAGAGAATCCATCACGGATATGTTCAATCGATTTACGTAAATTGTAAATGGCTTGGCATACCAAGGACAGCCAATCTCGGGACCTATGAAGGTCAACAAACTGTTGAGAGGACTATCCAAGGAGTGGAATCACGTGAAGACATCTATAAAAGAAACACAAAGGATCATGCCTCTTTCGATTCAGAAGAAGACTTGGATGATGAGGAGTTGACACTTCTGATTAGAAAGTTCAGAAGGCTAAATAAAAAAGACAGAAGGTTCAATGGAAAGAGACAAAACAATCAGAGATTTCAAAAGAAATCAAATGAAGAAGAAGATACCAACAAGGAGGTTGTTTGCTTTGAATGCAAGAAAAAGGGACACATCGAATCTAACCGTCCCTTATTGAAGAAAAAGAAAGGAAAACCTGAAAGGTTCAAGAAAGCACTCAAAGTTGAAACATGGAGTGACACTGAATGTGAGGAGAGTGATGAAGAGTATGCAAATATCTGTCTTATGATGAACTTAGACTCAGACTCAGACTCAAACAGCGGCATCAAGGTTAGAAATTTAAAAATTCCTACCAAGGTATCAAAGTACATTGATGAACTTTGTCTCAGTCTTAAAGGCTCTCTTAAAAGGATTGCTAAACTAAAAAGGGAGAATTCCAAATTGAAACAACAAGAAAAGTTTTTAATTGAAAAAGTTGAAAGTCTAGACAAGTCTCTTGCTGTTTCAAAAGGAAATGAGAATGAACTTTCCAAAGAAAATGCTGGCTTGAAAGAAGATTTGTTGAAAGTTACAAAGAAATTTTCAATGGGTTCTGAAAAATTGAATAAAATTCTTTCCATTCAAAGACCTTATTTTAATAAATCTGGTCTAGGAATGACAGAAGAAACCGTACCTTTAATTGATTTTCCAAAGGTAAAGGAAAGAATCAAGAATAGGCCCACAAAATCATTTTATAAGAATCATTTCCAAAAAGTTTTTGTAAAGCCTGTTGGTAGAAATGCTCTTACATGTTCAAAATGCAAAAGTGTAGAACATTTTGAGAAGGAGTGTCCCAAAGTTTGGAAACCTGTTAAGAAGAGCTGGGCAAAGACTGTTTATGCTACTAACAATGATGGACCCAAGAAAGTTTGGGTACCAAAGAAGACTTGAGTCTTTCATTTAAATGCAGGTCACTATCAAGAAGAAAATCAAGTGGTATTTGGATAGTGACTGTTCAAGACACATGACGGGAGATTCAAATTGTTTTACAAAATTCTCTCATGTAAAAGGAGGAAATGTATCTTTCGGTGGCAACAATAAAGGAAAAATTGTTGGTCAAGGAACCGTGAAGATAGGAAACCTCACAATCAACAATGTTTCTCTTGTTGAAGGATTGAACTATAATCTATTGAGTATTAGTCAACTATGCGACACTGGATACAAGATCAACTTTCAAGAAGATACATGTTCTGGAACAAGCAAAGATCTTTCACAATCCTTTACTGGACGAAGACATGGAAACATCTATTTGCTGGATGTAAAGTCAGACAGTCCTCAATGCTTGATATCAATTCAAGATGAAGCCATTCTTTGGCACATGAAACTTGGACATGTCAATTTGAAGCAAATTGCAAAAGTTTCTTCCAAAAAGCTTGTTCGGGGACTTCCTAACCTCAAGTATCAAAAGCATGAATTATGCACTTCTTGTGTACTTGGAAAACAGATTAGAAATTCTTATAAATCTATAAATCAGATATCCACTAATCGTGTTTTGCAGCTATTACATATGGATTTGTTCGGACCTACAAGAACTCAAAGCATTGGAGGTAAAAGATATTGTTTGGTCATAGTTGATGATTATTCTTGTTTTACTTGGGTATTCTTTCTTGCAAATAAATCTGAACCATTAACTTATTTTACTAAGTTTGCAAAGAAGATCCAAATTGAGAAAGGATATGCAATTTCAAGTATTAGAACTGACCATGGTGGAGAATTTGAAAATCATGATTTTGCTAAATTTTGTGATGACTATGGTATTCAACATAATTTTTCATCCCCATACACTCCACAACAAAATGGAGTTGTAGAAAAGAAAAATCGTTCCTTGCAAGAAATGGCAAGAACTCTTTTGATTGAAAGTAATATTTCGCCTCATTTTTGGGTTGAAGCTACTTCAACTGCTTGCTATATCATAAATAGAATTTATCTAAGACCTATGTTAGAGAAGACACCCTATGAACTGCTCAAAGGTAAGAAACCTATTGTTTCTTATTTTCATATATTTGGTTGTAAATGTCTTATCCTAAAGAACTCTAGTGATCGAATTGGTCAGTTTAAAGAAAAATCAGATGAAGGAATTTTCCTTGGCTACTCTATGACAAGCAAAGCCTTCAAAGTATTCAACAAACGGACTCAGACTGTGGAAGAATCCATGAATGTGAAGTTTGAAGACTCAGTTAAGAATCAGACTCAACCTGAAGATTATGAGTCTGACCAAGTGTCTACGAATTCCCTTGAAGAAAATCAAATCTCAGACACTCAGCCATAAACCAATTCAGTTGTTCCTACTGAAGTTGAGCTTCGTCAAAGTGACAAATCAACGACAAATTGGAAGCACAAATCAAGTCACCCTGCAGATCTCATCATTGGCAATATCAATGAAGGAGTTCATACAAGATCTAAAAGGCGTGAAGAATCTAGTGCTCTTGCACTCATTTCTGAGATCGAACCTAAAAACATAGAAGATGCATTGAAAGATGAAAGCTGGATTGAAGCAATGCAAGAGGAGTTGAATCAATTCAAAATCAATAATGTTTGGGAGCTAGTTTCTAAACCAAAAGGTAAATCAATTATTGGTACTAAATGGATTTTCAGGAACAAGCTTGATCAACAAGGAAAGGTGGTAAGGAACAAAGCAAGACTTGTGGCGAAAGGTTACACTCAAGAAGAAGGTATCGACTATGATGAAACCTATGCTCCGGTGGCAAGGTTAGAAGCTATAAGATTACTTCTTGTTTTTGCATGTTTTAAAAATTTCAGGTTATTCCAAATGGACGTGAAAAGTGCATTCCTAAATGGAATTATCCAAGAAGAAGTCTATGTGGAACAACCACTAGGATTTGAAGATCCTAGAAGACCAAATCTTGTTTTCAAATTGAAGAAAGCTTTATATGGCTTAAAACAAGCACCTCGAGCATGGTATGAAAGGGTAAGTAATTTCTTAATTCAAAATGGTTTCTCTAAAGGTAAAGTGGATACAACTTTATTTATCAAAAGAGAAGGCAAGGATTTCATACTTGTTCAAATTTATGTTGATGATATAATATTTGGTTCTTCTAATGAAAAGCTTTGCAAGAATTTTTCAAAGTGTATGCATAATGAATTTGAGATGAGCATGATGGGTGAATTGAACTTCTTTTTGGGACTTCAAGTCAGACAATCAAGTGAAGGAACCTTTATCCACCAAAAGAAGTATGCAAAAGACCTTATCAAGAAGTTTGGAATGGAGAATTGCAAGAGAACAGAAACTCCTATGTCGAGCTCATCAAAGCTTGATAAAGATGAAGAAGGAAAGAGAGTAGACCAAAAGCTATACAGGAGTATAATCGGGTCACTTCTTTACCTTACAGCATCTAGACCTGATATTTTATTTAGTGTTTGCATTTGTGCTAGATTTCAATCTGATCCTAAAGAGTCTCACATGACTACTGTGAAGCGCATTATTAAATATGTTGCAACTACATCCAAGCTTGGTCTGTGGTATTCTAAACTAGGATATTTACTCTCCTTGGATATTCTGATGCTGACCTTGCTGGCTGTAGAGTGGATAGAAAAAGCATTACAGGTACTTGTCAACTATTGGGAAACAGGTTGGTATCTTGGTTCTCAAGAAAACAGGGTACCGTAGCCCTTTCAACTGTTGAAGCAGAATACATAGCTCTTGGAAGTTGCTGCTCTCAAATTCTATGGATGCAACAACAATTGAGAGACTTTGGAGTTGAGGAAACAAGTACAGAAATCAAATGTGACAACACGAGCGCAATCAACCTGACAAAGAATCCAATACTTCATTCAAGAGCGAAGCATATTGAAATTAAGCATCATTTCATTCGAGATCATGTTCAAAATGGTGAAGTTGTGATTCAGCATGTTGATTCAAAGAGTCAATTGGCAGACATATTCACAAAGCCCCTAGAAAAGGCTCACTTTGAATCAATTCGCTCAAGATTGAGTATCGCAAAATTTGAAGACGTTCAGACTCAACGCAAGGTCTGAAGGTAATTCAGACTCAACGCAAGGTCTGGAGATGTTCAGACTCAACGTAAAGTCTGATGGCGCTCAGACTTAAAGGTAAAGTCTGAAAAGAGTTCAGACTCTGAGGTGAAGTCTGAATACTCTCTCAGACTCTGTCTTTTAGTCGTTTTACGTAATTTTATTCTTTTTCGTATTCTCTGTATTATTTTGTTAATTCATTTTCGAATGTTCAAAATCTTTTTCTACTAAATTTCTGACATACAATTATGGCAGTTTACATTTTCAAAAAGGCAGTTTTATCTTTTTCGAAATTTCAGTTTATTTTTGGCAGTTTATATCTTTACTTTTTGGTGACGATTCAGTATCCCGATTTTATTTTTTCTTACTATTAATACTCTCGAATCGTCACTTTCATCGGCTACTTTGAAATTCATCTCCACACTCTTTCGCTTTCGAAACCCTAAAAGCTCCATTTGCCGTTCTTGTTTTATCCTCTTTTTCGATAAAAATCCCATCTTTTTAGCGAACAAGTTGAACTTTCGCTTGCTTTCCAAGAATGTCGTCTCGGAAGTCTTCCAGAATCGCAAGCAGGGGACCACAGAGACATCCAGAGGGTCCTACAAGGGTGGACCTCACAGGAGAAGAGTCTCCTCAAAGGGAAGCAGAAAGTCAGCGTTTTAAGGAAGGAATTACCGAAGCAGAACCGGTAAGAACTCTTAAACCGAATGCTGCTTTTGATCTTTACAAAAGGCTTAAAGATGGAGGAGTAAGCCTTAAGACGATTGAGGATTATTTGAAAGAAAGAGGATTTAAAAGCGAGTATATGTCTTGATGGAAATGGAGAAGATGAAAGTTGTTAAGGAAGGAACTGCACAAAGGGCGCTCGAAAACATTTCGAGTAATCCGCTTGAAAATACTCAAACTAAGACCCTATATGATGATGAGAGACTTTTCTCTCACTTCCAGCCTCGATATGGTGTGGCTGCAAACTCTGTTTGTCCTTCGGGAAGTTTGTTTCGGTCTAAAGAGCATGAGCGAGTATATGTGAAGCTGTTAAAGAGGGGTGTGGTTAATCCAAGAAGTGTGGATTTCGACTTCCTTGATTCGTTGAAGATTAATCTTAGAGGGAAGTTTGCTAGGCTACAATTGGAAAGATTCTGCACGGATACGACTACTGCCCATTCTGAACTTACGGCTTATTTTTACTCAAACTTGTAATTTTTGGATGCGAATCGGTTGTGCTTTTCTTTTATGGAAAAGGATTATATAGTTGATGTTCATTTGCTGGCTGATATTATTGGGGTGGAGAGAAGGAGTTTCCAACCAATAAAGGTGTCCACAGCCTATGCAACTCTGGATATTGTGCGTGACAGAACTGTAGAGGGCAAGATATCCTATACTAGGATGAATGCCACTAATGTATTGCTGCACAAAATTGTCATCAACTGTATCCGGCCCAAGACAACCTCGAAGATCGATGTCTCCAAGACCGAAGCCAAACTGATGTTTGCCATCAACCAATGCATACCCTTTTCTCTCCCACATGTTATTCTTTTCCATATGTACAGAACTGTGGTTAAGGATAAGGGTCAATTGCCTTATTCATCGATCATCACCAAGCTATTCAGACATTTTGATATTCAGATTCCTGCACTTCTATGCCTGAACAAATTAAGTCTGATGCTTGTTGGTCAAAAGATGGTGATGAAGATGAAGTTTCCAGAGCTGAATGTTGCACTGGAAAGGTTGAGGAAGGAGACACCTTCAAAGGAGATCCCCACTGCTTCTTCTAAGAGAAGGGGCAAAGAGCCCATGGCTGAGAAAAAGCGACGAAAAATCATCCTGCAAGATGAAGAGGATGAGGAAGATGCCATGACCTTGTCTACTCTCTCCAAGTTGAGAAGTCCTATCAGTTTGAGAACAGAGGCTGAAGAGAGAGCAAGAAAAGAAGCAGAGGAGAAGGCGGCTGAAAAACAGAGGTTAGAAGAAGAAAAGCAGAGGAAGAGAGAGGAAGAAAGGAAGAAGAGAGAGGAAGAAAGGAAAAAGAGATAAGAAGAAAGGACAAGAAGAGAAGAAGAAAGAAGGAGAAGGGAAGAAGAACAGAGAGAAGAAGAGGAAAGACAGAGGAAAGCAGAAGAAGAAGAAAGAAGAAGGAAAGAAGAAGAGGAAGAAATGAGAAGAGAAGAAGAAGAAAGAAGGAAAAAGGATGAAGAGAAAAGCAGAATGCAAGAGGATATGGCTGCAGGATTTGAGCCATCTATTGCTCAATCTGGGGAAGAGACCGAGAAACGTCACAGTGCTGATATAGATGTAGGCGAGGAATATTCTACTCCACCCACTAGCATCACCACAGGGGGAGCTGTTGCAGAGCAAGGAACAATTTCGCCTTTACATTTTAGTGATGTGAGTAGGTCAGGTGCTGATCCTGAGGAGGTTTATGCATCTTATTTCCCAGAGCATGAAGAATCCTCACCGATTGAGAAGGATAGGGCTGAGAAGGATGCTCCCAGTTTCCAAACTCAATCTGCTGATCCTAGTGGAAGTAATGCAAACTCGACAGCCTTTACACAGCTGTTGGATGTTATGTTGGATCTGAAAAAGCAGGTGTTTGGAATGGACTTCGAGCTGAGGGACTTAAAGAAGGCATTGCTGAGCACTTCTGTCAATATGCAAGACCAGATCAACTCACTGAGAGCTCAAGTGGAATCTAATCAGACCAGTGCAGAGTTGATTTCAGTAAAAGAAGCTCTTGCCAAAATAGAGAAGACAGTACAGGAACTCAGCAAATTTCAGCTTGTTCGCCTTCCTGGAGAGCCCTAAATCATTTCCAAAACATTCCTTTATTCACTCTACCTCTTTTGATGGGACAAAAAGGGGGAGAGTTTGCAGATTTGAAGCTTGCTTTTTTATTTTGAACTCTTATTTGCTTAGACTATTTTCATTTTGATTTGGATTGGACTGGTGTTTTTGAATCTTTATGACTTTATCTTGATGAGTTGATGTTTGGAATTCTAGACTTGTGAATTTGCATTGTAGGATCATTATATTTGTGAGGGTAATTGTTATTGGACTAACATTCTGTTTTGCAGAAATAATCCTCAAAGTATACATGAGTTTTCTTTGCAGGTTTTAAATTCGCAAATCTGTCGAGGGTTTGGTCACCATCAAAAAGGGGGAGATTGTTGAAGAAAAATCCCTTGGAGTTTTGAAGTTGACAAAACAGCCTCGTTAGCAAAGTCTGAAGAATCCAAGACTCAGTCGGTTAAGTCTGAAGAGTTCAAGTCTAATGGTTTTCCATCTAAAACAAATCGGACCCAAAGTTCGGTCCGAAGTTTTTCCGTCTCGAAGACCGTCAAGACCCAGCTTCCGTCTCGAAGACCTTCAAGACCCAAATCTAAGTCTCGAAGACAAGCTTTGCGATTTTGACAGTCAAGCGACAAAGTTTATTCTTATGGTTAAGGAAAGTAAGATTTGGATATTATATTTCCTAACTTATCCATGGAATATCTCTGGCTATGATCGTGAACTCGGAAGATTTATTCTTCGGATTTTATCCATTGAAGATCAAGCGAATTTTTGGAAGGATCTATTTTTGGGAACTCAAGATCCTGATTGTATGGGCGAACAGGATTGACGAGCTATTGTCTACTTACATTTTCGACAACGTGAAGATCACTTAAATTGATTTAGTCCAACGGGTTGATTGGATGAATTCTTGGAAAGTGCCAACGGGTATGTAGGCACGGTGGTTGTTTAAGGTGGATCGGTGTTGCTCGGAAATAAGGAGAGACTTGATAGAAAAATCTCGATCTTAGAACCTCTGAAATCACTCGTACTCTAAAATCTCTCGTGTTCAAATTGTGTATCAAGAGAGTCACTTACAAAGGCGAAAACAGCGAGAAGCCGTAGGAGAGACTCGTCTATTGAAGAAGTCTAGTTCGTGGATTGTAAACACTCTCATTTGCTACATAGTGATTACAGTCAGTTGGCTGCTAGCGTGGAGAGTGGACGTAGGCTTGGGACAAGCCGAACCACTATAATTCTTGTGTCAATTCTCTCTTACCCTACTCTATTTACATTATGAATGCATGATCTATTTATTGATAATATATTCGTTATATTAAAGTATTCTTCAACTAAAGATTCCAAAAGAATTCCGCAATTACCTATTCATCCCCCCTCTAGGTGAATTCACTAGCCAATATCATTTTTGAGTGCCTGCCACTACTCAGGTGCTCCCTTTGTTGACACTCGACCTGTTCAGGTTGTCTTTAAAGTTTGGATGTTTGTGACTGTCCAAGTATCCCATTGTCTTTGAGTACCGACCATCGTTCGGATACTCCCTTTTCTTGACACTTGACTTGTTCGGGTTGTTCCCATAGTATGGATACTCGTGACTGCTCAAGTATCCCATTGTTTACAAATACCTACCACCGTCCAGGTTTTCCAGCCCTTCCAAGCGCCTGCGGCCATCCAGGTAAGTCTCGTGCCATATTCGAGTTTATGTTGCTAGGAGGTGGGAGACCTTCATGAATATCCCAGGCACGTCCTCGATATTCCTCTTTACCAGGAGGTGAGAGACCTTCACGAATATGCGGGGCATGTCCTTGATATTCCCCATTTACCAGGAGGTGGGAGACCTTCATGAATATGCGAGGTACGCCCTCGATATTCCCAACTGCCAGAAGGTGAGAGACCTTCATGAATATGCGAGGCATATCCTCGATATTCCCAATTACCAGGAGGTGAGAGACCTTCATGAATATCCAAGGTACATCCTCGGTATTCCCATTACCAGGAGGTGAGAAACCTTCATGAATATGCGAGGCACGTTCTCGATATTTCCAATTACCGGGAGATGGGAGACCTTCATGAACACGCGAGGCGCGTCCTTGATATTCTAATTGCCAGGAGGTGAGAGACCTTCATGAATATGCGACGCACGTCTTCGATATTTCCACATACTAGGAGGTGAGAGACCTTTATGAATATCAAAGGTACGTCTTCGATATTCCCAATTACCAGGAGGTGAGAGACCTTCATGAATATGCTAGGCACGTCTTCGATATTCCCAATTACCAGGAGGTGAGAGACCTTCATGAATATCCAAGGTACGTCCTCGATATTTCCATTACCAGGAGGTGGGAGACCTTCATGAATATGCGAGGCACGTCCTTGATATTCTCAATTACCAGGAGGTGGGAGACCTTCATGAATATCCGAGGTACGTCCTCAATATTCCAACTACTAGGAGGTGAGAGAACTTCACAAATATCCAAGGTACATCCTTGATATTCCCAATTACTAGGAGGTGAGAGACCTTCATGAATATCCAAGGTACGTCCTCGATATTCTAACTACCAGGAGGTGAGAGACCTTCACAAATATCCAAGGTACATCCTCGATATTCCCACATACCAGGAGGTGAGAGACCTTCACAAATATCTCAGGTACCGCTTGCGAACGTCTAGGTACCTTGATATTCCCAATTACTAGGAGGTGAGAGACCTTCATGAATATCCAGGGTACGTCCTTGATATTCTAACTATCAGGAGGCGAGAGACCTTCACAAATATCCAAGGTACATCCTCGATATTCCCACATACCAGGAGGTGAGAGACCTTCACAAATATCTCAGGTACCGCTTGCGAACGTCTAGGTATCCTCCAAGAGTTTGTACTTGTGATCATCCAAGTACCCCTTCGATACTTGTAACGGCCAGGTACCTCCCAACAATCAATGCCCTAAGAAAGGTCAGCGCATCTCCTGAGAAAGGTTAGGTATCAACCGGTGTCCTTGATAAAGATCAGGCACCCACAAACAGATGCCCTGAGAAAGGTCGGCACATCTCCTGTCAAGGCGACCGAAGAAAGGTTCGGGCCCTAGACAAACAACTTATTGCTCTAACAGGCGACCGAAGAAAGGTTCGGGTCCTGGAAAAGCGATTCCCCATCAAGGCAACCGAAGAAAGGTTCGGGTCCTGAAAAAGTGATTCCCCATCAAGGTGACTGAAGAAAGGTTCGGTTCCTAGACAAACCATTTATTGCTTTAACAGGTGATCGAAGAAAAGTTTGGGTCCTGGAAAAGTGATTCCTCGTCAAGACAACCGAAGAAAGGTTCGGGTCCTAGACAAACCACTTATTACTTTAATAGGCGATCGAAGAAAGGTTTGGATCCTGGAAAAGTGATTCCCTGTCAAGGCGACCGAAGAAAGGTTTAGGTCCTAGAAAAGCAATTCCCTATTAAGGCGACCGAAGAAAGATTCGGGTCCTAGACAAATCACTTATTGCTCTAACAAGCAACCGAAGAATGGTTCGGGTCCTAGAGAAGCAACCTCCTCATGTCACCAGGTAAGATGACGCATTGATACTTGCCAAACTCGGTGTTCACACCCTATCTCACTCACTCCCAGTAAGTAACTATAGGTATCTTCTTATCTGTCTTAGTATGTGTAATGTTATATTGCTCTTTTTCTACATAGGACAATAGGTCTCAAATAAAATATAATCTGCTGCACATGCATGGATAAAATTTAAGCATCAGCTTGTATTTGAATGCAACCTCTGCAAGCTCACCTTCAAAGAGGGGCAGCTGTTGACGCCTAAATTTTGATTAGGTTTTTAATTAAGCATTAATTTCTTTTATTTTTGGATAATAAATAATAGATAATAACAAGAGAAACGACAAAAAAACAAACAAAAACAAGAAAAAATAGTAGCCATTGGGGCTGGGCCTCCGAGCCCAGCCCTCCCCTCTTTTCTCTCTCGTGTGGGTCCCCATGGCTCGGCCCGCGCAAACCAACCCAGCCTCTCTCTCTTCTTCTTCTTCCTTCTTCTTCTTCCTTGCTCCTTCCTTCTCCGCCTCTGTAGGCCACGTGCAGCGATGACGACGCGATCGAAGACAACCTACAACTGAGGAGGGTAGGCCGACGTCGGCTGGAAGAGACAGATCTCAGGCGCCATTATTGGCTGCCTACAATGCCAAGCACTCCTCAGTGGAGGAGTGAGGATGGGACACCGGTTCAACCGCGGGAATCCGGTCAGCAAGCCAAAGGCTGGCAGCCAAGCCCCTCCGTCGACCAGACCCCCTCGCCTATAAATAGCAAGGCACCACCTTTGTCGAAGAACACACAAGCCAGCAAGCTCAAAGAGATCCCCTGAGAGACTTCGGGGAACTCAAAGAGCGAGCAAGGCGGAAATCGGGTTGCGAGCTCAAACGACGTCCCTCCGAGAGACTTCGGGGGAGGCCGGCGGCGAGCGAGCCCGAGGGAGAGAGATTCGAGCGTGTGGAGGTTGAGCGAGAGAGGAATTGGAGGGCCAGATCCGAAGGGAGAAGACTCATCGTCGTTGACGCAATCGCTGCTTTGCCACCGTTCCGACGCTGTTCCTGCTGCTGCTGCGGCTGCCACTCGAGCCATGCCGCGTTGCTGCCCTGTCACTTTCACCATTCGCCACTTCATCATAGACAAGTAACAGTAGCCGCCATTACTGCCGATCACATCGTCACCGTCGCATTTCCCCTCTCGAACCATGCTGCCACTGACCACACCAGCATTGCCCCGTTGTCGCTCATCTTCGTCGTCCTCGTAAGCAGTTTATAGCCGCTGTCACCATCGTCGTCGCCGTCTGCCCAGTGACGCCTCAGTCCCCCTCACTAGCGCCATGAGAGAGCAAGGGGAAGAGGACGTCGGGAACCAGGTCGATTCGCAGGTTTGTCCGACCCGGTTTCCTTGTTTCCGGGTAGGGTTTACCCGAGTTGGGCCTGCATGCCTGGGCTAGGTAGTGTTGGGTTGGAATTTTTTTTTTTTTAAGTGGGCTAAAATCGGTTTGGGCTTTTTAAAAAGAAAAAATCCCAGGCGAGGCTACAACGCGAGCTCGTCCGGGTTTTGAGTGGACGATACGGGCCGAACCCAATCCGAGGATCCGACTCCGGTTGTTTTTTTTTTTTTTTTTTTTTTAATATTATTATAATATAAAATAATATTTTAATAAATAAAAAATAAAAAAATTAGAAAAGGTCCAAAAATGTTTTTCCTTCACAAAATACATGGAAAAATCCCTCAAAAATCTAAAAAGTCTTAGGGTTTAAACAAGATTAGGTACTGAAAGGGCATTAATGATTAACTAGTGTAATCAAGTCCCCGATCCTAATTTCTCTGGTTGCGTAGGAGCGAGTATTTCTCCCGATATTTCACTTGGGTTTCTAATCGATCTACCCCAAATTGATTAGTGGCGACTCCATTTTAAAACTAACTTACAGGTTAAAAACTTGGACTATTAAGTCGTGAATTGGTGAACTTGGGAGAGTTTGGGCTACGCTTAATAAACCTAGCCGAACCATTAGCCCTCGCAGGCGCCCGCCCTTTTCAGGCGCCGAAAAAAAGAGGTCGCGACATTAGTTAATTGATAAAGATTTTATTATTGGTTGGGATATTCTTACACAATTTCCTAAACTTAGAATTGTGCCAAATAGGCTATAGTTCAATGGACAATTCTAGGAATTAGTAGATATCCAAAGATTCTTAATGGGGTAAGTACACTATCAGTGCCAAAAGTTGTGTACGGCACTCACTTTGTTGCCAAAAGTTTCTGTCGGATCACTTAAGTGCCAAAAAGTTTGAAAAACAATCATTTTAATGCCAACTCCGATCTGGTTGGTCGGAAATCTGACATTGCACTTTTTTAATGATTTTTGAAGCGGATGTGGCTTGCCGGACAGTACAGTTAGCCTTTAAACAACAAAACGACGCCGTTTGGTGTCTCTCCCCCAATTCAAAACCCTAAATCCCCAAATTGAGAGAGAGAGAGAGAGAGAGAGAGAGAGAGAGAGAGAGAGAGAGAGAGAGAGAGAGAAGATAAACGGCGCTCACTTTGGGCCACTTGACATCCTCGACGGCCCTCACGCTCGGTGGCCGCGGCTCCCGATAAAGGCTAGTAAATACACCTAGAGGGGGTGAATAGGTGTTTATGAAATTCTTTTCAAATCCTTTGCCGGAATATACTTTAGTATGAAAATCACATCAGAAATAAATAACTCATGCATCCATAAAACAAGTAGAATAGGGTAAGAGAAAATTGACAAAAGGATTATAGTGGTTCGGCTTATTGCAAGCCTACGTCCACTCTCCACGCTGGCAGCCAACTGGTTGTAATTACTATGTAGCAAATGAGAGCTTTTACAATTCATGAGTTAGACTTCTTCAGTAGAAAGTCTCTTCCACAGCTTCTCGCTTTGTTTCACACTGTAAGTGTCTCTCTTTGATACACAATTTTGAGCACAAGAGATTTTTTGAACAAGAGATTTCAGAGGTTCTAACTTCGAGATTTTTCTATCGATTCTCTCATATTTTCGAACAACTTCGACACACCTTAAATATCCTTCGTGCCTCCATAGCCGTTAGCACTTTCCAAGAATTCATCTAATCAACCCGTTGGACTGAATCAATTTAAGTGATCTTTATGTTGTCGAATATATAAGTAGAAAATAGCTCATCAATCCTGCTCGCCCATACAATCAGGATCTTGAGTTTCCAAAATTAGATCATTCCAAAAATTCGCTTGTCCTTCAACGGATAAAATCCAAAGAAAAAAATCTTTCGAGCTCACAATCACAGCCAGAGATATTCCATGGATAAGTTAGGGAAGATAATATCCAAATATTAATTTCCTTAACCATAAAAATAACCTGCTATTAGCCTGGCAAAATCGCTAACTGTCTTTAGACTTTGATTGGGTCTGGAGATCTTCAAACCGTAAAACTTCAGACCGTAACTCTGGGTCTGACTGTCTTCAGACGGAAAACTTCAGACCGTAAGTCTGGGTTTAACTGTCTTCAGACGGAAATCTTCAGACCGTAAGTCTGGGTCTGACTGTCTTCAGACGGAAATGCTTGGGTCTTGAACTCTTCAGACTTAACCGACTGAGTTTAGGATTCTTTAGACTTTACTGACGAGGATGTTTTGTTAACTTCAAAACTTACAAGGGATTTTTCTTCAACAATCTCCCCCTTTTTGATGGTGACAAAACACCTCGGCAGATTTGCAAATTTATAACATGCAAAGAAAACTCATGTATATTTTGAGGATTACTTCTGCAAAACAAAAAAATGTTAGTCCAACAACAATTATCCTCACAAATATAATGATCCTGCAAATTCACAAATCTACAGATCCAAACATCAAACCAGTGCATAATTAAAGTCATAGAGGTTCAAATAAACAACCTAACCAAAAGTTCAAAGTCATAAACAGTCTAAACAAAAACAAATGAAATGAAAGTTAAACAAAATTTCAAAGAATTTAAAATTCTCAAATCTGCAAAACTCTCCCCTTTTTTGTCCCATCAAAAGGAGGTAGAGTGGTCAAGAGTGGGTTTAAAAAATTCAGGGCTCCTCTGGGATGCGAACAAGATGATATTTGCTGAGCGATTGCACGGTCTTCTCAAGGCTTGTAAGAGCTTCCTTCACTGAAATCAACTTAGCACCCTTCTCATTTGATTCCACTTGAAGTTTGAGTGCGTTGATTTGGTCTTGCATGGACACGGAAGTACTCAGCATTGCCTTCTTAAGATCCCTCAGCTCATAATCCATTCCAAAGACCTGCTTTTTAAGGTCCAGCATAACATCCAACAGTTGTGAAAATGCTGTTGAGTTAGCATTACCTGTACTAGGACCAGCAGAGTCTGTTCTTGGAGTTTGAAGGCTCGGTGCATCCTTTTCAGGCCTTTCCCTTTCTGATGGAGAAGATTCTTCAATCTCAGGGAAGTGAGATGCATAAATGTCCTCAGCATCAGCACCAGACCTACTCACATCACTATAATGCAATGGCGATATAGTTCCTTAATCAGCAGCAACTCCCCCTATTTTGTTGCCAGTGGGTGGAGTCGAATATTCTTCGCCAAAATCCATTTCAGCACTGTGATGTATCTCGGTCTCCTTTCCAGAGTATTCAAAAGATGGCTCAATTCCAGCAATGTCCTCCTGAGCCTTGCTCTCCTCTTCATATTTCCTTCTTCTCTCTTCCTCTTCTCTTCTCACTTCTTCTTCTTCTCTTCTTCGAGCTTCCTCTTCTTCTTTCCTCTGTTCTTCCTCTTTTCTCACTCTCTCAGCTTCTTCTTTTTCCTCTGCTTCTCTCCTTGCTCTCTCTTCAGCATCAGTTCTCAAACTAACTGTGCTCCTCAACTTTGTGAGAGCAGAAAGAGTCATGGCGTCATCAAAATCTTCTTCATCATCCTCATCTTGCAGGATGACTTTTCTTTTCTTCTTCTCGGTGACAGCCATGGGCTCTTTGCCCTTTCTCTTGGCAGAAGCAGTGGCAATCTCTTTGGAGGGAGTCTTCACCTTCAACCCTTCCAATGTAGTGTTCAGCTCTGGAATCTTCATCTTCATCACCATTTTATAACCCACAAGCATCAAGCTTAGATTGGTCAGGCAAAGAGGTGTAGGGATTTGAATCTTGAAGTGCCTGAACAACTTGGTGATGAGAGACGAGTAAGGCAGTTGACCCTTATCCTTAACCACAGTCCTGTACATGTGGAATAGGATAACATGGGGGAGAGAAAAGGGCCTGCCTTGGTTAAGAGCAAACATCAGCTTTGCTTCTGTTTTGGAGACATCTGTTTTGGAGGTTGTCTTCGGCTTGAGACAGTTGATAATGATCTTGTGCAGCAAAACATTTGAGGCACTCATCCTAGTGTAGGATATTTTGCCTTCCACATTCCTATCACGCACAATTTCAAGAGTAGCGTATGCGGTGGACACTTTGATTGGTTGGAAACTCCCTCTTTCCACCCCAATCACATCAGCCAGAGTGTCAACATCAACAACATACTCTTTGTCCTTAAATGTGAAGGACAACCTATTAGCATCTAGAAACGACAAATTTGAGTAAAAGTATGCCGTCAGTTCAGGATAGGCATTTGTCGATTCTGTGCAAAACTTCTCCAATTGCAGCCTCGCGAATTTCTCCCTAAGATTCACCTTGATTGAGTCAAGGAAATCAAAATCCACGCTTCTCGGATTTACAACACCTCTTTTCAGCAACTTAGTGTACATCCGTTCATGTTCTCTAGATCGAAAAAGACTGCCTTGAGGACAAACAGTGTTCACAGCCACACCCATCCGTGGCTGGAATTGAGAGAATAGTCTCTCATCATCATCCAATGGCTGCTTTGTAGTACTATAAAGCGGATCGCTAGGTATATTTTCAAGTGTTTTCTGAGCGAACCCTTTACCAACAATACCTAGATCCTCCATCTCTTTCAAGAAGATATATTCACTCTTATATCCTCTCTCCTTCAGAAAATCCTCAATCATTTTCAAGTCTGTACCTCCATCATTCAATCTTTTATAAAGATCATACGCAAGCTTTGGTCTTAGGGTTCTTACCGGTGCTGCCTCAGTAATTTCTTCCTCAAAATGCTGACTCGAAGTCTCCCTTTGTGGAGATTCTTCGCCTATGAGGTCCACCCTGGTAGGACCCTCTTGCTGCCTTTGTGGTCCCTTTCCAGCGAGTTTTGAAGATTTTCGAGAAGACATACTTGAATCGCAAACAAAAGCTCAACTTGTTCGCAAACAAAAGATGGATTTTTGCCGAGTAAAGTAATTAAACAGGGACGGTAATGGAGCTTTTTAGGGTTTTAAAAAACGAGAGTAAACGAGATGGATTTTTAAACGTTGTAGCGGATGAAGATGACGATTTGAAAGTATAAATAGCAAGAAAAGATAAAAAGGAGATACTGAACCGTCGCAAAAAAAAAAAAGATAAAAACTGCCAATTTTGAAAAAGTAAACTGCCATTAATATGTCAGACGTTGAATAAAAAGATATATCGATATTTCTAAAAGCAATTAAAAAGTCAATGCATAAAATAAAGAATATCGAAATACGCAAACAGACTTTAAGACAGAGTCTGAGAATGTTCAGACTTTACCTCAGAGTCTGAACTCTTTCAGACCTTACCTTTGAGTAAGAGCTCCTTCAGACCTTACGTTGAGTCTGAGCACCTTCAGACCTTGCGTTGAGTCTGAACACCTTCAGACTTTATGTTGAGTCTGAACACCTTCAGACCTAACTTTTGAGTCTCGAACTTTTCAAGACTCTAGTTTTGAGTCTCGAATCTCTTCAAGTCTTGCAATATTCAGTCTTGAGCGAATTGATTCAAAGTGAGCCTTTTCTAGGGGCTTTGTGAATATGTCTGCCAATTGGTTCTTTGAATCAACGAACTGAATTACCACTTCACCATTTTGAACATGATCTCTAATGAAATGATGCTTGATTTCAATGTGCTTTGCTCTTGAATGAAGTATTGGATTCTTTGTGAGGTTGATTGCGCTTGTGTTGTCACATTTGATTTCTGTGCACAATTCCTCAACTCCAAAGTCTCTCAATTGTTGTTGCATCCATAGAATTTGAGAACAGCGACTCCCAAGAGCTATGTATTCTGCTTCAGCGGTTGAAAGAGCTACTGTACTTTGTTTTCTTGAGAACCAAGATACCAACCTGTTTCCCAGTAGTTGACAAGTACCTGTAGTGCTCTTTCTATCCACTCTACAGCCAGCAAGGTCAGCATCAGAATATTCAAGGAGAGTAAAGTCTCATTCTTTGGAATACCATAGACTTAGCTTTGATGTGGTTGCAACATGTTTAATGATACGCTTCACAGCAGTTATGTGAGATTCTTTAGGATTAGATTGAAATCTAGCACAAATGCAAACACTAAATAAAATATCAGGTCTAGATGCTGTAAGGTAAAGAAGTGAATCGATTATACTCCTGTATAGTTTTTGGTCTACACTCTTTCCTTCTTCATCTTTATCCAGCTTTGATGAGCTTGACATAGGAGTTTCTGTTTTCTTGCAATTCTCCATTCCAAACTTCTTGATGAGGTCCTTTGCATACTTTTCTTGGTGGATAAATGTTCCTTCTTTTAATTGTTTGACTTGAAGTCCCAAAAAGAAGTTCAATTCACCCATCATGCTCATCTCAAATTCATTCTGCATACAACTTGAAAAATTCTTGCAAAGATTTTCATTAGAAGAACCAAATATTATATCATCAACATAAATTTGAACAAGTATGAAATCCTTGCCTTCTCTTTTGATAAATAAGGTAGTATCTACTTTACCTTTGGAGAAACCACTTTGAATTAAGAAGTTACTTAACCTTTCATACCAAGCTCGAGGTGCTTGTTTTAAGCCATACAAAGCTTTCTTCAGCTTGAAAACAAGGTTTGGTTTTCTTGGATCTTCAAATCCTGGCGGTTGTTCCACATAGACTTCTTCTTGGATAATTCCATTTGGGAATGCACTTTTCACGTCCATTTGGAATAACCTGAAATTTTTAAAGCAAGCAAAAGCAAGAAGTAATCTTATAGCTTCTAACCTTGCTACCGGAGCATAGGTTTCATCATAGTCGATTCCTTCTTCTTGTGTGTAACCTTTTACCACAAGTCTTGCTTTGTTCCTCACCACGTTTCCTTGTTGATCAAGCTTGTTCCTGAAAACCCATTTGGAACCAATAATTGATTTACCCTTTTGGTTTAGGAACTAGTTCCCAAATATTGTTGATTTTGAATTGATTCAATTCTTCTTGCATAGCTTTAATCCAGCTTTTATCTTTCAATGCATCTTCTACGTTTTTAGGTTCAATCTCAGAAACAAGTGCTAGAGCACTAGATTCTTCATGCCTTTTGGATCTTGTACGAACTCCTTCATCAATGTTGCCAATGATGAGATTTGCAGGGTGACTAGATTTATGCTTCCAATTCGCAATTGGTTTATCACTTTGATGAGACTTTGTTTCAATTGGAGCTGCTGATTTGGTTTGAGGCTGAGTGTCTGAGATTTGATTTTCTTCAAGAGAATTCGTAGACGCTTGGCCGACTCATACTCTTCAGGTTGAGTCTGAATTTGAACCGAGTCTTCAAACTTCACATTCATGGATTCTTTCACAGATCGAGTCCGTTTGTTGAAAACTCAAAGGCTTTACTTGTCATTGAGTAGCCAAGGAAAATTCCTTCATCTGATTTTTCTTCAAACTTACCAATTTGATCACTAGAATTCTTTAAGATAAAGCATTTACAACCAAATACATGAAAATAAGAGACAATAGGTTTCTTTCCTTTGAACAGTTCATAATGTGTTTTCTCTAAAATAGGTCTTAGAAAAACTCTGTTTATAATGTAGCAAGCAGTTGAAGTAGTTTCAGCCCAAAAATGAGGAGAAATATTGCTTTCAATCAAAAGGGTTCTTGCCATTTCTTGCAAAGAACGATTTTTCTTCTCTACAACTCCATTTTGTTATGGAGTGTATGGGGATGAAAAATTATGATGAATGCCAGAGTCATCACAATATTTAGCAAAATCATGATTTTCAAATTCACCACCATGATCAGTTCGAATATTTGAAATTGTATATCCTTTCTCAATTTGAATTTTCTTTGCAAACTTGATAAAATAAGATAAAGCTTCAGATTTATTTGCGAGAAAGAATACCCAAGTAAAACGAGAATAATCATCTACTATTACCAAACAATATCTTTTACCTCCAATGCTTTAAGTTCTTATTGGACCGAACAAATTCATGTGTAATAGCTACAAAACACGTTTAATGGATACCTGATTTATAGATTTATAAGAATTTCTAACCTGTTTTCCAAGCACGCAAGGAGTGCATAATTCATGCTTTTGATACTTCAGGTTAGGAAGTCCCAGAACAAGCTTTTAGGATGAAACTTTTGCAATTTGCTTCAAGTTGACATGTCCAAGCTTTCTATGTCAAAGAATGGCTTCATCTTGAATTGATATCAAGCATTGAGAACTGTCGACTTTATATCCAGCAAATAAATGTTTCCATGTCTTCGTCCAGTAAAAGATTGTGAGAGATCTTTGCTTGTTCCAGAACAAGTATCTTCTTGAAAGTTGATCTTGTATCCAGTGTCGCATAGTTGACTAATACTTAGAAGATTATAGTTCAATCCTTCAACCAAAGAAACATTGTTGATTGTGAGGTTTCCTATCTTCACAGTTCCTCGACCAACAATTTTTCCTTTGTTGTTGCCTCCAAAGGAGACATTTCCTCCTTTTACATGAGAGAGTTTTGTGAAACAATTTGAATCTCCCATCATGTGTCTTGAACAGCCACTATCCAAATACCACTTGATTTTCTTCTTGATAGTGACCTGCATTTAAATGAAAAACTCAAGTTTTCTTTGGTACCCAAACTTTCTTAGGTGCATCATTGTTAGTACCATAAACAGTCTTTGCCCAACTCTTCTTAATAGGTCTCCAAACTTTGGGACAATCCTTCTCAAAATGCTCTAAGCTTTTGCACTTTGAACATCTAAGAGCATTTCTTCCAATAGGCTTTACAAAAACCTTTTGAAAATGATCCTTGTAAAAAGATTTTGTAGGCCTATTCTTAATTCTTTCTTTTACCTTTGGAAAATCAATTAAAGGAATGGTTTCATCTATCATTCCTAGACCAGATTTATTAAAGTAAGGTCTTTGAATATAAAGAATTTTATCCAAATTTTCAGATCCCATTGAAAATTTTTTTGTGACTTTCAAAAGATCTTCTTTCAAGCAAGCATTTTCTTTTGAGAGTACAATTTCATTTTCTTTTGAAACAGCAAGACACTTATCTAGATTTTCAACTTTTTCAACCAAAGTCTTTTCTTGTTGTTTCAATTTGGAATTCTCCCTTTTTAGTTTAGAAATCCTTTTAAGAGAGCCTTTAAGACTGAGATAAAGTTCATCAATGTAGTTTGACACTTTGGTAGGAATTTTTAAATTTCTAACCTTGACACTGCTGTTTGAGTCTGAGTCTGAGTCTGAGCTTGAGTCTGAGTCTGAGTCTGAGTCAGCCATAAGACAAATATTTGCATACTCTTCTTCACTCTCTTCACAATCGGTGTCACTCCATGTTTCAACTTTGAGTGCTTTCTTGAACCTTTCTGGTTTTCATTTCTTTTTCTTTAATAAGGGAAAGTTGGGTTTGATGTGTCCCTTTTTCTTGCATTCAAAACAAACAACATCCTTATTGGTGTCTTCTTCTTCATTTGACTTCTTTTGAAATCTTTGATTGTTTTGTCTCTTTCCATTGAACCTTCTTCCTTTTCTATTTAACCTTCGAACTTTCTAATCGAAGTGCCAACTCCTCGTCATCCAAGTCTTCTTCGAATCGTAACATCAGAATCATCATTAGATTTTAAAGCAATTGACTTCTTACCTTTGGTATCAAATCCCTCATTGAATTGCTCGACTTCATATGATTGAAGTGTGCCGACCAACTCATCTACAGAAAGAGGCATAATCCTCTGTGTTTCTCTTATGGATGTCTTGACGTGATTCCAATCTTTGGAGAGTCCTCTCAACAGTTTATTGACCTTCATTGGTCCTGAGATTGGCTGTCCTTGGTATGCTAAGCCATTTACAATTTCTGTAAATCGACTGAACATATCCGTGATGGATTCTCCTGGCTTCATTTTGAAGGCTTCATATTGTCCAAGAAGAATATTGATCTTGGTTTCTTTGACTCGATCTGTTCCTTCATAAGTGACATGCAATCTATCCCAAACTTCTTTAGCTGTTTCACAAGATGAAATTCTATTATACTCAGTAGGAGATAATACATAATATAGAGAATAGATAGCTTTTGCATCAAGGGCTTGTCTCTTTGAAATATCGGTTTGTGACAATCCCACTCCATCAGCTAATTCTTTCCCTGTGGTTGATGCAGCTTTAGGAACAATTCCTTTCTCCACTACATCCCATTCCTGAGGATCTTTGGATCTTAGGAATGCCTTCATCTTGTTTTTCCATACATTGTATTCCTTTCCATCGAAGTAAGGAGGTCTGGTATTGCTTTGGCCTTCAATCAAACCTGGAGCCAAAATACTAGCCATAGATCTTTAGCTTTAGAAGTAATAAACACTTCCAATAAAATAAGCAACCTGCTCTGATACCAATTGATAAAGGCTAGTAAATACACCTAGAGGGGGTGAATAGGTGTCTATGAAATACTTTTCAAATCCTTTGCCGAAATATACTTTAGTATGAAAATCACATCAGAAATAAATAACTCATGCATTCATAAAACAAGTAGAATAGGGTAAGAGAAAATTGACACAAGGATTATAGTGGTTCGGCTTATTGCAAGCCTACATCCACTCTCCACACTAGCAGCCAACTGACTGTAATCACTATGTAGCAAATGAGAGCTTTTACAATTCACGAGCTAGACTTCTTCAGTAGAAAGTCTCTTCTACAGCTTCTCGCTGTTTCACACTGTAAGTGTCTCTCTTTGATACACAATTTTGAGCACAAGAGATTTTGAGCACAAGAGATTTCAGAGGCTCTAACTTCGAAATTTTTCTATCGGTTCTCTCATATTTTCAAACAACTTCGACACACCTTAAATATCCTTCGTGCCTTCATAGCCGTTAGCACTTTCCAAGAATTCATCCAATTAACCCGTTGGACTGAATCAATTTAAGTGATCTTCACGTTGTTGAATATATAAGTAGAAAATAGCTCGTCAATCCTGCTAACCCATACAATCAGGATCTTGAGTTTCCAAAATTAGATCCTTCCAAAAATTCGCTTGTCCTTCAACGGATAAAATCTAAAGAAAAAATCTTTCGAGCTCACGATCACAGCTAGAGATATTCCATGGATAAGTTAGGGAAGATAATATCCAAATTTTAATTTCCTTAACCATAAAAATAACCTGCTGTCAGCCTGGCAAAATCGCTAACTGTCTTCAGACTTTGATTGGGTCTGGAGATCTTTAGACCGTAAAACTTCAGATTGTAACTCTGGGTCTGACTGTCTTCAGACGGAAAACTTCAGACCGTAACTCTGGGTCTGACTGTCTTCAGACGGAAATCTTCAGACCGTAAGTCTGGGTCTGACTGTCCTCAGACGAAAATACTTGGGTCTTGAACTCTTCAGACTTAACCGACTGAGTCTAGGATTCTTCAGACTTTACTGACGAGGATGTTTTGTTAACTTCAAAACTTACAAGGGATTTTTCTTCAACAGCTCCGACCCCGACCCCGACCCCGATAACGGTCACTTAGGTGCTGCATGGTAACATTTCTCCTTCTCCCAATTTCTGTTTTTTTGTTCCCCGGAATAAAAAAAGAGCAGAAATCCGTTTGGTAAAGTCGAGTTGTTTTTTTATTCCCGAACAAAAAGTTAGCCCGGAATAGTTTTGGAACAAAAACCGAAGTAAAAAAAAGTTGCTTTTGGTTCTCGGGAACAAGTTTAAGAAATAAGTGAAAATTTTATTTTTATTCTTCTCTTGCACACGGCCCATTGACCGTCGTTGACCGCCACTCGCCGCACGCCGCGCCGCCCGCCGCCGGCCGACCGTCGCCGCCGCCGTTGCCGACCGCCGCCGCCCGCGCCGCATGTCGCCGCCGCCCGGCCGACCGCCGGCCGCCGACCGACCGCCGCCGCCGCCGCCACACACGGCCCATCGGCCGTCGTTGACCGTCGGCCACCGGCCGCGGGAGGTGGCGGCCGATGGGCCGTGCGGCCGGTGGCGGCAGCGGGTCGGTCGGTGGCCGGCGGTCGGCCGGCGGCCGACGGGTCGGCCGACGGCGACATGCGGCGGCGGCGGCGGTGTCCGGCGGCGATCGGCCAACAAAAATAAAAAACAAATAAATATAAAAAGAAACTGTTTTTTACCAAACGCATTTCTATTCTTTTTCTATTTCTAGAGTAGAAATTTTGTGTAGTTACCAAACGGGTTTTTTTACCTAGAAATTGTCCCCGAAATAGAAATAGAAAAGAAGCATTTCTAAAAAAAAACTACTCCCCAGCCCAGAAGCGTTGCCATGCGCTACCTTAACGGCCAAGTCGAAGGCTGTGATCTGACTGGTGCTTGGGGAGGCCACGGACGAGTGCGCCGCCCTCGATCTCTCCCTTTCCATCTCCGATCTCCCTGACAAGTGCCTTGCCTGCGTCTTCCAGTACCTAGGCTCCGGCGATCGGGGTCGATGCTCCCTCGTGTGCCGCCGTTGGCTCGCGATCGAAGGCTAGAGCTGCCAGAGGCTCGCCCTCCACACCCACTTGGAGCTGCTAAACATGGTCCTAGCGCTGTTCGTGCGGGTTTGACTTGGTCACGAAGCTCGCGCTCAAGTGCGACTGCAAGTCGTTGAGCATCAGCGACGAAGCGCTCGTGCTGATCTCGCTCAAGTGTAGGAACCTCACGCGCCTCAAGCTGTGGCCGGGCGACGGCGGTTGAGTGAGTTAGGTCGGCGTTGGGCGAGGATTGGACAAAAACCCTAATTTCAATCCCAAATTTAAAAAAAAAAAATTTCCAAATGAGTTGTGCGGCGTCGTTTTTGTGAGGCCATCCACTTAGAACGGCAAAACGACGTCGTTTTCTGTCGTTTTCTTAAGGAGGACAGAAAACGATGTCGTTTATAAGACCATTCGATTTTTTTTTTAAATATAAAAGCCACGTAATCATTTTGGCCAGAATCTCTTGCCGGTGGCACCAAAGTGATCGTTTTTCCTCCGATTTGGCACTTAAGTGATCCGACAGAAACTTTTGACACTAAAGTGAGCGCCATACACAACTTTTGGCACTGATAGTGAACTTACCCCGATTCTTAACTACTCAAATGAGCAGTTTAGATTTCATCTGGCAAGCATATGCAGACTCTCACCCATACTTTGTCCAAAAATGCTTTTAACCCTTTGTGGAAAAATCTTGAATTTTTCATTCATTTTCATTTCAAGAAAAATGAGGATGTCAATCCCACCAAAGTCAGTCATTTTGGAATGAATCCAGAACATTAGCTTTAAGCACAAAAGGAATGTTCGGACTTGCTTCATTAAGGATTAATTGAGTTCTTATATTCTCAATAGGCCTGTGAAGCATTCTTTATCAACAAATGTACTGAGCAGAACAGAGGAAAAATGAGATTGTTATTAATTACCAACCTCTCAGCCAATTTTTGCAAGATGATAAATTTCCTCTACCAATCGAAGCTCTTTATTCTCTAGTCTCACCTAAGCCAAAGTGTATTCCAAATTTGATCTTAAAACTGGATTTTAGCATTTGGGAATTCATCTTGATGACATGTACAAAACTGGATTTTGTGTCCCAAATCAACATTTTCAGTAGATAATGCTCCCTTTTGGCCTTGAGATAGCTCCTTTAATGTTCAAGAAGGCTATGTGCAGAATTTTTCAGCCTATTCTTGCCAATGTTTAATTTTACATTGATGATATCCTCCTTTACAGTTCAGATGAAGATTCTCATTATAAATTACTAGCCTAATTTGCTGAGCTGGTACGAAAGCATGGAATCACGTTATTGCATAAGAGCACGATCATTGCCTAGAAAGAAATTGAATTTCTTGGAATGCATCTAAAAAATGGGACATATTATCTTGGTCCTCATATTACTAAGGAATTGCAGAAGTTTTCTGATAAAAATCTTTCCAACAAGTAGGTCCAACAATTCCTTGGGATAGTTACTTATTTCCAGGATTTTGTTCCAAAATTCATAGAATTTGTAATTCCACTGTAACAAATGCTTAGAAAGATGCTCCTATGTGAGGACCACAAAAAGCTAAGTTTATATGTAAACCTAAAGAAATTCTACAACATCTTCCTCCATTGCAAATCCCTTTTATGGGAAAAAGAATTTTGTAGACAAATGCTAGTGATGAATATTGGGCTGCTGTTCTTCTTGAAGAAATTGATGGAAAGCGACGAGTTTATGGTCACAAGAGCGGAAGATTCACGCAAGCAAAAATGTATTACCACTTTATATTCAAAGAAATCTCGGCAGTAAAAAATGGCATCAAGAAATTTGAATTCCATTTTATAGGTCATCATTTCTTTGTCAAGATGGAGATGTCCTCATTTTCCCAGATATTGAAGTTTAAGCAAAAACCAATTCCGCATCCTTAGTTTCTTAGATAGGCATAATGGTTTTTAAAGCATTCCTTTGAGATTAAACATATCGAAGGAAAAAAAAAGAATATACTTGCTAATTTCCTGTCCTAACCAAAAGAAATTATACTTACCACATCCATAAATAATATGTAGTTTGGAATCCAAGAGGCTGTTTCAAGGCTACAGAAGTAAAGCCCAAATGGCCTTCATATTTGTGCCCACTAGAAATCCCTAAGCTCATCCAAGACAATGTTCTCTTTGAAAATCTTGGAACATTTATGTAGCAATATCATTTCTATATTTTCAGTTGTTGACACTTGATTTTTAGTCAATGCATTATTAAAAGGTAAAAAAATCGAGATTTAGGTTTCTAATCGTGACGAAGCCCTATCTCTCGACCAAAAAGTGTCGTTTTTATTTTTTACTTTTGCATTGTCGTTTTTAAGCAATTTTTAGCTCATTTTCAAGAAAAACCTGAAAAGTCAAACGGTTGACTTTCGGGTCGACTTTTTACCCCAAAAAAATTTCACTTAGTTTTAATTTCACTTTTTTAAATCAATTTCTTGAAAATTCAAAGATTTAACCAAAAATCAACCTTTTAGGAAAAGTCAACTAAATAGTTGACTTTTGGTCAAACCTTTGATCAAAAAATAAAAAATAAAAAATGCATAAATACATTTCTTTTAATGCCAATTTGACTTTTGTGTCAAAAATTTCACAAAATTTGATCAAGAACCTTGATTTTTGAATTTTTTAGTTTTAGGTTTTAAATCAATCAAAAATAAAATCACTTTTATTCTAGTCATAATTAGGTGTAGTTCCTTCTTTCACATTTGGTTTAGGGACTATTTGAAATCTGTTTGAGCATTTAATTTCGCAATTTATCAAGTCAAAATATGAATGGCAGTTTTGAGCCCTAATTAGGGGACCAAAATCGATCATTCATAACTTGCGAATGGATATTTTTTCTCCCTCATTTTCTTAAGATAAGTCCAAATTTGAGATCGATTTTGAAAAATTCATACGAGAACTCATCAATTTGAAGAATTTTATCCTCCCAAACATTAGAAAATCAAGCAATTAAGCGTCAATCAACAAAATTCAAATTGACCCATTTATAGCTATGATTTAATTTCATGAATCTAGGTCCAATTTTAATATTAGACTTAGATCCATTTTTGACCTAAGCTTGAGCACTTCAATTCAAGGTCATGTGGTAAGTGATCTTACATATGGGTAGCTCATTAGATAGGGTAATTGTGACACTAATTGAGTTCAATTTTAGTTAATTTACAAATTTTCCCATTGAATTGCAAATTTTACCATTTTAGCCATTTAGGCCCAATTCAAAGCACCCATGATTTTGACTCTTTTTTTTTTTTTTCACGATAATCATTCAATTAGGTCAACAAAAGACCCCTAGATCACGTTCATAAGGTTTGATTAGCTTAATTGTATCTTAATTGGTCAATTTCTTCATAAAAAGGATAAAATTCCTTTTCAATTTGGTCATTTATGAGTCAAATTGCATAAATTTTTGACTCACAGGGGTCCTAAGTGGACAAAACAATAGGAATCGGACCAAACTGATCTAGAATCAGTCAAAATCCTGCCGAATAGGACCGAATCGGTCTAGTCGGTCTTATTGGCCATTGGCGGGACTGGCCGGTTCGGGCCTTGCCGGTCGATTCTTGGCCTCCGGCCATTGGTTTTGGAACCCTGTCAATCCCAAAATTTTACAAATTGGTCCTTGAATTTTGTCAAATTGCAAATCAACCCCTAATTAGACATTTTGACACAATTCCCGATTTTGGCTTGATCCAAAAGGCGAGGTAATGACGTCTTTTGGAATATGACCTGTGAGAGAACTCTTGTGATCAAGTACTCCTAAACCCAACATTTTCCCCTTTTCTCTCCTTGTGATGATGAGGAATTCGAGGGTGCAAGATTGGGTCATGACATTGGCAATTAGGGTGTTCTTCTCCTTTATCTAGACATATTGCATCCAAAATACCCCTTCATTCATTCTCTCACTTTCTTCCCAGAAGAGGAATTTTCAAAAAAACTCAAATGGTTTTATTGCTATTTGTTTAATCTTTATATTATTGCCATCGAGTTTTTAACAGTCAAGATGCCTCTTATCATCAGCATAATCATTTAAGGAGAAGCCAAATATAAATAATTTGGGTAGATGCTTAATTGGTCCAAACCATTAGGTGCATGGAAAAACATTTTCTAGGCCCAACTTAGAGCATGTAGAATAGATCTAGAGCTTTATATAATTATTTTATTTTTCAAGCCATCACTTATTTGTTTGACCTGGTGGAGATATGTGTAAAATTGTAACAGATGTTGGAGTATCCACATATAAATCCCAACTTGTTCCAAATGAGATTTTTACAACTCTTTTTTTTTTTTTTATAGAATTTCAGCTTATCCTTGACAATTATTGAGAGTTGCAGAAGATATTGTGCCAGCACAATTAAGTTATTCCACCCGAAGCATGGCTAACAGAAGCTAATAATGTTTCTTGGGATCATTGTGATGATTATCGTGCAAGTAGACCAGCGATTGATGTCTACCTAAGAAGATACTATGAAATGGACATGTCAGACACTTTTGGGTCACAAAAAAAATTCACAAGATTTGGCTTCATCATTGCAAGATCCATGGGGTGGACTATTATCACAAGATCCTTTTGATCGTAGTGAATTATAGCTTGCACTCAATTTAGGCATTGATAAAGAAAGTTTAGCACTCCAACCTGGAGATCTACGCCAACCTGGCATTCTAGCATGTTCCATTGATGTTCCGACAAGCTCTCATCAGTTATCCAAAAGACAAAGACCATCAGAATTAAATATGGAACTTGCCCTAGCAATTGAAGAAGTATAAAAGCTTGTCGAAGCACTCAAATGACAATAACTAGAGAGAAGCACTTTTAATCCTATTGACATCCCATCCAGCTCTTATCAGCCCTTAGACGATACAGGTAGTGAACATCTTGATTCTCTAGAAGTCAAAAGACTCATCAAGGAATACTGAAGGCAAAAAGATAGAGAAGACTCAGATGATTCAGACGACAACTCTGGGGAGCCTATTCATAGGCACAATAAGTAAAGGAGTTGAGGAATTTGTTTAGACAAACCAGATGAGTCAAGAAGTTCACGTGAGGAAGCTAAAAATTTGGACTCAAAGTACTGTTCATAGCACTGTAGTGTTTGTTTAGTACTATTCACAGCACTGTAGCATACTATTTGGTATTGTTCATAGCATTGTAGCACATTGTTTGGCACTATAGCGAAAGTGAAAAAAAAGTGGGATAAAAGTTTGTCAGGAGTAGAAAAGTTAGTCTTAGTATGAAGCTTGTCAAATGCGAATAATTGGCTGTTATCGGACAAAAGGGTCTAAAAAATTATAGTGTGTTTGTCTTTATTGCTTATTTTATGCCAATAAAAGTTAGTATATGTAAACATTAAGGGACATAACGCACTCTTTCTAGAAATAATATTGTGTGATTTGTTATGAATCCCTAAAATCTCTCTTCCCTTCCTTTCTACCTAGTATAATTATTTAAAATTAGGAATGTTTTAATCAATCCTGGTAGTATCCTTTGCACTTGTCACAGGGAACTTATGCATCATGATTATGTTATTCTAAAATTTTTTTATGATGAGTAAAAAAATGAAAAGGAATTTGGTGGCTAACAGGGAATTCCTATTCATAAGTCAATGAAGGGCCGTGCGTGTGGGATAACATACTTATCACAAATTCTATTTTCGTTTTCCCTAGCTCATATCATAGGCCAAGTTTTTGGTATCCTCTCTTCGCTTGCCTCGCTTACCTTGTCACTCGCCTTTGTTCCCTCACCTCATCTCGCGTGTTCATTTTTATGGTTTGTTGCTTTTAGTAAGTATGGAATTTTGGTCGTTACATTTTCTCATATTTATGTTTAATATGCACTAGTGTTCATAGTTTGGTTAGTCAATATCGTGTGGTTAATGGACATATAATTTGAAATAATATATTTGTCTTTTTAAGAAATACAAAAAATAAAATAAAAAATAATTGGTTGGTTCTAGGTTGACCTTGGAATCAAACTGAGCTCATAGAGTTGGTTTGGTCCTCGGCCTTGGACTCAATATAGTTAGTCTTTGGTCTTAAAAATTGAGGATCGATATTGTATGAGTTGGTCTCAGAGTTAGTACTGGATCTACTCAATCTAGACTGTGCTACTAGACGGAATAGTAGGTAATAAAGTAAATTGCCCAATATTTCAAAATTAGTCCGGCTTCGTACCTTAGCTACATAAACCATATATCTCATAGATAGCATGCGAGCCTCTCTCGATAAATAAAGTCCAAGGTGGACTTTTGTGATCGCCTCTGCGATTTTGTTTAGCATGTTGGCTGTACTTGATACATTAAAAAATTTGCATGTGAGAGGAAGATGCGGAAAGGAAGAAGGGGAAATATTAAGTCCGTCTTACCACATATCACTCCATAGGGGAAGGATGAAGTCAAAGAAAGCAGCAAGCTCATGAGCTACCATTCAATGAAAGGGGTTTGTCTTATTGTTTTATTCAATATATGGAGCAAGTTAGACTTCTTCAAAGAATGCATGGGAGTTGGTTGTGCATGAAGAAGAGTGCACTGATGGGCATTCATCGTATGGGTCAAAGAGAGAGAAAAGAGAGGAGCCATCATAAAGACGGAGAAAAGTAAGATAAAGTGCAATCATGAGCATGTCCATTTCTCCTCGTCTTGTTCCTTCCTTCCTCATGGGAGAGGAAGTGAGAAGAGAGAGAAAGAGCTCTGACACTATACAAAAAAGGCTAAACAAAAATGGAGATAAAAGGATTAAAAATATCAAAAATTATGTCCAATACTTTGGTGTTAAAACCTTTTTCCAAATCACTAATAAAACGATAACTTAAGTACCAATTTCGATCTTGACCGTTGAAAATCTGACGTGACCATATTTTATTAATTTCTCAGTCTTATGTGACTCGTCAGTTTGCTTAAACGACGTCGTCTAAAAATTATAAATAGTAATCGTTTGACTGTCAAATTTTGTTTAAAGTGATTGGTTCAATACCAAAAATGATATGCGGACTGAATTTTTTAAATAATATTTCAAGTCATATAAAATTTTCAATTATAAAAGCCACGCATTATTTTTTGCCGTTGGCAATTAAATGATCGTTTTCATTCAATTTGACACTTAAGTGATCTAATGAAAACTTTTGACACTAAAGTGAGTGCCGTACATAATTTTTGGTACTTTTAATGTTCTGTCAAGAAAAATGCGTACATGATTCTTCTCTAGACATTTCAGAGCAGTTTGCTTATTGTAATTGTTCTCTATTTCTCTAGTTAGTTAAATTCTTGTGAGTAAAATTTGTATAATTCATTGAGCGAGATTTCATTATAAATTGTGAGGAGCCAAACATTGAGTGAGTTATTGGGAGTAATTAGGAAATGAGAAACATTAAGAGAGTGTTTTGTAATCTCTATTATATTTGTGACATTCGGAATTTCCGTATTTATAATTATGTAATATTCGGAAATTTATATTATGATAATGATACTTAGATTTTGAACTAAGTATTTTCTGCCTTAATATTTGGACAAGCATGCGGAAACTTTAATTGAATCATGAATTTGGTCGGGCATGCCAAGTAATTTTCGTAAACGTAAATCACCTCGAGTTCAATGTGTGAATCGAATATGTGTGCACTAATAATAAAATGGTATTAATTAAATTACTATCATCTTATTTGTTAACGGTTGTTATTAATTGCGTAAGTTTTAGTTAATTGATAATAATAGTGAATAATTTGTGTTAATAGTGAAAGGGCTAGTATAAGCACTTAGAGGGGGGGTGAATAGGTGCGAAAACAAATTTTACAGAAAGCAGTTAAAGAATTTCAATTTTTCAACCGAGTCTGATGAACAACAGGCTTTGAAAGAGTTTAGTACGACTAATTTAAAATACGAATGAAGTAAGTAGTTTAGGGAAGAGAAAATGAACACAAGATTTATAGTGGTTCGACTTAGATCAAGCCTACATCCACTTTCCCACGCTGATAGCCTTCTGGTTGGTTTCCACTATGAATCAAAAGAGAATTATAGCCTTATGGACTTGACTTCTTAGTGAAGAGTCTCTACTGCTCTCATGAAGTTACACTTTGAGTCTCTCTCTTTTTTGAATACAATTGGAGCACTGTGTAAGGAAGAACAAGTAAATGGGAAGCTTCAGTCTTTGGAATTCTTCTTTCACGCATGCTTTCTAATGACTTGAAAAACCTCATTAAATACTCATTCATGCCTTTTCGGCCGTTGGCACTTTCAAAGGAATTCTTCCAATCAACCCGTTGGACAGAATCAATTAAAGGGGATCTCGAACTGTTTGAAGATTGAGATGAAATTCCGTCAATCCTGTTCGCCCATACAATTAGGATCTTGGTTTCCAATAGTAGATTCTTTCCAAATAAGCTTGCCTTCCAAAATGATTTGCTTCTTTGAAATTGATTCCAATTAGGATAACCAATATGGTAAGTGATATTTCCAACCAGAAAGCCTGATATATCTTGTATGTACTGAAACCTTGAAGGAAGAAAAATAATCTTGAGTCTGATTAAGTCTTCACTCTTGCGTTTAGTTTGGAACTTGTCAGAGTGGGCAGACTTCTGATGTAAGGTAGACTTTGACACAAAAGTCCGGCATTCTTCAAAATAAAACTTAGATAAGTTTTGTCGGCTTCAAAACATCGTAGGAGTTTTCTCCAACAAATAGTGCTAGAAGAACAAGATTACGTTCTACTTGCTACGTCTTCCCTTGCAATTTATTAATTAAAATTAAAAGTGCCACATGTCCTTGACTAAAGCTTTGCATGTCCATGTGTTCTTACAAGTAAGGTTTTGTGTCTAATTTCTTTTACACTTAAATTAAGTAATAATTATTTTAAGATGACTCATTATCTTCTTGCATTTCCCTTGGCCACGTGCAATAGCTTGCCTTGCATTTGTGCCATATTTGTCTTGATAACCTATTATATGTTCGTTCTACTTCTTTCTGCCTCGTTTTGAATAGTTAGAATTTTGTCATTCTATTATATTTGTCTTGACAATCCATTGCATGTTCGTTCGGCTTCTTTCTACCTCATTTTGGGTAGTTAGAATCTAGTTATTCTATTATAATACATTATGTGTTCATTTTGCTTCTTTTTGCTTCATTCTAGGTAGTTAGAATTTGGTGATTATGTTACATTTGTATTGATAATCCATTGCATGTTCGTTTTGCTTCTTTTTGCCTTAGTCTGGGTAGTTAGAAACTGATCGTTTTACCATATTTGTCTTGATAATCTATTACATGTTCGTTTTGCTTCTTTCTATTATAATTCTACTAGTCAGAATCTGTTCATCTTAGTTGTTTCTACTGAAATTTTCTACTGTAGAATATGCCTATTTGTGAATCTACTCATTTGATCGAATATGTTCATTTGTGAATCTGTTCACTTGCTGAATATGTGAACTTATGATTCTGTTCGTTGATAAGTCTGTTTATTGGTTCAGACATATTTCACTGAATATAGATCTATTCCTTGTTGAATTCGTTCATTTGTCGATTCTGTCCATTGCTAAATCTATCCACTTATAAATCTGTTTATAGTTGAATTTGTTCTTTTGTTCTATAAACTTTTATCAAGTCAAAATTTACCTTTTTGATTGTTCAGACTTTACGATTAGAATGTACTTGTTCATTCAAGCTCATAATATACTCATTTGATTTACCAGATTTTAATGTCCAAAACTTGCTTAATGTTTAGACTTAGAATATACATATTTGATTTACCATATTTAAATGTTCAAGTGTTGCTCAATGTTTAGACTCAAAATATACCCATTTAATTTACTTGATCTTAAATTTCCAGAACCTTCTCAACATCCAGACTCAAAATGTACTTATTAAATATCCACAGTTTGACAATCAGAATATGATTATATGTTGTTTGATATGCGGTTATTTGGCTAATACATTAAATTGAGTTAAAATATGTGTGCTATGCTTGTGAGTCTGCATATATCATGGCTTGAATGAAATTAATGTGATTTCATCACTCATATAACGGAGAGTGACGATGCCCCGTAGTGGAAGTTTGAGAAATGTCTCAGTAATTGGGATGCCTCGGAGTGTGTTTCGAGATGCCCTTATGGTGGATGCCCTGTGGTGGAAGTTTGTAGGATGCTTTGAAGTTGATATGGCCTAGTGCTTGGGATGCCCCCATGAGTATTTGAGAGGATGAAACATTAAAGAATAAAATGCATTATCATGTGTAAAACCAAAACATTTGTGTGAATCATGATGTGCATGTGTATGAGTCTAGATGGACGTTTTGTTGGTTAACGACGTCTATGATAAATGAAAATGAGAAAGGTAAAATCTATTTATATTTGTATCATACTTATCGGATGATTGTGCCTTCATTTTTTTTTTGTATACTAGGTGAAGTGGTAAGATGATTTTTCTAACTTAAAACTAGAGATTTCATTTGCTGGACTTTGACTCATCCCTTTTATTTTTTTCAGACGTGCATGATGTACTCCCCTCAACCTTTGCATTATGGAGTCCCTATGTATAATGAAGCTTTTTATAAAAGTATACTTGAACTAGAGTTTGAAATAATATATACCAAATGTAGTTTTATGATATGGGTTGATGTAGGAGGCTTCGCAGAGTGAGCTCCTTTTTGGTTCATTACCTAGTACCAGAACCTTGATGGTGGGTTAGTCGGGCCATCAAGTAGTTTCGACTCATGACTTAGTCTAGTCGTTTGTATAGGCAAACTTTTGAAAGTATAGTATGGAGATAGGTCTCCCTACCATTACCCAAACGTCTATCCCCTACCCCTTCCCAGACTTCTGTCTTTTGCTCGAAATGTAATGAAGTTGTGAATTGAAATGTGGCATAAATAAAATAAGGGTTAATCGTAAGGCTTTAATTACTAAAAGAATATTCATAAATATTTGATTTCGCTTCCACATGCTAAAAGAGAGTAAAAATATGAGAAACATGTGTCGGGTGACGTTCTGGATGTCACAATATTGCTTGTTTCTATAATGAAATTCTGTATTGCTCTTCTCATGAACGTAGGTATCAACATTCGAATCAAACTTTGTAAATCCAGTGTTTTGACTTTTTTTTTTTCTTTCTTTTATCAAATTCATTTGTCACATGTCATCACAACTTGTTATTTGTACGAGACCGTGTCTTTCGAGTACGAGGATGGCCATGTCAACAATATCCAAGACTTAAACCTTTGCTTTCATAGAATAACTATGAATTAATGGTCAGATTCTAGCTAAAAATGTTGACTAAAAATAGAAAGAAACGAAAAGCCATGCTTCCATCGAAGAGAAATTAACGACGATCCGAATTATGCAATGTCACGACAAATAACACAAAAACACACAAGTAGTTCAATGGGAAGCAATAACATGATTTGGTTCTTACGAAGCTGTGCTCGTTCTATGGACAAGCATTGGCTCTCTCTCTTAGAACGGACTTCTGCACCTTGCCGGTGGAATTCTTTGGCAAGTCCCCGAACCACACCGTCTTTGGAACCATCGCCGCCTTTTGCAGCTGCTTTGCACAAAACTCTACTATCTCCTCGGCGTTGGAACACTTCCCTTCCTTCAATTTCACAAATGCACATGGGACTTGCCCCGCAACGTCATTTTGAGCAACAACAGCGGCTTCCGCAACTTTCGGGTGGCTCGACAAGACGGCTTCTATGTCCAATGTGCTGATCACCTCCTTCCCTAAGACTATGGCGTCCCTCGCTCGGTCCTTCATCTCTATGCAACCGTCCGCATGCCGCACCCCGACATCCCCAGTCCTGAACCACCTGCCAGAAAATGCCTTCTGCGTTGCCTCCGGGTCGCCCAAGTAGCCTGCCATGAGGGTGTTCCCTCGAAGCATGACTTCTCCGATTGTTTCCCCATCGCTTGGAACGCTCTGCATGGTGGTCGGGTCCTTGACATCGGCAGCTTCCAGTGTGATGTTGTGGAGCCCTTCTCTACATTTCAGGTTATGATCGTCGTGGTCGTTGTCGTCGTTGTCATGGTGGTGGTATTGCGATGACCTCCAGGGTCTGATGAGGGCAGGCCCTAAGGCTTCCGTCATGCCATATCCATAGACAATGTTGAACCCAAGCTCTTGGACTCTCTTGAGAACGGGATTCGTCGGGAATGCGCCGGCGATGATTACGTCCACCACGGAAGGTAGTGGCTTTTGGTCGACCGGTGGGAAATCAGCAATCATATTTAGGATAGTGGGTTTACCTGTTTAAAGGGAAAAAATAAGAAGAAAATTCTACTTTTTCTTGGGTGATTTTGCATGAACCTAACTTCATTTATACTTTCATATGACATGTTTCAAAAAGCGTAGGCGTCCTCCCAAATATTTGATTATATTTATACCGCACTAAGGTAACGACACATTATCGACATATCTCAACGCTACTCATCTATTTTTTAATGAGAATGATATATTATCCTTTGATTCCGTTTAATATGTCATGCTCATGATGCAACGGGACTCTCCACATCAAAGTAAACGAAACCGGACCATTACCACAGAGATGGGTGACCTTGTGGAGCTGAACGGAGTCGAAGATGATCTTTGCCGACACGTTCCTAATACACACATTGACACCGCCGAGCGCTGCCATCGCCCATGTGAAGCACCACCCATTGCACCTGAACATGTCCACTGTCCACAGGAACACAGGCGACTTCCCCATGTTGTATCGGAGGATCAGCCCTAGAGAGTTCAAGTACGCCGCTCGGTGGCTGTACGCCACCGCCTTGGGTGTCCCCGTCGACCCCGAAGTGAAGTTGACCGAGATGGGGTCACACTCATTGGTCGGACCCATGGCTTGGAAATCGCTCTCTCCCATAGCTACGGTTTGTTCATAGTCTCGAACCTCAAGATCACACTGGGTTCGACGGTCCAGCGAGACGTCATGGATTGCGACAAGGAGTGGCTGGTGATCGTGGTGGTTCTCTAGGAGGTGCGTGTTGCTCTTGTTGTGGATGACTTTGGAGACGAGGTGTGCGAGCTCGGAGTCGACGAAGATGATTTTGGGTCGTAACCGGTGAAGAATGATTGTCAAAGCGTGCTCGTCAAGGCTTACATTGAGTGCGGAAAGAGTTGCGCCTGCCATTGGAACCGCGAAGTGGAGCTCGTATAGTGCGGGGACGTTTGGTGCCATGGCTGCAACCTGCATTAACATAACAACGAATCGTGAGCATAACATCATCGAACCGTCGCCATTGTTTGTGGTTCAGGTAATCTTGTTGCTCATTTCGAAAAACAAACCCCATCATCAGTTCGTTGCCCTCAGACGAGTCAGACTTTAAAAATTTGTCATAAAAAACTCTAGAATCTATCACACGCGCCACCATGCGTCGCCATGTCACGGGCTGCTGATGCCGCCGCCTTAAGTGCTATTTCCGAAGCAATAGTTGATATTATAAACAAAATCCACCAGAAACAGGTTACTCATCCTTCGACTAGTCCAACCTAGTAAACGAAGTCGCCAGAACCCTTTTGCATGCCCTCACGCGCCGCCCAAGTCCTTTGCGCGTGACGTCATCTTCCACATCAGTGCCACTTTTCAACCAAGTTGTCTACCATGTCATCATCTGGCGTCATCCTCCATGTCAGCGCCACTCCTTAGCCAAGTTGTCCGCCTCGTCATCTAAACATTATTATCATCAACCTATGTTGATTGCCGTCGACTAGATTGGCTCGAACTGTTTTGGATTGATTTTAGGCATTTTCAAATCGGTTCCTGTGGTATTTCGACCTCTTGAACTATTTTTGGATTTGTACCAATTTTCTTTGAATTCCTTCTAGAATATGCTGGTTTATACTGGTATATTGCATATCATAGATAAATTAGAAGTCTCAATACTTATTCGACCATCTTAAATGGATCAAACTATATTTTATGGGATTAAGAAATATCAAGTTTAAGAGGATGTAGGCTTTAGTGTTACGTCACTGGAAATAGTCGCGAGGCTATGCAGGCTATTGATGAACCAATGATCAATTTGTTGAACGTTTAGAGGAGTGGGATTGCAAGAATCATCAGATACTCACATGGTTTGGAAACACTTCAATTCTATCCATTAGACTCGCCTAAATACAACAAAGAAAACCTCAGATCTTCTTGCCAGTTGTTACTTTGCATCAGACATTACTCATCAGTATCAACTGTTAGAGAATTTACATTGCATGTGTTAGGAGACAAGTTAGTCTATTAACAACTTTTTATCTTCCATGCAGGCCATATGAGATTTGCTGGCTTTATCTAAGCTTGAATGGGAGATGACTTCTGATGCTTGTTAGTTTGCTGAATGCCATGATCATATGTGTATTATGCATTTTCTAATGGCACTTAATGGTGAGTTTGAATCTATGCAAGCTTCACTTTTGCATCGGGATCCTTTACCTCATCTTGAGGTAGTGGCCTCGAAATTGTTGATGGAGGAGATTCCACTTGCTACTACTTTAAAGATGAAACGTGTTATTCTATTAGTCTCCACTCCTAAAGATGTAGTGCTTGCCACTTTTGGTTTCTCCTCATGTGCAAGTCTTGTTGTACGCATCATTGTCCACATGGTCATCGTACATCCAATTGTTATCAATTGGAACCTAGGCAACCTACGGGAAGGAACAACCCATCCCGGTTTAGAGGTCTGCATGCATGTCTATCCATCATTGTTGCTTCCATCAAGGATTTCTCTAATAGTTCATCTGTTGCTCTATCATTAGATGATCTTTGGTCCACAATTTATTCTATCATTCTAGAATTTAGTACTTTTAGCTCCTCTATACCTAACCCTTCCACTTTGTCAATCACCCTAGGTAATCCTTATTCATGGTTCTTTAATTCTACTTGCTATAATCACAAGACCTTTAATTCCAATTCATTCAAGTCAAAGTCATATACTTCACAAGCCTTAGTATTTATACAGCTAGTAACTCTCAGATGATAGTTAGTCAAACGGGGCATGTTTCAATGTCCAAATTGTCCTTGCCTGATATATTTATGGTTCCCAAATTCTCACCAAACTTGGTATTTATGGGACGGCTATGTGAGCTTGGTTTTGACATTCATTTCTCTTCGAATGGTTGTTGTGTGCAAGATCTATAGATGGGATAGACAATTGGGACAAGTTGTAAAGTAGGATATTTGTTTGATCTTGTTTCGTTAAAGCTTCCCAACTCCACTCATTGTGATGCCACAATATTATTTGAATCTTGGCATTCTTGATTGGGACATCCTTCTCTCTCTAGTTTAGGTCCTTTGATTTTAAGTGTTCATTTAGGTTTTAATGACAATAAAACTTTTGATTGCTTGCCTTGTAAGTTGGAAAAAATATCATGCTTTATTGTTCAATATTAGTGAATTTGTCTCTTATACTCCCTTTAATCTAATTCACATTGATATTTGGGGATTATCTCCTACTCCCATTATAGGAGGATTTCATTATTTTGTGATTTTTGTGGATGATTATTTTCGTTATACATGACTTTGTCTTATGAATAATTGATCCAAAATCACTCATATCTATAGTAATTTTGCTGTCATGATCAAGATACAATATTCTCGAGATATTAATTTTTTTTTTGTATTAATAATGCCATGTAACATAGAGACAAAGAGTTCCTTAAAATTCTTTCTTAAAATGATACTATCATTCATCGTGCTTGTAGGGACTTCCCAACAAAATGGTCGAGTAGCACGTAAACATAGGCACATCTTAGATATCATACACAATCTTCTAATCGCAGCATCTTATACAGAACAGTTTTGGAGAGAGGCCTATCATATTGTTGCATATACTATTAGTTGTATTCCATCACCTATTATAGGCAATATTTCTCCTTACTAGCACTTATATGATTGTGTTCCTAACTACAATCTACTTTGAGTTTTTGGCAATGCATGTTTTGTGCATCTTCTCCATGATGTATGCACGAAATTGGAATATCATGCTCGTTTATGGTGCTTCCTTGGATATGGCATTGAGCATAAATGGTGTACATGTTGGGATCCTATCTCAAATCAACTTTGCGTATCTATGTTACCCTTTGGGACATGAGATATTCTCATCTCTTCGTCCTTTTGCATCCTTTCCAACTATTCGCTTCTTCACTAATCCTCATACTGATTTATTTCCTAAAGATAACACACTTCAATCTTCCTCTTTGGAATTGTCCTCTCCTAATCTTGATGCAGGTGTCTCATGTAATCCTATTTTGGTTGCTCCTAACATGTTTGCGCCATCCGTGGATTCTCCACCCTTAGACATTCCTCATTCTCCTGTTTATCATTCCACTTGTGTAAGTCAAGCTTTTGTTCGACTCTATGATTTTCATGGTTATTCTACTATTGTTTCTTTTCACGAGCCTCGTACATATAGAGAAGCTAGTACTAATCCTCTTTGGTAGCAAGCAATAGCAGATGAGTTGCAAGCGTTAGAAAAATCTAATACTAGGGATTTGGTTGTTTGCCTCTTGAAGAGTTAGCTATAGGTTGCAAATTGGTGTACAAGATCCAAATAAAGGTAGAAGGTACGGTGATGAGACGTTTGCTCCAGCTGCATGTTTTACTTTTGTTCGTAGCCTCCTTTCTATTGCTGCTATTAAGCGATGGCCTCTATTTTAAATGGATGTCAAAAATGCATCTCTTATTGGGGATCTTACCAAGAAAATTTATATGGAGCCTCCTCCTAGATACACTCACACTTCTAATAAAGTGTGTTGTCTATGCCAAGCATTATTTGGATTGAACCAAGCTCATTGTGCATGGTATTCCAAATTTAGTTCCACCATGGAACACCATGGATTTACATCTTGTCCCTATGACAATGCTCTCTTGTTCAATGAACATCTCATTGGTATGATACTCTTATATGTTGATGAAATGGTTAATACTGGCGATAATTGTCATGGTATTGCGAAATGACAAAAGTATTTGAGTCAATGGCTTGAAATGAAAGATTGCTTGGAAGAGAAATATGCCACTGATCTCCTTTCTCAGGCTGGATTTACTGATAACATGATCATGACAACTCCCGTTGAGACTAATGCCAAATTTGATCACAAAGATGAGACTCCTCTTTTGAATCTCACGCTTTATCGACAACTAGTTGGTAGTCTTGTATACCTCACTGTTACTTATCCTGACATTGCTTATGCTATTCATATTGTCAGTCAATTCATGACCGCACAATAAATGACTCACTTTGTTGATGTTCTTCGAATTCTTTGCTATGTCAAGGGTACCTTATTTCATAGTCTTCACTTTTCTCCTAACTCAAACTTAGAGTTGACTACATCTTCTGATGTCAACTAGGGCGGTGCCTCTTGATCGTCCCTCTAGTACAAGTACAAGCTATTGCTTCTTCTTAGGAAACTCCCTTATTTCTTGACAAAGCAAGAAGACTACTATCGCCTGATCTATGGCAGAAGTAGAATATCGTGCCCTTGCTGATACAACATTGGAATTACTATGGTTGTGGATATAATTGGAAGACATGAGAGTCCCTCATGGTGGTGCAATGATCATTTATTGCAATAACCAGAGTGCTATCCAAATAACACAAAGCGATGTTTTCCATGAGCGTACCCGATATATTGAAATAGATTGTCATTTCATATGCTCACACATGCTTTGTGGTACTGTTAGTCTTGTTCCCACTTTTAAAAAAAAAAAAAAATTGGGTCATATCTTGGTCCCACTTCATTGGTTGATTAGATAGCTAATATTTTCACCAAGGCACATCCACCTGGACATTTTCAAGATCATTTCTCCAAGCTCTATCTGACCTCTTATATATCACCTTGAGTTTGTGTAAGGGGATGTTGGATTTATTGTTAGAGATATTATTTTTCTTGTTTGATTCTAATTGATTGTATTTGATATTGTAATATTTTGTTGCTTCACATAGTTTTCTAGGATAGCTTATAAATAGGCTTATTATACATCAAGAAATACACAAAACCTTGGCGAGAGTAGTGATACAATGGGACGGATTTCATTTTAATGCTCCACTATCAATAACTTTGGGAATCCGGTATATATTATGACTTTGTATCAAACTAGTTCTCTTTCGAATATCTAATTTTAGCCTTTTTTATCTTCTCCTTTTATATCTTAGTCTTCATAAAATATTATATATCCAAGGAAAGTACAATATAATGGAAGTACAATCAGTGTTAACATTTCAAAGTGCCACACTATATATCCAAGGAAAGTACAATATAATGGAAGGACAATCAGTGTTATCATTTCAAAGTGCCACACGGGGAAGTCTAAAAGATAAGACGAGAGCACATTGGAGAAAATGTGTAGCCGGTGTTGATGCCATGCATGCGTGTGTTCTTAAGTCATACACTTACATGTGCATGTGTCACGGTCCGTAATTCTCTCGTACCGGTGAACCATTGGGAATGAAGCTTAGGGTTATCAAGTGAAGAGTGAGGATGTAGAGAGGATGAACATAACTGGTCCATGGAAGTGGCGTTAGGACGGTTAGTGCTAGGAGTTCTATGATAGAAGGATTATATTACTTTGGAGCTCTGAAGGCAGGATTGACTTCCTGTGCACAAACTGGTCAAGAGCTGATGCCATTCTCTTGATGAGGCCATGGTAGGCTGAAACCAGTTATTGAGCCTAAAGAGATAAGCTGTCTCACTCGATGGATTAGATGCCCGAGCTAAGCTGGGCGTGATATGATCTCGTATGAAAGAGTTATTCGCTGTATTGCTCACTAGAACAACTATAGAAGGAAGGTTGGCTTGGTGAATTCCGCTTGCTAAGCGCATAGGTTATTCTGCGGCCAAGGAACTACGAACCCTTGACAAATGATGTCAGAGCGAGGATCCCTCTAGTAAGTGGGTGATTCGAGGAAAAGCTTGGGATATTCCTGGTCCTATGAGGGTGGAGAGTGATCGCTAGGGCCAGAGGGGGCTCAGACAACGTGCGGCTCTCATCCAGCTTCTAGGATGACAATGGGGCATAGGAAGGAACCGAATTGCTCGCTGAATGGGGATAACGTTCCTGGATCAATGAGCAAATCTTAAGAAGAGGTTTGCGAGCACGTTTCCACCAAGGGGGACCCTCTAATGGTTTGTTGAGATTAGGAGGAGCTTATTAGGCGAAAGAAGGGGCTGCCACAGGGGTGTAGTTGGCTGGGGGTGCCACACTTGTTGAGGAGCACAAGTGACTAGAGATTCACGAATGGCTTTAATCGGGGGAAGCAAGTAATGGAGTAGAGTGAGTTGTTTTGTTGGGCGAGCGTTGCCATCTATGTAAGTCCCAGGGAGTGGAATTGATGGTTAGGGAAATGACAGAATAGCCCGCAATATTGAGTGGGGGAGTTTGTCACGGTTCGTGATTCTCCAGTACTTGTGAACCCTTGGGAGTGAAACTTGGGATTATCAAGTAAAGAGTGAGGATGTAGAGAGGATGAATACAACTAGTTTGTGGGAGTGGTGTCAGGACGATTGATGCTAGGAGTTCTAGGATATGAGGATTTTATTACTTAGGAGTTTTGAAGGCGCGGTTGGCTTTCCGTGCACAAATTGGTTGGGAGCTGATGCCGCCCTCTTGATGAGGCCATACTAGGCCAAAACTAGTTCTTGAGCATAAAGAAATCTGCTGTTTCACTTGATAGATTAGACACCCGAGCTAAACTGGGCATGATACGATCTCATATAAAAGAGCTATTCGCCATATTGCTCATTGGAACAACTATAGAAGGAAGGTTGGCCTGGCAAATTCTGCTCGTCAGGCGTCGCATGGGTAATTCTGCGGCCACCAAGGAATTATCGACTTGCGATAAAATTTGTCACGGTCCGTGATTTTCCCATACCTGTGGACCTTTGGGAGTGGAAACTTGAGGTTATCGAGTGAAGAGTGAGGACGTAGAGAGGATGAATACAATTGGTCTATGGGAGTGGCGTCAGGACAGTTGGTGTTAGGAGTTCTAGGATAGAAGGATTATATTACTTAGGAGCTCTGAAGGTGGGGTTGGCTTCCCGCGCACAAACTGGTCGGTAGCTGATGCCGCTCTCCTGATGAGGCCATAGCAGGCTGAAACCAGTTGTTAAGCCTAAAGAGATCTGCTGTCTCACTCGATAGACGAGACACCTGAGCTAAGCTGGGCATGGTACGATCTTGTATAAAAGATCTATTCGATGTATTGCTCACTAAAACAACTATAGAAGGAAGGTTGGCCTGTCAAATTTTGCTTGCCAGGCACCGCACGAGTTATTGTGCAGCCAAGGAATTATCGACTCGCGACAAATGGTATCAGAGCGGGGATCCCTCCAGTAAGTGGTTGATTTGGGGAAAAGCTTGTGGTCTTCTCGGTCCTATGAGAGCGGAGAGTGATCGCCAAGGCTAGAGGGGACTCGGATAATGTGCGGCTCTCGTTTAGCTTCTAGGATGGCAGTGGAGGCATAGAAAGGAATCGAGTTGCTCGTTGGATGGGGATAATGTTCCTGGATCAATGGGAAAATTTTAAGAAGAAGTCTGCGAGCACGTTTCCACCAAGGGGGACCCTCTGTTGGCTTGTTGAGATCAGGAGGAGCTTAGTAGGCGAAAGAATGTGCTGCCATGGGGGTGTAGTTGGCTGAGGGTGCCACACTTGTCGAGGAGCACAAGTGATTGGAGATTCGTGAACAGCTTTGATCGGGGGAAGCAAGCAATGGAGTGGAGTGACTTGTTCTATTAGGCGAGCATTGCCATCTATGTAAGTCTTAGGGAGTGGCATTGATGGTTAGGGAAATGCAGGGAAGCAACAGAACAGCCTGCAATGAGAGCATTATGGAATTGAGTTGGGGAGTTTGTCACGATCCATGATTCTCCTGTACCTGTGAACCCTTGGGAGTGAAACTTGGGGTTATCAAGTGAAGAGTGAGGACATAGAAAGGATGAATACAACTGGTCCGTGAGAGTGGCGTCAGGATGATTGGTGCTAGGAATTCTAGGATAGAAGGATTATATTACTTAGGAGTTCTGAATATGGAGTTAGCCTCTCGTGTACAAACTGGTTGGGAGTTGATGCCACTCTCTTGATGAGGCCATGGCAGACCAAAACCAGTTGTTAAGCCTAAAAAAATTTATTGTCTCACTCGATGGACTAGACACCCAAGTTAAGCTAGTCGTGGTACGATCTTGAATAAAAGAGTTATTCGTCATATTGCTCACTGGAACAACTATAGAAGGAAGGTTGGCCTAGCGAATTCTGCTCACTAGGCACCGCATAGGTTATTCCATGGACAAGGAACTACCGACCCGTGACACATGGGCATCAGCTTTCACCAGTTGAAACCCATTTTTACTTTCTTTATTTTGAAACAACGACTTCTAACTCGACATGATTATTGTCTTGATAATTTCTGCTTTATGATTACATAAAACGAAAGGAGAAAAGGTAGAAATTCGATAGTTGTGATCATTAGGAAAAAGAACTCCCCGAAAGCCTTATTATGCTACTCCAGGATTGTGTGTCATTTTGGATGGAAAAGCAAGGTTATTGGGTCTTCGAAATGCGATGGTGGTTTGCATCCATATAAGGTGAAACTCCTTAGTGCATTGCTCATCTATATTTTGTGTAATGGGTCCATTAAAAGAAGAAGGTCAGACATATGTAACACTGTTAAAATATTAAATATAGTCCGTGACTATTAGCAGCCTGAAAATGTCAACTTTGATGTCAATTTCATGAGAATTGATGCCATTAACTATAAATCACCTATGGCTTCATGGCTTTGATGAGGAAGTGCTAAACACATTGAGACAAAGAGCAATCTTTTAAGTCGGGCTGTAGTCAACAAAACAAGGTCAAGGCCGATTATGAATATTGACCGATTAATAGATTATGTAGGATGTCATTAAGAAAGAAGTATACAGATATTCACTATAAGCATATGCAATATGATATTCACTATAAATACAGTCAGTGGTTAAACGACAACAATGATTGTGAGAAGCCAACGGAATTAAGTGGACAAGGTGGGAAGAGTCAAGCCGATGTTGGTAAATTCAATGTCGATGGAATTGAGCAACATTTGTTAGATTTTTGTGAAACCACTGCCAACTGTTCTAAAAACTTAAACTGTTAGATGGAGGCGTGGTTTATTATTTAAATATTCTAACACTCCCCCTCACACTTAGTCTGGTCTTTTGCCTAGTACTAAGTGTGGAAATTTAATTGGGGAGGCAAATAGGGGCCTGGAAGATTTGAACTCAGGACCTACTTGCTCTGATACCATGTTAGATTTTTGTAGGACCACTACCAACTGTTCTAAAAGCTTAAGCTGTTAGATGGAGGCGTGGTTTATTATTTAAACATTCTAACAACATTAACATCGACTCGCAAAACTTGGCCGAAATCAAATCAACTGTAAGGATAAAAATACCAGAAACGATTGTTGCAGTCAAAGTCAGATAGGAACAATTATCAAAGGTATTAACTAATAGTTGCTATCAAGCAATTTGTATAGCTGAGTCAATTAGTTATTGCAATCGAGCTTCTGAGGCGGGAACAATTATACCATAAAATGGAACCAAAATTAAATTTCAATGAGAAAGAACACTTATTGGAATAGGCAGGCTACCCATGGACTATAAAAAGGAGAAACTAAAGAGGAAAAGATATGCACAAACATCAGAAGAACAAGATTTTACTTTTGTCAATGCACCTTACTTATTTCTATTCATTTCCCAGTAATATATGTCCAATCATTCCAGTTGTTTATGTTAACGAAATGCTTGATCGTATCCTTCGAAAATAATGTGCTGTAATTAGTAGATTTATTTCATAAGTTTTAGAATCTAATCATCGAGTTTGTGTTCCTTTCTTGATTCACAATCATCTGTCAATTCGAAATGCAAGGAGTCCGACACATGTGATAATTTTCATTGTCCACTAGACGATTTAAGTAGAGCGATTTTATAGTAAAACAGCACCATGCCCTTTTCGCTCGTTTGTAGGTTCCCTTATTTATAAGCCCATGGGACTCGCATGTTGGGATCTATGCTTAAGGCCTTTATCATTGAACCAAAACCTTGCGTGAGGGAGAGTTTTTAGACGTAAAATATAATATGTTGAGATTTTATGGGACTATAACTAATTTTTCTAAACACTTAAGCTATTAGATGAAAAATGATATAATTTTTAATTATTCTAACAATCCCCATAATGCTTAAGTTGGACTTTAACTCAAGCGTAAAGCTTGGAAATATGTAATTGGTGAGGTAAATAGAAGTCTAGAATATGTGAACTCAAGGCCTCCTACTTTGATACTATATTGAGATTCTGTGGGATTATAGCTAATTGTTTTAAAAACATAAATATTAGATGAATTCGTGATTTATTATTTAAATATTCTAACACGCGCACCATATTCCAAAGTCATTTCAGTAAATTATTGTGCACTGAATTCTATGTAGTAGTGGCTCCAGAGGGTGTTTTGAATTCAAATATTTTTATACTTTTTCTTTGCCTATTATTATTTCACCCATTAGTCTCAGGTGAAATACAGGCCTAAGTAAGAAGGGAAATGTCATAACAGTTAAATAATACATCATGCTTCCATATAATAGCTTAAATATTTTTGATCAATTGGTGATGATCTTATACAAATTTTAACAAATGAATCGGTGTGTACCAATAGGTAGCGTCGACTTAGAGGATTGCAGCTCACCGTTCAATCATGCATACCAAATCATTTGTAAGTTTTACTACAATAAAAAGAATTTGGGACCGGAGTGTTGGATCCACGTAAGTTGTAAGACTCCCCTTTAACCTTTCCTCTCACAAGAGAAAGACAATATTAAACTGCCTCTGAGTCAAGGATGGAAAAGTTGGCTCCCCCTTTACCTCCTTCGAGTCAAAGAGACTGATTGGAACATTATGACATCTGTCCCCATTTTATACTTATTCAATCACGCGGAGTAAATATAACGTGATGGGTAAAATTCTAACTTGTGAATTGTGCCACAGTAAATCAAGGAGAACGTCACGCAGGGTCCATCTTCACCGGTTGACACGCCTCATTTACTTCAATTTTTTCTAGATATGGAAACGTGCCGTGATTGACGACATACTATGTTGCACATGAGCATACGCCAAAATTTAGGGACCATTAACTTATGTTTCATGCTAGTTTAATCCAGTCAAAGTGAATGTATTGTCGGAGCATATGATCCCAAGAAAATGCGCAAATACATTAATGTGCATTCAAAGATTGAGTAGGATCCTCTTTGCTGCAATTTTATTTTTAAAAAATTAAGTGAGAAAATAAATATGGTTTTCGATTAAGCGAACCCTTTTGATCGGGGGATTAATGCGTTTATTGTTTTAGCAAAAATGGTTTGATAGAAGTTAGCTGTAGACCCAAAATTCATGACGTGCGGGACTCCTCTTCGTGGGTGGGTGAAGATTGAGATGGGACCTTCTGAGTTTGTTCCCTTATAGTCTTTTTTTTTTTTTGGTCATACCCTTATAGTCAATGTTGACGAGGCTAGGATTCCAAAGCGGAGAGGTGCAGGGGCCAACGTGCTCAAATGATTTACTTTAACAATTATTATAGTGTGTAGAGTAATGGATTAATGTAAAAGAGTGAAATAATTTATGTTGTTTTACTTTTACTGATATAAAATAACTAAAGGGTATTACAATAATTTGAGTTAGTGGAGCTATTTATAATCATTTTAGAACTTTCATCCTTTTCAGATACAAAGAAATTAGCTACAATTTTAGTATTTCACTTAAAAAAGTTTAGTTTCATCGGAGGTCTTATACTGTTAGTTCTATACATGTTATAGATTACCATATTAAGAGAAAAATTCTCAAAGTTTTAACCTACCACCAACGGGTCTTAGTTTTTTTACTATTAGCACATAAAATAGGGGTTCCTATATTTCGAGATTATAGTGCTCTTTGATACTATGTTGGGCAGGGGTGATTGGAAATGCAAAAAAAAAAAAAAAAAAAAATGGGACTGTGAGGTGTTTACAAAAGAAAAGAAGAGAGGTTTTGAAGGATGCAAGGGAAAAGAGAGGGACAGACATGCATTCATTATTATCTTTTACGTATATAGGGCTTGTCTTGACTTATAATTTTCACTGTTTGCTTAATTTAAATCATGCTACTCACACACTTTGACCTATTTTTGAATTCGAAACTCCCAGAACTTCAAATACTCAAGTATTGATACATAACTTCACATGTAATTTGATCACAATTTTCTAAAATTTGAATGATAATCCAAATTTTGACGGGAACGCAAAAAAATAAATAAATTACATTATGCTTTTGTTTTGAATACAAAACATGCCCTCTTACACAATAGTTGACTTTACCAACTTCTTCTAATCCTTTCACTTCGTTTCTTTTCCTTCATCCAAACAAGAATGTGTTTTCTAGCAAACCTTTCTCTTGAATTTGGCAAGTCACTCACTATTCATTTTAGGTAGGATTAACATGAACTAGCTTACGTATTATAAATTCTTCCTTTGCGATGCTAGAATTTTTTTTTCTAAGTTTTTGGTCCATGGAATATATTTTTGTATATGTTCCAATCATTCCAGTTGTTTATGTTAATGGTTTGTCCGACACAGCATACGGACATCTATGAAATAACATAGACAATGGAGGAGCTCGGTTTTTTTTTTCTTTTCTTTTTTCTTTTTTTGTCAGAAGAGCTCGGGGGTTGACCTCCTTCATCTTCACCAAATTTGGCAGATTGAACGGGTCCGTGGGTTCTCCTTCTCTTGATATACCATCTAAGGGGACGGCGAAAGAAAAAGAGACCCGAGATAGCATCTCTGGTGCATGCATATCTGCTGTGATGTTCACCTGATCTAACGACGGTTCATGTTAGTGGTGATCAGTTTCCAATCCAGTCTAGTGCCAAAGTGAAACTGAGAATTGGGGACTGGACCATTTGGTCCTAGGAGCGGGAACTGAACCGGACTGTTAGTTTCAGTCTGGTCCAGTGGAAGTGGGCACTTTTTTTTCCTGTTAAAGAGTGGCCATGCACAACAAGATAAAGTAACAAATCTTAAGATATTGACAGAAGCGATGATGAGTGAAGAGTTATTGTGCCATGACTTATGATACCATTGGACGAGAAAGCATTAGTTCACTTTTTACTAATTTTTTTAAAGAAATAATAAAAAAAAAAATGTAGTCGGTCTAGTCCGATCTAGTCCGGTTCCATCTTGGAACCAGGAATCAGATCGCCCGGACACCGGTTCCATTTTGAGGAATCGGGAACCACACTTTGGTTTGGGTAGTCAGTTTTGCACACCCCTAGACTCAAAACCATCAATAATAGCTCGATGGGAATGTACCATGAAGAACAATCTATCTATAGAATGATCTTTGTCACTCCCACTTTTCTTGGGTCTATGGCTTGTCACAGGAAGACCCTGATCTACTACCTTATTCCCTCCATTTGAGACCACGAGCTTTAGGAAAACTAAAAGCTAATGGAAGCAAAAAGGAAAGAGAGTGAGGACCACTTTTCATTTGAATGAAACTCAAGGATACAATGAAGGATGAGGGAAACAAGATAGAGAGACTTACGATATCGCCGCGTGAGATCTTCAACCTCGTCAGAGCGGAGGCGAGTTTCAAACACCTTTGGTGGGTCTGTCTCCATGTGTACCTTGTATTGCCGTAGATGATGGAAACCTTGTTGCCATAGACGAAAGCTGCTCTCTCTAAGAAGCTTATGGGAGTCAAAGGCACGTAGTTCGCAGGGCACTGGAGTAAACCTTCCATGATCCTTCTCTGTACGTGTGTTTGGGATCTCTAGCTTGCGAGACAAGGGAGCATGATCATATGCATTCGCCCAAAGAATTTATATCGCCGTACCTAGTAAATCTATCTATCTATATATATATATATATATATATATATATATATATATATATATATATATATATATATATATATAATGCTAAGAAAGAAGCGGGAATCACTGCGAGAATTATGATGGAGGGAGAGATCATGCACTGATGAAGGCCTTTGAAGGATATGCATTATTGAAAATATGTCTTGAGTTTGAGCCCATTGAATGAAACCGAACTAACAAGAATATGTGAACTCGACCACGTGCGAGTCAAAGTAGCGCATGTGAATTGATCAGCTGAAATTGTCAGAAGAAGATTGCATGCAGATTTCATCTACGAGCCGCTAGCGTGAAGAGGCTAATTATGTGTGGCTTCTTTTGTTGTCTTCTACTCATCTCTGCAAGTTGGGCTTTTGAATGGAGGAAAGTGGACAGTGGCCCACTTGCATGCAAGGATGGGCATTCCCTTTCTTGTCTTCTGCCAAAGCCATCATTGTTGACTTTGAGAGAGAATGACAAAGAAGAGGAAAGAAGGTCCTACATTTATCCATGCACATGCATGCATGCCCATAAATTATCGTGGGCTTCCTTTGTCTTTTCTTTCTCTGAAGAAGATTTCCTTGTGTTGCAATAAATGATGGAGACTCTCTTTTGTATTATAAAAGAGAGAGACGTCCAACGGAGAAGAGGCGCGCCGAGTTATTTTGGTGGCCGAGAGAGAGCTCTGAGACTGTAGAAGAGTGCAAAGAGTTCTCTTGGGTGAGGGATTTTCTCGTTGTAATTATACCCGAGTGTTTTAGTCAGTTAAATTCTTGTGAGTAGAATTTGTTTAATTCCTTGAGTGAGGTTTCACTAGGAATTATGGTGAACAAAACACTATGTGAGTTATTTGGGTATAATTTGGGGTTGAGAAACACTAAGTGTGTTTGAGTACTCGAGTAATTATAATCTTCGGTGTATCGCTTGTTTCTATAGTGGAATTCCGTACTGCTCTCCCCATAGACGTAGGTTCCGATATTTGAACTGAACCGCATAAATTCGGTGTCCAATTCCCTTTCTTTCATTCCGACTATGTTATCCGATTCGCTTGTCCATATTCCGCAACATGCGTGTTGGATACCTCTCAAAATAACTTGCATAAAATAAGCTGCTAATGCCGGTAATGAAGTTTACATATCGATCTTAATGTGCATGGGGTCCCTTTAGCATGAAGGTCTGACCGTCTCATGGTCAAAGGAAAGCCACAAATGTTTTCTTTCTCCAGCACAAGCATGTGGAAACTTGCCAAGCGAAGCACATGTGACATCCTGATTTTCAATCCTATTTTCAATGAAATGAAATGGGTTTTTCATCGACGCGCCTATAGTTCTTTTCTCTGAGTTGGCCACTCACGAGATAACTAGTTTATCAGGTGAAGCCGTTAAGGAATCTAAATGCGAATGACTTGAGAATTCGACCAGAAAATGACTACTCGACTGTGCTAGTCTGCAAGGGTCATTACAGCACAGTTAAAAATCGATTAGAGACCGGAGATAGGTCAATTCAACAGAGCCATGTGATTTAGTGGTTGATTCCACCTAATTGCAAAATTCTTGTCGATCGGCACTAGACTGATTTTTCTGTCGTTTTGGTACCCTATGTTTGTATTTGAAATCTTGAGATTTTCACGACAATCGAGAGTCGCCAATGTGTCGAAGATGTACAATGTAGCTCGAGAATAATCCACCACAAGTCAATTGCGCTAAAAATTCCTAAAAGCTACCTGATAGGTTAGGTCACGCTAAAATCACGTCCGGTTGAAATTAACCACGAAATTGAACCCGATTTCAGAAAATGAAAGTTCTAGCATGTCATGATTTATTTTAGGAGCATCGACTCATCCTCCGAAGATTTTTCGGCAAGTTCGAATTTTCGGCGAAAAATTCAAGTTTGGCGGTTTTGGATCGGGAAATTCGGATAGGCCAAATTGAGTGCATTTTGGCTGTCAAGTTGGATCAAGTGATGAGGAAAATTATGAATTGTGATGTGAACTTCCTCCTCGGCATTTTGGCCCTTAATTTGAGTCCAATTGGAGAGGAATTGAGTGACTTTGGTGAGGGAATGTCACAAACTTCGTATGCCAAGGGGGCAACAACATTTTGGACCACTTTAGTGGCTTGTTGGGGAAGTCTTGGAGGGGAAATGGCTGAGGATAGCAGCTGTGGACTTTGGGGGCTTGGTGATGAGTGTTTTAGATATTTATTGAAGACTTTTGAGGCTTTGTGGCTCCCTTTAGCTGCAGCCAACTTTCTTCTTCTTCACCCTTAGTTCCTCCATTATTGATGTTTGTGAGCTCAAGAACCAGCAGAGAAAGCAGCAGCCGTTCGAGCCAGCCACCGCCGGTCCAGCGCCTGCCCACGCCGTCACCTACCTCCTGCTCACGTGCCGTCTCCCGCACCGTCGTCCGAGCGTCCCCTCTGTCCCAAGCCCTTGTCCGACAAAGCCAGGCCCGTGTCATGGCCGTGCCAACCGCCTCCGTCGCTATTCCAGCTATTCGAAGTCCTGCCGTCAGCCCTTGCAGTCGCCGCCGTCCCGCCGTGGCCGTTTCCGCTGTGCCAGCCCCTCGGTCTAGCCCCTTCAGCCCTTGGATAGAACCGAAGCTCACAGTTGGGCTGAGAGCTTGGTGGCCCATTTTCGGCCCCTTCCGGACCTCGTGAGGTGTCGCTGTAGGCTTGAGTTTCGCTCGCCGTCGCACCACCGTCGCCGTGAACTCACCGGCTCGCAAATCTGACGAGTTTACTTGCTAAACCTTGCTTAGGGGGGTTAATTATGCTTAGAGTAGGATTATATTAGCTTAAGATTGGTTTAGGTGGTTAGTTTAGATTAATTAGTGGTTTAGTTGCTTAATTAGGCCAATTAGGTGGTTAGATTAGATTAGTTAAGGGATACTTAGATTGCTTGATTTTTGTAGATAGGTGCATTATTTTTCTAGGTCCAATTAGGTGGTTAGATTAGCATATTTAGCTTAATTTGGCATTTATTGGATTATTTTGCATTTATTTGATTAATTTTGTAATTAATTTAATTATTTAATATTTTCCGGAAATTATACCGTGATAGCCGGTCGTCAGAATTTTGTGATGATTGTCGTGGTGTGATCGGTTTATGCAATTGATTGCTAGATTGTACGATTGAGTGATGATTGTGATTTTTGGATTATTACTTCAAAATTGTGGATTTTTGGCATTTATTTAGAAAATGTCGAGTGTCGGGTTTTGACATCGAAAGTATTTTTACGTACTATATCAAATAGTGGGATTTTAAAAGGGAATGATATCACTTTTTTTGGTTCGATCTGACCGTATACCCACACATGATTATTTTACCGAGTGTTTTTAATACGAAGAAAATATGCCAAGTACATTATCTTAATTGAGGCATTCGAGTGCAAAGCATAATGTCCTTGGTTGAAACTGAATAGTCGTGTGATGGTTATAGAACCTGTCCCCGATGTGCGTTGGGTAGATGATGCCCCTATATGGATGCCCCTATCAAGGGATGCTGGATCGCGGTAGAGGCCGGACCGAAGCTCTTTTGGGAATGCTGCCCCCGATGTGCGTCGGGTAGACGTTGCCGTGCTCAAGGGATGAGGCGATGCCCGGCTACGCCGGAAGACCGATGTGCGTTGAGTAGATCGTGCCTGTGCGGGCAGTAATCAGTTGTAACACATGAATGATTGAGATAAACGTGCCTGATTATGGGACAAAATTGTGTGGCACGGTATGGGACGTGTCATAACGATTTGGCTCTATAATCGAGACTCCTGTGATTGAATGAGTTTGAAGTGAAGTGTTTCCAATTGATGAGTACATTTACTACATATGTATATAGTATATGAACTGTATTGACGTGCATGAAGGTGCTGAGGCAAGGTAAGCCTTCTTTGATGTGTGGTTAGACTGCCTCTAGGCATATTACCTTCCTAATCGAGGTTTAGGGCATGAACTCGCTGAGATTTATTCTCACCCCGTCGTGGGTTACCATTTTCAGGTCCCTAGTGTGAAGAACCCGAAGCTTGAGGCGGAAGGGTTAGGAACATAGGTGGCTCATTAGTTCTTTTGAGTTAGACCTCTTATGTATAAACTGTAGGTTGACCTGGTTTGTTTATAACAAGGTATTTTGCGAAATTGGTGGTCCTACTTTTTTATCTCATATTTATTGATTGTTAGGGGATTGTTTACTTCGCTTCCACATGTGTAATAAAATGAATGGGTCGGCGATGCGTCCTTGGAACATCGCAATTTAGTCGATCACCGAGGGATGTGCGCGTGCTCGAGGTTCGGGGCGTGACAGCACAAGCATGGGGAAATGTGTGGTGGAGGGTTCACCGTTTGTTTCCTAAGCTAACAGTACGATTAGCTAATAATTTCTCACGTGCATATTTAAGTCATACAGAGAAAGAAAAATGAGAGAGGGGGGAGGGGAGGAAGGAGCGAGGAAACAGCAATAATGTGGAGGAACATAGAGTACGACGAACAAGAGAACACAAATAAACTTCATCACATTGTTGTAGATGGTTCTAGATGGATATTTGACGAAGTATCATTAATATAATCTTATGATAAGAATAACTCAAAACGGATCATGATAGATATGACCAATCATAGTTAAAAATGTTCTAAAGTTCACACCGTAACTATTACATCAAACAAAGCAACGACTAAAAAGAGACTGCGATAGGTCGAAGGTCTCCCTTATTGGGGCTTTATCATTATCGAGTAGTGAAAAGTTTGGAAAATGATAAATCAAGGACATGGCATGAATGTGATAACAGTTTATAGTGGGATAATTATTTAAATAAAAAAAAAAAAAAAAAAGAAGCCCCAAATCTATTGCCTGGATATCGATACTAAAATCTTTCAATTTAGCCAATAGCCAATTGAGTCTTTTTGACAATTTGCTAATGTAGTAATTGTTGGCAATCGCAAACATGGACAAATTAATTTATAATTTTTCTAAATGTTTGAACTTTTTTCTTTTCTTTTTCCTCCATGATCACCATTGCTAGTGATCGACCATAGAGGAGGGTTGGTGAGGGTTGACCTCATCAGCCTTGAGCTCTAGAGGCTCAACCTCACCATCTAGCTTGGGCAAGCCTGGCCCTAGGCAGGTCGTAGGCCATCGTTGAAGCTTGGTGGCCAGTAGAGGAAGAAGGAAAGAAAAAAAAAAAAAAAAGGAAAAATTCAAAATAATGATATATTTTGAAAATTTTGAAAAATCAAAGAAATTGTCTATGTCAATGCCGGCTGTATCATGTAAAATAACCAGTGTCCGAGTCAATGATTGCCGGCCAAAATTTGCTAAGAGGACTACATTGCAAATTGTTAATATTTAGGCCATAGTTAACCAAATCAAAAGATTTATAATTGATTTAGCATCCGTATAATACGTTTAGGATTTTTTTTTTTAATTGTAATTTTCTAGCTTAAGATGGAGCAAGATGAGAACGTGTTGCTGACTAGGGGTGAGCACTGTTCTAGGGTAGAACCGGGAACCGGAGAACCGCACTAGAGGGTCCGGTTCAGTTCCTGGTTCTAAAGAGAGAGGTTCCCGTTTTCGGTTCCTTTTTTTTGAGAACCAATGGTTCACGATTCGATTCCCTGTTCCAATCAGAACTGGAACTAGAACTGGGAATTGGAATTGGGATTACACTAACGTTTTCTTCAATGTTCATTCTTCACTTTCCCTTTTCTTTCCATTTCCTCTCTACAACACTCCACGCTCCCGACGACGATCCGACGCTGCTCGCTGCCCTTGATGCCACCGTCATGACCCACGATGTCGTCGTCGACGCCATTGCTGCTTCGTTTGACAACGCTGCTGGCTATCGCCATCGCGCTTGCCATCTCCCAACGACAAGTTGTTGCCGGGCCGCCACCCGATGTTGCTGTTGTTCGACCGTCGCTATTTTGTTGTTGACGACGCCACTGCTGTTCAGACTTCAACGACGAGCCACCGCATCTCCGCCTTTCGACGACGAGCTACTGCTATTCGCTCCGCAACTAAGACAGAACCAGCTGCTGCCTTGACGTCCTTGTTGCCGATCTGTGCCGAATCTAGCATTGCCCGCGTCACGCCTAACGTTGCTTGAGGTTGCCGAACGTTGGTTCAACCTAGAATTAAACCCCAAGCTCGCCAAATGTTAGTGTTTGCCGTCATCGACTTACTGCCAATGGTCGCGACTCAACTTAGCTGTGAGAGCTAGTCCATGTAATTGCTAGCCGAATGTGAGTTGATTCCAAATTCCTTCCTTAATGAACATTAATTCTTGTAATTGCTAGTTCTTCAACGACCTTTTTGTTATTTTACTAGGATATGGTGATAGAGTGGTAGGCGAGCCTTGTAATGTTTACCATCGAAGACAGACGAAAGCTAAAAGGAAGTGCGGCGTGACGGAGGCGCTTCAGTTGCCGTTCAACAGCTCTTTAGTTGGAAGGATCGAAAATATTGGGTAGATCCTCTAGCCTAACATTTCTGAGGCATGTGCTTTCTGGAACGTTGTTTCCGTTCTCTGCGCATCGAGTTGGTAGGTTATATCTTGTTTCTGTGGAGTGTCTTGGGTTGCCACTTCAGGATTCCTTGATTTTCTTTATATGTGAGTGTACAAGCTAGCCATTTTTTCATTTACACTTAGCCAAAAGGATTGGCAATCTCTTGATTACAAAACAGGACAATGTCCTGTTTAGGATGTTCTGTGAATCCATGAGCTTGGAATTGCTGTGTTTGTTTATTGGATTAGTTTCGTGTTGTTTGTGCGTGCGCCTGGATGTTGGCATTTGGGTTCCATTTTTTCCTTTCAATTTGGTCAATTCTTGATTTGTTGTGTTTGGTTTACCGTTTGTGACATGGACATTCTTTTGCTCGTTATTGCTTTTTGCTCGATTAGTCTGGTTGAGTTCTAAAGTTTCTTCTTTGCGGTAAAGATTAGGCCCAAGAACTTGGCGTGTTCACATAGTAATTGCTTCAGTGAGATGGTTAAATCTGGCAAGAATTGTTCTCTCTCTACATTATGTTCTTTTTGTTCTCAAAAGTTCACAGATCAACCATTTGATGCTGACCACTTGGTTGCTCAAATCAACTCCCTTTTTTGTGTTTTGTTTGATTTTGTCAGGTTCTGATCTAATGCTATTGCAATAGGACTATAAAGCCCTGGTTGTGAATCGTTCTTGTGTTTGGCAGTGACCTCTGCAATAATGATACGATGTAGAGTTTAGTTATTCTTACCATGTGACTTTGTACTAAATCATAGTTGTCAGATGAAAAAATGAGGGTAATGATATATATACCATATAACATCATATCTGGGTTCAAGTTTAGCAAAGATATCAAGTGACTAATGTTGGATGTTGGATAGCTTACAATGGTTTCAACATATGCTTGCTTCCGTGATATGCAGTAGCACGTCATGCCCCTAGTAAAGTTCCATAGAGTATTTGACATCTTACACATTTCCAATTTTACAAATTAATGGACATTTGATAGTTTTGATATAATGGTGACATCTTACATATAGTAGCTTTATGCTATGGGAGATCCTTTATCTGTCGATTATATTGGAAGTTCTAGAGTTCTTTTTCTTTTGAAAGTTTGTTGAAACTTGATGCTTCAAGTAGCTTCATGTAACATTCACGAATTCAAATCGTCAAGAGTACTACTTTGCTCTTTTGGTCAATTTTCATATAGCTTATCTGTTGTCCTTAGCTGTGCTCGTACTCTAAGCTAAAGTTCCCATGTTTAGATGCCACCTTTAAGCCCCAACTTCTCAGCTTGCTCTAGCAAAATTCCATGCATTTTGTTGTTTCATAGCTGCCGAACTGACGTCTTTTTCTTTTTGCCAGATCAGCATAAAGCAATGGAGATATTACGATTTTGGTCAAAAAGTGGTGCCATTGCTTGTTTGTCTTCCTAGCACAGTAGGAACGGCATATGAATATTACAAGCAGGTCATGTGTTTGGCGATGAAGGTAGTTCAGTATCATAGAGATTTTTCAGCGGCAGCAACATGAGCTACGATTATGAATTTCTAGTTATCTGCTATTCAATTTTATCATCCTACGCTTTGACCACTTACTGGTCATTGCACAACAAAATCCTTTGGTGTTGGTAATGTTGTTCCAAGGATATAGAGCATGAGTTTTCCATAATTGGCCTAAAATAAAAACTTTCAGGGTTTTTGGGTGATTTTTGTTGATGTTCCCACATGTTTGGAACCATCACGAATGGATTCAGGCATTTGAAAAGTTCTTGAATGCTATTAACATTCATCATGTAAGTACTCTGTTGGGATTGGAATTACTTTATCTATCTGTTTGGCATTTGTTTACATTGTTGGTGACACTCTAGTGTGAAGTAACCATACCCCTTGATTCATTCTGCAATGCTGAATGTGCATCTGAAGTGTATTTCTTCATCTATTCTGTGTCGATTATTGACTGACAGCTTTATTATATTTAGGATGTTCCGTGAACCAATTTCCTCTATTTTATTTAGTCGAATTCCTTGCCAAGAATTCCATTTCCTCTGTTAATAGTTTTGTTCATTTTGTATTCTCTTTGATAAATGACAAGCTTGTTTATTATTGTTATGTTCATTTTCGTTTTGCTTAACTAAAAATGAAATTAAAAAAAATAAAAAGAACCTATTGGACCCTAGAACCTGTGATAGGGTAGGTTTTAGGTTCCAAGTTCCAAGTTCCGACGGGTAGGTTTCAGGTTTCAAAAAATGAGGATCTTGTACTCGATGGTAGGTTCTAAGTTCCAGGCGGAACCTGTAAGGAACCTGGAACTGTTCACCCCTATTGCTGAATAACTATTTCACCCTCCAATCAATTAAGGGTAGAGGAAAACATTACCCTTAAAAATACCAGTCGACATGATGCGAATGTCAACGGGTTGGGGTCGAAATTCATAAGTGAACAAAGGATATATAGAAATTTTCACTTCCATTCCTTCTAGATGTACGCGGTTGCGGAAAAATTTGCGCTTGATTTCTTCTGTAAGACAAAGCTCCTTCCAGATCGGTCGTCGTAGCAACTATAGCATGTTGATTTCCAGGCAAAACTTTCTTCGATACCCATTGAAATGATAAATGGCGATACGACTATAAATTTGGCAATGAGCAATTTATACGTGTATTTGTTTTGACTTGAGTATTTAAAACCTATTTTTCCTGTACATTTCCGTCAAAATGGAATAAGAGAATTCCACGCGACACTAAACATCAATATTCAAGATTTTCTTTAAGAATGAGGTATTCAATTTCAACTAGAACTAGGAGCTCAAAGGGCACAAGTAGACCCAGTGAGCGTGCTCGAGTCGGGTAGGCACATCGCTTTGGTCATCGATACGTCATATCATTAACGGCATCGATGAACCGTCTCGAGCTAAAGTGAGTAGACTCAGCATGCGGGCTCGGGTCGGGTCCACGTGGGCTCAAGCTTTTCCATGACGACAACTTGCTTGTCGAGAAAATCTTGCTTGTCCCGACATGAACTTGCGGGCCTAGCTAAGTGCCTAGGTCCACCTAATATGAGAAAGCAAGGACGTGTATACTGTTTAGATTTTTTTTTTTCCCCTGCCGAGCAAGACATATATATATAAGTTTTGTAAATGGGAAATACTTAGCTTGTAATTTGACACAGACATGGAGATCAAACTACTTGGAAGTTCATAAAACGCCTTACAAGTTTTATGAACTTATTAAACTTAGGCATCTGGCCTGTATAGATCACTCTCATTTATGGTAGTTTGCATATAATTGGTTGGACTTGAACAAATGACTTTCAGTTCATGATTTGGAAAATTCTTCAACACCCCAATTAGATGTGTCACCCTTCCAAGGCGGAGATCCCACCCAGATCCTAGATTCAGGCCCAGAATAAATCCCATGTGAGCTAGTGGGGCAGCCCCGCCCAGGTGTGGATGTGAGAGAAGGAGTTTTTTTCTTTTTTTTAACCAATTTTGCTTTTTCAATGCTAGTGTACAAAAAAGGGAAAATGCACCAAAAATCCTAAACTTTGCACAAAGTGACAAAAATACCCCAAACTTTTTTTTGCACCACCAAAAACCCCAAACTTTGCAAACCGTGACACATTTACCCCATTAAGGGCATTTTCTATTTTTTCTTTTTTTTTCTTTTTTTCTTTTCTCTTCCCTCCGCCGGCGTCCGGCGAGGGCAGCCCTCGCCTCGCCGGCGTCGGCCCAGGCGAGGGCGACCCTCGCCCGACACCGGCTAGGGCCGTCCTCGCCGCCGGCGTCGGGCGGCCCTAGCCGGCGTCGAGCAAGGGCCTCCTCGCCGATCGGCGAGGGCGGCCCTCGCCCGACGTCGACATCGGCGAGGGCTGCCCTCGCCGGACGCCGGCTTCCCTCCGCTAGCTCCGGCGGAAGCCGGCGTCCGCCGGCTCCGGCAGAGGGAAGAGAAAAGAAAAAAAAAAGAAAAAAAAGAAAAAAATGTTTTTAAAAGCAAAATGACCAAAATGCCCCTCAGATTTAGGGTAAATGTGTCACACAAATGAAAGTTCGGAGTTTTTTGTATCACAAAAAATAGTTTGGGGTAAATGTGTCACGGTTTGCAAAATTTAGGGCGTGTCACAAAAAAAAGTTCGGGGTAAATTTGTCACTTTGGGCAAACTTTGGGGTTTTTGGTGGCATTTTCCCATTTGCAAATGCGAGGAAGCGGCCCGCATGGTGCTTGGATGAACTCGGCTGCCAGGCTTAGAGAAAGCTGGTCAAGCTCTTGGATAGTGTCCAATATCTATTGTGTTTTTCAAAGCACTACCCAGAAGCTTGGGCCTATCTTGGTGACGGCTTTGCCTCTTTCTGGATTTGTTAAAAGTTTATTTTTAAAGCTTAATTTAGCAGAGAAAATTATGAAAATCTAGAGATTTTGAGAGCGTCCTCCAAAAGAATTATGAGCAAGTGAATACTCTCCTTTTTTATGATTATTTATTGCGCGTTTGGGTATGTTTACGATAAGAAATCACTTGAATTTGAGCATTATGAATGATTGTAATTCTCTCTTTACTGTTTATAGTAGAACCATCTGATCTATCTTTTCTAGGGTTAGGGACACTAACAAACCATGAGAATTTTGTGTTCATGTATTATTTCCAAAATTCATGTGTTACTTTCCAACGCATTAGTCGCGCTTTCAATTCTTCATCCTTCTTTGAATATGCCCCGGTAAAAAGGAAAATTTCCTCCTTTATAACGGTCGCCGGAGTCGATGGACTAAAAAAAAGATGCACTCAAACTTCCTACTTTGCTCGAATCAACTCCGGGATCCGTGAATCTTTGGGTGTTGTGTCTCTGAACAGGTAGCCACCTTGGAAGGGTCTTCTCTGTTAGTGCGAGATAAAGATTCATCTAGTTCATGGCAGTGATTTGAGTAACGGATGAGAGATGAGAGAGGATTAAGCTTTGGGTGTTGTGTCTCTGAACAGGTAGCCACCTTGGCTCCCAACGTCCCCGCAGCGTGCGAGCTACATTTCGCGGTCCCCATGGCCAGAGCGATCCTCTGCACGCTGAACGCCCGGCACGACCTGTCCATGGTGTCGACACTTCTGAAACACTCGAGGGCCGAGATCATTTTCGTGGACTGTCAGCTACTCGAAGTTGCTTGCCAGGCAATTGATTTGTTCAACAAGACAGAAACAGAACCGCCGATTCTAGTCCTTACTTCTGAATCGGATGGATCTGCTCCTCTGCATCCTTCGGGCATTTGTGAGTATGCAGGACTCGTGGCCTCGGGGTCCGGCGATTTCGAGGTGCAGCGACCACACAGCGAATGGGACCCCATCAACATAAACCATTCTTCCGGGACGACATCGCAGCCCAAAGGAGTTTGTCACGAAATAGAAAGGGATGTATGTGAAAGATAGGTGAAACAGAGGAATAGGTTTTCACTCTATTAATTGTAAAGTCTGTACAATGCTCGTATATAATTACAAAGAAAAGATTAATAAAGGAAAACAAATATTTCTCTATCTTTTCCTATCTTTACAATCCTAAATTAACTATTTCCTAGTTGATACAAATATATCCTCTGACAGATACAAACATATCTTCCAACACTCCCCCTCAAGCTGGTGGCTTGTATATGTCCAAGACACCTAGCTTGTTTAGAAGATATGTGTGTTGTCTTTGGCAAAGAGGTTTAGTAAATATATCGGCAGGCTGTTCCAAGGTTGTGATTCCTCTCGTTTCGATAATTCCTTCTTGAATCTTCTCTCGAGTGAAGTGACAATCGACTTCTATATGTTTTGTTCTTTCATGCAGCACAGGATTCGCTACAAGTTTGAGTGCTGAGTCATTGTCGCAGAAGAGTAAAGTCTGTCCTTTAACTTCTGCCCCGAGATCCATAAGTAAACCCCTCAACCAGACAATTTCGCAAACAGTCTTGGCCATGGACCGATACTCAGCTTCGGCTGAAGATAAGGATACTGTATTTTGCTTCTTTGTCTTCCAAGAAAGCAATGATTCCCCAAATTTGATGCAAAAGCCAGTAATAGATCTCCTGCTCATAGGGCATGTAGCATAGTCTGCATCGCAATAGGCTGTCATCTCCATGTTACACTTCCGAGAAAGGAGTATCCCTAAGCCTGGACATGTCTTCAAGTATCTCACAACCTTTAAAGCAGCATTCATGTGAGATTGTTTCGGACTGTGCATAAACTGGCTAAGGGTCTGTACTGCATAGCAAATGTCTGGCCTGGTCATGGTGAGGTATATCAATTTCCCTGCGAGTCTCTAATATCCTGATGGATCTTTTAACGGTGGATCATCAGAAGCAGAACATATGCCAATATCATAATCAATAGATGTCAATTTGACATTTTGTTCGATAGGCACAATTGATGGTCTACAACCCGATAAACTTGTTTCTGATATGATTTCCATCACAAATTTTCGCTGGCTCAGCGAGATTCCCAGATCTGAACGAGCTATCTCAATTACAAGGAAATACTTTGGTGACCCTAGATCTTTAATATGAAAAGTGGAATGCAGATGCTCCTTAAGATTCTTGACAGCAGAATCATCGTTTCCCATAATAAGGATGTCATTGACATAGATCATCAAATAGATAGATGACATACCTTTTGTCCAGGTGAATAAGGCATAGTCATGTTTGGACTGTTTGAATCTGGCAACCATAAGTGCACTGGTGAACTTGGCATACCATTATCGAGAGGCTTGCTTCAGTCCATAGAGAGATTTGCGGAGACGACATACCTTTGACTCCCCCTGTCTCCGTAATCCTGGTGGAAGGTCCATGTATATCTCCTCGTCCAGGTCATCATGCAAAAAGGCATTATGAACGTCCATTTGATGCAGTCGCCAATCACGAAAAGCAGCAATAGATAGAAAGGTACGAACTGTCACATCTTTTGCTACTGGTGAGAAGGTTTCATGGTAGTCGAAACCTTCTCGCTGTGTGAATCCTTTTGCAACTAGTTGGGCTTTGTATCTTTCTACAGAGCCATCTGCTCTGTATTTTATCTTGTATACCCACTTACACCCAATTGGTTTGCGATGTGCAGGTGATGGCACAACATCCCAAGTATGATTTTCCATTAAGGCACGTATCTCAGACTCCATTGCCTTCTGCCAACGAGGATCATTCTTTGCTTCCTCATAACTAGAAGGCTTTTGTTCTTCAGATATACGGCTCATACAACATAGATGTTCTGGAGATAATTTATCAAAGGAAATGTATGACGAAATAGGATAGCGGGTACCTGATGATTTTAATGAACCGCATATATAATCCTTTGTCCAAGAAGGTGGACGAGTGACCCGAGTTGATCGCCTTGTTGGCTTGTGCTCCCTTGGCGGCTCATGTAGTGGCAAGGATGATTCTTCCTCAGTGTCTTCTTCTGAAGAGTCTCTCAGCTGTGCTGGTTCTTCAATAGAAGCTGTTGCAGTCGAGTTGTCAGCAACATTCTCCACCTGGGAAGATACATTGGGCAATGTGCCAGTTGATCTTGGAGGGGAAGTAATAATGAACCTGTTGTTAGGAGATAAATCCTCCTCCATCAAGAATTGCCTATTCCTTGTTCTCTCATCGTCTGATAAGAGAGTCCGTTTTGAGAAAGGGAAGACGTCTTCATGAAAGATAACATCCCTGCTTACAAAGAACTCTCCTGTGGATGGTTTATAAAGCCGATACCCCTTTTGTAAAGTTGGGTAGCCCATAAAAATACATTGTGTGGCACGAGGTCCCATCTTATCTCTGTGCCCCATCGTAGTGGCATAGCATAAACACCCAAAAACTCTGAGGTGGCGTGGGTCTGGCTTCCTTCCATATAGCAATTCAAATGGTGTCTTTCCTTTTAAGATGCGTGATGGCATGCGATTGATCAGATATGCTACTGTGACCACACAATCTCCCCAAAAATTTTCAGGAATAGAAGCTTGAAATTTAAGTGCACGTGCTACCTCGAGGAGATGACGATGCTTTCTCTCAACAACTCCATTTTGTTGTGGTGTATATGTGTAGGAACTCTCATGCAGGATTCCATTTAGAGAAAATAATGAGGCACATTCAGCATTGAAGAATTCTCTCCCATTATCAGTCCTTACCCGACGAATTGTTTTTCGAAATTGAGTCTTGGATAAGGAAATGAAGGTTTTTAAATGAGAAAAAAACCTGATTTTTGGACTGCATGAGGAATGTCCATGTTGCACGAGAATAATCATCCACGATTGTGAGGAAGAATCGAGACCCATCATGATTCAAAGTATGATAAGGTCCCCAAACATCGGCATGTATAAGAGAGAAAATGTCATCTGCTCGAGAAGTGCTATTTCGGAAGGGAATGCGTGTTTGTCTAGCTAAAGGACAAATGGAACATTCTGGACAGGGAAATGATGCACTGTGGCCCAATCATTTATGACTAAGAAAGTCCATATCACTGGTAGTAGCATTACACAATGATTTATTGAATTCAACAGAGGGTAATTTAGAAATAAATGGAAGGTCCACCCAAAACTACAGCCCTTGATCGACTCTACCCAATTCCATCAGTCTGCCAGTCGAAAGGGCCTGAAAAAAAGCATTTATCAGGTTGAAAAAGGATGCAACATGAATTTTCTTGACAAGCTCGAGCAACTGAGATTAGATTAAAATGGAAATTTGGAACATAAAGCACGTTCCGAAGAGTGATGATGGAACTAAGTTTCACAGTGCCAGTCATAGTGACCTTAGTGGTATTTCCATTTGGGAGTTGAACGGATATGGGTAAAGATAACTCAGCGATATTGGAAAGGAAAGCCTTGTCACAGACTATGTGGTCACTAGCACCTGAGTCAATTATCCATGCATTCTTCGAAACTGAGTTCATCAAGCAGTAAGATGTACCTGTAAAACTTCCACCCTTGTCATTTGCATCCAGCTTTCCAAGAGCTTCCATTAGCTCCAGGTATTGTTCATTGGTAATTGTTCTTCCAGTGGGTTGGCCCGATACCTGAAAAACTGAGGAAAGTTTCCCTTTTTCTCCTGGCTTTCCATGCAATTTCTAGCAGTTTTCAATTGTATGGTACGGGCGTCTACAATAATCATAATACATTTTACCTTTGCCTTTCGGCCCATTAAATTTCCCAGCTGATGAAGATTTGGGTGCAGGCCGAAAAATTTGGGCCGAAATAGGCCCATTTGGGCCATCTGATCTAGCAAAAAAATTCCTTCGCGGCCCATCAAGCCCATTGAGGCGCGCTGAACGCAGGCCGTCCGATCCATCAAGATGGATCTTGCGCGGGCCGTCCGATCGCGCAAGATAGGCGTTGCGCGAGCCGTCGGATCCTCCTAGGATGATGCCGCCTGGACCGTTGCATCCCGTCGCCCCCAGGAAGAGATGCTGGCCGTCCGATTGCTGGAGATAATCTCCACCGTCCGCTGCTGGCTTTAAAAAGAGGGATCTAGGGTTTTCGAACCCTAGATCCGCCTCTCTTCCTCTTCCCGTGTTCTTCGCATGCGAGGGGCAGATCTGGCTCCTTGCTGCCAGAGCCATTCCCTCTCCTCCCCCGCCATGATCCACGGTTCTTTGTTGGCTTTCTTCCTGTCCAACTAGCTGATATATTCGGCCGAGGCTTGGGAATGGCTCCATGGTCAGTATTTGGGACCGAAACGGCAGGTAAGCTTCGTTGAGCATGAGGAGAAAACGGGTCGCCTTTTCCCTTTCCCGCATCTTCTTATACTCTTGCTGGATGCTGTCGGGCCAGTCAAATTTTTCTTCGGCCGCCTCTAATTCGTTCCACAAGGCTGAAAGTTTGTTGAATATCGCTGCGATGCCCATATTTCCTTGCTTCAGATCTGAAATTTGTTGTGTGAGGCCAAAAATTTTTACTTGATCGAGCTTTCCATACATCTCCTTTATGTTTTCCCATATTTTCTTCGAATCCTCCGTCGGGGGAAGTCCGGCCGCGACTTTGGGCACGATGCAGTTACCAATCCAAGTTCGGACTAATTGGTTGCATCTCCTCAAAAGCTGTGCCATTCGCTCGTCGGATGGAGTCGGGAATGTTCCATCGATAAAAACTTCTTTATCTTTCGTTACTAGGGCTCGCCGGAATTCGAGCGACCAGCTCAAATAGTTATCGACGCCGGTTAGTTACTGGTTGATGATTTTTAACTTTGGTCCGTCGCCGTTTGTTGTGTATAAAGGGTTGCCGGGTTCCGACCGGCCACTGGCAGCGAAGATTTGATACGGAAAGGCGCCTGGTGCGAGGTTTGGGTAGGGATTAGTGCCCTGACCCGAGCCGCCCAGCCCAAATCCGAGACCCGCATTGTGAAATCCTGGGTAGGGATTTGTTCCCATACCCGGTCCGGTCGATCCGCTCGTCTGCTCCGGGCCAGTGGTTGGATTTGCCCCTTCGTTGGCAGGTGGATCCCCATTGGCTCGCACGTCGCGATGGTAGCTAGGCGATGATGCACTGGGAAACGCCCTAGGATACCAAGGAAACGGTGTCCATTGGTAGGGGTACCCCGTGAAGGGTTGCCCTAAATTTGCCTAAGCCTGATGCTGCCAATGCGCGTGTTGAGGGTGAATCTGGATTTGGCTTTGCTGTTGTTCTGATGCAGGTACTACATTGGATGAATTTTGGTCACCCAAGCTTTGTGGTGACGCCTCTTCCACAGTTTGATCGATTGGAACAGAGGTAATGTTTTCTGGATTCGCCATGGTAAATAGAGAATTGATTCCTCTGGTAACTCTTTCTGCAGATGTGGTTCCTCAGTTAGGCAATCAAAAAAGATAGTGATTCCTACGGCAACACTTCTCTGGAAATTGGAGTTCCTCTGCGAGGTAATCGGAGCGGAAGCAAAAGTCAGTTCAGAAGCGCAGATGGCTCTGATACCATGTCACGAAATAGAAAGGGATGTATGTGAAAGATAGGTGAAACAGAGGAATAGGTTTTCACTCTATTAATTGTAAAGTCTGTACAATGCTCTGTATATAATTACAAAGAAAAGATTAATAAAGGAAAACAAATATTTCTCTATCTTTTCCTATCTTTACAATCCTAAATTAACTATTTCCTAGTTGATACAAATATATCCTCTGACAGATACAAACATATCTTCCAACAGAGTTGTCTATAGCCATAGAGGTGCGCATCTAAATTCGATTGCGACATTTCTTCTTCATGGGATGGGCTCCATGCCGGTGTACCTGTGGACAGTGCTTATGTTTCATTGCAACGGATGGTGCTTGACTTGGGGAGTAGCGCCACAAGGCGGCATCAACGTGTGCCTCCGAAAAGTCTCTCCGAAGGGAATATTTGATAGTATTGCTATGCATAACGTGACTCACATGGGAGCGGCACCGACTGTCTTGAATATGATTGTTAACTTCGCGGTGGACGATCAACGACCTCTTCCTCGCAAGGTGGAAGTCATGATGGGCGGTTCGCCGCCGCCACCACAAATCCTATCCAAGATGGAAGAGCTCAGGTTCAGTGTGTCGCACTTGTATGGGTTGACAGAACCTTACGGTCTGGGGACATATTGTGCATGGAAGCCCGAGTGGGACTCTCTGCCCCCTGACCAAAGATCGAACATCAAATCTCGACAAGGGGTGCAACATCTTGGCCTCGAGGAAGTCGATGTTAGAGATCCGCTCACAATGGAGCGCATTCCTAGTGATGGTAAGTCTGTAGGAGAGATCATGTTCAGAGGAAACACCGTCATGAGCGGCTACTATAAGAATCAGGAAGCAACGGACAAGGCATTTGAGGGCGGATGGTTTCATAGTGGAGACCTCGCCATGAAGCATCCTGATGGCTATATTGAAGTAAAAGATCGTTTGAAAGACGTTATAATTTTGGGGGGAGAAAATATAAGCACAGTGGAGGTAGAGACGGTTCTGTACAGCCATCCGGCGGTTCTAGAGGCCGCGGTGGTCGCGCGTCCCGATAATCATTGGGGCCAAACGCCTTGCGCATTCGTGAAGTTAAAGGAGGGATGTCACGCTGATACTCGGAGATCATAGGATATTGTCGAGATCATTTGCCTCATTACATGTCTCCTCGGACAAATCGTGTTTGAGGATTTGCCCAAAACTTTGACTTGGAAAGATCCAAGTTCATTCTCGAGGGAAAAGCAAAGGCCATGGGCAGCCTCTCATGAACCAAACATTTCACAATCTATCCCCACAATTTATGTGATTGTTCTTTTGTTGTGTCTCATAACAAAGTTTCTCAAGAGTTGATGGTATTGAATTATGTCTCGAGTTTGAGCCTGTTAAATAAATACGCATAAGTCTTGCCAAATAAACAAAGTGCAGGGGAGACTTTGTGATGTCTTCGAATTTTGTTCCAGCATTAACCAGATCTCTCCATGCGTATGCGTAGAAGAAAGAAGCCACCGAAAGCTGCATGATGGGAACCGGAAAAATGAAAGCCACGAAAGTCACGTGTGGCTTCGACAAAGATGATTTCCGAAGGGTTCATTGTCCAAATTCCTCTACGTAATTAAATGCATGCACATGGCCATGTGCATGCATGCTTGTAGAAGAATGAAGATTGGTCAACAATTGTAGGCGCCGAATTCCCCTTCTACGGTTTCTCTCCTGTGTGGGCTTCATTTATTTCATTATTATTAAAGAAGGGAGGCATCTTTGTTGAATAAAATATTCACCACCCCCCACATGAAGAAGACTCTTCTACGTTAGCTTCTCTCCATGAACAAGAAATTCGAAGACGGCTGCTCATTTCACGCACACGTTTGTTGACTCTCTTCTACCCCATTAAATGCGTGCTCATGCGCATGCACGATCCACATGCAGACCTACGAATAAGGTGGGCGTTCGGTGCCGACTGTGGACTTGTCTTGTGGGTGCATTTAATGAGGCTATTTACTTTCATTTGTTTTGTCCTCTGCTCTTCTCCATATATAAAAGGAAGACGTCCGAAGATGGGAGAATGTAAGGAAGGAGAGCTCGGCCGAGAGAGCGAGAGAAAAGATCTCGATAGAGAGAGAGTGCCGTGAGCTCAAAGAGCTTTCTTTTTGTGCTGAGTTGAGTCCATTGTGTGTGAGTTGTTAAACACCGTGGGTATCGGGTATAAAGTAGGGCTGGGAAACACTTGAGTGCATTAAGTGATTGTAATCCTGTAATTCTCCGATTTATAGTGGATTGTTTTTGCTGGCTCTCCCCGTGGACGTAGGTTCCGATATTCGGACCGAACCACATAAATTTCTGGTGTCCTTTTATTGTTCCTCGTTTTATTTCGATCAATTCCTATAGCTCCCGACATAATTGCAAATATTACGATCCACTTCCGCTGCGCCGCCGATTTACAACAATTGGTATCAGAGCTTTGGCTTTGCAATTATGTCTGGAGCAAAAGTAGAAATTGAGAAATTTAACGGGAGGAACAACTTCGGGTTGTGGAGCATCAAGATGAAGGCGCTATTAACAACTCAAGGATTAGCCAAGGCATTGGAGGGCAAGGCTAGGTTGCCCGAAACAATGCGAGATGCTGAAAAGGACGAGCTAATGGAGAAGGCCATGAGCATCATCCTGTTAAACTTATCGGATGAAGTGCTAATAGAGGTGGCCAAGGAGGAGGATGCCGCAGCGTTATGGGCTAAACTTCAGGCCCTCTATGTCACGAAGGGTTTGAACAATCGCTTATATATGCTGAAGAGAATGTTCCAGTTCCGATACACCGAAGGTACATCCATTAGATCCCACCTAGATGAGTTTAATAAACTCATGATGGACTTGAAGAATGTTGGCAAGATTTTAGATGATGAAGAACAAGGCATGATGCTATTGGCGTCTCTACCGGAGTCATGGGAGCACTTTACTGACTCCTTGTTACAGGGGCGTACTACGATTACCTCAGAGGAGGTAAAATCTACCCTATTTTCAAAGGAGTGGCAGAGAAAGTTGCGTGATGACAGTCTAGCGCAAGATGTAGCGCGTGGACTGGTGATTCGAGGTAGAGACCAGCATCGGAGACCTAGCAACAGAAGCAAAAGCAAAAGCAGGTCGAAGTCGCGACATAGAAAATCAAAAGGTTGCGTGAAGTGCTTTGAATGTCACGAGGAGGGGCACATAAGGAGAGATTGTCCAAAGTTAAGAAATAAAGGCGGTTGGCAAAATGCCACAAGCAGTGTGGCGAATGTTGCCGAGGAGAGTACCAATGATGCCGAGGCTGTCCTATGTGTATCTATGAGTTCGTCAGGAGACAAATGGGTGCTAGATTCTGGATGTTCCTATCACATGACTCCTCATAGGAACTGGTTCACTACTTACCAGACTGCAGATGGTGGTAGAGTTCTTCTGGGGAATAATGCAGCCTGCAAGGTTGTCGGGATAGGAACAGTTCGGATCCGAATGCACGATGGCGTAGAACGGACATTGACAGACGTAAGGCACGTACCGAAACTCAAGAAGAGCCTTATTTCTCTGGGTACACTCGATGACCTCGGGTGCAAATACACAGCTGAAGGTGGAGTGCTGAAGATCTCTCGAGGTGCCCTGACAGTGATGAAAGGGAAGAAGGTGAATTCTCTCTATCATTTACTGGGAGAAACCGTGACCGGAGTTGCTGTAGTTTCATCAGGTGAGTCAGACTCAAATTTGACTCAGTTATGGCACATGCGATTGGGACACATGAGTGAGGCAGGTATGACAATGCTGAGTGAGAAGGGGTTGCTGAAACGCCAGAAGACAGGAAAGCTGGACCTGTGTGAGCACTGCATCTTCGGGAAGCAGCGTCATGTTAAATTTGGTACAGCTCAACATTCGACTAAGCAACCAGTCGAATACATTCATTCGATGTTTGGGGACCGTCTCCGTTCCATCCAAAGGAGGTGCCCGATATATGCTGACATTCATCGACGATTACTCAAGGAAGGTATGGGTGTACTTCCTGAAGCACAAATCCGAGGTATTTGATCGGTTCAAGAATTTTAAGGCATTGATTGAGAAGCAGTCAAGTAAACAAATCAAGTGCCTGAGAACCAATAATGGCATGGAGTTCTGTGGTAAGGACTTTACCGAGTTCGCCAAAAGGAAGGGATTGTGAGACACCGCACGCTTCCGGGACACCACAAACGAGAATGGCGTAGCGAACGGAAGAACAAAACTCTACTCGAAGCGAGCTCGGTGCATGCTTTCGCATGCGGGGATGGGCAAGGAATTTTGGGCCGAAGCGATAAATATGGCATGTTACCCGGTTAATCGATCTCCATCATCTCTATCGAGTGGAAGACTCCCGAGGAAGTATGGTCGGGAAACCCGTTGATTACTCCGGATTACGAATATTCGGATGTCCCGCGTATGCTCATGCGAGAGATGGTAAGCTTGAGCCGAGGGCGAAGAAGTGCATATTTCTGGGTTATGCACAAGGGGTGAAAGGCTACCGGCTGTGGTGCACTAATCCCAGATCACCCGGTTTTCTAATCAGCAGAGACGTGATCTTCGACGAGACCGCAATGCTTCAAAAGAGGAGTCTTGAGACTCAACCAACCAGAGCAAACGGATCATGGTGTCGAAGTGAGGTGGAGATTCAGGCGGAGTCTCCAAAGACCTCGAGGGTAACGAGAGGAAGAGATTGTGGATGAGGGCACAATGCGAAGACGGTGATATCGAACAACTAGCGAGCCACAACACACCATAGCCACGAGCGACAAAGAAGGCAAATTAAACCACCGGTACGTTATGGTTATTCGATATTGCCTATGCATTAACCGTAGGTGATGAGGTGGAGATGGATGAGCCTTCATCCTATTCTGAGGCGATGGCTAGTGCTGAGTCATCACAGTGGCTAGAGGCTATGAGTGAAGAAATAGAATCACTCTATCGGAATCAGATATGGGAGTTGGTCAAAGTACCCAAAAGTCAGAAAATTGTTGGATGCAAATGGGTCTACAAAAGGAAAGAAGGCATTCCCGGTGTAGAGGCAGCCAAGTTCAAGGTGAGACTTGTTGCGAGGGGGTATACTCAACGAGAGGGCATCGACTACAATGAAGTGTTCTCTCCTGTGGCAAGGCATACCTCTATTCGTGTATTACTTGCCTTGGTTGCTGCACAGATCTTGAGCTGGGAGCAGCTTGATGTGAAAACGGCATTTCTTCATGGTGAATTGGAGGAACAAATTTACATGAAGCAGCCTGAGGGATTTGCTATTCCAGGTAAGGAAGACCATGTTTGCTTATTGAAGAAATCTTTATATGGACTAAAACAATCTCCTAGACAAAGTGGTATAAGCGTTTTGATGCTTTCATGACTAGTCAAGACTATTCGAAAAGTCAGTTTGACAGTTGTGTTTATTTTAGGAGATTGGAGGATGGGTCTTTGATTTATTTGCTATTATATGTTGATGACATGTTGATAGCAGCCAAACATATGTCTGATATTGATGTGTTGAAGCGGCAGTTGAGTGTTGAGTTTGAAATGAAAGAATTAGGTGCTGCTAAGAAAATATTGGGTATGGAGATTTTGCGTGACAGGACTGCAGGAACGTTGCGTTTGTCTCAAAAGAAATATATTGAGAAGATCGTGGCATGTTTTAATATGCAGTCAGCAAAATCTGTAAGTACTCCTTTAGTTGCACATTTTAAACTTTCTGACAAGTTATCACCGCAAACTGAGGAGGAGGAGGAACATATGTCCCGTGTTCCTTATTCTAGTGCAGTTGGTAGTATTATGTATGCCATGGTATGTACTAGACCTGACATTTCACAGGCTGTAAGTGTTGTCAGCCGTTACATGAAGCACCCAGGTAAGGCCCATTGGGAAGTAGTGAAATGGATCCTCAGATATCTAAAGGGGACAGCAAACGTTGGCATTATGTATCGAAGGAACGTCAATGGCAACGAGACCATAGGATACGTGGACTCGGATCATGCCGGTAACCTAGATGATCGCAGATCGTTAGCGGGGTACATGTTCACGCTAGCAGGTGGTGCAATAAGTTGGAAAGCGTCTTTGCAAGACGATGTTGCATTGTCTTCAACTGAGGCGGAGTACATGGCACTAACCTTTGTTGCAAAGGAGTCGATATGGCTAAGGGGTTTGCTCTCGGACCTTGGACTGGAGCAGAAAAGTGTTACCGTACATTGTGACAATCAAGGTGCGATATATTTGGCTTATAATCCAATATATCACGAGCGAACGACACATATCGACATCAGGTACCATTTCATCCGAGATATCATAGCGAAGGGTAAAATTGTTGTGAAGAAAATAGCAACAGCGGAGAACCCAGCAGATATGATGACGAAGCATGTTCCTTCAGCAAAGCTCGAGCTCTGTATGAGCTCGATTGGCGTCTGTAGAATATGAGCGCCCATCGGGGCGTTGGGAGAGCCGAGCATGGAAAATAATCACTATAACTTGGCTTCAAACGTCGAGCCAAGGTGGAGAATTATTGAATTATGTCTCGAGTTTGAGTCCGTTAAATAAATACGCATAAGTCTTGCCAAATAAACAAAGTGCAGGGGAGACTTTGTGATGTCTTCGAATTTTGTTCCAGCATTAACCAGATCTCTCCATGCGTATGCGTAGAAGAAAGAAGCCACCGAAAGCTGCATGATGGGAGCCGGAAAAATGAAAGCCACAAAAGTCACGTGTGGCTTCTGATAGCATGATTTCCGAAGGGTTCATTGTACAAATTCCTCTACGTAATTAAATGCATGCACATGGCCATGTGCATGCATGCTTGTATAAGAATGAAGATTGGTCAACAATTGTAGGCGCCGAATTCCCCTTCTACGGTTTCTCTCCTGTGTGGGATTCATTTATTTCATTATTATTAAAGAAGGGAGGCATCTTTGTTGAATAAAATATTCACCACCCCCCACATGAAGAAGACTCTTCTACGTTAGCTTCTCTCCATGAACAAGAAATTCGAAGACGGCTGCTCATTTCACGCACACGTTTGTTGACTCTCTTCTGCCCCATTAAATGCGTGCTCATGCGCATGCACGATCCGCATGCAGACCTACGGATAAGGTGGGCGTTCGGTGCCGACTGTGGACTTGTCTTGTGGGCGCATTTAATGAGGCTATTTACTTTCATTTGTTTTGTCCTCTGCTCTTCTCCATATATAAAAGGAAGACGTCCGAAGATGGGAGAATGTAAGGAAGGAGAGCTCGGCCGAGAGAGCGAGAGAAAAGATCTCGAGAGAGAGAGTGCCGTGAGCTCAGAGAGCTTTCTTTTGTGCTGAGTTGAGTCCATTGTGTGTGAGTTGTTAAACACCGTGGGTATCGGGTATAAAGTAGGACTGGGAAACACTTGAGTGCATTGAGTGATTGTAATCCTGTAATTCTCCGATTTATATTGGATTGTTTTTGCTGGCTCTCCCCGTGGACGTAGGTTCCGATATTCGGACCGAACCACGTAAATTTCTGGTGTCCTTTTATTGTTCCTCGTTTTATTTCGATCGATTTCTATAGCTCCCGACATAATTGCAAATATTACGATCCACTTCCGCTGCGCCGCCGATTTACAACAGATGGTTCACAAAAGGTTTTTGGAGGTGACCAATATGCGTAATTCATCATTTTGACCCTGAAAAAGGTGAATACAGAACATGGGAGCTGAGAATAGGTGTCTCAAATTGCTCCTGGTATGCATTACATTAATACATCAACATGAATGCGGCGTCTTGCTTACCGGCCAGCTTTCATCTCCGTTACATTTTATTGTACTAAGAGGAAATTAATCTCTTTTGCCTTGGCAGTTTCGCTGTGTAATGTTTTAACTCATGCAGATGCTCGTGCACTGTGCCGATTTAGATATAGGCGGACAATGTAGGGTACTGAGCTGCAATACAAGTGGTGTTCTCTTCACTCTGCGGGTTAATGACAGTCGAGGACCGTAATATTGTGCAACCGGATTTCCTTCCATGAACTACTGCCCCGTTCTTCTTGAGGCGGGTTGCTGCAAGTACTTCTCCAGCATCGCCCTGAAGTTTTGAATGGGAAGGTAGTAAAAGTGCCATCTCTGTGTATGCCGTCTTCGCCTGCCAAAGCAGCAGGTGGTAAGATTATGAAAGCCTGCTCAGTATGAATCTCATTCGCTGATGCATCATATTGAATAAAGAATTGTACGTGTCTACTTATGAACTTACTGTTGCTGTAGCAATCCAGTATTGGCCTTGTCCGTCATAGCGGATTTCATCTGGCATGCTGGGCAGACGATTAATTTGTTTTCCTTTCCCTTCCTCCCGCTGCTTTGGTAATGTCTCCTGCACATGTGCCTGCAATTGTCGACCCATTTGACAGGTTAAACTTCACGTTCTATTCATCTACACTCGTCAATAATAGTTCCAATGCTTTGGACATCTTGTGGGGAGCATTTTAAGATAGAGTCGCCGATGTGGAGGACTAGATGGAATCTTGATCAGGTGAATCAGCGACCCCGTTTGAGAAGTAGAGGTCACAGACAAGCACTCGAGTATCCTGGTCGTGGGATCGATGCACGTGAACTACTTCCTAGATGGGGCTGAATTGTCTTCCTCTATTTGAATTTTAGCGGCATTAGGACGACCTACTAATCCTGGTTTTTCAAGTACATTTATTGTCTAGATGTGATATATGTGAAATTTTGTGAAATTCCTGATACTATTTATGTAAGTTGTTCAAATATACGACGTCAGGATTGACATGAAGTACGAAAATTAAATGTTCTTCCTGTATGTTAAGAAAATTTCTACTATATTTGGGGAGATTACAATCATAGTGTTTTTTCCGGTGACTTCCAACATGAAAGGATGGACGGACCCTTAAGAATAGCAAGAGATGTACAGTAGTCAACAAGCAATCATGATCGAAATTGGTCAAGAACTTGGGACAGAGTCGAGTTACCAACCTTTTCAGCATTGGCCATGATGAACTAGCCGTCCAGCGAAGATTATAAATCGGTTATGGATAGCATTATGCTCAAATTAATTCAAGCCTTTCGATTGTGAAGCGAAATCAGTATATGTCACAATCATCAAGAAAACTTTTCATGGAAGTGTCACGACCTCTCTTTTTTCATCCGGGGAAAAGGAAGAAAGGTTTAGGGGTATTTGCCTAAAGAGGCAGACCAACGGCCCTAAATTAGGCGCGGGCTCTCCCAAGCCCATACCTCGCGCGATGTTGGATTTTGTTTTTTAGTTCTTAACAACCTATGTAATTCTAGGAGTCGCCACTAGGCTATTAGGGTCGGCTAGAAACCAATCGAGACGCGGGAGTGTTGTCTCGATTCCTACGCAACCAGAGATTTTTAGGAACGGGGACTTAATTACGCTAATGTTTTTGTTAGCGCCCTTGCGGTACCACTAACTCGGAAGGTTATTTATCTAAATGGCCATACAATCTTGATTACCAATTACAATCCTTATAAAACCACTAAGTGTCCATGCAAATGTTTTTGTAGTTTTTTTTTTTTAATTCTAGACTAATCCTAATATAATTTAGAAGGTAAATTCACACTCAAATTAATGAAAAGTGATATGGTAAGTAAACATCCAAGAAATTAAAATGACTTGAAAATAAATGCGGAAAAAGAAAACCCGATACAAGTCGGGCAAATAATATTACATGGCCTTGTTATCACATCCCGGGACAGGACCCCCGTGAGCAAAATGGGAATTTAAATATGCATGATATTACTTTAAATGCATGAAACTACTCCAAATAATTTTAATCTACCGAAAATAGATCACTTACAAAAATGATTATAAAATACCAAAATAGTATTAAATTAGGAAAATGGCCTTTTAAAATTGGGAAAATTTCATGGATGTCATTTTTACCTTAATTTGATACCATCTATCACTTTTATATTTTTTTTTTTTGAAATTTTTTGGATTTTTTTGAATTTTTTTATTATTTTATTTTTTAAAAAATTATAATAATAATCCCCTAACCCGATATATGCTAACATTGAACATCACAGCACATGAACATCACAATAATCGAGCTCAAATCAAATCTTTCAAAATCGAAGCTTGGTTCCAACATTTTATCAAATACTTAGCTTGCATCAAATTGCCCCAAAATAGCTTCCTCAGGCCATGTTTGTGGCCTTCAATCTCGACCCATAGGCAATCTCATGTGAAAGCGAAGTATCAAGTACATTCTATTACATGCAAAGAACAGGTTTAACAAGAAATCACAGCCTAGAACATGCAATAACCAACTAAAAAGGGCCTCCAATATGCGGGTTGGAGCCGTTTCGCAAATCTGGTGTTGAACCCAGGTCAAACAGCCATGTCATATGCCCAGATTTGAAGTGTAAGGACTCGGGCCCCCACTGTGTGATATTGTCCGCTTTGGGTCACCTGACCTAGCGCGGACGAACCGCCATCCTAGTCACGGTCTTTTCCCTCACGGTTTTAAACGCGTCACACATATTAAGGGACCCAGGCCTTATAAAAGCTTCTAGGACTTCCCCCTAAGCGATGTGGGACATGAGAAATGCCCTTAGTCTCGCCCGCATACTGCCGAGGCGATCTTAGTCCATCTCTCCGTACTGCCCCGGGTCTGGGTCGTCACACTATTAGTGTGACAATTTGTGGAGAGAGTGATTTTGATGATTGCAAAATCATTCTAGCAGTGCCTTATTTAAGTTAAAAAAGAAGAAGCAGGAGGAGGATTAAGACAAAAGTTGATGATCATCGGAAGTTCTACCAATTGCGATTGCCTTGCTCATATGATAAACATAGGAAAGAAAGATTACGTCAAAACTCTTAAACCCTTTTTACGAAATGCAATCAACTACTAAATATTTTCAAAAAGTATCCATATGCAGTGCGATTATTGGCGGTAGTTCCCAATCACCAGATGTGGGGCAGGTGGGGCACGTCCTCCGGGGACAGCGTGAGAGAAAAGATTTTCGTTAATTTTTTTTGTATTTGTTAAATTTCCAACAAAATTATGCATTATTCTGCTGTAAACTTATTCATATTCTCTAATTAAAAAAATCACAATCTCATGAGCTTAATTCTACTTATCTATATTGATGCGTTTACATTGTTCACTTAACACACACACACACACACTACAAGAGTGTAGCAAATTATAGTAGGTTATATGATATAATAATTAAATCTTAATATATCACTTGTAATTAAGATGAAGTGAGATTAATAGCGACCCGGCCATCCCCATGAATTGCTCGCACTTCAATCTGTACATCTTATTCTGATTTTCCAATTTTGTAACACACATGAAATTTACTTATTTCTCGCCAACAACATACACAAAAATAACATAGCTCAAAAAATTTGCTTAAATCAAGCCAAGTATGTACAAATTCTTTAGGACCAAAATGGCTCGGGACCAACCCAAGGCACCCCACGCAATCGACGATGGGTCTATCTCATGACTACACGCAGTTGTGTCGAAATACACAATTAAACATCAATCATGCGAAATCCAACCGCTGCTATTTAATCAATTCAATTCACTGGGGGATCATATTTAAATGAAGACGATCGATCGTGGGGAAGAGGTAATTTGATGCACTCAGCAAGGAGCTTTAAACGTAGTTCCTTTTGTTTAGCTTATAAATTAAATTATGCAATAATTTACAGTTGATTAGCAATGCCCTTATAAAATAACAGTTGCTTATAAAATTAATTGCTCCGAGTAATTTGAACGGTAGAAGCACTAATCAATGCAAAGTATATGAAATAATCTGTGAAATGATGGAATAACTTTCGTATCACCATTCTAAATTGTATAAAGCAAACATGTCGATTCCATTCAACGTGGAGGATCTTTAAGGAAAGCACCTAATTTTTTTTTTTTTTTGTCAAAAGAAAATTGTATTAATCTTTCAAAAGGAAATATGAACGGTGTATATATTTCATAACAAAGCAAATTGAAGCAGAGCAAAGTTTGCAAAACAAAACCAAATCCAGATAACAAAGTGGATTAATAGAGCACCAATAAATGTAAGCACACATTTGTTCCATAAGAACAAATCTATGAAACAAAATATTTGGTGATTGATCACTGAATCTTGTATTTTTATCAGTGATGAGCATAAGCTAGAAATTTTTTCTCCAATAACTACGGCATTGCTAATTTGTGGTGCACGCTTAGGCATTGCTAGTTTGCTGTGCACGCTTAGGTTTGGCTTCCTCTACATTATTGTTGTATGGAAACAATGGAAACAACAAAAACAGGTTGCATGGACATATAGACACTTACGCGAGCTAATCTACGCCGAAGTTCTTACGATCACCATTGAAACTAGAGGAAGAGGACTTGTACATGGACAGAGCACGAGGGCATCAAATCCCAAAAACATATTTGTTAAGCTCTCAAGTCTAGATCGGAAGAAAGAATAGCTCACAGATTTAGAACTAAATCGGGAGAGTTTGAATTCTCATATTTGAAATTCAATCGGAAAAAGAGATCTCCCACGTCTAGATCGAGAGTGAAGCAGGAATAAGAAAAGAACAAATATACACAAATAATATCAACAAGAGAGAAACTAGTTCAACCCTCTTCCATGCCGAGAGTTGACGAACGATGAAGAGAGGAGAGAGAGTGTAGCGGAAGAGACAACTAGGAAAGCACCTAATTTGAAACCTCTTAATCCATGATCTTAAGGTGTTCTATTCAAGATCTTACTTACCTATTGCGGCACATTTCTCAAAAAATTACAAATAAAAAAATTCATTTAGTTATCTCAGAAGTTATATTATGGAAGTTGGAGATTGCAAATTATATTTATCAAGAAAATTGACCCGACATATGGATAAGCAGCAAAACAGGTTTTCGTGGAAGTGTTATTTTAGTGTGCAATTGGTTGCAACGCAACCGAGTGGTGTTTGACTGCAGATGTCGTTGGACTTGAATCGGGTTACTTCTCGGGTTCTAGTAATGCATGATAAATCTATTGCTTTCTCAAACATTACATTTCAATCGTTAGCAGAAGACTATGTTAGCAGAAGGCTGATCGAGAGTGGAAAATGCGGTCAGTTTTGCTAATTGGGTTCTGAAGCTGATCGATTGTCGTGATTTGTCATCTGTTATTCAACTGCATGTGTGATTTATCGACCTTTGTTATGCTGGAGAAGAAGTTTGTATCGCGGTGAGTTTTGGCTTATGAAATCTTCATTCAAACTTACAAAAAAAGGATGAAGGAATGCAAAAGAGCCGAAGAAAAGTAGAGAGCGAGGTTTCATGCAGACGCAGTTGGAGCTTCAAGAGATTCCTAATTCGTGATGCAAGAGTACTGAGCAGTGAGTACAGCACAAAGCACAAAGCACAAAGCACAACGCACAAAGCAAAAACTAGTTCCTAGATTCGGGGTCTCTTATACTACCGGACAATTCCTCGATCCGGTCTATTGGAACCACATAATTGATGGCTGCGATGGACCCGATCCGTCGAGGCAAGTGTTTGCCCTCGGTACTACAGTGCAGTCATGACTTCGTCAGAGCCAAGAGGAAAGTGACAGGCCTAATTTCTTCTCTGGCCGCTTCTTCATCTAGAACTCGTGCATAATTCTCAAACAGGCTGTCCACAATTCCTTCACCAAAGTGGTGAGAGATCATGGACTCTTGGACGGCCCTGACCGTGGTCGCCACTGCCGTTCCGTAGCTTTCCCCATCTTTCTCCTCCCTCTCAAGTTCGAACATCTCGAAGCGATCCAATCGGAACGACCCCTCTCTCTCGATCTCGTCCTCCATTTCATCCTTGGACGGTGCATAGAAGTGCACATCATAGGAATCCAGCTTCTCCTCTTCCACTTCCCCCTGAAAGAATCAAGAAAAAATTGAGCTTGTCAAAAAACATGCGTTATTCCTGTCCAAAATCACCACCAAGCACACAGACTCTTTCTCTAAGCTTTTAACCGGCAAAATTATTTGTATACATAACTACTTTGGATAAGTCAAACATTACACATGGCAACGCCAGGATGTGGACGTAATCACGTCATTCAGACAACAAGAGGCGGAAAAAACGGACGGCCTAACAAACCAACCCATTCTTTCGAAAAAGTTTAAGCCATTACAAAACGGGCGAACCATGTATATTCATGCCGTATTACTTGACATAAAAAAAAAAAAAAAAAAAAAAGATCTCGAGGATCCCATGGGAATTGAGGTTACCTTTGCAACTAACATGGAGACGCTTCTTGTGAGAAGCTCCCAGAAGAAAGAGTTGCCTCTATCAACATGGTGTGGGCCCCTCCTGCCCAGCAAGATCAGCACCATTCTGCCTCCAGACACCAGCTCTTCAGATCTCAAGCGGAGGAATGATGTGAAGTCCTCTTGGAACTGCCGCAAGTAAGCCTCGGCTACACAGGGAGGGCTGGACTCAGAGATGTAGATAGCGCCCTTGTTGATTGGTTCTCTGTTCTCACCATAGAGTGCTGGAGGGACCTGAAGAAAAAGACAAGGGAGTTAGCCACTTTGTGAGGCTGAGTCCATCTACGATTGGTCAATTTCGGCATGCCTCATATTGATCTGATGATATGATGTTTTTTCATCATTTGCTGATAGTAAGTTAAGTACATTATGCCTTTAATATCCTAATAATGCCAATTTGAAGCTACAAAAAGATACAATTTGGGCTACCAAGCCCACAAGTATGTCCATTTCTTTCCGGGTGGTCCTTTTCATCCTTTAATTTGGTATAATTCTTCCGCTGAGTGGTTCATGTGTCTCAGCTCAATCAAGATGTAATGCTGTAAAATTTAAGATTCTCCTTGAAATAGTGTCAAAATGGGTGTTGTGACAAGTGAGGCTCTCACCAGTGACCCGAACAGGGCCAAAAAAAAAAAAGTGAGTGTGGGATAGAATCTCGTTACCCTTGACAGCCAGTGCAAACTGTAGGATGAATAGACAAAGTGCAAGCATTTGTTGGGAAAAAGCCTCCCATAAAAGGACCCAGGATGAGCTGCCATGTAAAGAGGAGGATGACATAGCCCGCCCTCTCTCCTTCTTGCCTCCCTGAGCTCTCTGTGGAAATCTGGCAAGGCCTTGAAGATGGAGTTGAAGTCATTGGTGGGGAGGTCATTGAGGTAGACCCTGAACTCTGGGGTTGGACTCGTGACCCTGTGGCTTGTCCCTTCCACTACCTCAATCACATCCCTGATGAGGGACAGTGTGTTGGGTCCTGAGGAACACCCCAAGTCAGCTATTCCAATGCTCTCTGGCATGAGACTCAGGTACACTTGTTGCACTGCTTCCATGGTTATGCTCTTCACCATATCAGATGCCTTCTTCTGTGGAGAGAGAAAGAGAAAGAGAGTCAGGAAAGTGAATAAAATCAAATCGTGAGGCATGAAAAAAATTTCCTGTTTTGCGAGAGAGAGAGACCTGAAGGGAAGAGTTCTTGGCATAGCTAGTGTTGCCAACACCTCCGGTCATGTGAAAGACCTTCTCCACATCCATGATCTGGTTGGGCAACCGAACAAAGAAAAAGTTCCTTCTCTTTGATTATCTGAAGAGAGCTTGAAGAATATATGGTGTCTTATGCGCATGCCCTCTGTACAGAGACAGAGAGAATAGTCGCAATGAGGCGGCCTTTTCACTTTTTTTAAATATATCTGTTTGGTTATCATGGTAGTTCAAGATGCATTTAAACTCCAGTGTCATGATGATTTTCGATGTTGATAGTAACTTCGTGGCAGGGGACCGTGAATGAGCCCTCTCTCTGATTCTTAAGCATGGCCCCTGTAAAATTAATGCTCCATTAGTGGGCAGCTCAATACACTTTTGTTACCATGATTAATGCACGACTTTGCTTTTGTGGGCTTCTTTTTCAGTTGTCAGCTTGGTTTGAGAAAGTAGAAACTCTGTACAAGTGAAGATCCGAGAGATTCTGAAAGCTTCCGGGACATGTCGGCTGGCTTCATGGAGAAAGTGGTCGTCTTCAGCTTTGATTACTGTAGCATGCCAGTGAGGATACCATGTATCTTCTCTATCGCAGGCCCACACTTATCTTAAAAGTATCACAAAGCGTTTAATTAGAAAATTCGAGTCAATAGAGTTTAGGAGAGCTCGTGCGAGGTCGCATAGATTGTTTTGGCGCGTGGTGTGGAGCTATCGGGTACGGGCAACTCGTCCCGTCCAAATTTGTTAGATACTCGAACCGGGGGGAAGAAAAAGCATTATAATTTGGAGGGTCTAATCGAAAAGCAGAGCGTGAAGCTAGCGCATGCAGAAAACTAGTGCATTATCGCCCATTATCTTGCTTTTGACAAATCGCCAAAACTCTGTGGCGTTTGAACAGTGCCATTCACTACCCCGAAGAATATGGATCTTTCTTCTTTTGACTTGAAGCCATTGGCCAATAGGGTGGTGGTGCGTTCAATTAGCTCCGTAGCAATTGCCTCCTGTCTTTTGCTGAAATGGGAGGTCTCATCATTGCTCCCACTCAGTGTGGGGATGCTATTTTTTGAGTCCATCAAATCAATGGTTACCCTGGCGTGGGGAAAAGAATCTGAACTCAGGATAAGAGGGGGACTCGCCGTCCACACAGAAAAATAACAATTTTTTTATTATAACCGATAAGTGACGGAATTAGACAATAATAATTGAATTTGATCAACAACTAAAGTCATTGATGAAAAAGCCAGTCAACAATTTGAAGAGCATCGATAGCCCACCAGGAGGTCATCGACAGTGAGCAATTGACACAAAAATGTAACTACTTAATAGTTATGTTTATTGTTGCTATTTTAGAATTTTGTAACTTCTTATAAACAAGCATAGTTGTAACTTCTTGTAATTGCAAATAGGATTAAGAAGTTATTGTTTTGAAAAAAGGATTATGAAGTTATCTTTTCAAATTCAATACACTTATAACCGTCGATTGTGGGCTATAAATATAGCAATTTTACTCTTTGTAAAAACCCCCTAATCAATCACAAAAGTCAATGTTCTTTGTAAATTTATCTATATCTTAATTTTCCGCAATTTAAATAGTGGGCCACACCTCCACTTTTCGTTTCTTTAAATTATTTGTCAATTTTATGTCCAAAATCAAGTAAAAATCTTTCATATTCTTCATCAATTTATTTATCCATCCATTAATACTTCGGAAGATACTTCATCAACATCTTTTGGTAAAACATTTTCTTGGCATGCCTAGTGGGAGACTATAGTGACAAGAACCGAATTCAACAAGAGTTCAATAATACTGCTAGTAACAATAATCTAGCACGACAATCAGGTGATGAAGTTGCCGCGCACTTCAACTCTTCCAACTGTTAACCAAGCAGCAAAAGAAAGACAACGCCAATGGGCAGACCTTCCTTGATGTCTCATTGTTGCAACAAATCCCCATATGTTGACCGCCATGAAGAGGTTATTTGAAGAGTAGCAGAATGATATGGCCAACTAGATTGTGAGCCACACCTTCTATGTAATCAAGCCTCGTCATAATGCTATGAATGTTGCTCTCTTGAGGTTCGGACCGTCCAATCAACCACCACTATTCAATCTAGTGGTAGTAGGTTACTTTCCTAATCCTTCTTCATTTATCGATGCTAATAGTGTTGGTCAAAACAACCACATTGGTGACAACAATTTGACAAATCAAACCAGTCGACAGGCTGGTCAATTGCCAAATATTGAAAATGTAAGCCAATGGCTTCATTGGTATCACCCAAAATGAATATTTCTATTAGGCCTAATGTGCCGATTAATGTAGACAAGTCGGCAATACTAACATCATTGCCTAAGGGGTTAAATGGTCAGGCAAATCCACAATTAAACCCAATATAATTTGTCAACGATTACGGTTAGACAGGGGTGTTATCATGCTTGATTATAGCAAACTATGTTTTGAATGGATCAATAATCAGCCTTTTCCAAGAGGTTTGAAAATGCTTGACTTTGCCATTTTTATTGACGAGGATGAACAATTGACCATGAACACATTGTTCGATGATGTGTTCCTAAAACTTACATTGTTTCTCGTCGTTGTCAAAAATTGCTTTTACTCGATACACTAGTCTACTAACTGATTCGGTGTGTAATTTGGTAGAGATGAAAGACAATTCTATTCTCAATTTTACAGAATGATTGCTAGACTCTATCGATACAATAATGAGTTAGCCGATTAGTTTGTTGCTCGATTTAAAAAGGTTAGCAATAAATACCTTACTTCACTCTCATAAAAAGAGTTCACGAATTTGGCTTTTGATGGATTGAAATTCAATCTAAGAGAAAAATTCGAAGGCCAAGACTTTGCTGATTAATTTCGGTTAGCAATGAGAATGTCTAAGTATGAGAGATTCTTAAAGCTAGAGATAAAAGGCCACTTGAAAACTTTGCACAAAATGTGGTTTTAATGAAAGACTATGATTCAAAATATGAATTTGACTCAAATGAAAACATTAAAATGGAGCAAGAATGATGTTCGACAAGCCTTATGGTTGTCGACCCTTAAATCTTGCCAGAATAAAAGAAAGCATAATGACTAAGGCTAAAGACATTTAAGTTTACTTGTTCGACAATAACAAGTTGGAAAAAATCTTTAATTTATTCTTAAAAGATAGCCCGATAAAATTAACGAGATGCCAATATATCCTAAGTAAAGAAGATTTAGTAATAAAAGATATTGCAAGTGGCACCATTCGTGGAGTCATAACATGGTTAATTGTATTGTTTTTAAGAAAGAGGCAATTTAGTAGGAAAAAAAATCAAAGCCGCTGTTGATCAAGGAGCATATGTTGACTCCTAATTATCTAATTTAAAAGAATTGAATGATCGATGAATAGTCAATTCTTTTAAAATGTGCATACAATGACATAAAGAAAAAACTAACTTTTTGTTATAATCGATTAATGATATACTTAGTCAATAATAGTAGAGTTTGGAGAACAACAAAGTCACCAATGAAAAAGATAGTCGCTAACTTGGAGAGCATGGACAACTTGTCAAGAGAGTCATCAACAATAGGTGATCGACACAAAAATGTAATTGCTAGGTAGTTATATTTACGGACACTATTTTAGGATTTTGTAACTTCTTGGGATAAGTGTTGTTATAACTTTCGGTAAGCATTAATAGGATTAGGAAGTTATCGTTTCGAATTCAATAACCACTTGTTGTTAGGAGAGGTGCAAGGTAGGCGGGCACCGGCACATTAAAATAAAGAACACATCCTCACAGCTCGCTGGGTTACCAAATAGGTAGAGGAGTCCCCTATAGGAAGGAAACTCCACTATCTTTATGACCAAGCCAAGGATGCAAGGTAGCCTTGGTTTACTCCTACATAAGAGGAATTGGAAATAGTTGTGTATTGGGGAATTGACATCTTCTAGTTTTCGCCAATGTGTCCATAACATTCTTTTGCTCTTATTAATGTATCGGTCCTCAGCCGCATCACGTGCTACGCCACTTGCGGGGATGGAACATTTAGGGGATGCATGATAAAAAAAATTTTTGTTCCAGAAATAGTTTTTCTATTTCAGAAACAATTCTGAAATAGAAATCCGTTTGGTAAAATTATTTCACTTTTCCATTTTTGAAATAGATTCTTGTTCCAAAAATAGTTTAGAGTAGAAATCATAAATAAAAATTTTCTATTTTTCTATTTCTGGAATAAAAATGAGAAATAAAAAAGTTTTTCATTGTTCATTGCTGTCGCTGGTCGCCGCCGCCACCACCGCCACTGGTCGCCGGCCACCGCCGCCGGCCGCCGTCGATCATCGGCCGCCCGCCGCTGGTTGCCAGCCGCCGCCGATTGTCGGCCGCTCGCCGGGTCGCCGGTTGCCCGCCTTCGGTCGTCGGTTGCCGCCCCGCCGGTCGCCGCCGCCACCGCCGCCACCGCCGTCGCCGGCCGAAAGAAAGAAATTTTGTGTCGTTATCAAACGAATTTATATTCTTAGAGTAAAAATTTTGTGTCGTTATCAAACGGTTATTTTTGCTTGGGCGCGCATGAAATCATTTACATTTCCAAAATAGATTTTTCTATTTCTAGTTCGGATGAGTTTCTAAGCAAAAATAACCGTTTGATAACGACACAAAATTTCTACTCTAAAAATAGAAATTTGTTTGATAACGACACAAAATTTCTTTCTTTCGGACGGCGGCCGGCGGCGGCGGCCGGCGATCGACGGCGGCGACCGCGGCGACCGGCGGTCGACGATCGGCAGCGACGGCGACGCAACCGGCGGCCAGCCGACTAGAGGCGACCGGTGGCGGCGGCGGCGATAAACGATGAAAATTTGTTTTATTTCGATTTCTAGTCCGCATCTATTTCTGAACAATAATCTATTTCAAAATAGAAAAGTGGAATAATTTTACCAAACGGATTTCTATTCCAAAATTGTTTCGGAATAGAAAAACAATTTCTGAAACAGAAATTATCGGCAATCATGCGCGCCCTTAGAAACTCTTATAGAAATAGAAATAGAAAAATTTATTTCTGTTCTATAAACTATTTCTGAAACAGAATGGTTTTCATGCGCGCCCTTAACGGCGAGTAATTTTGTCATTTTCTTGGATTATCATAAAAGTGAAAATAATTTCATCTTCTAGGTTTTTCTTTGGGATTAGGTCAAATAATTTTCAAGCACCAAAACCTACAGTGCAAAAAATACTTGGATTATATTGGGTAATGCAAAGCTGCTTTAAAAAATTTCTTCCCACCCCAGCTCTCTCAAGCCAAATTGTTCATGGGTGGGATCCTCACTCCCACTGAGATAGAAAGATTACACCGATCGATCATTTCACCACTTTCACCATCCATACTTTTCCCCTAAAAGATGTAATGTTGCTTGACACGTGTCAGTTGAGGGATGACTGAAAGTTTGACCATCTTTTTTCTTTTTTTCTTTTTTCTTTTTTGGCCTTTTATAAGTTGAGGCCTGAGGGGGGCCAGTTTGGGGGATGCATGAAGTGGCCATTTTTGCTTAACATGCATGAATCGAGTGCCGAACCTTTGGTCCCCTAAGTTTGGACCCTGTTAATGTCGTTTGGTGGGCTTTGAAAAGAATATCCATCCTTGTACCTATTGCCTGTTGGAGCATGCTTGTCAAGAAAGAGGGTAGGATGTGGGAAGATAGAGTTCCACTTTCTAGGTAAGTGATTTGAGCTTTATCTGTTTCGATTCCAAGCCGACATAGTCATCCATTTCTCCAAACCTCAGGTCTTCCTATTAGATTAGATCGCCATATGGTAGGTTTGATGCCGACTTTGGTCGGCCTCTTAGTTGATTCGAGTCACGGGTAGAAACCGGATCACATGTGTGCACTTTCTTAGAATCCCTGTACTTGTGATACCCAGCTGGGTCGAGGAGGGGCGAGCAGAGGTTGTTGCTCCCCTCGCGATGTTCTGCTATAGGGTTCAAGGCCTATTATGTTGAAAGATTATGGAGGTGGCTTTAATTGTCACGGCGTCCATTCGACAAAAATGGACTTTACTTATATCGTACACCCTTAAGATGGAAGATGAAATTTCTATCTTCGATCTGAGTCTATCTAAACCAGTTTTATGAGTCAAGCGATTATTAAACTATATGGGACTCCCTAAATCTAAGGATACAGATGAGTTCTATCCACTAATGGAGATGCGGAGGGAAAATACTAATAAAAAGTTTTAGACATGTATGAATGTCAATTCAGCTCTAAAACTTTTTAATATATTTAATTTAATCTTAAATATTTTGATAATTTGCCAATTTTGTCCTTTTGTCTAATTTTGACAGAAAATCACTAATATGGATGTCAGCCATTTTACGCGGCACCATTTTTACAATTTTTTAATATTTATATTTAATATTTTCTTTGTTTCTTTTTCTCAATTGTAGCTAGCAAAGGTCGTGGTCCTTGCTGGGACCAGCAAAGACCTAGGTGAGGGTCGTAACCCTGATCAACCACATTGAAAAGAGGGAAAAGAAAAGCTATAAAAATTATAAAAAATTAATAATTGTACATGTTGTAAAAATTAACAGGTTGAAGATTGAATTGGCATTTACATGACAGATTTATAATTTTTTTTTTTTGATAATTTTCCCAATACGGGTATGGCTTGATAAGTGAGTGCAAGAGCCCCATAGGAATTTCAAAATTGTTTTATGTTAAATGGTTTATTTCTTAACTAGTTGATTTATACTTATAAGAGGTTTTGACCCCCACTGATCAGAGTAAACTGCGAACTTTAATCTCTCACTGCTATATACCTCTTTTTTTTTTTTTTTTTCTGGTCAGATATATTCCTCAGTTTAAAAAGCTTACTTCAACGGAAATCCAAGTTTCAATTTCAACTCATGAAAGATGTGAAATCCCATATTGCTCACTCAACATGAATTTACATGTTAAATCTCTTTGCTGAGGATAATAAAATGTAATCATTCCATTCATTTTTTTTGCAAAGGTAATGCCAAAATTATTTTTGCAGTTACATTTTTATGTTTTTAATCTAGTTACGGTTTTCTTTCGTGGCTCATAAAAAGAAATATTCATATTTTAGACATGGGAAGAAAAACTAGATATTTGTTTACATTTCAAATAATTTAATTTCGTTATGTCACCGCACCCGGCGCTTCAACGCACACGCTCCAACTCCGTCCGTGTCCACAAACGACTCATCGACAAGGAAGTTTTTCACGTCACGAAGATTTGAAGTAAATTGCAGGTGGGCAACTACCTCACTTTGACTAAACCTTTAGGAGCTCCTGTCACATGTAGAACCATATTCAAAAGCCCCTGACCTCATCGTGTATGCAACATTGTTACAATATGAGATAGAAATAATTGCATAAATAATTTCTAAACATTGACTTGATATGTAATGTGATTTCTGGATTTTTAATTTATTCTATGCGATTCTTGGACTTTAGTAAATGTTTAGTTTAGAGTAAATGAAAATATTCAATGTTGTCTTTCTATTGATTTAAATTCAAAGGATATATAGTCTAGGAACTAAATTGAACATTTATAAAAAATCTAGGGACCGTAGTGAATAAATTAAAAATTCAAGGATCATATTGTATATTGGATTGAAGTTTAGAGACCACATTACATAGAGGGTCAGAGTTCAATGATTATTTGTGTCATTTTCTCTATGAACTAAGATAGTTACATCGCAATTCACACTCATGATCAATGACTTGATATCATTAATGAATTTGAATAACACTAGGTAAATTCTCCAAGTTTGATGTGATTTTTGTAAGCCAAGCCAATCTATCGGGGAACACATATTCTCCATCTTTCTTTGCTACGTATTTTACATTTTTAGTATTATTTACATTATTGGCAATAGTTATTCTCGGTATTCTTACTTTTAAAATATTCTCCATTTATATTTCATGTCCAAGAATCAATGAAGGATCCTTCAAAGCTTTGTTGATCGGATAAGTTCGCGTGATTCGAAAGGTGTTTCACCCTTTTGGTGGAACTAGTATAAAATAGGAGAGTTAAATTGCAACTGACGCCCACGATCAATAGCTTGATATAATTAATTATTTTGAATAATTCTAGGTAAGATTTTCATGCTATAGGGCAAATTTCCATTAGATTTTGAGACACAAGAAGACTCTTATTAGGTTTGGATATGACCACTCGTTCGGATATCGACTCGCCCATATACCACGTTATTGGTATATCTGTTTATCAATCCATTTACCAACACTGCTTTAGATGTTTTATTTGATTCTCACTTTATAGAATCGCCTAATGCGAATTCTACTTTATTGTAAGGTCCTAAATGCATCTAATTTTTTTCTTTCTCCATGATGTAATCGGAGGGAAGTTGAGGGTGGGAATGGAACTAATGATGCTGGTTGAGTGTTGAGTGGACTTTAAAGACTTTATAAGCGTTCATTAACAACTTAATGAATGTAGGCCGCACAGAGAGGAGCACCATACTGAAAATAATAATTATTTTGTACAAGGGAGAAGGCAGCGGTGTACCGTTGAAGAGTTTTATATAGTTATATATATTCAAGTTTAAGAAAAGAAAAATTCTTGACTGAACTTGATGGTGTGTGCACATGACTTCCATTTGCGCATCGTGCGTTTGATTAAAAACTCACCCTTTGAAACCCTTCGATTTCCATCTTATACAACTTTAAGACGAGGATGGTTCTACTATACCGTTAAAAAAATGTACTTTTCTTCATGCTGATATGATTCTGAAAGAGTATGGAAGCATTGGATAGGCGATTAGGTCACCAAATTTTCCCATAACTTACTGATAATTTATCGGCCCAACTTTTTTGAAAAGATTACAAATTGCTGGTTTTTCTTTGAGAACTAAAATTTATTAACTCATATATGGAATTTACCAATCTTTATTTAAGTGAGTTACTAACTTTTTTCCGATTAAAACACTAATGAATTTTGAGTCACCGACTCTTAGTTAAGTTACTTACCAACATTTATTTTATTTTATTTTATTAACATCTACCTACTTTTATTCATCTATCTTACAAATGCCTTAAGATATATTAAGGTCTTACATGGATTTAGCAAACCTAATTATTGTAACTTATTGGCTTTTCTTTCTCACAAGGTCACCAACTAGTTGTGGTTAAGTCTTATTTAACTTGCTTACTGACGTTTATTTGATTTATTTTTAAAATTTAACAACTTTTATTTGCATTAACTACCAATTTGTTACATTTACCAAATTTTTTGATAAATCACTAACCTTAATTGGGAGTAATTCACGACTTTTATCACAAAAAGTTACTGACAAATTTTGCGTTACGAAATTTTATTTGAATTAGTCACTAACTTTATTTTATTTTTTCAGGTTAATGACTTCTTTTATTGATGAAAGAATAATATTTTTCCTATAATCTACAAACTTTAAATTGCCTTTCTTACTTAAGTCTTAAATCTATCAAATATTATGTGAAATTACCAATATTTGTTTAAGTGACACTTTCATACCATTAATTATCAACGACTTTTGGATGACCAACTCTCATTTAAGTTGCTTATGGCTAAACTTTAATTGTTTTTTTTTTTATTTACTACTTCTCTTTGAGTTATTACTTTTATTAACCTTACATGCTAACTTTTAAATTTACCAATTCTTTATACATATTACTAACCTCAACTAAAGTGATTACCAACTTCTCTTCAAGTATCATACCAATTGCTTTTGTATTACTAACTTTTATTTGAGTTAGTTACTGAAATCATTTGCCTTTTAGTCGTATGAACTACAAACCTTTCTCCAGTAAAATTACCAGCACTCATTTGAGTTGCATACCATATTTATTATTTTTTTTTAAATTTTACTAACTTTTCTAATGAGTTACCATATTTATTTGCCTTGCTTATCAACTCTTATAAGTTTTTGATTACTCCAACACTTATAAATATTACCAGTACAGAAAAAAATTCTGTATTTGTGGGCACAGAATAGTTCTGCCTCTCAGTTTTTTTTTTTTTTTTTTTTTTTTTTTTTTTGAGAGAGGGTTTATTTGGCTTTCAGATTTTATTTAAGCATTCGAGTTTGAAAAGGAAACTTAACTTTATATAATATTAAGTATCTCAAAATTGGAAAATTGTAAATATATATTACAATAGTTTAAATCACCTCAAATTTTTTACTCATTTGGAGAAAAATCCTTAAGAAGTATTTTGGTTTTGCTAATGGGTCCACAAAACCAAAAAGAAAAGAAAAGACATTCTACCTCTATATTTCCATGTGGTTGTGGCACGCTAAGAGGGAATCTGACTAAAGGAAGAGTTTTGAAAAGTCATGCCTCAGATTAGTTGAGATTATCGTGACTTCGTGTATTACACTATGTCAATCATGCAAAGGCCCAACCAAACAAGAGGCGTGATTGCAATCTGCAACCACTTATCTAACAAACTGAAGATCCAGATGCAATTAACCCTCAGATTTTCTACATGGAGTTACACTATGGTCTTTTTAAGGTGCTTTGGTGACCATGTATTGTCTCATAAGTGGGTGTTGGCTGACTTTAATGAGCCAATGAGATTCTTCTCTTTGGCATTGAAACGTATACCTAGCAGGCCGCAGTCATCATGGTAACTAATTTAGGTGTGCTTTGACACTTACACATACGGAAAAAGAGAGAAATATGTCAATCCCTAGCTAGGGTTGGTGCAACTTTCGTACGTTTATAGGGGTAAAAAAAAAAAAAAAAAAAACTTGCGATCTAATTTGACACGACTCAGTTTAAGGAATTCTTTACCCCCTAATTAGCATACGAAATTGCATGCGGTCCGTAATCGTTGCTCATCAGCGATCACAGGTCGTGACCAATGAGCGATCGATGCAGAGATGATCAATGACTGTAGGTCACATGAGATTCTGTACACGGGTCTTTGTGAACCTCTTTGTGTGGAGCAGTACCGCTCTTAGGACTTAACTCCAATTCAACAGGTGGCGAGTTCATATGGTGGTTGACCAGGCTCCCAATCGACAAGCACATAAATCCAACTTCGCAACATTGGAGAAGATGTCATATGGCACGGGGATGAGGGGTTGGAATCCCAAGGCTTTGTGGGGGGGCGCTTTCATTGACATAAGATTTGCCAAAATATGATTATAAAAAGATTGCCATTCTATGACTAAATGACAAGGGAGTTGAACCACTTTGAATTTAGATCCTTCAAACCCTAATGCCGGTGCTCAGATTCTCTCCTTAAAAACCGTCTCCAGCTGATGCCAAGATCGAGAGCTCTAAGATTGTAATCGAAGTGGGAGAGGGAACACTGTATCCGTTCCTTAATTATGGTGAAGAAGACAGCCTTGAAGGTTAGTATCCCATGCGAGAAATGCAAGAAGAAGCTCCTCAAAGCAGTCTCTACATTAGAAGGTAAGTTACAAGCTTCCCATCTCATGCACCTTCTTGCCCTGATTTCTTTTTGTCTGCCTGTTTAATTGCAGAACAGTTTCCATTCCACTGCATTTTGGAATTTGAATGTATGTTAGAGTCGAGAAAATGCTCGCTTTTCCTGTTAATTTTCCCATCCCGTCTCCACATCATTATTTGATACTATGCTCCTGAAACATGAAGGAACTGAATCTTGAGCCTCCAATTGTGATTTCATTTCGCATATTTGGTCTAGATTATGATTGATGGTTAAACGGGTTGCTAATTTGTGAATGCAGGGGTAGACAAAATCGAAGTGGACTCCTCCAAGGGAATGTTGACGGTGACGGGCGACGTGGACCCTTACGACGTCATACTCCAGGCAAGAAAAGCGGGCAAATACGCTGAGGTCGTGAGCATTGGGCCTCCTCCTCCGCCGCCTAAGCAAGGAGGCCAGAAGAAGCAAGAAGAGAAGAAGCCCGCGGAGAAGAAGCCCGAGGAGAAGAAGCCCGAGGCGACGGCGACCCATATGGGCCATATCCACAGGCCCTACGATTGCCCCATCTGCTGGCAAATGGCGATCGTCCATGCGCCGAGATGGGAAGAGCCCGATCCGTCCTGCTCCATCATGTGACATCCCATCTGCACTAGGGAATCTGCCAAGATCTAGATTTGGTAGATGGGAGATAGCAGTCATTTAGCCACATTACTCTTACTTTCTTAGCAACATGCGCTTTTCTTCCTTATGATCATATAATTGGAATCCAAGCGAATTTAGTTTCAGACGGCCCCCAAATCTTATTTAAAAAAGGAATGGATTGTAAAATAATGAAGTTAAGAAGTAGGGCTCATCATGGTTGCAGTTCAGCTATACTCCAGCTCATAAATCGAATAATATAAAAATCGATTTTGAGTTAGTTGCATACGAGATGAAATTCGTAGTTCACATCCAGTCTTGATTACATCGACCTAGCCAATTTAAGTTAGTCATATACAATCAACTGGTCATGCCGTGTCTTGTCTTGTGGTCAAATTTTGCTTTGGGTTTCTCAACGCTTGGGAGAGCTTGAGTGATGGATCTGCTAATTCACCAAGCATTTATATGTACCATTCTTTTTCCGTGGACCAAAACAAGAGTGGTTTTTCAATTCCCTTGCGAATGCGTGTTTGGTAAAAATTAAAAAAAAATTAAAATATTATTAAAATTTGTACATGTCCGCGCCGTTGGTAAGCCGTCAATCCTATGTGGTATTATTGACATCTATGTTAGCATTTTCTGGTCAAAATTAACCAGATGAATTCAATTGACAAAAGGTAAAAATATTTAGTACTGAATTGGTAAAATTAAGAGATTTCAGACTGAATTAATAAAAGTACAATAGATTTATGACTTTTTGGACAATTATCCTGGAAAACTTTTGGGAGTTGTATTTTTGGGTATGAGTTGAGGAAGTTGTGTATATCGTTGGAGATATATATGTTGATATTATGTTATTGGTTATGCTTGAGGCTATGCCTTTCGTGTGGAAGGATGGTCATGTCATCCTCATTTTTTATACTTTTTAGGGTGTGACACTATAGAACGCATTCACTTATATATGTGGTGTCTCCTTCAAATCCAACTTTCGTGTGGAAGGATGGTCATGTCATCCTCATTTCTTATAACTCTCAGGGTGTGACACTATAGAACGCATTCACTTATATATGGTGTGTCTCCTTCAAATCCAACTAAAATGTTTGGTTTATTTTGGCTATCTAATAATCTTTTCAATTTGGTTCGGCTTACGCCTTACGGTCCAAAAAAGACTTGCAAATCAAAATATTTGATTCGGTTCAAAACTCACCCTGAGCTTATCTTGAGCATTTGGGTTCACATCTAGGAACTTGACAATCCATCATGGCAGCAAGAATGGTGGTTTACAAACTATTCATTTTTCACGAAACAAATAAAGCCTAAGGTCTTACATAAATTTAGCAAACTTTTTTTTTTTTGTTAAGTTATCGATTTTTCTCTCATAAGGTCACCAACTAGTTTTGGTTAAGTATTATTTAACTTGCTTAATGACATTTATTTGATTTATTTTTAAATTCAACAATTTTTAATTGTATTACCTACCAAGCGTTACATTGACCAACTTTTTTGGTAAATTACTAACCTTAACGGGAGTGATTACTAACTTTTATTAGGATAAGTTACCAACAAATTTTGCGACACCACCTCTTATTTGAATTAATTATTAACGTTCATTTGTGTTTTTTTTTTTTTATAAATCAACTTCTCTTATTTTGGATAAAAGAATAATATTTTTCTCATAATCTACAAATTTAAATTCACCTTTCTTACAAAAGTCTTAAATTTATCATATAATAGATAAAATTATCAATATTTGTTTAAGTGAAAAATTTTACACCATTAATTACCAACCAGTTTTGGGTTACCAAATCCCTTGTAAGTCACTTATACCCAACTGTTATTTGTTTCTATTAATTTACTAACTCTTTTTAGCTGTTACTTTTAACCTTACTTGCCAACTTTTTAAATTTACCAACTCTTTCTAAATATTGTGATAATAAAAAACTCTTCTTAGGTATTACCAACCTCAACTAAAGTGAACTTTCTCCAATTACCATACAAACTGCTTTTGTAATACTAACTCTTATTTGAGTTACTTTTTGAAATTAGTTACCTTTACTAGCGTGACATACAAATTTTTCTCAAGTTAAATTTCCAATTGGATATCATGATTTATTTCTTTTTCTTAATTTTACTAACCTCATTAATCAGTTACCACTTTTATTTTCCTTATCAACTCTTATAAGTTTTTTTCTTTTTTTTGTCAGTCCTACTCAGTCATACTCTATTTTTACGCTAACACTCACGCTCAAACTTTTGTCATACCTTTTGTAGGGCGTGGCAGTCGAAACCCACTCCTGAAACTTACGCGTCCCCACCCCATCCCCCTAAGAAGGTGGGGATTTGAACTCCTTACCTCCCGTTCTATGTTGGAAGGGTGGTCACTGGGGCGAATCCCAGTGATTTTCAATTATTCCAACCAGTATAAATATTACCAATACGGAGAAAAATCTGTATTTGTGGGCACAATATAAATCTGCCTTCCAAAATTTTATTAGGGTGTTTATTTGGCCTTTAAATTTTCTTCAATCTTAGTTTAAAAATGAGAACTTTTATAATATTAAAAGACTCAAAATCAGAAAATTATATATATATATATATATATATATATATATATATCTTACAAGATTTTAAATCACCTCAAAATATTTACTCATTTGGAGAAAAATTCTTATTAAGTATTTTAGTTTCGCTAATGGGCCAACAACCAAACGAGAAGAATCCAATAAAAAAAAAAAAAAAAAAAAGAAAATACATTTTATGCCTTTAGATCATCATGTGCCCACGTGAAGAGGAAATCCGACTAAAAAAGAATTTTTAATTTCATACATAAGATTAGTTGAGATTATATCTCACGGACTTTGTGTATTATAGTACGTCAATCATGCAGATGATGCATACCCAACCAAACATCAGGCGTGATTGCAATTTACAACCACCTATCTAACAAACTGAAGATCCGTATGCAACTAAACCTCCGATTTTCTTCATGGAGTTATCGAAGGAGTCTTTTCAGATGCTCTAGTGACCATTGATCATCTCATAGGTAGGTCTTGGTTGACTTTAATGAGCCAATGAGATTCTTCTCTTTGGCATTCGAACTTACACCAAGTAGCCATCATGATAACTAATTTAGTTGTGCTTTTACACATATACATATGATAAGTTAGAGACAGAATATGTCGATTTCCTCATATCTGAACATGTTGACATCCATTCCCTATTTGCTAGGGTTGGTGCAACTTCCATATCTTTATGTGGGTAAAAGCACCAACACCAAGCCCATTTAATAAATTCTATCCACCCTATTTAGCATATAAAATCGCATACGGTCTGGAATCATCCCTCGTCTTTGATCATGGGTTGTGACCAATGAGCAATCGATGCATAGTTGATTAATGGCCATAGGTCACATAAGATTCTTTACCCGGGTCTTCGTGAACTTTATGTATGAAGCGGTATTACTCCTTGGAACTCAAATCCAGTTCAACAGGTGGTGAATTCGTATGGTGGTTGACCAAGCTCGCAATGGACCCAAGCACAAAAATCCAACTTCGCAACATTGGGGAAGGTGTCAACATGGTATGAGGGGGTTGGAGTCCAAAGGCTTTGTTTTGTTTTTTGTTTTTTTTTTTTTTTTTTTTTTTTTGTTGGGAGGGGGGGTTTCATTGACATAAGATTTGCCAAAATAAGGTTATAAAAAGATTGCAATTCTATGACTATATGACAAGGGAGTTGAACCACTTTGAATTTAGATCCTCAAACCCTCAAGCCGGTCCTCAGGTTCTCTCCTTAAAATCATCCCCAGCTGATGCCAAGTTTGAGAGCTCTTAAGATTGTAATCGAAGAGAGAGAGAGAGAACATCGTATCAGTTCCTCTATTATGGTGAAGAAGACGGTCTTGAAAGTCAGTATCCCTTGCGAGAAATGCAAGAAGAAGCTCCTCAAATCAGTGTCCACATTAGAAGGTAAGTCACAAGCTCCCCCATCCCATGCACCTTCTTGCCCTAATTTCTTTTTGTCTGCTTATTTAATTGCAGAACTGTTTCTCTTCCAATGCACTTCGGAATTTGAATGTATGTCAGAAGTCGAGAAAATGCTCGCTTTTCCTGTTCATTTTCGCATCCCATCTCCACGTCGTTATCTGGTACTATGCTCCCGAAACGTGAAGGAACTGAATCTTGAGTCTCTAATCGCGATTTCACCTGGCAAATTTGGTCTAGATTATGATTGATGGTTAAATGGATTGCTAATTCGTGAATGCAGGGGTCGATAAAATCGAAGTGGACTCCTCGAAGGAAACGTTGACGGTGACAGGCGACGTGGACCCATACGATGTCATACATCAGGCGAGGAAAGCCGGCAAATATGCCGAGGTCGTGAGCATCGGGCCTCCTCCTCCGCCGCCTAAGCAAGACGGGCAGAAGAAGCAGGAAGAGAAGAAGCCTGAGGAGAAGAAGCCCGAGACGAAGGCGACCCATATCCACCCCCACTGCGATTGCCCGATTTGCTGGCAAACGGCGGTCGTCTACGCACCGAGATGGGAAGAGCCCGAACCGTCTTGCTCCATCATGTGACATCCTATCTGCATTAGGGGATCTGTCAAGATTTATTAGATTTGGTAGATGGGGGATAAGAGTCATTGGCCACGTTATTCTTACATTCTCAGCAACATGCGTTTGTCTTCCTTGTGATCATACAGTTGGAATCCAATTAAATTTAGTTTCGGATGATCCCCAAATCTTATTTAAAAAAAAGAATAAATTGTAGAATAATGAAATAAAGATAGGGTGCATCATGTTTGCAGTTCAGCTATGCTCCAGCTAATTAGTCGGATAATATATAAATCTCTTTGAGTCAACGGCACATGAGATGAAATTAGTACTTCATGTCCATCTCAATTACATCTGTCGACCTACCCAATTTGACTAACTGAGCCCTTATCTTGTGGTCCATTGTGTCCAATTTAGGTCTCTACTCGCTTAATAGAGCTTGAGTGATGGATCTGCTCATTCACTAAGCATTTATATGTACCATTCTTTTTTTCATGGAGGAAAAAACAAGAGCGGTTTAATTTCTTGAATGTGTGCTTGCTAAGTGAAAATCACTAAATATTTAGGAATATTTAACCATACACCACCAGCGCATAGAAAAATTTACAGGAGGGTTTCATTCGCCTTTGCAATGAGGATTGCGATTATTTACTCTCTTAAATCAACATCGTATAAAGTCCCTTGTGTACTATTCTTTGTCGCACCGTCATGGTATTCTATATTTACTTAAATATCTAACTAGTAAAAAAGTAATGGAAGTGCTTTATGTTTCGACAAAGTTACAGGAGAGGCTGTTCTTTTAGTTTTCCCAGCGCCGTTGTTTTCATTAGGAATGAAAATAATATATATTAGATTTAGAGTAACTTTTTGACTTCATTTACCTTGTTTTCAGTTTATTGGTATTATAAATTCGTAGGTTGTATAACTAAGATAAATATAGATCAGTTAGAAATAGCAAAATCAGCAAATTCATAACATTAAAAGAGTACCCTGAATTTTAAGCAATACTATAACTATGTATTGGGCGTAAGAAAATTTTAGTTGCCTATAGACAAGCAAAAATCTCTATGACGCTAATAGCTCTTGTAACATGTTAGGATGGTAACCAAAATTGATTGTAACAACGGGTGACTACCGTTGAATTTATTATTTCATTCTTCATAAATATTTCAAAAGAACCTAAGAGAAAGAAATTTATGACATGATTAGAGAAACTTTTATCATTTACTTTTTACTGAATTTAAATATTTAGACGGATGCCTTTTATTTATTATCTTGAATAGAAGAACCGGAGACTTTCATAATATACAAATGTTGACATCCATATTCACACGTAATATCTTCTATGTTTTAGGAATTTGAATAATATTTGAAATTTTGGCAGGAAATTAAGAAAATACTTTTTCCCTTTGCTTTAGTGTAAACGAGCACATTCCTCGAGTTCTTTAATAGAAAATATCCGTAATGATTTCTTCTGTCAACCTAAAAATATATATAAATCAGAATTGTATTATTTGATATTGAAAAACAATTTTTTAAGATAGTTATCTAAATGGTAGTTATATAGAATATACCTTTTTTTTTTTTTTACTTTTGAAAATGCAATTAAGGCTTGTGCTTTTTCCATTCCTTTTTGCTTCTCACATTCTCTATCATCTTAAATTAACTACAATATCCCTTGCATACCCTAGATATAAGATTATTATTTCTTTTATACTTTTTTTTCCTATTTCTTTTGAAATAACGAATTTAGAATTGACGAATAATATGCTTTTGCAAATTGAATCGATTATCTAACAATGCAATTGCAACTGTCATAATTTTCTTGTTAACGACTCATTATTCCATGTAATCAAGGTAAACATAATATTCTATATAATGTTTTAAAGAGCATTTTCTTTTAAATTTGCATGATAATATTGGATGTTTGGGATTTTTAATATAGTTAATTTTGTCATACTTTTAAATATTTTGAGACTATCTTTTTATAAAATCATGCAGTGATGGCATGAAAAATAAATAAAAGTTGGAATATTACATTCGCCAAATAAAAAAAAAAAGGCGAAGTAGTTAAAATACATGGATTATAACAAAATCCCACATTAGAATTATAATTAAGCTGGACGCATTCATTAAAATTAGTAGATGATTTTCTCACTTTTACTTGTGCTTTGGTTATTTTTAGAATAATGTTTTCCTTGTAAACAAAAAGTAGAACTATATAGCTCATTAACATGATAATTTATTAGTTATCTGTCAAATAAAGTATTATTTTGAAAATGAGAGATGCCAATTTCATTTGAAACAAGAGAAAAACCAAAAAGAAAAATGAAAGCCAAAAGAGAACCAAAAAAATAAAAGCTAAAAAAAATAGATAGGAGTAAACCCCATTTGACCTTCTTAATAATTTATTTTTAAGGTTTTGTTCGTTTTACTAAAATATGATGTTTTTTTAAATGCTTTTTAGGGAAGCCATTTTTTAGAAAAATGACAATATTTTTCAGTATTTGATTGAAACTTAAAAATGAATTAAATTATATATTCTCCCCTTTGGTATCTCATTTTTTTGGGAGAAAATCAATTACAAAATTAATTTTTTAATTATTCTTATTTTTACACTATTTTGCTTATTTTTCCTTTTCTTCTTCCTTGTTGAGTCACTGGCCATTGACCACAAGCGAGGTGAAGCTCACTTGAGGCCAATGAATTGGGCGAGATAACCTTGCCAATCTCTTGTAACCTCAAGCCTTAACACAAGTTGGTGAGGGTTGAGCTCATTTGTAGCTGATTGACGATGTCACTATGGCCGACTATTGGCCAAGGAATAAGAAAAGTAAAAGGAACAAAAGGAGAAAAATAAAAGAAAATATTTAAAATAATTAAAAACTCAATTTTTTACAAAAATAAAAATAAAAATAAAAGATGTCCGATGAAAAAAAGTGCCTAGAGTAGAATTGAGTGGAGGAGAGTGAAAGATATTCTTCATTTTCTGAAAAGCGAAAAACATTTTCCTTAATTTTAAAGGTACTTTTTTCTATTAATGGAAAATGTTATTTTAGAATTTTTTTTTTTGTGTAAATCAAATGCTGAAACATATAGAAAAATATTTTCTTAAAAGTTATTTTTCAAAAAACGGACGGATTTTCTGGATTTGAAGCTAAAGAAAAATGAAAATTACCAAAAAAAAAAAAAAAAAAAGCGTGGAAAACGTGTAAGGACGATCGTCCCTCTCTATATTCCTACTCATGATTTCACTCTCCTGTCTTCACCATTTCTTCAGCCAACCGCTTCCGCCGCAACGGAGTCAACCACCCACCCATCGCCAACAACCGCTTCCTTCTTCGCATCCCTCCTCGCTCCCCCGGCCAAACTCGAGCTCCCTCCGGCCGCCGTCTCCAATCGCCGCGAGATATAGAGGACACAATGGCAGCGGCTCCACTGCGGGTCTTCTGCATCGGGACGGCCGACACGAAGCTCGACGAGCTCTGCTTCCTCGCCTCTTCCGTCAAATCGCACGTCGCCGCCTTTGCCGCCGGCTCTCGCTCTCCGGTACGTTCGCTTCCCCGCTTGAATCTGAACGGCGTTCACATTGTTCGGAGAGGACTTGATCCGGCGAAACGTAGATATCTTCCTTTGAGATGATAATGCTTCTGCACTCCGTTGCGATTAGCCTGCCGAGTTTGATTTGGCTTTTGAGTATTGCAATTGTGTCAAACGACAGGTAGAAGTAGCCGTTGTCGATGTATAGGCCGGTCCGGATGAGATTCAAATTGTCGAAGGCCTGATGTTTACCTCTCGAAAAGAGCTGCTCTCTCAGTACTTCGAATTCAGTGACCAAGAGCCGCAGAAACTTCCGGACGACAGAGGCGAGGCGGTCTCGTTAATGAGCAAAGCGCTGGAGATTTACCTGAATCGGATTCTAGCTGGAGCTATCGGACTCGGAGGAAGCGGAGGCACCTCTCTGATATCAGCAGCATTTAAAGCTCTTCCACTGGGTTTGCCCAAGGTAATTGTTTCGACTGTGGCTAGCGGACGAACGGAGCCTTACATTGGATCGACAGATACGGTGCTATTTCCTTCTGTAGTGGATGTGTGTGGGATCGATAGCGTGAGTAGGATGGTGTTTTCCAATGCTGCGGCTGCTTTTGCTGGAATGGTGATCGGGTGGATTGATAGGTGCAGGGAGAAAATAAGGCGGATGCGAAGTCAACTGTGGGTATTACTATGTTTGGGGTTACGACTCCGTGCGTGAATGCTGTGGTGGAGAGGTTAAGTAAGAATGGTTACGAGACTTTGGTTTTCCATGCCACAGGCATCGAAGGCAGGGCCATGGAGTCTTTGGTTAGAGAAGGATTCATACAGGTATGTTCGATTTTGTGATGTGCTTTTTGATCGGTGATATATGTGTTTCCCAGACTTGTCTTCCACATTTGTTTTAAGGGTTCGATTGTCTATCGGATCCGGTTTTTGGGAATCCGTTATTCCCAACATTTGTGATCGCCGATCGCAGAGAAAGTAGGCATTATAACTTCACTTTTGCGACACTCATAGTTCACCGCATGAGTTACGTCTGCCCTTGTCCGAATTTCTAGCCACAGTCCCTCTTGGTTTGGATGGCATTCGACTACATCACTTGCATATGCTTTTGAAAAAGTGCGTCGCTTATTAGAATTATGCATTCGCAAGTAAGTTCTATACCTTAGACAAAACTGCTTAGGTCTAATCCACTGTTATTACGAACAAGATTTACAACCAACATGAATATGCTTCTGTAACATAAGACTAAACTAACAGGGGAAAACAAGAGGAGCAACAAACAATGAAGCAATATCACACCCTCAAGATTGCTGTACACAATGTCGAAATTTGCTGCTCAGAAGAACTGGAAAAGATGCAACAAACTGACGATGAGCTCAAAATCGAGGTGTATCCAACTAGTGCGTGACTGGGGGAACTGTTCTGAACTCCGAGAGGCTATTCAGCAGGTGGTGCGACGCCTTGTCGAAATTAACAAATCCCATGTGTTGGACACAAATTGCGTAACCCCAAAATCTCCATAACCAGAACAAGAACATGCAATTATAAATAGAAAGATTGACGCACCTGTTTTAGAATTCATCGTTCTTGAAGCGGAAACACAATGTTCCTTGCGCAAATCCTTCTCCTCTATTGCCCTTCGAATCACTGGCTCAATGAGGCGGCCCTTCACGATTAGCATTAGAATAACGCCCCTTAGGTGAGGATATGTGAGAATTAGGGTTAGAGGAGAGACTTGAGCACTATTTATAGAATTTCCAGCCAGTCCCCCTCATCACGGGCCAGGCTCAACTCGGCCCACACTAGCCAGCCCTATATTAGACTAATTAAAAAACCTTCTATCTCACCTTAGACCAAACCCCGTAAAACGATAAACGTTAAATGGTAAATAACAACGTCAATTAATTTAGTCCACATTAAGGAAAACTCTTACATTCTCCCACTTGGACTATATTAATTGAAATTGTATTGTATGTGCACACATTGGTCTAGAGATAATTCTTAATAGTCAATCATATCCAATAAAGTCTCCAACACCGAATCATGTCGATAACTGCATGTATACATACAGAGCCTTCCATGGTCACAAGTGCTTTTAACTTTATTGGTATGGATTCAATATGGTAGTGTGGCAAATAGCTAACATCTCTCATAGAGAGATCCATTTGTCAGTCATCATTCTCTTACCTTAGGCGATACAAAAGCTTGTGCCACAAGAGAATGAATTTATGGTTCCAATGAACTTACATATGTCTTGTCCTTATGGTTAACCTTTTTTTATGTATCACAAGACATATGCACAAGGTTAATAACCGAATGCCCCTAGCCTTCACTCAAGGTTTAAGCAATACATTGAGACTTTATCAATATGTATTCAACATAACAACATATTCAAAAATATCTTATTGAATGCAAAAGTTGATACATATCAAACCGTTACTAAATGTAACGAGTTACAGATGTGAACTTTATCAGAATAAAGCCAAAATAGCTCCCACTAAACAACAGTATCCGAAGATACTCCTAGGCCCATGTTAATGACATGTCACTCAAATACACATGGGCGTAGGCCTTTAGTTAGTGGGTCTGCAATCACATCATCTGTGAAAATATGTTATATTATAAGTCACCTTTCTGTACCGTTTCTTTATGATCAAAAATATTTGACCGCCATATATTTAGACCCCTTGAGACATTTGTTATTAATAAAAATACAACAAATGTATTGTCTCAACTCAACCGTATGGATCTATCCACAAAGTCAAAACGGTCAACTCCTTCATAAGATTCCGAAACATAATAGCTCAAGTAACAGCCTAAAAGGATGTTACAAACTCTACTTACATAGTAGACATAGAACTTTATTTACCGCACTGCACTTCCTGCTAACATAAATATGTATCATGTTATTGATATTACATCATCCTAACAGCCAACAAAGTTAACATCTAAATACCCTACTAACTGCAAGAATTAAACTTGTCTGTAAATTAACATATAATCTCTTGTTTTTTTAAAGTACCTTAAAACCTCCTTGGCAACAACCCAGTGATCATGACCATCGGTCGTGACGATCTAAATGTACTTCTTGGGGGGGTTCTCCTTCATGATGACAGGATTGACCGTCCCGATGTTAGCCAAAGGAATCATAACCTGTTTGAAACACGAGCGATTAAATATCAGTGAGGACGACACACTCTTATCAAAATCTGTTACAGCAAACGAATTCATCTTGAATGTTTGATGATTTTGATCTTGTAGATATCAAACCGTTGTTACCTTGTAGTAGCTCCAAGCCTCCTGACCCAACGGCACAATGAAGGTCAGGGGATGGTCGCTGCAGAATGCCACGCGAACGGTGGACAAGTACAGCTTTCCCGTGACGGGGCCTGTCGATGTCGAGAGGTAACATAGGACAATCAACGTCCACATCAATGATTTTCGATTAAAATTGATCGGCTGGACTCATTTGGTAAAAGGTGAAAATATTTAAAACTCAATTGGCACAATTAAAATATTTTAAATTAAATTGGTAAAAGTGCAATAATTTTAGAATTTTTTGGATAATTTTCTTGAATATGTTGTAACTATCCATTAATTGAGAACTTTTCTAAAGTTCCTGATGCATAGACTAGAAGACATTAGATAGCAATTAAGCTATATCCATTCGAGTGGCTCACGTGCTTGTTCGTGTGTGTGTTCATTCGAAGGCATCTTCAGTCTATCATCGAAGACATAGTACGGTTAGCACCAAGTATACTGTGTGATTATGTTGTAATTGGTTCTTTTGCCTCCATTCTCTCCTTTGTCTCCCAGCTCCCAGCTCGATACAAAGTACAAGTTAGGCCTCACAATAAGCATACATTCGAGGACATCAGAAATGAAAGAGTAACTACATTAAAGTCGAAAATGAAGGAGAATTAAACCTAGATTTGTCGAGTTGGTTAGAACTCAGCACCATACTACGTCTATGGAAGCATGACGTGATCTTTTGATGGCAATAGGACTGGGGACAGCTCTAAGGTTCTCGAATCCGATTGGGATTTGTCGAGTAAATCCAAATACTCGAATCCGTGTAAGAAAAAGAAGTGAAAAGAAAAATATCCATTGAAACGATTTGTTTCTTTTTTCATCCGGAACAGATCTGTGATTTCATTTCGCAAATTTGGTCTAGATTATGGTTGATGGTTAAACGGGTTGCTAATCTGTGAATGCAGGGGTAGATAAAATCGAAGTGGACTCCTCCAAGGGAATGTTGACGGTGACGGGCGACGTGGACCCTTACGACTTCATACTCCAGGCAAGAAAAGCGGGCAAATTCGCTGAGGTCGTGAGCATTGGGCCTCCTCCTCCGCCGCCTAAGCAAGACGGCCAGAAGAAGCAAGAAGAGAAGAAGCCTGCGGAGAAGAAGCCCGAGGAGAAGAAGCCCGAGGTGACGGCGACCCATATGGGCCATATCCACAGGCCCTACGATTGCCCCATCTGCTGGCAAATGGCGATCGTCCATGCGCCGAGATGGGAAGAGCCCGATCCGTCCTGCTCCATCATGTGACATCCCATCTGCACTAGGGAATCTGCCAAGATCTAGATTTGGTAGATGGGAGATAGCAGCCATTTAGCCACATTACTCTTACTTTCTGAGCAACATGCGCTTTTCTTCCTTATGATCATATAATTGGAATCCAATCAAATTTAGTTTCAGACGGCCCCCAAATCTTATTTAAAAAAAGAATGGATTGTAAAATAATGAAGTTAAGAAATAGGGCTCGTCATGGTTGCAGTTTAGCTATACTCCAGCTCATAAATCGAATAATATAAAAATCAATTTTGAGTTAGCTGCATACGAGATGAAATTCGTAGTTCACATCCAGCGTTGATTACATCGACCCGGGCAATTTAAGTTAGTCATATACAATCAACTGGTCATGCCGTGTCTTGTCTTGTGGTCAAATTTTGCTTTGGGTTTCTACACGCCTGGGAGAGCTTGAGTGATGGATCTGCTAATTCACCAAGCATTTATATGTACCATTCTTTTTTCGTGGACCAAAACAAGAGTGGTTTTTCAATTCCCTTGTGAATGCGTGTTTGGTAAAAATTTAAAAAATATTAAAATATTATTAAAATTTATACATGTCAGCGCCGTTGGTAAGCTGTCGGTCCTACGTGGCATTAGCGACATCTATGTAAGCATTTTCTAGCCAAAATTGACCAGATGAATTCAATTGACAAAAAGTAAAAAGATTTAGTACTGAATTGGCAAATTTAAGAGATTTTGGACTGAATTAATAAAAGTACAATATATTTATGACTTTTTGGAGAATTATCTCGAGAAACTTTTGGGAGTTGTATTTTTGGGTATGGGTTGAGGAAGTTGTGTATATCATTGGAGACATATACTTTGATATCATGTTATTGGTTATGTTTGAGGCTATGCCTTTCGTGTGGAAGGATGGTCATGTTATCCTCATTTCTTATACTTTTCAGGGTGCGACACTTAAAGAATGCGTTCACTTATATCTGCGGTGTTTCCTTCGGTTCCAACTAAAATGTTTGGTTTATTATGGCTATCTAATAATCTTTTCAATTTGGTTCGGCTTACAGTCCAAAAAAGATTTGCAAATCAACGTATTTGATTTGGTTCAAAACTCACCCTGAGCTTATCTTGAGCATTTGGGTTCACATCTAGGGAGGGGCTGTTTGGCGTTGTGCCAAATAGTGCCAGGTTCTGATTTTTTGCTCCTAGAATCAATTTGGGAACAAAATCGCGTTTGGTAAAATTTTTGTTCCCGGGAACAAATTTGTTCTCGTGAATAGATTGGGAGTGGAATCAAGAATAAAAAAAAAAAAAAGTTGATTCTTGTTCCGGGAACCAATTTGAGAATCAAAAACCAACTCTTCTTCTTCTTCCCTTCAACCATCTTGCGACCGCCGTCCACCACCACCCACCGCCGTCGCCGCCGCCCTCCGCCACCCGCCACCTCCTGCTGCTCGCCGCCGTTGGTCACCGTCCGCCAGTCCGACGAGCTCGCTAGAGGCAAGCCTAGCCATCGGCGAGGCGGGCCTAGCTGGGGCTGGGCAGGCCCGCCTAGCCCCGCCGGTGCCCTGGCGAGGCCCACCTAACCCCGGCGAGGCTCGCCTAGCCTTGCCGGTGCCCCGGCAAGGCCCACCTAGCCACTGGCAAGGCTCGGCCTGGCTAGGGCTAAGCAAGCCTTGTGACACCCGGCCACAGCAGGCTCGCCCCACCGGTGAGGCTCACCCAGCCTTGTCGGTGGGCGGGTAGGCCTTGCCCAGCCTCGATGAGGCTGGCCTGGCCACCAGTGAGGCTCGGCTAGGCTGGCCACTGGTAAGGCTCGGCCAAGCTGGCCACGCCAAATCTAGTGAGGCCGAGCCTTGGTGGGGCTTGGTGAGTCTCGCCTAGCTGCCGGTGAGGCTCGGCCAACAAGGGTCGGCCTCACCGAGGGTTGGCGACGCTTCGGTGAGGTCGCCGGCCCTCATCTCAGTCGGTTACCGGTTCGGCGACCGGCCGAAGAAGAAGAAGAATAGGAGAAAAAGGAAAAAGGAAAAAAAAAAAAAAAAAAAAAAAGAAAAAAAAACAAAGAAAAAAAAAAAAAAAAAAAAAGAAAAAAATGAAAAAAATAAAAAAATTCATTTAAAAATTAAAAGAAATTGATTTGAAAAAGAATCAATGAGTATGGTACCAAACGTAATTCTATTCTAGAATTATAAATTTTGGACGATTACCAAACGTGTCCTTTTACTCGAATCGGTTTCCGAGAATAGAATAAAAAATAATCATTTCGGTAAGAATCTATTCCCGGAACAAAATCGTTACCAAACACGTCCGAACTTGACAATCCATCATGGTAGCAATAGTGGTGGTTTACAAATTATTATTATTATTCTTATTATTATTATTATTATTTTTTTTTTTTTGGTGACCCGGGAAGCACCGTCTGTCGGTAGTTGGCAAGGGCGGTTTACAAATTATTCGTTTTTCAAGAAACAAATAAAGCCTAAGGTCTAACATAAATTTAGCAAACCTTATTTATTTATTTATTTATTTATTTATTTTTTATTTATTTATTTTAAGTTATCGGTTTTTCTCTCATAAAGTCACCAACTAGTTTTGGTTAAGTATTATTTAACTTGCTTAACGACATTTATTTGATTTATTTTTAAATTCAACAATTTTTATTTGTATTACCTACCAAGTGTTACATGGACCAACTTTTTTTGGTAAATTACTAACCTTAACGGGAGTGATTATTAACTTTTATTAGGATAAGTTACCAACAAATTTTGCAACACCACCTCTTATTTGAATTAATTATTAACGTTGATTTGATTTTTTATTTTTTCATATAATCAACTTCTCTTATTTTGGATAAAAGAATAATATTTTTCTCATAATCTACAAATTTAAATTCACCTTTCTTACAAGTCTTAAATTTATCATATAATAGATGAAATTATCAATATTTGTTTAAGTGAAAAATTTTATACCATTAATAAACAACTAGTTTTGGGTAACCAAATCCCTTTTAAGTTACTTATACCCAACTGTTATTTGTTTCTATTAATTTACTAACTCTTTTTAGCTGTTACTTTTAACCTTACTTGCCAACTTTTTAAATTTAGCAACTCTTTCTAAATATTGTGATAATAAAAAACTCTTCTTAGGTATTACCAACCTCAAATGAAGTAAACTTTCTCCAATTACCATGCAAACTGCTTTTGTAATACTAACTCTTATTTGAGTTTGTCGCGATCAATTTTTCGAGGTGCGAACCACCTAGGGTTTGGCTAATGGATTGTTAAGCCTAAACTTAACTCGGGCTCTCACAAGCCCATACCAATTCGCGACTTAGGTTTGAATTCTTAACATGCAAATGATTTTTATTAAGAAGTCGCCACTAATCAATTTTTGGTGGGTCGATTAGAAACCCAACTAAAGTAATGGGAGATTACTTTACTCCTACGAACCAGAGATTAGGGGTACGGGGACTTGGTTACACTAGATTTCTCTAATGCCCTTTCGGTACCATTCTTTTATTTTGAAAAATGTTTAGCATGCAGCTTGAATCGATTTTAATTTATCTCCCTAACATGTGAGGTGATCATGCGGGTGCGCAATCCACCAATTTAACACCCAATAAAACAATGAATAAGGTTAAGGGACTTACCTTGTAGCAACGAAAGCATCTCGCATCGTTAGATTAAAATCCACATCAACAATACTAGATATGGTCTCTAATTAACACGCAAATTTCTTTTTTGTTTTCACTTTATTTAATGAAATTTAATCTAAATGCAATGCATGCTAATAGCCTAATATGACATGGCAAAATAATCTAAATTATATGACATGAAATGCAATAATTGCAACTTAAACAACCTAATATGCAAATTTAAATTAAGTGGTCCTAGAATGCAAATTGATTAACATGCACCTAATTTTTTTTAGATTTTTTTATCTGGAATTTTGAATTAATAAAAGCCCTAATTGAACTACCTAAAACGAATAATTTTCTAATTCATGTTTAGGATTAATTTAAATTAACCCTATTTTGACTTAGAAAATCATTTCTTTATTTTTTTATTTTTAAAAAAATGTGCCAAGTTTTCTAAGAATGAAATTATCTAAATCTAATCCTAACCTATTTAAAAAGAGATTTCTAAAAATATGATCCTAAAAATGTGATTGTAAAAAAAAAAAACCTAATTTACTAGCCTAAATGTCTTATTTACTAAATCTATATCTAATTTTACATGCTCATGCAAGATTTTGATTTTTTTTTTTTTCTTTTTGATTTTATGATTTTTTTATTTTTCTAAAAATTGCAATTTATCCTAAAAGGTGGAAGTAATCTATCCTAAGATATTTGAATGAAATTCCTAACTAAATTAAAATTTTATCCTATTTAAACTAGGAATTAGGTTATCCTAATTTAAATTAAGACATTATTTTAATTTAGTAATTTATAGCCTAAGATGCAATCTATCTAAAAATGATCTAAGCTTAAAATTAAACATGAAATTCTATTCTAAAAATTGATGATTTTTTGTTTGCTTTTTGCTTTTTTTTTTTAATTAAAATTTAACATGCAATTCAACTAGCATCCTAAGTGAATTTTGATTTTTTTTTTTTTTTTTTCTTTTTTTCCTCATGACTTAATTAAAATCCCTAATCTAAATATGCAAGACAACTAAACCTAGTTAAAGATTTTTTTTTGATTTTTTTGATTTTGTTTTGAAATTAACAATTTCTAATAATTAAACATACAACCTAAATTAACTGATTTTTTTTTTTTGAAGATTTGCGATAACTAAAATGCTTAGCCTAAATGTGCAAATAACCCTAGACATGCAATATTCTAATTTCAATATAAACAAGGCAATCAAGACCATCCAAAATTATCCAAACGTCGCACATCGTTCAAATCAAGGGAAAATATTTCGCTAGTAAAATCGATAAATTGATCTTAAGCCTTAAAGATCAAAATATCAATTTCATTTCCGCATAATTAATTACTTCGTCTAAAGCCTTATAGACGAAATAAAAAATCGGTGCGGTTGCAAATTGAGGATAAATTGGAATTTCCAATCACATATCAAGGCCTAATGTTGTTAAGAAAAATAGAATAACAATAAAAAAAATAACAATAAAATAATAAAAATAAAATAAAGTAAATAAATAAAAGAAAATCTACCTAATTGATTTTTTTGCTTTTTTTTTTTTTTTTTAGGGAAAGTGGCCGCCGGCTTTGGGGAGGAGGGTTGCCGGCTAGGTTTCCGGCGGAGCTCCGAGGATGGCGCGACGGTGGTGCGGCGGCACGGCATGCAGCAGCGTCGGCTCGGACGGCGGGGGTCGCGGGCTCGGCTCGGGCGGCGCGGGGTGGCGTCGGGACGTCGCGATAGCGGATCTGGGCGGCAGGGGTGTCGCGGCGAGGCCGACAAGGACTTCCCCCTCAGGGAAGACGAACGGGCACCGGGGAAGGGCCTCGGAGCGACCTGGGCTTCGCGGGTGGAGCAAGGGGCTTCTGGGCGGCGGATCTGGGTTCGGCGGTAGCGTGGCGAGACCTCGGCGAGGGCGTCGAGGAGCGTTGCGGGGACCTGGATCTGGAGGAGGAGAGGCGCCGGCTTCGATTGCGGGGGCGCAGAGGGTCCCTGGGCGCGGGCAGAGGCGAGGCCGAGGCGGTGAAAGGGCGGCGGGGCGTCGGGCAGCGTGGCGAGACCGTTGGGCGGATCGAGGGTTGCGGATCGATGGCGGTGTAGCTTCGGATCATCGGGGTTTCGGTTTCAGGCGGCGTTGGGTGCTGAGACGCGTGCAGGAGAAGCTCGGCGTCGAGGCAGGCGCAGCGGCGATGGTGCAGCCTCAGCGGAGACGGCGCCGGGGCAGGCGGGGCACCCCCCCTTTTTGAGGAAGATGAAAGTCACCGGGGGGGAATTTTCACCTTTTTCTCTTTTTTATTTTTTTTTATTTTCTCTCTCTCCCTCCGCTCACCCTCGGACAGCTCTCTTTCTCTCAGCTCACTTTTTGGCCTCCTTTTTTATCGACGGGAAAAGACCTCCACAATTAACTGTATACGAGCCCTTTTTATAAGCCGAAAAATCAAATCCTTGGGGTATATTTTATTTCTAATTTTACTTAAGCACGATACCCCTAAATATATCATTGAAATATTTTTTGCATATCCTATCCAAAAATTCCCCTTCTTGCGCAAAATGCATATTTCAGTATATATTTCCTAAATCTATAAAATTTTAATAAAATAAAACAAAATATCAAAAAATCAAATCTACCTAAACTATATGCCATGCATTTTTATTTTTTATTTTTTAGCAAAAATGAGCCCCAAAAATTTAGGTGTCAACAGCTGCCCCTCTTTGAAGGTGATCTCGCGAGAGGTTGCCTTCAAAGACAAATTGAGACCTAAATTTTGGTTATGCTTATGCAATAAATGATTTTTTGTTGGAAAATGAATTCCATTTTTTAATGCAATTTATATGATGTATGCAAATGCTAATGCAAATGAATGAGGCGAAAGGAAATTACGTACCCATAATTGCTCACCAATCAGTGTGGTAGAGCATCTTGAGGTACATGATAAATACCTATTTGCTTCACAAGTACCCAATTCTCACTCAGGTTTCTTGAAAAGCCTAACAGGTAATAAATTGAACAGTCACATCCAAAGTTAAATGTTCAAATCAAGACATCCAGGTCCAAACTGAGATGTGAGGAGTTTTTGGGCTCGAAATGCCTAGATCTTGACTAAGGTATAACGAGAAAGATTAAAAACATTTACATCCAGAGTGAAATGTTTAAATCGAGACATTCAGATCCAGACTGAGATGTCAAGAGTTTTTGGGCTCGAAATACTTAGATCCAGACTAAAGTATAACGAGAAAGATGAAAAGTTTAAATCAAGACACCTAGATCATGACTGAGATGTCAAGAGTTTTGGACTCGAAATACCTAGATCCTGACTAAGGTATAACGAGAAAGATGAAAAACTAAAATCAAGATACCCAGATCCTAACTAAGATGTCGAGAGTTTTGGACTCGAAATACCTAGATCCTAACTAAGGTATAATGAGAAAGATGAAAAACTTAAATCAAGACATCCAGATCCTGACTGAGATGTCGAGAGTTTTGGACTTGAAATACCTAGATCCAGACTAAGGTATAACGAGAAAGATTAAAAACATTCACATCAAGAGTGAAATGTTTAAATCAAAACATCTAGATCCAGATTGAGATGTCAAATAATCTTACCTTTAATGAGGATAGTTGGTGTTACATGTCTAGGACCCGTACCATTCTGCGGTTGCCTAGACTGAGGTTTCACTTGGCTAGGACCCAAACCATTCTTCGGTCGCCCAGCCTTGGGACAGAAATCATCTGACCAGGACCCGAACCATTCTTCGGTCGCCTTAATCAGATTGAATCTTGGAGAGAAATCTTTGGGGAACAACTCAATTGAGTGTCGATATACTTAAAATGAAATACCTGCACAATGACAAATATTCAAGGTATGGATAGAGATATACTTACCTGGTAACATCTCTAATCTTTGGGGATATGTCTCCTACAAAACATGGTCATAGGAGGAGCAACATGCATTTGTAATCATAAACATGCATCAATTTAATGGAGATTCATGGAAATTTCCATCAATCTTTCATCATCTAATTTCCATTCTAAACACATGAGTGTCATGAATGTGTCAAATGAGGGATCTTTTGATTTGAAATGACTTTTCTCTCATTCTCATTAAAATGGTCATTTCATCCTGACCTTTGATGCAGGATTTTGTCAATCACTCTATCTCACCATCATCATGCCAAACAAGGGTCCAAGCAATCTCGCAAGTGGTACGATCTTACCAATCTGAGAGGTCTTTTAGAGGGACTGTAATGGGGGCCTGGCCAATGGCTTAACAAATGGGACTCTTTGAGTCAAGCTTTTTTAATGAGAGATATTCTGCAATCATCTTTGGGTTTACAAGTCAAGAACCACAGGAAATGAGGCAGAAATTATCTTACTCACACTTTTTCGCGCTATGCTTTCGAACATATGACCCTTTACGTTAATTTAAGTGCCATCATCTGAAGAGACTTTACAAGGGACGTAACGTAAGCTCGGTTCATGGGTTAAGAAACGAAAGGATGATTAGGCTCAAAAAGTGTTTAAAGGGTAAAAGCTGATGATCATCTTGACATCTCCACCGATTTTCTTCTTCGGTATCAAAGATTTTCTTTGCACTCATTGATTGTAACATCATTTGAGCTTTTTTTTGTACCGCCTTGTTCAGGGTATGACTAATCATATCAGGCGTTTTTTTCTTTTTCTTTTCTTCTTCTTTTTTTTTTTTGGGCATCGGCCTTACTTTTACCAGCACACCTTTGCTTTTCATGCCCCATTTTTGCACTTTTTTTACTTTGGACAAAATCTTCATTTTTGTCGGCATTCTAGTTCATGCCACTTGAATGTTTTTGCCTTGCCCCAAAGTGTGGGGATGATCACCAACTGGGTTTAATATGAAATGAAATTGCAGGCTCAAGTGGGCTATGCAACGGATAAAAGTGTATGGGATAGAGAAATGACTGCTCTTCATCATCTTAAGGCACTTCAATTATCGTACAAGTTATACCACGAAAGCAATACTCGAAGATTGATGCAAGTGTAAGTAAGAAAATTCCTACCATTAATTTCAAACTTGTCCCAATGTGGGATGATCCTTGACAGGGGTAATTTGAAAGTTTTTCATGTGTATGGGCTCAAAGGGCTAAACAATGGATATACCTGTAGTGTTTTGGGTAGAGGAAGAAACTGCCCTTATCACTTTGGATGACGTACCCTTTGCGAGATCGCCCTTTTCCTTGCGGGCATGGAATTTTTCACACAACTTACTGGGGATTAGTGTATGAAATAGTGTACGGAATAAGGCTTGCCTTTCATCATTCCAAGATATCCCATTTGACACATTCAATTTTTCTCACGCAATTCATCATGGAGAATATGCAAAATTTGCAACAAATTTGAATAATTGAATTTGCAACTTATTGAGGCAATTTATTGATCATAAAAGTGCTTGCAATTCAAAACATGACACAGCAAATTCAATCATGGTAATACTTCCGATAGCATGCGAATTAACTAAAGTGGAAAAACTCACGACCATCCTTTTCGCAAGATTGAAGCACCTCCAGAAAATTCACCACATATGGTCCACTTTGTAATTTGGAGTAAACTTGCCCCTAGGATTTAGAATTGGATTGGACCACTTTCACATCTTTACATGCTATAAGATTATCCCTGAAACAGGAAGTAGATAAATTAGAAAAACAAATAGAGTAATCTGTATTTTTTGAAAGATTTTTTGAAAGACTTTTTTGAAAGACTTTTGAAAAGAATTTTTTTTTAAACATTTCGACACGGGGAAGCATGATGAAGCCCAGGCCTCAGAATTCTCCTTGGATTTTTCTTTTGTTTTATCGGCTGGATATCATGACCGGGCTAGTTTGGTGTACCTCATCATGCCCTCAAAATAAAACTTGTAATTTTATTGATATTCATCAATCAATTACATTTATTGAATGGAAAATGCAAATCCAAGTCCTAAAAAGAAAATGAAGACAATCGCTAGATAGCGATAATTATTTCTTGAAAGCAATAAAAATTCCCACGCAGGGGAATGCGAGAAATCGATAAATGAGTTACTCTTGTGGGCCGGGGCCCATTTCTTGGGGATCCTTCGTCAATGGCTCCTATGACGATGTCATCGAACAAGCTTGTTACTCCTTCCAAAGCATGTCTTCGGGGTCCTTGGTCTTCGGGGTGTCGGATCATCCATGCCACCCCATCCATCCAGGGACAATGCTACGAGGATCAATGTAGAAGCTTGGAGGAGCCGAATACTTCACCAGGTAGTCAAACTTGCCGCTCGGCTGCCCCAGGGTGTCTATTACTTCCGCCTTATCCTGCATCATTATTGGAGGACCAAGAAATGTCTCGTGAATGCTTGGGGGCAATGGGTTTTGCCTCCCTTGTCTTTGGTTAGGTACCAGGTTCTGTCCTTCCTGTCTTCGTCCTCCAGGATTTTGTCCTCCTCTTCCAGCAGCATGGGACCTCTGAAGGGCTTCATTGGGACTTTGAATACCCTGACCATTCCTTCCAAGGCTACTATCAGGAACAAAATCATTCCCATCCATGACCCCTTCCATCATAAAGTTAGCATTTGAAACTTCAGGAGTGGGTGGTGGTGAGTCTCGAGATGCATCAACTAAGTGATAACTCGATTCGAATTCAATGTTTAGTTCCAGGATAGCATTAACCATACCATCATGTTCCGGTAGCGGATTCTTCTGGACATTTGGCCGAGCGATTTGGAATGAAAGGGCCTTTGTGTCCAGGAGGTTTTGGATCTTGTGCTTGAGGGTGAAACACTCATCAGTTGAATGCCTCAATTCCCCACTATGGTAATCACACTTATTTGTTGGATCATAACTACGAAGGGTTTCGCGGTTAGGGCGCTTTGGTTCACTAGTAAGCAAACATTTCTTTCTTAAGATTGTCAACACCTGGGATGGAGATCCAGGGAGATGAGTGAACTCCCTTCTATCGTTTGCAAATGATTGACGACCAGCGGTTTGCTGCTGCCTTGCATTGATCTGGACGATTGGGCCACGGTTGGTGCTTTCTTAGCTATAAGCCATATTCACGTCTTCAACAGCTTCTTTCTCCTTTTTGGGAGAGAATCTCTTACTTGACGGTTCAGTAAGCCATCCTTCCCTTATCCCCATCTCGACTTGTTCTCCCACAGGAATCAGCTGGTTGAAACTCTCAACGTAGGTGCTTGCCATTCGATTACGAAACTCAGATGGGAGGGTCTTTATGAACAGCTTCATCAACTCCTTGTCAGTAGGTTCAGGAGTGATTTGAGCGGACAGATTTCGCCATCTCATAGTGTACTCCTTGAATGACTCGCTTTTCTTTTTCTCCATCCTCTCAAGATCTTCTCGGGAAGGTGCGATGTCCATGTTGAACTTGTACTGCTTAAGAAATGCATCAGCCACGTCATTCCAAGTCTCAAGAAGGTTCATATTCTTCATAACATACCAGTTCAGCGCGGGCCCCGGTTAAACTTGCATGAAACGATTGGATCATGAGGGGCTCATTTTTGACGTCTTTGGGCCATGCGTACATGGTACATCTGCAAATGAGATTTTGGGCAAGATGTACCATCGTACTTTTCAAACTTTGGCATCTTGAACTTGCTAGGCATCTTGACCTTTTCATAAATCGAGAGGTCGAACGGGAGTGGGCTCTGTGACTCCTACAGTTGTTTTATTTTCTCTTCGAGTTTCGCGAAGCGATCATCCTGCTCCATCTTGGGAATGTTGTTAGGCTTTTCCACATTGATCAGGATTAAGTCTTCTTCCAAATCAGTCATGTTGTCATCACCCAATTGGGTCTTGTCTGTCCGCTTCGGGGCAATAATCTGGGGAAGAACAGGTGGAGGAGTCGGATTGACTTGAAGGGATTTGATTTGAGCTGTTATAAGCTCCATAGTGGCAGCTAATTGACGAAGTTGATCTTCCATGTTGGACATACGATCACGCATTTCATTTTGGTCGGTCATTCTTGCTCTTAATCGTGTAATAATGGACGAAGGATCCGTTATCACCTAATTTGAATGAATGAAGATATGTCAGGCATGAGGAGCAAATAAAGAACCAATCCATGACAATGATCTAATCAATTTTTTTTTTTCATGAAAAGCTTGTGCAAGAATGGAATTTCCTAAAGAAAGCTAGAAAAATAGACAACCTAGCAAGATTAAATTTCCTAGACATGAATTGAAAACAAATTCTCTCTCTCTTTTTTTTTTTATTATTTATTTTCCAAATGACTCATTGCATGACAATTTCCTTATTTCATTCTTAATTGACAAATGAATTAAATCAAATGACTAACCTAGATTATCATGGACTGACCAAAAGCACGACAAAATAAATTGCAAGGTATAGGGATAGAAGACTTACTTCACCAAGGAAAATCAATGGCAATCACATAGACATGCGCATGAGATGTGAGGTTCGATTTCTAACTAGGAAGGCTAAGCAAGGTGGAACTAAAAGGGTGGGATGACTTAGTTGTAGCCTCGCATACTAAGTCAAGCTCTTCTAACTCCGGCTCGCCAAGAATGATACCCCAATGCGACGCAGCCTCGCGGGCGGTAAACATTCTTGACACCAAGAAAGAAACTTTCGGGATTGAGTTGGGCAACCTCTACTACGCAGCCTCGCGGTCGAAGTCGTATCCAACTCAATACCATCCTAAATATCCTAGTGTGGCCCAGGTCCGGCGGCAGGTTGTGTGTGCAATAGTGTAGTGCTAAATACAAAGCATGCACAACAGTTTATATCGAGCAACACTTCATACATAAAAATAAACCATTCATTCCTACACCTCCCTGCAAAACAAAGGTCAGCAAACACTTCCCATTATACCTCCCAATCTGCAAAAAATTTAACACCTTAAATATTAGGGACGTACTTGGGATCCTCGCTGCCAAACAAAAACATTTTTCAAAAGAAAAGAAAAATTGGCCTAAGTCCACTAAGAGTTTTAACTCAAGTCTCCAGTGGAGTCGTCAAGCTGTCGTGACCAATTTTTCGGGGTGCGAACCACCTAGGGTTTGGCTAATGGATTGTTAAGCCTAAACTTAACTCGGGCTCTCCCAAGCCCATACCAATTCGCGACTTAGGTTTGAATTCTTAACATGCAAATGATTTTTATTAAGGAGTCGCCACTACTCAATTTTTGGTGGGTTGATTAGAAACCCAAGTAAAGTAATGGGAGGTTACTTTACTCCTACGAACCAGAGATTATGGGTACGGGGACTTGGTTACACTAGATTTCTCTAATGCCCTTTCGGTACCATTCTTTTATTTTGAAAAATGTTTAGCGGCAGCTTGAATCGATTTTAATTTATCTCCCTAACATGTGAGGTGATCATGCGGGTGCGCAATCCACCAATTTAACACCCAATAAAACAATGAATAAGGTTAAGGGACTTACCTTGTAGCAACGAAAGCATCTCCATCGTTAGATTAAAATTCACATCAACAATCCTAGATATGGTCTCTAATTAACACGCAAATTTCTTTTTTGTTTTCACTTTATTTAATGGAATTTAATCTAAACGCAATGCATGCTAATAGCCTAATATGACATGGCAAAATGATCTAAATTATGTGACATGAAATGCAATAATTGCAACTTAAACAACCTAATATGCAAATTTAAATTAAGTGGTCCTAGAATGCAAATTGATTAACATGCACCTAATTTTTTTGGATTTTTTTATCTGGAATTTTGAATTAATAAAAGCCTAATTGAACTACCTAAAACGAATAATTTTCTAATTCATGTTTAGGATTAATTTAAATTAACCCTATTTTGACTTAGAAAACCATTTCTTTATTTTTTTTGTTTTTTTTTTTTTTTTTTAAAAAAAAAAGGTGTCAAGTTTTCTAAGAATGAAATTATCTAAATCTAATCCTAACCTATTTAAAAAGAGATTTCTAAAAAATATGATCCTAAAAATGTGATCCTAAAAATGTGATTATAAAAAAAAAAAAAAAAAACCTAATTTACTAGCCTAAATGTCTTATTTACTAAATCTATATCTAATTCTACATGCTCATGCAAGATTTTGATTTTTTTTTCTTTTTGATTTTATGATTTTTTATTTTTTTCTAAAAATTGCAATTTATCCTAAAAGGTGGAAGTAATCTATCCTAAGATATTTGAATGAAATTCCTAACTAAATTAAAATTTTATCCTATTTAAACTAGGAATTAGGTTATCCTAATTTAAATTAAGACATTGTTTTAATTTAGTAATTTATAGCCTAAGATGCAATCTATCTAAAAATGATCTAAGCTTAAAATTAAACATGCAATTCTATTCTAAAAATTAATGATTTTTTGTTTGCTTTTTGCTTTTTTTTTAATTAAAATTTAACATGCAATTCAACTAGCATCCTAAGTGAATTTTACTTTTTTTTTTGTTTTTTTCTTTTTTCCTCATGACTTAATTAAAATCCCTAATCTAAATATGCAAGACAACTAAACCTAGTTAAAGATTTTTTTTTTTTTTTTTTGATTTTGTTTTGAAATTAACAATTTCTAATAATTAAACATACAACCTAAATTAATTGATTTTTTTTTTTGAAGATTTGCGATAACTAAAATGCTTAGCCTAAATGTGCAAATAACCTTAGACATGCAATATTCTAATTTCAATATAAACAAGGCAATCAAGACCATCCAAAATTATCCAGAAACGTCGCACATCGTTCAAATCAAGGGACAATATTTCGCTAGTAAAATCGATAAATTGATCTTAAGCCTTAAAGATCAAAATATCAATTTTATTCCCGCATAATTAATTACTTCGTCTAAAGCCTTATAGACGAAATAAAAAATCGGTGCGGTTGCGAATTGAGGATAAATTGGAATTTCCAATCACATATCAAGGCCTAATGTTGTTAACAAAAATAGAATAACAATAAAATAATAAAAATAAAATAAAGTAAATAAATAAAAGAAAATCTACCTAATTGATTTTTTTGCTTTTTTTTTTTTTTTTTTTTAGGGAAAGTGGCCGCCGGCTTTGGGGAGGAGGGTTGCCGGCTAGGTTTCTCGGCGGAGCTCGGGGATGGCGCGACGGCGGCGCGGCGGCACGGCAGCGGCAGCGTTGGCTCGAACAGCGGGGGGGTTGCGGGCTTGGCTCGGGCGGCGCGGGGCGGCGTCGACACGTCGCGGCAGCGGATCTGGGCGGTAGGGGTGTCACGGCGAGGCTGGCAAGGACTTCCCCCTCGGGGAAGACGAACGGGCGCCGGGGAAGGGCCTCGGAGCGGCCTGGGCTTCGCGGGCGGAGCAAGGGGCTTCTGGGCGGCGGATCTGGGTTCGGTGGCAGCGTGGCGAGACCTCGGCGAGGGCGTCGGGGAGAGTCGCGGGGACCTGGATCAGGAGGAGGAGGGGCGCCGGCTTCGATTGTGGGGGCGCGAGAGGGTCCCCAGGCGCGAGCAAAGGCGAGGCCGAGGCGGCGAAAGGGCGGCGCGGCGTCGGGCAGCGTGGCGAGACCGTCGGGCGGATCGAGGTTGCGGATCGATGGCGGTGTAGCTTCGGGTCGTTGGGGTTTCGGTTTCAAGCGGCATCGGGTGTTGAGACGCGTGCAAGAGAAGCTCGGCGTCGAGGCAGGCGCGGCGGCGATGGTGCAGCCTCAGCGGAGACGGCGCTGGCGCGGGCCGATGGCGCCGGGGCAGGCGGGGCACCCCACCCTTTTCGAGGAAGATGAACAGTCACCGGGAGGGGGGGAATTTTCACCTTTTTCTCTTTTTTTTCTTATTTTTTTTTATTTTCTCTCTCCCCTCACTCACCCTCGGACAGCTCTCTTTCTCTCGGCTCACTTTTTGGCCTCCTTTTTTACCGACGGAAAAAGACCTCCACAATTAACTGTACACGAGCCATTTTTATAAGCCGAAAAATCAAATCCTTGGGGTATATTTTATTTCTAATTTTACTTAAGCACGATACCCCTAAATATATCACTGAAATATTTTTGCATATCCTATCCAAAAATTCCCTTTCTTGCGCAAAATGCATATTTCAAGTATATATTTCCTATATCTATAAAAATTTTAATAAAATAAAACAAAATATCAAAAAATCAAATCTACCTAAACTATATGCCATGCATTTTTTATTTTTTATTTTTTAGCAAAAATGAGCCCCAAAAATTTATGTGTCAACAGAGTTACTTATTGAAATTATTTACCTTTACTAGTGTGACCCACAAATTTTTCTCCAGTTAAGTTTCCAACTAGATTACCAGCTCTCAAATGAGTTGCATATCATGATTTATTTCTTTTTCTTAATTTTACTAACCTCATTAATCAGTTACCTCGTTTATTTTCCTTACTTATCAACTCTTATAAGTTTTCAATTACTCCCACCAGTATAAATATTACCAGTACGGAGAAAAAATCTGCATTTGTGGGCACAATATAAATCTGCCTTCCAACATTTTGTTAGGGTGTTTATTTGGCCTTTAAATTTTCTTCAATCTTAGTTTAAAAAGGAGAACTTTTATAATATTAAATGACTCAAAATCAGAAAATTATATATATCTTACAAGATTTTAAATCACCTCAAAATGTTTACTCATTTGGAGAAAAATTCGCTAATGGGCCAACAACCAAACGAGAAGAATCCAATAAAAAAAAGAAAAAGAAAAAGAAAATACATTTTATGCCTTTAGATTATCATGTGCCCACGTGAAGAGGAAATCCGACTAAAAAAGAATTTTTAATTTCATACATAAGATTAGTTGAGATCATATCTCACGGACTTTGTGTATTATAGTATGTCAATCATGCAGATGATGCATGCCCAACTAAACAGGAGGTGTGATTGCAATTTACAACTACCTATCTAACAAACTGAAGATCCGTATCCAATTAAACCTCCGATTTTCTTCATGGAGTTATCCAAGGAGTCTTTTCCGATGCTCTAGTGACCATTGATCATCTCATAGTTAGGTCTTGGATGACATTAATGAGCCAATGAGATTCTTCTCTTTGGCATTCGAACTTACATCAAGCAGCCCTCATGATAACTAATTTAGTTATGCTTTTACACATATACATATGAAAAGTTAGAGACATAATATATCGATTTCCTCATATCTGAACATGTTGACGTTCATTCCCTATTTGCTAGGGTTGGTGCAACTTCCATATCTTTATGCGATTAAAGCACTAACACTGACCCCATTTAAGAAATTCTATCCACCCTCTTTAGCATATAAAATCGCATACGGTCTGGAATCATCCATCGTCTTAGATCATGGGTCGTGACCAATGGGCAATCTATGCACAGATGATTAATGGCCATGGGTCACGTAAGATTCTTTACCCGGGTTTTCGTGAACTTTATGTATGAAGCAGTATTACTCCTTAGAACTCAAATCCAGTTCAACAGGTGGCGAATTCGTACGGTGGTTGACCAAGCTCGCAATGGACCCAAGCACAAAAATCCAACTTCGCAACATTGGGAAGGTGTCAACATGGTATGAGGGGTTGGAGTCCCAACGCTTTGTTTTTTTTTTTTTTTTTTTTTTTTTGGGGGGGGGGGTGGTTTTCATTGACATGAGATCTGCCAAAATAAGGTTATAAAAAGACTGCAATTCTATGACTAAATGACAAAGGAGTCCTCAAACCCTAAAGCCGGTCCTCAGGTTCTCTCCTTAAAACCATCCCCAGCTGATGCCAAGTTTGAGAGCTCTTAAGATTGTCATCGAAGAGAGGGAGAGAACATCGTGTCAGTTCCTCTATTATGGTGAAGAAGACGGTCTTGAAAGTTAGTATTTCTTGCGAGAAATGCAAGAAGAAGCTCTTCAAATCAGTGTCTACATTAGAAGGTAAGTTACAAGCTGCCCATCCCATGCACCTTCTTGACCTAATTTCTTTCTGTCTGCTTATTTAATTGCAGAACCGTTTCTCTTCCAATTTCTTTTTGTCTGCTTATTCAATTGCAGAGCTGTTTCTCTTCCAATGCACTGTGGAATTTGAATGTATGTCAGAAGTCGAGAAAATGCTCGCTTTTCCTGTTAATTTTCGCATCCCGTCTCCACGTCATTATATGGTACTATGCTCCCGAAACGTGGAGGAACTGAATCTTGAGTCTCTAATTGCGATTTCACCTGGCAAATTCGGTCTAGATTATGATTGATGGTTAAATGGATTACTAATTTGTGAATGCAGGGGTAGATAAAATCGAAGTGGACTACTCGAAGGAAACGTTGACGGTGACAGGCGACGTGGACCCATACGATGTCATACATCAGGCGAGAAAAGCCGGCAAATCTGCCGAGGTCGTGAGCATCGGGCCTCCTCCTCCGCCGCCTAAGCCTGAGGAGACGATGCCGACCCATATCCACCTCCACTGCGATTGGCCGATTTGCTTGCAAACGGCGGTCGTCTACGCACCGAGATTGGAAGAGCCCGAGCCGTCTTGCTCCATCATGTGACATCCTATCTGTATTAGGGAATCTGTCAAGATTTAGATTTGGTAGATGTGGGATAAGAGTCGTTGGCCACGTTTTTCTTACTTTCTCCGCAAGATGCGCTTTTCTTCCTTGTGATCAGACAGTTGGAATCCAATTAAATTTAGTTTCGGATGATCCTCAAATCTTATTTTAAAAAAAAAAAAGAATAAATCGTAAAATAATGAAATAAAGATAGGGTGCATCATGTTTGCAGTTCAGCTATGCTCCAGCTAATTAGTCGGATAATATATTAATCTCTTCGAGTCAACGGCATATGAGACGGAATTAGTACTTTATGTCTATCTCAATTACATCTGTCTGACCTACCCAATTTGACTACCTGAGCCGGTGTCTTGTGTTCCATTGTGTCCAATTTAGGTCTCTACTCGCCTAATAGAGCTTGAGTGATGGATCTACTCATTCACTAAGCATTTACATGTACCATTCTTTTTTTCATGGAGGAAAAAGCAAGAGCGGTTTAATTTCTTGAATGTGTGCTTGCTAAGTGAAAATCACTAAATATTTAGGAATATTTAACTATACACCACCAGCGCATAGAAAAATTTATAGGAGGGTTTCATTCGCCATTGCAATGAGGATTGTGATTATTTACTCTCTTAAATCAACATCGTATAAAGTTGCTTGTGAACTATTCTTTTTCGCACCCTCATGGTATTCTATATTTACTTAAATATCTAACTAGTAAAAAAGTAATAAAAGTGCTTTATGTATAAAGTTACAGGAGAGGCTGTTCTTTTAGTTTTCCCAGCGCCGTTGTTTTCATTAGGAATGAAAATAATATATATTAGATTTAGAGTAGCTTTTTAACTTCATTTACCTTGTTTTAAGTTTATTGGTATTATAAATTCGTAGGTTGTATAACTAAGAAAAATATAGATCAATTAGAAATAGCAAAATCAGCAAATTCATAACATTAAAAGAGTACTCTGAATTTTAAGCAATACTATAACTATGTATTGGACGTAAGAAAATTTTAGTTGCCTGTAGACGAGCAAAAATCTCTATGACGCTAATAGCTCTTGTAACCTGTTAGGATAGTAATCAAAACTGATTGTAACAACAGGTGACTACCGTTGAATTTATTATTTCATCCTTCATAAATATTTCAAAAGAACCTAAGAGAAAGAAATTTATGACATGATTAGAGAAACTTTTATCATTTACTTTTTACTGAATTCAAATATTTAGACGGATGCCTTTTATTTATTATCTTGAATAGAAGAACCCGAGACTTTTATAATATACAAATGTTGACATCCATATTCACACGTAATATCTTCATATGTTTTAGGAATTTGAATAATATTTGAAATTTTGGCAGGAAATTAAGAAAATACATTTTCCCTTTGCTTTAAGTGTAAACAAGCGCATTCCTTGAGTTCTTTAATTGAAAGATCGGTAGTGATTTCTTCTGTCAACTTAAAATTATATATAAATTAGAATTGTATTATTTGATATTGAAAAAAATTTTTAAGATAGTTATCTAAATGGTAGTCATATAGAATATAATTTTTTTTGACTTTTAAAAACAAAAAAGAAACTATTTATGTAAATGCAATTAAGGCTTGTGCTTTTTCCATCCCTTTTTACTTCTCACGTTCTCTATCATCTTAAATTAACTACAATATCCCTTGCATACCCTAGGTATAAGATTATTATTTCTTTTATACTTTTTTTCCTGTTTCTTTGGAAATTATAATGAATTTAGAATTGACAAATAATACGCTTTTGCAAATTGAATCGATTATCTAACAATGCAATTGGAACTGTCATAATTTTCTTGTTAACAACTCATTATTCCATGTAATCAAGGTGAACATAATATTCTATATAATGTTTTAAAGAGCATTTTCTTTTAAATTTGCATGATGATGTTTGGGATTTTTAATATAGTTAATTTTTTCATACTTTTAAATACTTTGAGAATATCTTTTATAAAATCATTCAGTGATGGCATGAAAAATAACTAAAAGTTGGAATATTACATTCACCAAATAAAAAAAAGGTGGAGCAGTTAAAATACATAGATTATAACCAAATCCCATATTAGAATTATAGTTAACCTGGATGCATTCATTAAAATTAGTAGGTGATTTTTGACTTTTACTTGTGCTTTGGTTATTTTTAGAATAATGGTTTCCTAGTAAACAAAAAGTAGAACTATATAGCTCATTAACATGATAATTTATTAGTTATCTGTCGAATAAAGTATTATTTTGAAAAACGAGAGATGCCAATATCATTCGAAACAAGAGAAAAACCAAAAAGAAAAATGAAAGCCAAAAGGGAACCAAAGAAAAAAAAAAAGCTAAAAAAAATAAATAGGATTAAACCCCATATTTGACCTTCTTAATAATTTATTTTTAAGGCTTTGTTCGTTTTACTAAAATATGATGTTTTTTAAAATGCTTTTCAGGGAAGCCAGTTTTAAAAAAATAACAATATTTTTCAGTATTTGATTGAAACTTAAAAATGAATTAAATTATATATTCTCCCCTTTGGTATCTCATTTATTTTTTATGGGGAGAAAATTAATTACAAAATTGATTTTTTAATTATTTTTATTTTTAAACTATTTTTCTTATTTTTCCTTTTCTTCTTTCACATCAAGTCATTGGCCATTGACCACAAACGAGGTGAAGCTCACTTGAGACTAATGAGTTGAGTGAGGCAACCTTGTCGATCTCCGGCAACCTCAAGCCTTGACACAAGTTGGTGAGGGTTGAGCTCATTTGTAGCCGATCGATGGTTGTTGCTGTGGCCGACTATTGGCTAAAGAAGAAGAAAAGTAAAAAGAAAGAAAATGAGAAAAAATAAAAGAAGAGGTTTAAAATAATTAAAAACTCGATTTTTTACAAAAATAAAAATAAAAATAAAAGTAAAAATAAAAGATGTCTGATGAAAAAAAGTGCTTAGAGTAGAATTGAGTGGAGGAGAGTGGAAGATGTTCTTCACTTTTTGAAAAGCGGAAAATATTTTCCTTATTTTTGAAGGTATTTTTTTCATTAATGAAAAATGTTATTTTAGATTTTTTTTTTTAAAATCAAATGCTAAAATATATAGAAAAATATTTTCTTAAAAGTTATTTTTCGAGAAACGGATGGATTTTTTGGATTTGAAGCTAAAGAAAAAAAAAAAAAAAAGCATGGAAAACGTGTAAGGCCGATGGTCCCTCTCTATATTCCTACTCATGATTTCACTCTCCCGTCTTCACCATTTCTTCAGCCAACCGCTTCCGCCGCAACGGAGTCAACCACCGACCCATCGCCAACAACCGCTTCCTTCTTCGCATCCCTCCTCGCTCCCCCGGCCAAACTCGAGCTCCCTCCGGCCGCCGTCTCCGATCGCCGCGAGATACAGAGGAGGCAATGGCGGCGGCTCCACCGCGGGTCTTCTGCATCGGGACGGCCGACACGAAGCTCGACGAGCTCTGCTTCCTCGCCGCCTCCGTCAAATCGCACGTCGCCGTCTTCGCCGCCGGCTCTCGCTCTCCGGTACGTTCGCTTCCCCGTTCGAATCCGAACGGCGTTCGCATTGTTCGGAGAGGACTTGATCCGGCGAAACTAATGCTTCTGCACTCCGTTGCGAGTAGCCTGCCGAGTTTGATTTGGCTTTTGAGTATTGCAATTGTGTCAAACGACAGGTAGAAGTAGCCGTTGTCGATGTATCGGCCGGTCCGGATGAGATTCAAAGTGTCGAAGGCCTGATGTTTACCTCTCGAAAGGAGCTGCTCTCTCAGTACTTCGAATTCAGTGACCAAGAGCCGCAGAAACTTCCGGACGACAGAGGCGAGGCGGTCTCGTTAATGAGCAAAGCGCTGGAGATTTACCTGAAAAGAGCCAGCGAGGATCGGATTCTAGCCGGAGCTATTGGACTCGGAGGAAGTGGAGGCACCTCTCTAATAGCAGCCGCATTTAGAGCTCTTCCACTGGGTTTGCCCAAGGTAATTGTGTCGACCGTGGCTAGCGGACGAACGGAGCCTTACATTGGATCGACGGATATGGTGCTATTTCCTTCTGTAGTGGATGTGTGTGGGATCAATAGCGTGAGTAGGATGGTGTTTTCCAATGCTGCGGCTGCTTTTGCTGGAATGGTGATCGGGCGGATTGATAGGTGCAGGGAGAAAAATAAGGCGGATGCGAAATCAACTGTGGGTATTACTATGTTTGGGGTTACGACTCCGTGCGTGAATGCTGTGGTGGAGAGGTTAAGTAAGAATGGTTACGAGACTTTGGTTTTCCATGCCACGGGCGTCGGAGGCAGGGCCATGGAGTCTTTGGTTAGAGAAGGATTCATACAGGTATGTTCTTATTGCAACTTTGCAGCATGTAGTCTTTGAATGTTGTTAATTTAACTAGTTAACGTCCCGTGTTTAAAAGAAGAAACGACGGGACACATAGTTATGCTAAGGGGAGAAAAGACGATTGGTTCCAATGAGTGCGTTGGTATGGACTAAATCTTACTTTTAGCTCCACTTTTTGTGTTATTCAGGGTGTTTTGGACATCACGACAACTGAGGTTGCTGATCATATTGTCGGAGGTGTTATGGCTTGCGACAGTTCACGTTTTGATGTTATTGTAGAAAAGAAGGTTCCTCTAGTCCTCAGTGTGGGTGCTCTAGACATGGTGAATTTTGGAGCTAGAGATACCATACCTTCTACTTTTCAGCAAAGAAAGATCCTTGAACATAATAAACAGGTGATGAGACGAATCTTTTTTCCCCTTCATTAGTAGCTGGCATCATGTTATTCTTCTCATCAGTTTTTTTTTTCTTCTTTTCCTGATGCCTTAGTTTGTACTTCATTTTTCAACACAATGTTATATAATTATTTTATGAGGAAGATGGACCTATCTGTTCATTCAAATCAGAACAGACAAGATGAGATGCCTTTTCCTATAACCAGAGTACAAAGCAAGATCTCATAAAAAAAATGAAATTTGGCAGGTTTCACTTATGCGGACTACAGTTGAGGAGAACAAGAAATTTGCTGAGTTCATAGCGGACAAATTGAACAAATTATCATCAAAAGTTTGTGTTTGTCTTCCAGAGAAGGGTGTTTCTACTCTGGATGCACCAGGAAAGCCATTTCATGACCCTGATGCTACTGCTGCTCTTTTAAACGAATTACAGAAACTTATTAACATGAACAATGACAGAAAGGTATTTGGTTGCTCACCAAACATGATCAATTGAAATTTGATGCAGTCGTATTTGCTCTCCTACTCCAAAGACACAATGTATCTATAATCGAATTGACTTTATAGTACCCCATTGTTATTTAACACAGATCAAAGTGTATCCTTACCATATCAATGATGTGGAGTTTGCAAATGCAATTGTTGATTCCTTCTTGGAGATTGATAAGAACAATGGTAAAAAATTCAGTCCTCAAACTTCTGTAGCTGTATCTATTGAAGATTCCAATGTGGGAGCAGTATCGAAGATGGGTTATTCAAGCTTCAAGGCTGCTATTTACTCTCCAAGTGATTTCCCAGATGCACATCCAGGTGAAAATTTGATCACTTTACTGTTCTGTCAGATGAGGGGCATGACTAGATGAACCTTTATGTGTTGCTGGAAGTTGTTTTAGGTGTATTATTTGGCTTACTGGTAGATCTAATGACTAGTGACAGTTGAGAAGTGCAAAAAAGATAGCATAAAACAGAAAGAATGCTTGCTTGAGGTTTGTAACATGCTTGCTTGAGGTTTGTAACAGCCTTTGTGTGGTGTTCCAGATTTTAATTGCGGATTTGGTTGACGTAGCTTATTTGTCAATACATCATGTTCATTTGAAAAGATGGAACAGTTGGGACAGAGTTTCACATCTTCCAAACAGTCTTGTAGGCATGTAAAACATGGTGATTCTATATGTTATTGTTGGAAGCAGCCCAACATGTTCGGGAGTCGATTTGATATATCCTGATAATTGCTCATCAAGAATGCCTAATGGGAAGGAGTCCTATTATGGTGGGATGCTGATAACAACGAAATCTAAATAAGGAGTCTCAGTTAGGAAGAATACCAGGATGAAATCAATTCTGATGATTGCCCAAATAGAAGAATTGCAGTCAATTGGGGAGATTTCTAATTGGGAGGTGATTATCAATCAATTAGGGAGGATTCCTACTTGGGTGGAGGTCTACCACTATAAACAGAAGGGCTTGAGTGGAGTTTTCTTTGTGCACTAGAAAATTCTGGAAAAAGATCACAAGAATCTTCAATAATGTGTGTAAACACGAGAGATCTTGGGAGTTCATCAAGTGAGGATGTGTTTTGTGACAACTGTGAGGATTTATTGTGAGAGAAACACTGTTAAGAGGTTGTTCCCATTTGGGATTTTCCACATAAAAACTTCTGATGTATTGTGTTATTTACGTTCTTCAGTAAAGAGAATATATGGCCACATATTGCGTGATTCTGATAATTAGAATTCCGCTACGATCAGTTGCGATCCGACTTAAATTACAACAGTTATTTGGCTAGCAATTATTGCCATAGCTATCCCCATCCTCTATGGGCTTTTATTTCTGTTTTTATATTTATTTTTTGTGGCTGCAAGGCAACTATACATTACTAAGCATCTCTCATCTTCTTCCTGCTTTGCCTACACGACTAGGAACTGCATGCGGTCCTAATCTCAAAGTATGATATCTAACTGTTTAAGTAGGTTCTATGTTGTTCAATGGCAGTGATACTTATGTAAGCAATTGATTGCAGAAACTTTGAAAAGAACACAAGCTATATTGCACCAGCTGCAAGATCAAATAAATAGAGGGATTCCAATAATAGGGGCTGGTGCGGGGACAGGCATCTCTGCGAAATTTGAAGAAGCAGGTGGTGTTGATCTGATAGTTTTGTACAACTCTGGACGCTTTCGCATGGCAGGAAGAGGTTCTTTGGCAGGGTTGTTGCCTTATGCTGATGCCAATGCAGTTGTGCTAGATATGGCTAATGAAGTGCTGCCTGTAAGTCTTCTTTCCAGTGCCATTGATAAAATAGAATCATTTGTTGTCAAATTTTGAATGAGCATACTTTAGTGCCATGTAAGTTTTTCACTTTTCCATGGTTGCCTTCTAAAACCGCACTAACCTTGAAGATATCTTCAAAGGAAAAAAAAAAAAAAAGTTTATTGGAGAATGCAATTAAGATATGGCATTCGGTATATTCTTTTACCATAACCTTTCTTGTATTCACATCGCTAAACAGAAAAAAATAGGATACAAAGGTGGTAGAAACAGTGGACAATTCCATTTTTTCACCCTATCTTGCAAAAGAATGGAGAAATTGATAAAGATCTCACTGGAAAACAAAATCACATTGAATGAAGTGGATAAGCACATCTATTGTCTTGTGCAATAATAGAATGCCTCATGTAAGATGGCAATGGGATGAGGATGCATTGCGCATGAGGTTGGATGGTCAAGCAACAATATACGTAGAAAATGAGCGGGGGAGATGAAAATTTTACGTTGTGTATGGCCTCACTCAGTGAAAAGATAGGATGCAAGCTGAGTGTCTAATTGGTGGATATGCAATGGAGAACAATATGAAACTGTTTGAGGTGGTTTGTTGATGTGTAACAATAGCCATTGGATGTTGTGGTGAGAATATGTGACTCTCTCATTGAGATGCACGTGAAAAGGGATGGGATGATCTTTACAAAATGTGACGAGATTATGATGAAAATGTGACTCTCTAGTATCTGGATCTTTCTATAAACTCAATGTGAAGTGGAGTTCAACAGCGCAAGAGGATCTACCAAGTCGACCACACTTAGTGGGATAAGCTTGGTGGCTGTTGTTGTTCCTCCTGTTGACAGCTTGTATAATATCTCATCTAAGACACTGAGCAAGAAAAGGGGAGGGGGGGGTTTGCAAATCTAAATAAGTTGTTAGAGAACCTTGGCAGCACTGGTAGGCAAAGTGGAAAAGGTGGACTCTTCTCATCTCACTATGGGTATTTTTGTTCAGTTACAGGGATATTTGGAAAGATTATAATGGATGAGTGAAATCTGTCAAGGTGGATTGGTTAGAAAAACACCTTCACATGCTCACAGAGTTTCCTTGGGAAGCCACCACCTAGGATAGTGCTAGATATGACTGCCATACTTGGGGGGAATTTTCAAAATTTTGCTTATTTGATATCTATCCATGCCCGTGCCATCTGAATATATCTAATTTATCCCCTGTTACATCTATTAATATCGGAAAACATGTTCTTCCATCGTTATATTTGCTTTCCTTCCACATAATATGCTCAAATGAATTAATGGATGCTTAACCTTTAAATTTAGTTTTTCATTACCTTCTCGAAATAGGTGGCATCATATATCGAGTCTATATTTACGCAGGTTGTGAAGGCTGTACCTGTTCTTGCTGGAGTATGTGGAACTGACCCTTTTCGTCGAATGGATTACTTCCTAAGGCAAATTGAGTCCATTGGATTTTTTGGGGTGCAAAATTTTCCCACAGTGGGGCTTTTTGATGGTAATTTCAGACAGAATCTGGAAGAAACGGGGATGGGATATGGGTAGGTTTTCCCAGATAACATCACTTAGTTCTCCAACTTGATCCCTTATGGCTTAATGAGCAGTTTCTCTCTTTGATCTTTGTAGCTTGGAAGTTGAGATGATAGCAAAAGCTCACAAGAAGGGTCTATTAACAACTCCTTATGCTTTCAATGAAGATGAAGCTGCAGAAATGGCAAAAGCTGGAGCTGATATTATAGTGGCTCATATGGGCCTCACAACTTCTGGCTCGATAGGTGCAAAGACTGCTTTCACATTGGAGGAAAGTGTAGTTCGTGTACAAGCTATTGCAAATGCCGCACATAGGATCAATTCCCATGCTATCGTCTTATGCCATGGAGGTATATCATGAAAGCATCTTTTACGATGTTTCTACTATATTCCTTCGTCACCTCTGATTGCATCTCTCTGGAGTATGATTACGAGTGGCATTTTTTTACTCTGCTAATGCCCAACTTGTTGTGGTTGAACCATTATCCAAATCATTCCGGCACCTCAGAGTAATTTTTTTGCAGCATGACTGGAGAGATGCGTGCTATTAGTCAGTTCTCTTTTCTAGACGTTCTTAATTCCTTGTGCATTGTCTTTGTTTCTTCCTTTGAGTTTTCTGGTTCTTCCACTTGTTTTGCTTGAGTTCTTTTTCAGCTCCTTTTTTTCTTTGTCATATATTGTAAAACATCAAATGCTATTCGCTGTTCATGCTTCGGCCTTCGAACACTCTGTCCAACTTTACTTATTTTGCCTCAAATAGTTTATGTTCTGATCTACACCTTGGGTGAGTAGTCATAGTGGTGGTTCTGTTGTCGCTGATCATTTAATAGTTCTGGACATCTTGGAAAAGTGAATGAATTTTTTTTGTGAATGTGCAGGTCCTATATCTGGTCCGAAAGAGGCAGAATTCATACTAAAGAACACTGAGGGAGTTCATGGGTTTTATGGTGCATCAAGCATGGAGAGGCTCCCCGTTGAGCAAGCAATTAAAAACACAGTCCAAGAATACAAATTGATATCCCTGAAGTGAGGTTCAGTGCATCACTCTGTACACTAAGATGTTAGTTACAAGTTTGTACTTATCTACATCCGAGTACTATAACAATAAATTAGTTGTCAAATTTGTTGTGGCTGAATAATTAATAATATCCCTCTCTATCACGATTGGGAGCTTTTTGAAAATGAGTATGCTGACTGCTACTTTATATTTATCATTAATAACTGAAGGCTGGTGAGCGATTCTGTATTTTCTTCCATTCCGATTGAAAATGAAAATTACTCTTAGCTTCTTTGTTTTCCTGCTTTCCTGAAGTTCTTTCTCTTTGAAATTGTTAAAATGGAGGAAACACTTTTAGCAGGACTGGTGTCCTGTCACTTCCTCCCACTTCAGCATGATTCGTGGACTTCTCTTTTGACACAAGAAGCAAGCACAGTTTTGTTCTTACTTCTAGTGAGCTGGTGTTCCTGACAAGTGCCAGCAGAAAAAGGCTAAGGGTGCCTGATTATGATTTCTTCTCGGAACTGAAATTAGATCTTTTGATTGACATGAAAGCCCTCGTTGCACTGATAGTACCCACAAATATTACCAAGTTTTTTTTATGTCTTTTCAAATATGGAGCTTCAGCTTGTTCTATCTGCTAATAAAACAGAGTAGGCACTTGTTGCACCACATCACCGCTAGGATTTTCTGAGCCATCTTTCTTCTCCTTCTCTATCATATTGCCTTCAAGGTTATGGGGCAGCCACTCCTCAGCCTTGGAATATGTGCCTTCTTTTCTAAGCTGGTATCTGGGTCATCAACTGTCCACCTGTAACAAGAGGAAATCAAATTTCATGCGATAAAGACGAGGATTCTTCTACTACTCATAAATATTTTCTTTTGTTTTATTTTGTGGCTATTTGAAAGGGTTATACGATAACGTCAAGATCTCCTGTAAATGATATGGTAGATAGAACCGATCATACTGAAGGCTATGTGATTGTTGATTGATTTGTGATGGGCTGAATCTTTTAGAAACGAGTTTATACAATGAACTTTTGGAAGGAAACATTGCTTAGCGGAGCTGCAGATAGACATACCTGTATCCACTTGTCAGCCGGTGAAAGAAGGCCAACATGGTAACTTTTGCCATGTTCATTCCCAAGCATGTTCTTGGTCCGGACCCAAAAGGTATGAAACTGTATGGCTTTTGCATTTCCTGAAGATTTGTAGCAGGTAAAGCAATGGTCAGAGCTTTGAAATGCTCATCAGTCACATGCTGACCGAGGAAATTGCAAGACAGAAACAAAAGGTGGTGGAGATGGCATATTTACATCAAATCTCGAAGGGTTAAATTGAACGGGATCCTTGTATATGCTGGGATCATAGTGAATGCAAGTCGCATCGACGTTCACATGCCATCCTTTCTTGATACTGTGACCTGCATGTTCCACGAATGATTTAGTACGTAGTTTTCAGGTAAAGCTTCTCTGCAAAAGATAACGTTGACTTGCCTTCGATAGTACAGTCCGTGAGTGCCACCCGAGGGTACCACAGGAGCACATTTGACATTCTAAGCGTCTCTTTAGCAACCTGGAATTTCATTAAATGTCAGCATTGCTCTGATCACACATGTTGCATTGTCCACAGAAAGAGGTCAAAATCTGCACCCACGCATGCAATAGGGAGATTGTCACCTTTAAGCCGTATGACATGCTGTTGAGATCTTCAAGAGTGAGGGCAGCCCCTTGAGGTTTCTTCCTCAGAATAGCCAACTGCTCTTCCTGAAATTCATCTTCATATCAGTTTTGTGTTTCAGCAAGTTTACAATGGTCACTCTCTCTCTCTCTCTCTCTCTCTCTCTCTCTCAAGTAAAAAAGTGAAACTTACAAGTAACACAGCAAGTATTTCTTTGGATGACTACAGAGAAGGCATTTACTTATATATGCAATGTCTCATCCTGATCAAACTGAAATTTTTGGTTCATATGGCTGTCTAATCTCTTCAATTTGGTTTGGCTTTCAGTTCGAAAAAGATTTGCAAATCAACATTTTGATTCCGTTCAAAACTTACCCTAAGCCTATCCTGAGCTTCTGGGTTCTCATCCAGGAACTTGACACTCCACATCATGGCAGCTGCAGTGGTGGTTTGCCCAGCAATGATCAGGGTCAAAAGATTGTCCATGATCTCCGAGTCATCCAGCTTCTCTTCAGGAGGCAATGAATCTCTGTCCAGCATTGACTGCAGGAAGTCCTCAGGAGCTCCCTTCCCTCTTCCTCTTCTCTCCTCTATCATCTCTCTGAATGTTTCCATCAGCCTATTTCTTGCCTGCATCAACCATTTCACCATATTCTATCAGTTTCTTTTACTTTTGTATCTTTATTGCGATTTTAAATGCAATTTCAGGTTTCAAATGGCCGGCTATGATAACTGGATTGAACATTTTTTAATTGTTTAAACGAATTTATTCAAAAATTCCCAAGTAGGAGAAAAATTTCTAACCAAGAAGACATGGTGGACAATATCGTGAAAACAAACGAATTTAGTGATATCAGGAGGTCTAGTGTGATTAAGTTAAACATAGAAAACTTGATGAGTGAACTTAATGCGGTACTTTTCTAACTTCTTTTGAGTTTATATCTCCTTTTTATTTTTTATTTTTTATTATATACCTTGAAGGAAAAAACACCTGTTGACATGCTAATGTCAGCCGATTGGTTTGGGAACAAATCATCGACCAGTCCAATTTTTATTGACTTTTTTCCCCTGGAAGGCATTTGTCAATGTTATTCGGAAAGTGGGACTGGAGTGCACTTGACTTCCCTCTTCTTGTTCTCTGTTTTTTTGGAAGGATTTGAATTGTTTTCTTCCTTAAGGATGCTAATGATATAATGTAAGGAATGACGTATGATGTTCTTCTGGCCAAGAAAAAAAAAGAACGCACTCGACTTCCCTCTCAACTTCTAGGGTCATGAAGAAGTTTCAAATTCTAGGACGAACTTCATTTCCTAGACAGAGTCTACTCTCTGCTGTTTAGTTGGGTCCATCTACCATCTTGGACAGTAACATATATTGCTTTCATGATTCAGCCTAGTTCCTACTCTAGTCGTGCCATGCATGAAGGGCCCAAAAAACGTGTTACCTTGATTCCCCTGTAGTACCGAGTGCCCGGTATCATGACCGGGAAGGACAACATGGCGTTGGACACGTCTGTGCAGTCCTTCTCTATCTGCCGCAGCATCGATTCCTCCGTCACGCTCATCAGCATTTCACACATTGCATCAAAAGCAATCTGTTCATCATAATTCACATGAACCGGTTGTGACAATACGTTGGAAACTTTTTAACTAACGAATCTTGTCTTCTTTGTCGCATTCTCTATCTGTTACAAAGATTCATTGGTGGATTGAAACAATCATATAGTTCGAGCATTGTTCACCTTCATATTGAAATCCAGCACCACAAAGCTTTTGCCATGCTCTTCTAGCTTCTTCAATCTCTGGCACAGCATCTTGTCAAACTTGTTAACGAACTTGGATAAAGAAGGCATCGAGAAAGGATCGGACAGAAGATGCCTGATCCTTTTGTGGCTCTCATGAGGCACACAAAGCAAGCTCTTCTTCCCGACAGCATCAGCCATGGACTTCACATACCCTTTGTTGAATTGCGCAAAGTCGTTCGCAAACACTGTTTTCGCACCCCCCGTGGTTGGAATAAACACATGGACCTTCCCGAATATCCTCGTCTTGAACCATTTCCCGTACCTGCACTTTCACCAACAAATGGGTTGTAAGTTTGTTATCGGTAAGCCTGGAGGCATCAAATCATTAGTTGGTATTATTCCCACTCCATATGATTCGAAATTATAGTGGATTTTCCTGGTTTCCCAATGATCTTCTTCATATCATGGTTGATGTGCATTTTAGAGATTAACAAACCTCCATGTTTACATTGAAGGTTTGTGTCTACAGCGTCAGTGGTAAACCAGTATGCAAGTTTCGATGGTATTAGGTATGATTTCATTGAAAGATCCCTCGTAGTTGAATTTGAGATCAATATATATACTGGAACGAGTAAGTTTAAACCAAAATGATCAACATGAACTAAATTGGATGATCATGATAACAAACAGACTAGTTAGGGGTCAAAACTACATCTCATACAGATGATATAGAAAATAAAAAATGGAACCAAATGAGAAGAAGAATAATCACTGACCACAGTCTCCTGAGTCTCACGAACTCATAGCATCCCTTAGTGCTGTTGGCGGCTGAGAGAAAAGAGAAGGTCTCTCCTACGAATGGTACTCCCAATCTACCAGGAATATGGTTTCTCTCACCTGATATTTTCTTGGCTTTTGCTGAGAAATAAAACATGAACCCAACTGAAACAAGGACAGCAAAGAGAACATCATAGGAGCTCCTCACAAAGATCAACTCTTCCTTTGACCTGATCATCATGGTCCTGTGCTGATTTGTGCTTTAACAAAAAGGAACTCTTTTGGGGATGAAGAACATGAAGTGATCTACAATGGGGATTTAAGGAGAATGCAATCAGTGAAGTCTTCAGTAAGTGGACAGATAGAGAATAAAAGGTTTTGAAAAGAGACAAGATGCTTCGGGTGGCAAGAATTATAAAATGCAAAGGGCATCTTTGCTTAGGTCTTGACAAAAAAAGTTGGCAAGATTCATAGAAGTAGAAGACGGGTCCTCATTCTTTATTCTTGTTAGAAAGCCGAACCTACAATTTTAAACTTGTTAGCGGAGAGTGACCGGCATATAAACCGTCGTTAACAGGCCATGTGCCATGCTTTAACCATTCTTTTTGGGACTCTAGTCAACAAAAACGTGAGATGAGTGACACTGCAAGCAATAAAATAGTGCACTGAAACTGAAATACTTTTAGTTTCTTGATTATTATCCTGATGTGAACCTTGGACAATTCAGAAAAATGCTCCATAGTGATCCAGAGATGCTTTGCCGAAGCGGATTGCATGCTCAGATGTCCTCTCTCTCTCTCTCTCTCTCTCTCTCTCTCTTCCCCCCAACTTTGTGTGTATGTTGGGGCACTACAACTGCACATGATGAGCCAAAAAGCTCTACAGTGAATTAATGGTGACATGAGGTCTAGTCACAACGTAAGCCACCCCCAAGTTACTTTGGGGAAGGATAATTGGCTCGGTACACCGTGTTTCGCCCTGACAAGTCAAGTAGTCAATTCATACAACCTTTTCTCTCCCCAAATGCACCACCCACGAATAAATGGATTACGTTCCTCACTTTATATCCCAAGAGTGATCCTAGCAATGCAAAAAATTTAGTTTGCAAAGCTCTCTGAAAGAGCTTTTTTTCCAATCTTATGGGGCTCAGTGAAAGATTATTATACTTGTCCTTGGAGTGAAATATTTTCACTGGATATATGACTCCTCCCTTTTCTTTAAGAAATTCACCGATGATTCATCGTGTTATTTATTTTGTAAATCAATCGTTGCCTTTCTAGTGTTCTTATATTCGTTTGTTACTCATGTTCGAAGAAATTTGATGATTGGAAGTGGATAAAGAAATGACATGAGAGGCTTTGGTGGATGTTCTATTCTGCTTCTGATACGCATGGATATCAAAGGACCCACGTAAAGAGAGGATTGGACATCCTGAATTAATGGGATACTGTCCCTTTACAGGTCCAACGTCAAAAATCGAATATTCATCGATCTCTAGGCATAATTATTGCCACCTTAGATAGATGGACTTCATCTTTATAGAGACGTACATCTGATTAACATCCACAAAATAGGCATAATCAAGGAGTCCAAAAGAACGCATGACCAGATTCCAATTGAAGGTGCACCTCCCGCCCTCCCTCTCAAGGATGTACAAGTCTGTCAACCTCACCATCTTAGCAGAGAGCGTGTGTGGAGAGAGACAGAGATGAGGACGGCAACAGCGAGGAGAGGATGACCAAGCATGGTCCGAGACTATGGTTGTGCACGATGCGTGGCTGTGACAAGGAGAGGAGAGCGAGAAGAGAGAGCAAAGGAAAGAAGATAAAAATAGGACTCCTTTTCTTGGATTTATTTGGGGTTTTTACGGGCGTGACTGTCACCAGGGTTCATTTATTTTAGGGATATATGCAACACAAATCCTAAAACTTGTAAGGAAAGTGCAATTGAGTCCTAAAACTTACAAAAAGTGCAATCAAGTCCTAAAACTTGTCAACTTGGTTCAATTCAGTCCTAAAATTAACACCGTTAGTTTTTCCGTTAAAAATTGCTGACGTGACATTTTAAATTATTTTTTATTATACACATGGCTTTTAATATTATTTTATTATTATTTAAATTAGATTTAAAAAAAGAAAAGGAAAAATTAAATTTATTTAAAAAAGAAAACTGTGCAAAAAAAAAAAGGAGCACCGATGGTGCTCCGCCGCCGCCCATCGCCGGAGTGGCCGGCGACCGTCGCCGGCCCCGGGCGGGGTGGTCGGGCCTCGCCGCCCCGCGCGAGGGCTGGCGAGGCTCGCGGGCCCCGAGCGAGGGCCGACGAGGCCTCGCCCGGGGCGGGCGACGGTCGCCGACCCTCGCCCGGGCCGGCGACCGTCGCCCGCCCGGGCGAGGCCTCGTCGGCCCTCGCTCGGCCGGCGAGGCTCGCACGAGGCCGGCGAGCCTCGCCAACCCTCGCGCGGGGCGGCGAGGCCCGCCAACCCGCCCGGGGCCGGCGACCGTCGCCGGCCCCTCCGCGACGGTCGCCGGCCCTCCGGCGTTGGGCGGCGGTGGAAACCACCCGTGCACGCACCGCCCTCTTTTTTTTTTTTGGTTGATTTTCCTTTTTAGTTTTTAATTTAATTTTTAAAGATTTTAAATATAATATTTTAATTTTTAAATCTATTTTTAAAAAATGAATAAAAATAATTAAAAAATCTACGTGGAAAATAAAAAACAATTTAAAATGCCACGTCGCGCCACGTCAGCAATTTTTAACGGAAAATCTAACGGTGTTAACTTTAGGACTGAATTGAACCAAGTTAACAAGTTTTAGGACTTGATTACACTTTTTGTAAGTTTTAGGACTCAATTGCACTTTCCTTGCAAGTTTTAGGACTTGTGTTGCACATATCCCTTTATTTTATACTTAAATAGCCTCTCAAACATAATCAAGCAGCAGCATTAATGATAGAGATTAGTTGCCACCCAAAATTAGACTTCCCACAAGGAGCAGCCTTCATATAATTGAGAATTTGAGATGAAGATTTTCCCCAAGAGGGCAACGTGGGATAGTTTTCTATACTTACCACCAGATAGACCTTCCATCGTAGAGCTTTCAAGGATTAGACGTTGTTGCTTTTGGTGATATCGCCTCAAATTCATGCTGTGTAACTTACTCGACAGGACCAGATCCTACTTAATCACGCATTATGCAAGATTTACTAATACATCCTCATGAGCATTGGAGTCCCCACTCCCGCCACGTGGCAGTCTTAAATTGCTTGATAGCTGCTTAATATGATATCTTGTACGTTATTACTCTTGATTAAGAAGAGATTAAGTTCTATAAATTTATTAGCTACTAAACAGTTTGGATGATTAGGAAGAAATATAGTGCCTCAGGAGACGGGGAGAGTGGCAGTGGTAAGTTTGCCCGCACGGACTATGCCATGTGTTATTCATCTTCAGCAGACCCACACACAAGGCGACTTTCTAAGCAGCTACCAGTACAAGCTTTACCCATATGCTTTTTTTAAATTGGATCAATTAGATAGATAACTCTCAGAAGACGGGGAGAGCGGCACTGGAAGTTTGCCCGCATGGCCTATGCCATGTGATATTCATCTGTAGCAAACCCACACACTCGGATATTGAAAAGGCGACTTTCTAAGCAGCTATCAGTACAAGCTTTACCTGTATGCTTTTTGGAATTGGACCGATTAGACAGATATCTCTCTCTCTCTCTCTCTCTCTTCTTTTGTTTTTCTTTTTTCCTTCCTTTTCTCGATTAGTCAGTTTGAAAAAAGATCAGAGACTTTGAGAACTTTGGAGAGGTTGATGACGAACTAATTGATGTAAATGACTTCTTTATGGATGCTGGCATTTAGGTACCTGATTCATTTGGGACACTAGTTATTCGTTCAATCTAAGAGAAATTTAAAGCATGAAAAGCAAAAAAGAACAAAAGATTCCTGAGAAAGATCGGGAGCTCAATTGAAGAAGACACACTTGTTTATTAGAAGCACTCTCTATAATATAGATTGGGAGAGCGTCTTACCCACTAACACAAATGAAAGCACTTGGCCATTTATATCCTTCATAAAATCATGGTTCACTCCTCCTAGATCATTTTAGAGATTGTGGTCCCACCCCTCCCCCCTCGAGAAAATATTAGGTGCAGCTCTGATTCCAGCGTGTACTAGTTAGAGTCCACTCATCGGGCGACACATGTCGCTTGATGCCATGCTGGAACTAGAACAGATTTTGGCAAATAGATATATTATTCTCTCTGTTGCTGGCCCACCAGTCCTTAGGTCGAATTTGAAAAAGCAAAGCGCTCTCTCTACTGCACACGCTCTCTCTCCTCCTAACCTACGCTCTCTCTCTCTCTCCTCTGAAATACATAATCTTTTTTCTTTCTTTCTCAAGAAAGAGAAGTAGTCGTTCCTTTCCATTTCTTTCTCCACATGAAGGTCCCGAAATTTTGAATCCCAAATTCTCTCTCCGTGCTCGTTGATGCTCCGACGTTCATCAAGTGGCGGTTCCCCCGCTATCTCCGACGAAGCACATTACAATTGCCCCTGCTCGAGTGCTTACTCGCTTCTATCTCTGCGCTCATTGTTGCTCCAGCCAAGGAGGAGGAGATCCAAAAGATCAGGAAGCTCAACTCGGCGTTGGAGAAGCGGGTGAAGTTGCCGTGCATGGAAAACAAGATTTGGAGGACCTCGCCCAGGCTAATGAGGCCATTGCCAACGCCATCTACACCAACCTCGAGTAGGTCTTAGCAAAGGTTAGCAAGGATGACTGCCCCTACGGCGTGGCCTCACTAGAGGATGAAGTGGACGTGGTGTAGTAGATAGGGCAAGAAGGGAGGCACAAAGGAGGGGAGATGAGGAAGCAATAGATAGGGTAGGATGGGTACCAAGAGATTGGCCGCAAGGGTAGGGCTAAGCACCAATGATGAGTCCGGCGGAGAAAGGGAGGCTCATGAGGGCATCTCGATCGATGAGTCCAAGTTCAAAACCAGGAGCTAAGTTAAAATGTAGGAAAAAAGATAGGGAGATGTCTAATATTTGCGATTGTCGAGGTTTGTTGTCGTAAGGTAGCGTGTCTAGGTTTTTTGTCTTTGCCAGATCAAGGAGCGCAGCATGGTTCTTGTATATTTGTTCTTCTTGATCACGTAGGGCAATCACCGTAAGTACCCTCATACTTTCTTTTTCCACCTTAGGGAAAAATGGCCGCTAGGATATAGGTCCACTAATAAAATGGAGGGAATAAAATGGAGGGAAGACCCGCACACTGCGCACAAACACAAGTGCCTGCACGGCAACAATAGCACGCTTGCCTCCTCCGTCTCGCACTTCCAGGACCACGTTGTCATCGCCCTTCGTCTCCTCTTATCCTCCTGTGCCTCTTTCTTGCCCGCCTCCCGCTCTCCTCCTCCCCGACTTCGTAATTGCTCTCGCAACACAACGTGGCATCGTCCGCTTCGTCCTCTAGGGAGGGCTGACCTTCGCTAGGACCTGCTCGAGGTTGGTGCGGAGGGCATTGGTGGTGGCCTCGTTGGCCTGGGGAAGGTCCTCCAAATCTAGTTTTCCACACATGTGACTTCACCTGCTCCTCTAGTGCCGAGTTGAGCTTCCCGATCTTTTGGATCTCCTCCTCCTTGGTTGGAGTAGCAATGAGCGCAGAGACAGAAGCGAGCAAGCGTCGGCATAGGGGTGGTCGTAATGTGCTTCGTCGAAGACGGCAGGGCAACGGTTGCTTGACGAACACTGGAGCAGCAACGAGCACAGATAGAGAATTTGGGATTTAAACTTTCGGAACCTTTGTGTGGAGAAAGAAATGGAGAGGAACGACTGCTTCTCTTTCTTGAGAAGGAAAGAGAAAAGTTTCCCGTAATAAATGCATTTCGGAGGAGAAGGAGGAGGTGAATTTATGTTTATTCAATACTCTCCTTCACCAACTACTCTTCTCTCGATATAGATCTAGCAACCGTACCAAGTTGCTTTTGGAACTTTTCAAACTTTGTAATGGCAAGTCCTTTGGTGAAAATATGTGCTGTTCGATCATTTGTTTATATGTACTCCATCTCTATCCCTCCCAACAACACTTTTCATGTGAGAAATGATAGTGTACTTTTACATGAGTAATCCTTGTGTGAAGGATCAAATTCTCTATCAACCATGTAGCTCATTGATTATTACAGTGGAACTTTACGAGGAATTCAATAGGCTGGTTAAATCCTCCATAACTTGCAATAACCTCGTACTTTGTTGAGGCACCATTACTACTGCTCTATACTAAGTGGTTGCCTTTTGCTGCACCAAGACTCTACTCTCGATCTACGGTGAAACATATATTTAGTAGTTGAACGTTGTGTGTGTTGGAGAAAACTCCTTCACTGTTTTGAAGTTGACAAAACCTTTTCAAAGTCTAGTTTGAAGATTTCCAGACTCTAGCGTCAAAGTTTGAAGACCATTAGACTTTAGGTTTAAAGTCTGCCCACGTTGATAGTTTCTAGACTGAAGAATAAAGACTTATCCAGATGTGAGATTATCTTTATTTCTTCAAGAATTTGATTCATATGGTTGATGGATGACCTTATGGCTAGATATAGCATCTACATGATTAACTATTTTTATTGGAATCAATTCCGATAATCAAATCTTTTGGAAGGCGAGCAAACTTGGAAAGTTCTACCTATGGAAACCAAGATTCTGATTGTATGGGCGAACAGGATTGATGGGCTTTCATCACAATCATCTAACGTCTTGAGATCTCCTTGATTGATTCTGTCCAATGGGTAGATTGGAAGAATTCCTTTAGAAAGTGCTAACGGTCGTGAAGGCATGAAGAAGTATTTAAGGTGGACTCTCTAGTAGTTCGATAGAGTGCGTGAAAAAAAATTTCAAAGTTTGAAGCTTCCTAATTCATTGTTATTTCATTCACTGAGCTCAAAGTTATATACAAAAGAGAGAAACTCATAGTGAGATTTTGTGAGAGACTAGTAGAGACTCTTCACTGAGAAGTAGATATCACAAGTTATAAAATCTCTTTTGATTCTTAGTGGAATCTAGTCAGTGGGTTGTTAGCGCGGGAGAGTGGACGTAGGTTTGATTTAAGCTAAACCACTATAAATCTTGTGCTCTTATTTTCTTCCCTAAACTCTTTTATTTTAATTCGTAGCTCCAATTAACTGTTCAAATTTAAACTCCTATATTTGATTTGAAACTGCTAAAAGTTGAATTCGTTCTTAGTTTGTTATCTTCTATAAGCAAATTATTTCTATTGAATCTTGCGAAAATTTTCATTCACACTTATTCACCCCCTCTAGATGTTGTTACTAGCCCTTTCGGTTGGTATTAGAGCCTGTGTGCTTATTTTATTGAAGTGTTTTTACTTCTAAAGCTAAAGATCTATGGTTAGTATTTTGGCTCCAGGATTGGTTGAAGGCCAGAGTAATACTAGACCTCCTTACTTTGATGGGAAAGAGTACAATGTGTGGAAGAACAAGATAAATGCATTCCTAAGATTGAAAGATCCCCTGGCATGGGATGTGGTAAAAAAATGGATTATTCCTAAATCTATATTAACCTCAGAAAGTAGAAAGGAAGTTGTAGATGCTGGCGAATTAACACAAGCAAAAATAACCAAGAGACAAGCTCTTGATGCTAAAGCCATCTACTCCTTATATTGTGCTTGATCTTATACTGAGTATAATCGAATTTCTTCTTATGAAACAATGAAAGAAGTTTGGGACAGGTTGCATGTAACCTATGAAGGAACTGATCAACTAAAAGAAACGAAAATCAATATCCTACTTGGACAGTATGAAGCCTTCAAGATGAAGCCTGGAGAATCCATCACTGACATGTTCAGTCATTTCACAGAGATTGTACATGGCCTAGCTTATTAATGACAACCAATCTCAGGACCAATGAATGTTAATAAACTATTGCGTGGACTCTCCAAAGATTGGAATCACGTGAAAACATCAATTAGAGAAATCCAGAGGATCATGCCTCTTTCAGTAGACGAACTAGTTGGCACACTTCAATCATATGGAGTGGAGCAAATCAATGAGGAAGAAGATTCCAAAGGTAAGAAATCAATTGCTTTAAAATTTAACGATAATTTTGATGATACAGATTCAGAAGATGACATGGACGATGAAGAGCTAACACTCAAGATTAGGAAGTTCAGAAAGTTAAATAGGAAGGGAAGAAGATTCAACTGAAAGAAGAAAAGCACTCAAAAATTCCAGAAGAAACCAACTAAGGATAATAAAACCAACAAAGATGTGATATGCTTTGAATGCAAGAAAAATGGGCACATCAGACCCAACTGTCCTCTGTTGAAGAAAAAGAAAGGAAGAATAGAGAAATAAAAAAAGGCTCGCAAAGCAGAGACATGGAGCGATACTGAATGCGAGGAAAGTGATGAAGAATATGAAGAATATGTCAACATATGTCTAATGGCCAATTCAGAATCAGACTCAGACTCTGAAATAGATTCTGATTCAGACTCAGATAAAAAAGTTGAGGCTAGCAATTTAAAAATCGCTATTAAAGTCTTGAAATATATAGATGAAATTTATCTCAATCTCAAAACATTTCTTAAAAGGATTTTTGAGCTAAAGAGGGAAAATTCTAAACTGAGGCAATAGGCAACTTCTTGGAAAGAAAAGTTTGAAAATCTAGATAAAAGTTTTGTTGATTTGAAAGAAAATTCAGATTCTCTTTCCACGAAATTGAACCCGATTTTAGAAATTGGAAGTTCTGTCATGTCTCAAATCATTTTAGGAATGTCGACTCATCCTCTGAAGATTTTTTCTACAAACGGAGATTTTCGGCAAAAAATCCAAAGTAAGGGTATTTTGAATCGGGAAATCCGTGGGACCATTTTTGAGCGCACCCATGGTTGTCAAGTTGGTTCAATTGACGAAGAAAAATGTGGATTGAGATGATGGCACCTTGGTTGGATTTATGGAAATCAAATTGAGTCCAATTGGAGAAGAATTAAAGAGGAATTGATGGAATTGAAGGGATTTGAGGGACAAATGCACAAAATTCATATGCCATTTTGGGGGGGGGGAGCAACTTTTGGACCACTTGGCAAGCTTGTTTGGGAAGCTTGTGAGTGGATAAGGCTGCTATGGATGGCTGAGGAGTGGTGGGGCAACCACTTGAGTGCAATGGACAAGTGTTGAAGGCTAGAGAAGCCTTTGGGGTCCCCCTTGCTTCAATTGAAGCCTTCTTCTTCATTTGGTCACCTTTCTCCATTGTTGTGGCCTTGAGAGAGCTTAGAGAAACCAGAGAAACCAGCCAAGAACAACAGCAACCTAGCCGAAGCCCTTTGCCGCCCATCAAGTGCCCGAAGCCGCGCCGACCTCCCGCTCGCATCCGCTTGCTCGCGCTTGCCTGTGCTTGCTATCCCACAAGCCTAGCTCGCTGTTCGAAGCCCCCGGGTTGCCGTCCAGGTCGCCGGAGTAGCCGCCGTCGCCCGCCTAGGCCACTGTTGCCTCCGCCAGCCTATCCTTGTTGTTTTAGCTCGAACCAGTTGCCGAGTAGCCTTCCTTCGGCCTAAAGTAGAAGTCGAAGACCTTAGCCTAGCTAAGACTTCGTGAGGCTCTTTCAAGCCCTTCTGGGCCTTGGTTGGTGTCGTTGTTGGCTTGGTTGTCACCCATCTCCGCATTGCCATCGCCGTGGACTCATCAGATTGCTAAACTGGTGAGTTTACTCACTAAACCTTGCTTAGGAGGCTAATTATGCTTAAGGGTTGGTTAAATTAGCTTAAGTATGTATTAGTGATAATTTAAAATGGTTAGATCAGTCTTAGAATATATTAGTGTTAATCTAATTTGTGAGATTAGCACCATTATGGATGGATTAGTTCAATTCAATGGACTTTCTGTAGTTTTGATCTCTAGACTCTTTCCATTTGCCATTTTTGTAGATCAAAATACATTGTGAATTTGAGGTTGATTCCCTCTTGAGAAATGTTTTAGACATTTTCATCTACAACATATATTTTTCTTAATATTTTAGGGATTTAAACAAATGAGATATCAGCTTCGTCATTTCAAAATAGAACCTCAGTTTTCGTTGAAACTGGTGACCTTTTGGGATTCTAGGGACTTTTATCAACCCTTAAGGTTCGAATTTCAAAATGGTTTCTTCACAAAAGTTGTTTGTCACATCTTCTAGTTTAACAGAGTCGAATTTCAAATCAAATGGACAAGTTTTGGATCTCAAACCAAACTGATTTTTGAAAATAGACTTTTCGGAAATGGATCTAGTTTTTGGTACTAGATTGAGCGATTTACTGGGCCGAATTTAGAAGGATCTGGGTTAAAGTGTTTCATGAAAAATGTTTGTTTATGTGTCCTTTACAACATATTCAAACTTGGGAATTTTCCAAACTCGTTTGATTAGGTTTTTGGATTTAAACTTGGAGACGTGCGAGTGGCCCGGTTTTTGCCAATTAGGACCGGTTATGGTTTTGTGGTTGTTCTTGATGTTGTGCTTGTTAAATAAGGTGTATTTAGTGATGTGGTGCATGCTGAGAACTTATGTGTGAGGTCATGAGAGGGATTGCTCTATGTTGGTTATTTAGTGTTATTGCAAAAATGTGACGCTTGGACTATTAAATAGAAAATAAATGAGGTATCGGGTCCGGACATCAAAAACTATTTGTCCAATAAAACAATAAGGTTTTAAACTAGGTGTATGCAAAGTTTGATGGGTTAATTCTAAATATGTGATCACCTATAAATTTATTTCTAACCGTTTGAAACCGAAAAAAAAAGGGGGGGTTACTAAAATTTGTTTTTAAAAGAGGGTAGTTGGAAAAGAAATTAGAAAAGAAATATGGTATCGGGTTTGGACGCCAAATTTTATGTGCTCAAAAAAATGAGGAGGTTTTGTATGAGGTGCGTGCAAAGTTTGGTAGGTTAATTTCAAATATAGTACCTCGTACGAATTTATTTCGGAGAGTTTAAACAAAAAAAAAAGGGTGCCAAGTTTATTTTATAAAGGGAGTTTTGGTGTTTTGGCTACATGAAGGAGGCTAAGGTTGACATGATTGATCAGGTGCCTACATGATTAGGTTAATTAAGTAGTTTAGTTTAATTAATCGCAATTTATTATTTATTTAATTATTTTGTAATTTATTTAATTATTTATTATTTCCGGAAATTATGCCGGGAGAGCTTCTCGATAGAATTTCGAGTTGATCGCTATGGTATGCAATTGATTGTTGGATTGATCAATTGAGTGAGGTTTTGTGCAATTGTGTGATAATTGTGAATTAGTTAGATTATTCAATTGATGATTGGTTTGTACAATTGATTGATGAGTTGTGAAATTGTATGATTGTGAATTGTGAGCATTTGGTTATGACACCTGGCTAAGCTAGATAACCGCCTAGCTTAGAATAGGCTGTGCCCCTTGGGCTGAGATTTACCGCTTGACTTGGAAATGGTTGTGCTCATGAGGCCGTGATTAACAGCCAAAGTATGGATGTGCCCATGAGGTCGTGATTAACCGCCGAAGTATGGCCGTGCCCATGAGGCCGTGATTTACTGCCAAACTTGGAAGTATGGCTATGTTCATTGGGCCGTGATTACCGCCTAACACTTAGTAAGCCATGCCCATTGGGCCATGATTAACCTGATTACAATAGAAGACCGCCTAACTTGGAGTAGGCTGTGCCCGTGTGTGTGGCCGTGATTGATAGTTGGAACGAGAAATTGATTGAGATATAGTATGATGTGTTCCAATTGTTAAGTGATGATTGCACGTATATGAGATATGAATTGTGCTGATGTGCAGGAGGGAACTGAGGCAAGGTAAGTCCTCTGTTTTGTGTGGCTAGGCCACCCCAGGGTGTCTTTCCTTCCTATTGGGGGTTTAGGGGGTGAACTTGCTGAGACATTATCTCACCCCGTCGTGGGCTTAACTTTTTAGGTCCTTAGGTGGTGGTTGTGGTGGATCTGAAGCCCCAGAGTCTGTGGAGGTGGAGTTTGAAGAATCGGCGTGTGTGTCCAACTAGTATATCGTAGGATAGCTTCTTTTTGAGAGTCGACCTCTCATAAACTTTTGACCAGATTTATTTTGTAACTAAACCCCATTGTTTATAAAAGTAGGCTTTTGTGAAATGTTGCCCTGCTTTCCTATCCCATGCTATTTGTTGTCAGGGGTTTATTGTTTCGCTTCCGCATGTGTATTAATAATGAATGGGCCGGTAATGCGTCTTGGGAACGTCGCATTTATATCATCCGAAGAGAGATGCACGCACACTCGAGGATCGGGACGTGACACGAGTAGTATTGTAGCATAGTCTGATCCCAAACCGTTGGGCTATAGTCCTTATCTGTCTATTCCGATTCCAATTGTTGAGAACTCAATTAAAGAAAACACACTATTTTATTAGATGCACATCCCAAATACTGGTGAAGAAAACGAAGAACGAAAAAGGGTTTTGCATAAGCTGCCACTTTGATTGTTATGGACTTGGAAGGAGAAGAAAAGATGAGGGTTGGACGAAGTTTCCTCATGAACTCTCTCATGCCATCCCTCGTTCTGAGTGAACTGCGAGCGCTAAGCTTATGTTGCATTATTAATCAGCAGCATTAAGTTAAGCATTATATTCACGCTTCTAGCGAGCTGTCGCTTGGGTGTTCGGTTTCCTCTATCAAGTACGCAAAACCTTCGCAAAGCAACATGTTGACTGAGATGAATTGCATGGCAGTACGAGGATAAAGTACCTGTCGTGAGATTAGTGGAGAATTCTTTCTGAAATTAGTGAACAATATTAGAGCATGGGCTTGTCACTAGATCCTTCTCAAATCTTAAAGAATTACCTGAACCCAGAAATATCTAAGTTGGAGGCACGAGAGATTTCACAAGCTTTTTGCGTACGTTCTCTTTGCATGCTCCGAATAGCGAAGATGACTGACGTGGCCACATAGGCAAGTGACGAACACTTGCACAATCAAATAGATCGATTGATTAAAGCAAGCAAGAGGTCGAGAGACTCTCAACAGATCAACTGTGTCACATGGAGGTCGCATGACCCTGACTGGCCGCATGGGTCGTGACGCCTAGAGTTGCATGGGGTTGCGCGACCATGGGCAATGGCTGCTGGCACTAGATTTGACTCGGCGGTGGCCATAAACTTTCACAAAGGTTGTTTTTTTTTTTTTTTTTAAAAGGAAAGAAAAATAAGACCCAAAAGCCTTCTGTAAAAAAATATTGTTAAATACTATTTAAGTCAAAATAACTTTACAAATGATTTTTTACTAAACGCAATTTACATTTTTCCCAAGAGACTTTGCAAAGCAAACCAAACTCACCCCAAGCATCGCTCATCTTATTTTTGCTGCTTTGACTTCAAGACTAAGAACTGCATGCGGTGCCAATCTCGAAGGCATATAAGTGATCCCCAACTGTTTTGAGTGGGTTCTATGTTGTTTAAGGAATGTCACTGATAATCATGTAAGTAATTGAAATGCAGAAACTTCGAAAAGAACACGAGCAATATAGCAGCAGCTGCAAGATCAAATAAGTAGAGGGATCCCAATCGTAGGGGCTGGTGCAGGGACAGGTATCTCTGCTAATATTCGAAGAAGCGGGTGGTGTTGATATCATAGTTTTGTACACCTCGGGGAGCTTTTGCATGGCAGGAAGAGGTTTGCTGTCAGGGTTCTGGCCTTATGCCGTGCAGAGCAGTCGTGCTGAAGGTGGTGCCTGAAAGTCTTCTTTCCACTGCCATTAATCTAATAGAACTGCTTGGATTCTCGAATTGTGAAGGAGTATGCTTTAGTAACTTGTGAGTATTTCATTGTTCTATTAATGCCTTCTAAAATTGGACTAATCTTGAAGATACATTTAAAGGGAAAAACATTAATTAGAGAATTCAATTAAAATGTCACTCCGTGTTCTTTTACTGTAAATTTTCTTGCTAGCTCATCGCTAAACGGAAAAAGATAGGAGGCAAATGTGGTAGCAAAGAGTGGAGAAATTGATGAGATCTCACTGGAAAAAAAAAATCATGTTAAATGAAGTAGATAAGCGCATTTATTGTCTTGTGCGATCATATGATGCCTTCTGTGTGAGATGGCAATGGGGTGAGGATGCATGGCGCATGATGTTGGGTGTTTAAGCACCAATAAACGGACAAGATGAGCGAGGCAGATGAAAATTATACATTGAATGTGCGGCAACTCAGGGAAAGAAAGGATGTAAGATGAGCGTGTCAAATTGGTGAATTGCCATGGAGAACAAGATGAGAGAAACCATTTGATGTGGTTTATAAATGGGTGACAATGGATATTGGATGTTATGGTGACAATGTGCCTCTCTGATTGAGATGCACATGAAAAGGAATGGGAAGATTTTAAATTAAATGTGAGAAGAGACGATTATGAAAAGATCACTAGCATCTGGATTTTTCTGCAACTCTGTGAAATGGAGTTCAACGGCATATGATGATCAATCAGGTCCTCCCCACTTAGTGGGATGAGCTTGGTGGTGGTTGTTGTTCTTCCAGTGCACAAACTTTTTATATCTTGTCTAGGCCATTGAGCGAGAAAGGGGGAATGCAAATATATGAGGTGTTAGAAAACCTTGGCTGCACTGATAGGGAAAGAGGAAAAGATGGACTCTTTTCTCACTACTGATATTTTCTTTTGGTTACTGGGATATTTAGAAAGATTCAGATGGATGAATGAAATCTGTAAAGGGGGATTGGTTAGAAAAAACCCTTCACATGTTCATAGAGTTTCCTTGTGAAGCCACAGCTTAGGATGGTGCTAGATATGACTGATATACTCAGAGAATATTAAAGCATTTATTTATTTCATAAATGCTCAATTATTTATTTCATACTTGCCCCGTAACATCTACTAATATTGGGAAAGCATGTTCCTCCACGATTCTTTTGAATTAATGAAATGCTTCGCCTTTAAATTGTTTTTCATTATCTTCTTGAAATAGTTCCGCTCTGATATGGAGTAGATATCTGTGTAGGTGGTGAAGCCAGTGCCTGTTCTTGCTGGAGCATGTGGAACTGACACTTTTCGTCGAATGGATTACTTCCCAAGGCAAGTGGAGTCAATTGGATTTTTTTGGCTGCAAATTTTTCTAACCGTGGGCATGGCAGTTTCAGACAGAATCTAGAAGAAACAGGAATGGGTTATGAGTAGGTTTTCCCAGATAACATTTCTTAATACTCTGACTTGAGTATTTCTGGGTTTATAAGCAACTTCTCTCTTTGCTCTTTGTTGCTTGGAAGTTGAGATGATCGCAAAAGCTTCCAAAAGGGGTTATTTAAAACTCCTTATGCAATGAAGATCAAGCTGCAGAAATGGCAAAAGCTGGAGCTGATATTATAGTGGCTCATATGTGCCTTACAACTTCTGGCTCAATAGGTGCAAAGACTGCTGTCGCATTGGAGGAAAGTGTAATTCATGTACAAGCTATTGCAAATGCCACACATAGGATCCATTCCCACACCATCATCTTCTGCCATGAGGTATATTTTGAATGCATGTTCTAAATCTTTTTGGTGCTGAATTCCTTCACCACCTCTGATTACATCTCTCTGGAATATGATTATGACTGTCATTGTCTATCCTCTGCTTTTGCACAACTTGTGGTTGAACCATTGTCCAAACAATTCCAGAAACCTCTGAGCAATTTTCATGCAGCATGACCAGAGAGATGTGTACTGTTAGTTCTGTTTTCTAGGTGTTCTTAATACTTCCTGTATTGTCCTCCTTTTTTCTTCTTTTTGAATTTTCTGGTTCTTCCACTCGTTTTGCTTGAGTTATTTTTCAACTCTCATTTTCTTAGTTAGAGATTGTAGAGCATCAAATTCTGTTCACTGTTCTTGCTTCGGCCTTGGCACTCTGTCCTACTTTGCTTAGTTTCCCTAGTTTATGATCTGATGTCCTACACTTTGGATGAGTCATAGTAGCGGTCTTCTCTCATTGATCATCCGACAGTTTCGGACACGGTAGAGAAGTGGAAGAATTTTAATGTGATTGTGCAGGTCCTATATCTGGTCCAAAAGAGGCAGAATCCATACTGGAGGGAGCTCATGGGTTTTTTGGTGCATCAAGCATGGAGAGACTACCTGTAGAACAAGCAATTAAAAGCACAGTCCAAGAATACAAATTCATGTTGCAGGGGTGGGGTTCATTATATCACTCTGTATACTGAGATGTTAGTTAGGATTTTGTACTTCCCAACATCTTAGTACTATGATTGTCACTTTAATTGGAAAATGTTTTTATGGCTGAATAATGAATGATATCCTTCTCTATCAAGATTGAGAGTTTTTGAGTATACGGATGCTGACTGCTACTACATGAAGAATCAAAATTTGAAGGCTGATGAGCTTAATCCTTGTTTTCTTCTGCCCTTTAAAACAAGACAAAGGCCCAACTCTTATTAGGAAAATTTATGGCTGACTAGTGAATGATATCCCTCGCTAGGATTTTTGTTTTCCTGCTTTCCTCAAGTTCCTTTCACTTTAAAATTGTCAAAGTGGTCGCCTGGAATGATCTTCTGTCACTTCCTGTCACTTTAGCATTATTCATAGACTTCTCCTTTGACACAAGAAGGAAGCACAGTTTTATTCTTAATAGTGAGATGATATTCCTGAAAAGCACCAGCAGAAAAAAGCTAATGGTGCCTGATTATGATTTGTAGACTCCATCACTTCCTTTCACTTTAACACTATTTGTTGACTTCTCCTTTGACACAAGAGGCAAACCCAGTTTTTTTCTTAATTCTAGTGAGCTGATATTCCTGAAAAGCACCAGCAGAAATAAGCTAATGGTGCCTGATTATGATGTGCTCTGTGAACTGAAAATTGATCTTTTGATTGACATGAAAGCCCACGTTGTTTTCAGTCGAATAGGCTTACTATATCTGCAGATAATCATCAAAGTGCTTTATTTCTCAGCCATCTTTCTTCTCCTTCTCTATCAAATTGAATTTAAGGTTAGGGGGCAGCCATTCCTCAGCCATGGCATGTGTGCATTCTTTTTTAGGCTGGTGTCTGGGTCATCAAGTGGTCACCTGTAAGGAGAGCAAATAAAATTTTATGCAATGAGGAAGATGATTTTTCTGGCTATTTGAAAAGGGTTGGAATATTATTGTCAAGATCTATTCTATGAATGACCAGCGGATGACATGACTGTACATGCTCGTCAGCCAGTGCAAGAAGGTCAACATGATAACTTTTTCCATGTCTATTCCCAAGCATGTTCTGGATCCTGATCCAAATGGTATAAAACTGCGTGGCTTTTGCATTCCCTGAAGATTTGTAGAATGTAAACTATGATCAGAACTTCGAAATGCTTATCAGTCAAATAGTGATTAAGGAAGTTGGAAAAGAGATGGAAAAAAAGAGGCTTTGAAGATGACATATTACATTAATTTTGAAGGGTTAAATTGATTGGAATCCTTGTAAATGCTGTGATCATAGTGAATCCAAGTCGCATCGATATCTACATTCCATCCTTTCTTGATATTGTAACCTGCATATTCATCGGATGACTGAATGGGACTTACTCTGAAAAAGAATGATACACATAACTTTTAGTGGATAGTTTGCAAGTATAGCTTCTCCACAAAAGAGACGTTTGACTTGCCTTCATTATTAGTCATTGAGTGCCACCCAGGTGTGCCATAAGAGCACATTTACCATTCTAAGCGTCTATTTAGCAACCTGGAATTTTGTCAAATGTTGGCATTGTTCTGAACACATGTCACGTTGTTCATGGGCATGAAGAGGACAAAATTTGCAATATGCATGTGATAGGGAGATTCTCCCCTTTAAGCCTTATGACATGCTGTTGAGATCTTCAAGAGTGAGAGCAGCCCCTTTTGGTTTATTCCTCACTAGCCAACTGCTCTTCCTGAAATTTCATCTTCATATCAGTTCAGCGTTCAGCTAGTTTATACTACTAGTTTATACTCTCTCTCTCTCTCTCTCTCTCTCTCTCTCTCTCTCTCTCTGGTACTCTGGCCCGGTTTTAAATTCCATTTATTTACCAAATCAAAATAAACAGATAGAAGACATTCCGTACAGTTTCTTTGCACATTGCATCTCATATAATTAAAGATTCATGTTAACTGTTGTTCAGGCCCTATGCTGAAAACTTACTCTAGAATGAAAAGTTAAGAATGTAACTTGCAAGTAACATAGCAGGTATGTCTTCAGATGACCACGTAGAAGTCATTCACCTATATATGCAGTGCCTCATCTGGATTAAGCTGAAATTTTTTTTTTTCCCTTGACTGTCTAATATCTTCAATTTGGTTTGAGTCGCGGTTCAAAACATATTTGCAAATTAGCATATTCAATTCAGTTTAAAACTCTTCCCAAACCAAACTATGGACATCCCTCACACGACACACAGATTATGATTGGATTAACAAGAAAAACTCAACCAGAACCTATCCTGAGCATCTGTGTTCTCATCCAGGAACTTAACACTCCACATTAAGGTAGTTGCCATGGTGGACTGCCCAGCATGGATCAGAGTTTACAAATTGTCCATGAAGTCCTCAGGAGCTTCCTTCCCTCTTCCTCCTCTGTCCTCTCTCATTTTTCTGAAAGTTTCCATCAGCCTATTTCTTGCCTACTTTAACCATCTTACCATGTCACCGCCTGTTGCTCTCACATCCTAATATACTATTTGATATTTTGTTTTTTAATTCTATTGGAACTATAGATACAACTTTGTCTTTCGAATGGCAGGCTATGATAACTGGGTTGAACTATTTTTCATTGCTTGCACAAAATTATCCAGAAACAGCAAAGTAGAAGAAAATTTTCATACAAAGAAGATAAGCTAGATGATATATCATGAAAACAACAAATAAGTCCGTTACTGTGTAGCCCCTGGTTTTTAAAATCATGAATTTAGGGATATACATGATGTTTAGTATGATTAAGTTAAAAATAGAAACTCGAATGAGTGAACTTAATGCAGTTTCTTTTCCAATCTTTCTTGAATCTCTTCATTTATATCATTGTTATGTATTTTGAAAATGTATATGTTGAATGTCAGCAGATTGAATTTGGATCAGATCATCGAGCAGTCCAATTATTGCACTTTTGCGCCCGAAGGCATTGGTTAATGTAGTTCAGAAAGTGTGAGTTGAGTGAACTTGACTTCCCTCTTGTTCTTGTTCTTATCCTTCTTCATTTTTTGTTTTGTTAGAGAAGGATTTCGAAATGTTTTCTTCCATATCGATGCTAATGATGTTATGTAATGAAAGAAGTACTGATATCCTTTTGGCCAAAAAAAAAAAAAAAAAAAAGAAAAGAAGAATGTTCTTGACTTCCCTCTCAACCTCTGAGGTCACGAGGAAGTTTCAAATTCCAGAACTCATTCAATTCCTAGACAGAGTCAACTTTTAGAGGGCGATTTGCTAAACATAAAGAGACTTTTTTTCCGCAGATGAAGAACATAAGATGATATCAACAATGGAGCTTCAGGGAGGGTCAAATTAGTGCAATCTGCAATAAGAGGACAGCTAGAGAATAAGTAGCTTCAACAAGAGACAAGATGCTTTGGAAGCAAGAATTATGAACTGCGAAGGAATCTTTGCGTTAGGTCTTGACAAAAAGATAGTGGTAAGACTCATTCAAGTAAAAGACAAATCCTCATTCTTTATTCTTCCGGGGACTCCTAGTCAACTAAAACGTGACATGAGTTGACATTGTAAGCAACAAATAGTACACTAAAACTGAAGTATTTATAGTTTCTTGATTATCATCCTGACGTAAAGCTTAGAAATTTCAGATTCTCCTTGATGAACCTCAGATGCTCTGCGTGCCTCACAAACTCTCTCTCTCTCTCTCTCTCTCTCTCTCTCTCTCATGAGGTCTAGTGACACCAGAAGCCACCCCCAAGTTACTTCAGGGAAGCATGATTAGCTTGATACACCGTGTCAATTTAACCTGCCAAGTAGTCTATTCATCAAACTCCATCTCTCCTAAATGCACCAACACAGATTAATGGGTTACAGTCCTCACTTTATATCACAAGAGTAATCCTAGCAATGCAACAATTAGTTTGCAAAGCTATGTGATAGAATTTTGTTTCTTTTTTGGGGCTCGGTTGAAGATTGTATGTTGTTTCTTTCATAGATTTTTGTTGGGTACATGACTCAAATGCACCGACATCCATATCTGAGGTCGACCTCGAAGCGGCAACCGGAGCTTGCTCCAGATTGCATCGATCGATGAGGGGGTGGGTCGGTGACGAAAAGACGAGGACGGCAGCAGAGGTGTACCGAGGTTTTTGAACTTTTGCAATCTCTCTCATCTAGTTTGAATTTTCTTCTCTTTTTTGTTCGGTTTTTCAGTTTGTCTATTTCTTTTATAGTCTTTTTCTAATGCAGCGCCTCGCACTAGCGGTGAGTATGGTCTAGGTTGGCCCGGTCAACTCCCTAAAGTTAGGATTAATCTGTACAGTGTTGGTCCAAAGACATTTTCCTTCTTTGTAAATTATAACTATTGATGTCGCAAAAGACATTAAAAGTCGACATCAATAGTTTAAGTTATTAAAGAACATTGTAAAATTACTTGGACTCCTTACTAAAGAGGCATTTAATGCTGTTGATGCCGTTTGATTTAGGGTTTTTTCTATATAAAAATTATAAATTATATATTATATATTTTAGATAGTATATGATATATACAATTGGGGTTGGTCCAGGTTGGACCAATTCTAAACTCTCAGAATTGATGATCAACCCACATGGTACTAGTTCAGGAATTCCAAAATTAAGGACTAATCCAATCCCCCTGGAAACTGGATTAGGATTGGCAAGAATGGGCCAGTCCAAGGTTGGTCTAAGGGTGAGCCTAGGGTTGACCCTAGATCGATGCTCACCCTTGCCCGGTGCCATTTGCTCTTGAGATATATCAATAATACTTGTTAGCCGCCACTTCAAATTTCAAATGACTATCTTAAACAAAACCTTGATTGGAGTATATGTGTCATATGAATACAGGTTTGAATATTTAGTAACATATATAAAAAAAATTAGGATAATGATGTTGGGATGAATATAATTTAGAGTTTTTGGTGTAATCTTCTCTAAAATGAAATAAAAAGTGGGCTAGGAGAGGAGATAGCTGTGGGCAATTAGCCCAGATGGCCCATGCTATGTTATATTATTATTCATCTTCAGCAAGCCCACACGCTCAAATCAGAAAAGGTATCTTTCTAAGCAGCTAGTGGTACAAGCTTTTCCCAATTGCCTTCTGGAATTGGATCACTCAAACAGGCAACATCTCTCTCTCTCTCTCTCTCTCTCTCTCTCTCTCCTCCTTTCCTTTTCCAATGTAGTTTGGTGGCAATGTTCATAGAATCGGATGCAATTGCGTGCATTCTTTCGATTAAGCGAGCAACGCTGACTGGCACTTCGAAAACCCTCAAATCAAGTGGTCCAAGGTTCAGCAAAGCTTAGACTGCAAAATGCACATCCGACTTCTTGGAGTTTCCTGGCAACTTCCATTTTGGAAGGCATGGAAAACGTACAAGAATTTCTGACCAGAATAAATAAATAAATAAAGTACAATATTGGACCATAGTCTATGTGAATTTCGGTGGACTGAACCTTGGTGTTGAACCTCGAGCCTATTCTTTTCACGCTCAACAAAATGTGTAAAAACTTCATCAGCCTCTGATGGTGCTATGGCGACGAGTGAATCGTAATTTTCACACGAATCACAAAGAAAAGCTTGACTAGGCGCGGCTATAACCAGGTGCTATGGATGTCCCCTCCACATGGTATTACACCCTGCGTGTCCAGGAATTTTGGCATCGAACTAGCTTGGCATCAAGGATCACGTGCTCCTTGGAGAGACTGAGGATTCGGCCTGGACCGCCAAAGTCATTCTGGCCTAGCTTGCGAAGCAGACTTTGAAGGACATGATTGAGTTTCTTCAACATGAAGATGAAGGAGAATGAGACGCTCAAAGCCAAGAAGGCTGAGCAAGAATTGTTAGTAGAAAAAGAGGGGAAGATAGTGGAGGTGCAACAAGTACAGGATGCGAATGAGGGGTAGGATGAAACAGATGATGACGAGGAGTGACTATTCTTATTATTATTGGCCTTTTGTGTTTGTGCATCACATGATTATCTTAGATCCTAGTACAAATCATTGGATTGGAGCATCTAAATATGCTTCCACGAGTCTTGTCCATCCTCCCAATCGCTTTTTTAAGCTTTTCGACAGATTTTCATATGTTATACTAACAGCGTAAAAAGATTATTCGTTAAGCAGGACTCAAGCAATGACACAGGTATTTCAGTAACCGGAACTAGATAAATCATTGGGGTTTAAGTGGGAATCTGTTGAATTATCAATATTTCTTGGCCTCTGGCAAGCTGGAACTAGATAAAACAACAAAAGGAAGAGCTAGAATTTTTATGAACAACATAGAGGAAACCTTTAAAAAAAAAAAAAAAAAAAAAAAGCAAAAGCAAAAGCAAAATAATTGGCTACATAGAGGACAGATCGCATCGAGATATTTTTAATATGCGTCCACAACATGTAAACCAATTGCAGCGTCCTCATTCATTTTCATGATTTTCACATGAGATTTCGCTAGATCTAGTTGTCGCGGTGCGACTGGCGCACATAAGCCGAATGCGACTGATAATGCCTCCATCGCATCAAGGAGAGATGCCAAGGCGACAAGAGTTAATCAGAAGCTGAAAATACAAATAAAAATAAAAATAAAATAAAATGACCTTTCTTTCTTCTTTCCCAATAGTTGGGCATCGATTCCGTTAGTAATCTTGTAGTTATTTATGTTATGGATCTATGGTTGCTCTTGATCCAATAATTCACAGGTGACCCAAGGTTTACTTTCATGAATCACAAAGGACGAGACCCGAGAGCCCTTGGCCTATAGTATAGTTTTTCATCTTCAGTAAGGACATAGAAACAGACAAAAGTGTTAAAAAAGTCATAAATCTTTTGTCTTTATACTAATTAGTCATAAACCTTTTTTTTTGTGCCAATCTAGTCATAAACATTTTCACTTTATGTCAATTCAGTCATTTTTGGTTAATTTTGGCCAGATTTTTTTGACTGGACGCCGGTTGGCTAACGTGGCACAATTGGTACTAACGTAGACAACTTTTAATAATATTTTAATATTTTAGAATTTTTTTTTTCTTTTTTCTTTTCTCCTCCTCCTTCCTCCAGCCAGTCACCGAACCTCAACAACCAGCCAGAGGTGACAGCTGACGAGGTTGACCTTTGGCGAGCTCGCCAGCCATTGCGAAGCTTGAGCCTCGTCCATGGCCGGCGAGGCTCAACCCTTGCTACCCCATGCGAGGCCACCCTCGCGGCCAAGGCCTCGCTAGAGGTTGGGCAAGGCTTGACCTCGCCAACGCCGCGTGAGGCCACCCTTGCGGCTTAGGCCTCGCTAGAGGCTGGGCGAGCCTCAACCTTGTTGGATCTGGTGAGGTCGAGCCTCACCCATGGTTAACAAGGCTGGACCCTCGCTAGATTTGGCGAGGGTGAACCTCGTCGCCCTGCACGAGGCCAGCCTCATGGCCATTGGCAAGGGCTCAAGCCTCAGTGGTTGTTGCCTCTGATCGATCGCCAGAGGAAAGATGAGGAGAAAGAAAAAAGAAAAAAAAAAGGAAAAGAAAATGAAAATGAAAAAGAAAATAAAAATTTAAAAATATTAAAATATTATTAAAAGTTGTATATGTTAATGTCGATCATGTCATGTCTGCTGTCCGATGCCCAGTCAGCAAAATCCAATCAAAATTAGTCATAAATGACTAAATCGACACTAAGAAAAAAGGTTCAGGACTAAATTAGCACAAAAAAAATGTTTATAACTAAATTGGGACAAATATAAAAGGTTTAGGACTTTTTTAAAAACTTTTCCCTATAGAAACATGTAAATCGAGTGGACTTTATATATTCAACCCCAAAAGTTGAATTATATTGGTGTAACAGAGAACGTTCCACAAGCAGGATTAAGATATGATTTAAAAAAAAAATTATATATGCTTAAATTCAATAGATTGCCCTCTAAGTAGACTGCCGAATAACGCTTGACAGATTTAGATCTTCAAATAAAAAGTGGATGAGGTGGTTGATAAGAATAGCATCTGTGCTCCCCTTAAAGAATAGTACATGTTTGGCCTTTCAAATGGTAGTGGCGCCGTTTTCTCCTCCGATGAGATGATTTTAAAATGGTTTCTTATCAAGTATTGTATGCGGTGCAACTCATGCCCCGAGATCATCTTCTAAAGAAGAGACTCGAGAGGGAATTACGAAGATAAAAATGGTCAGCCTCGTATTTATGTGCTTAAATCAGCATCGATGGATATACGCTTTTGACGGATTGTCGAGTAACACATGACAAATTTAGATCTACGAATGAGAAGTGGATGGAGTGGCTTGACAAGTAGCATTTGTACCGCCCTTAAATAACAATAATGTATAATGCCTAGTCTTGCAAATAATAGCCTCTCCGTTTTTTCCTTCAATGAAATGAATCTTAAAATGGTTTCTTGCTAATTGATATATGTTGGAAGAAGAGTTGGCGGAAGAAATGACTAACTTCATCAATGCGCAATAGACGAATTACCTAAGAATATACATTGAATCATGAGCGAACGATGGACAATACGAGTTCACAATAGTCTGAATACAATCACAAATAAAGTATTTGCATTCAACAGCGTTAATGTCAATTATTTCTCAAAGTAGAAATGAAAGTTTTTTTGTTTATTGTTTGTTGATGGTGGAGAAAGGAAAGGAAAGAACCATTTTCACAACATTCTTTCTGCAATTGATTATGGTGTTTATCTTAAGAAGGTTATTTATATGTTAACTTCCCCTTAATAGATAACCGTTCACCAGACAACCCCTCACATCTTTTCTAAAGGTGTCTTTCTATCACATTACATTAAGACGAACTGGTGTATCTTAATTGTACCCCATCATATATGTACCAACAAAATATAACATCTCTCATTTGGACATGATGAGCTTAATAATGCTCTATCAAGAATATAAGACATTTAACATTCATCTACTTTTTAAACAATTCATATTGGCAAAAAAGTCATATGATTAGTGAGTATACTTATTCTTGAGAGCTCAAATTATGCACACTGTTAGAAATAACGTAATAGTTACAACCTCAAAAAGAAATAAACAATTGATGTTTTACAATACCTAGACATATTTTGCTATATCAATTCAAGTATACATATCCCTTGAAGGCTATACTTGACTATGCTTATAACATCATATATTTACAATTATATCTAAAACCAAAGAAAGCAATATAATTGGTCGATAGGTAAATACATGTGACAGATATAAAACCACAATAAACTTCCTTCACACTTATGTCTCTCTCCATTTCAAGAAAAAATGTTTTCCTAAACACGTCTCTTAAAGCCATATTTATTCGTGACCATCGATAATATGTTAAAATAACAACATTGATCTCTCACTTTGAGAATATAGTTAAAAGTAATATAGGGCATACAAATAAGGTAAATATAAATTATCTCAAGAGCTCACACAATGAGTAAATAGAGATAATTTTACTCATCTTTCCTTATTGGTCACACAATGTGAATTTCTTTTTTTCTTTTTTTTTTGAATTTAGGACATACTATAGTGAATTTCTTTTTTTTTTTTTTTTTTTTTGTAAGAATGTATGTCATTTATTAAACACATTCATTATGCAGATATTAGCCTAAATATAATCACATGCTTTCCATTCATTCATGTTTAACTCGAGTGGTATATCAGTTCGCTTTTTACAGCGTCCAATTAAGTATCGACATTCGGCATCCTTCAGGTGTATATGATTATGGGACTATCATGTTCAGTCTTATCACATACAAATCACAAACATCATCTTAACTTCAATCAAGGTGACATAAAATTATTTTATGTACTAAACTTAATCTTCTAGCACTTAGAAGTACATAACATCTAATCTCAACGTGCTAACTCTAACAATTAAGGTGATTACTCGTGTGAATGAGTCAATCATTGCCTACCAACATACCTTTCAAACAATATATGTGTATTTGTGTTAGTCTCATATTGGATTTGTACTTATTGATAAAATATAAAGTCACTAAAGAAAAACAAGTATAATTTACATGTTCACATATACACAAACTAATGATCTTCAACAATATTGCATATCATATACCACACAACTCTATAGACATCATGTGAGTCAAGAACACATTTTAGGAACAACTTTCGTAAACGGATCATCAACCATTCGATTGGTTGAAATGTATTGTAAAACCACTTCTTTCTATATTATTATATCTCTGATGAAGTTGCTCTTTATATCAATATGCTTCGTACTACTATGACATTTGGGATCTTTCATATAGACAATGGCTACTTAATTATCACAATAAGTTGTCACTAGTCTTGGAACCTCAATTACAGTTGCTAAATTTTCCAAAAAAACGTTTTAGTCATATTGCTTCTTGCACTACAGTAGAGCATACAATAAATTCTGCATTCATTGTAGATAAGACTGTATATTTTTATTTTTTGCTATTCCAAGAAATTATACCTTCATTGAGTAAGAACATATACCTAAAGTCGATTTATGCTTATTTAGGTCTCCTTCCCAATCAGCATCTAAGTAACTTAATAAGCGTAAATTATTGCCTTGATAATAAAATTGATAGTTCATAATGCTTTTCAAGTATCTTAAAATCATCTTCACTACTTTCTTGTGTACTTAACTAGTATTTGATTGATATCGACTCACCAATCCCATGGTGTATGACATATGTCGAATCGAGTACACATCATAGCATACATCAAACTTCCGACCGTACCATCATAGGGAACAATTTCCAGTTTTTTCTTTCTTCTGAAGTTTGAGGACACATCTTAGAACTGAGGCTTTCGCCTTGCATGACAAGAATATCAATGGGATTACAAAGCTGCATGTGGAAACGTTAAAAAATCTTTATTAGATAAGACTCTTGTGATAGAGTAAGGAGTTTCCTTGGTCAATCTCTTTCGATTTTAACTCTCAATACATAGGCAGCTTCTCTCATGTCCTTCATTTAAAAATTAGAGGATATTCATTCTCTTATAATGATAACCAAACCCTTGTCATATCGTCCACATAAAGTGATAAAATCACAAATTTATCTTTGGACTATTTGACAGATACATAGTGATCTTCTTTGATTATCGTGAACCAAAAATATATTATGGCTTGATGAAAATGAAAATACCGCTATCGAGATGATTGCTTAAGGATATATATGAGCGATGGAGCTTGCAAACTTTACATTCTTGACCTTCAGCTATGAAGGTCATCTAGATTTTTTCATCTAGTTCTCTAGTGAGAAATGCTGTCTTTACATCTAGTTGATGTAGTTCTAAGTACAAATGTGCGACATTGGTTAGGATAAGGCATATAGAAGCAAATCTTATAACTAGTGAAAAGGTTTCCTTATAATCTATACCCTCTTATTGAGTATAGTTTTTTGTCGCAAGATGAGTCTTATACTTTTTAGTGGATCCATCTATCACTAATCTTGAAAACCTATTTAGTTTGAATAACCTTACAATTAGGTGGCAAATCAACAAAGTCCCAAACGTAGTTTGCCCTCACTGATTCTTTTATCCTCCAAAACTTTTCTCCATTTTCCCTTATTAGAGAATGAGAGAGCCTCTTAGACAATCTTAAGCTTAGTATCATCTTACGGAGCAATCATAAATACTTCCCCTTTAATTTCAAAATGACGACGAATAATACTTTTATGATTACTTTTACGTAACTGAATTTCTTTTAAATTCAATTCGCTAGGCGATGTGGCAACCCCACTAGATCTTATATGTTGAGGTAAATCTTTGTTTCCCTCGACAACATTAATGGGTGCGTTATCAATATCTTCGATCTCATATAATTGGAAATCCTTGTCAATTTCACATTTACTAGGAAAATCATTCTTAAAAAAGGGACATCTCATGACTCCATTTCAATCACACTTCCATCAACTTTTTCACCTATGATCACCTACACTTTGAAATGTTCATAATATCTTATAAAGATATATCTATCTAGGGATTAATTTGACATATTTATGAGAAGAATCATGAACATAAGTTGCACACCCTCAAGGTCGTAGATTACTTTACCAGTCCACAAATCATAAGGGGTACATGCAGTTAAGTATATAGACAACGATCAATAACATATCTTTTCAATATGAGATAGGTAAATTTGCATGCGCTATCATAAACTTAACCATTACTAATAGAATTCAATTCCTTTTCTCGGCAACCCCATTTTGTTATGGAGTTTAGGGAATAATCAATTGTTTTACAATTCCTTATTTATTATAAAAAGTCTTGAATTGTTTAGATAGATACTCATGTTCATGATTGGTTCTTAATGCCTTTATTATTTTGTTCAACCGATTGTCCACTAAAGCTATATATCGTCTAAAGTAATACAATGCTTTGGACTTATGGGAGAGTAGAAAAATATAACAAAAACGCGTGAAGTCATCTATTAAAGTAATGAAATATGAGACTTAAGGCCATGCCCTCACATTCAATGAATCACAAATGTCAAAATGTATAAGTTATAATAGAAGTCCAGCTCTGGCTTCTTTAGCAAATGGTTTTCTAGTTACTTTTGCCGCTAGATAATATTCACATACGAGTAGATCAATATTAGTGAATGACCATAAAAAAATCTTCTCTTATTAATCATTTCATTCTTTATAACATAATGTGACTTAATCTTGCATGCCAAGTATTTGCATTAATCTCCACATTATTAAAAGACATGATTACAAAAGAACAACCATCAATATTAATATTGTACACATCATAGTCAATATCTAGCACCACAAAATCATTCAATACATGACTAGAATTGTAATAAATTGGTTGAAACACAAATCTCAACACAATCACCATAGAAATTCAATAGATGACTTAAGTTTAGAAGAACAACTATGGAGACCAAGTTCCGTCAAATATTTGAAGCGTAGGGAACATCATATAGGAATAGGTTTCAGCCTTCACGTAAAATTAATTTACATGTGTCGATATCCTTCATTTTACTCTTAAGTTATTTTCAACATATATCCATCTTCTTCTAAGTTGTATTGACAATAATCCACAAATGCTCCTCAGTCTATAGCTACGTGATCTATTACTTCCAAGTCTATAGCCCACATAGGATAAGATCTAGGAAGTATTATAGTGTTAAAAATAAAAGCATTGCTTAAAGTAATGGAGTAATGAGATACCTCTTTCAGTTTAGTGCATTCACGAGTTAAGTGACTCAATTTGCCATAATTGTAGCACTTTATCTTGGCATTGTCTTTCTTTCCACCACGCTTCTTGCATCGAAGGGTTTTAGCTCTCTGAGGTGCCTACTTAGTCCTCTCCCTTTATTCTTGGATTTATGATTTCATTTATGCTTGAAACCCGAAACTTTGCTCGAACCCAATTTAATAGCATAAACATGGATAGAAGATCTTGCAGCCTCTAAACATCCATCATCTAATTTCAAATGACGCACTATATTGTCAAAATTAATGATATTCTCGTTATGCATCATATTAATTTTCATATACTCCCAGCTATCAAAAAGAGACCTTATAATAGCTAGCACTTACTGTTTATTAATAAATGTGTGACTTGCAGACTTCAGCTCAAGTATCATATTTGATATCTCCCAAAAATGTTGTCTCATCATTAGATTTGGGCACTTTTAGCATGTGTCAAACTTGATGATGAGCCTCCTCAACTTAGTGACAGACGTACTCCCAAACATATCTTTCAAGGCAGCTTAGATTACTTGAGTTTTAGCATACAACTCAGTAACGTGATATGATCAATGCTATTTTTTTTTTCCTAAGCTTGATAAGTTTCTTGATCTCTTTTGTGCTGAGCTGAAGTTCCATGCTCAGACTGATACCAATAAGGGGATTCATGCTTAAAACCAAGGAAAACCAAGTCAGCTGTAGCAAGTATGCTGTCCCACAATAGGCAAACCTCTATTCAAACCTTCTAGGGACTGCCTTTTAGTTGTGAACTATCTAGAAATTTGGATTAGAGCATAGAGACGCTCAAAGACACTAGGATAGTAACATCTTTAACTTAGCCGACCTGCATTGCTTAGAGGATCCTATCAGGCTAGAGAAGAAGAAGTGTTTAGAGAGACATGGAGAGAATTTGCATAAGCCCACATCTTACTTTAAGGGACACTGCCCATAACATTACATCTTCTTTACTTTTTATAGGTATTAAAATGTGACAAAAAATAAAGACCGAGCTCACAAGTCTTAAAACACATAGAGGCTTCAATATTCCTAGTTGAGAATTATTCTAGGTGATATGAACAGTAATTGTGAATAGAAATTTGCTTAACTTATTGCTATAGTACTTTGCTGTAATAACTTGTGCTATAGTAACTTTCGCTACAAGTCTATCTGCCATCTTGAGAGTTATAGTCATAGTCTAAATCATCAGAGCTATGTCTTGCAAGCCGTTCTTCCTTGTAGCATTGGTCCATTCCAATATCATTAGGAGGACTATTGGTATTACGAGAGGATTCCCTTTATGAGATTAGAGCATTCTACATACTTTGACTGCTAGAGATAGATTCTTCTTCTAAATCCTGGAGGGTCCCAGAGTGTCGACAAGCATGACTGGCTGGGGCTAGTTTGTTGTTTAGGCATAATGGGAGACTATGCTAGGGTCCATTCCAAGAGATAAGGACAAAGGTCCTTAATCATAGGGATCTTGATAAAGATGACCTTCCCATTGGGCTTAGGATGCCTGAGCATAAGATTCCTGATAGAACAATGCGGAATCATTCATGTCTGTCATTTCTTGTTCTTATGATGGAGGTGTCCTCGCTTAAGTCTATGCTTGCTTGAATTCCTCAAGTACTTGTTTGGCTTCAAGTACAAGACCATAGTGGTCCCATGGACAGGTTTAAAGTAGTTTGATACTTCTCTAGAAATGGTCCAATTTTCTTGGCATAGGACTCTCTGCAGTTCTCTATAATTGTATTCAACAGATCTGACGCAATCAGGAAATGATTTGTAGATACGAACTTCTTGAAGATGTGATTGAGACTTGTAAATAGTGGTTCCTACTCCTTTTGATGCATTGATGAGAGTACCATTATATTGTATAAAAGTCCATGATCGACAGAAAACACAACTGTATGTGTTTCTAGTTCTGGCCGAGGGGCACTTCTAAGTTCTTATAGAGAGAGGCATTTCCAGTAAGTAGGAGCTTAAAACTAATTAAGCACATTCAGGAGGTTCCTGTCGCTTTCACTTCCCTTATTATGTCGAAGCGCAATCAATTTGATTAACTTGATATTGAATTTTGTGGTGGGGGAACTCAGTAGCTATTAAGTACTTGTTGGTTAAGTACCAAAACAACAATCGAAACTTGTTAGGGAAATCATCTTCTTTCTAGATTAATGGATGAATAAATGGGTAGCTAGAGTTTAATCTGAAAGGATAAAGAATTGAGTCTCTGTGGAATTGGAATAGATCTACATGGCATTGTCATATGAGGTTATCAAGATTTTTAGCGAGGTTGTATTTTTAGATCTGTTCAATGATTTCCCAAGGATATTCCAGACTTGGCCAATCTCACATTCTTTCAATATTGTACTTTTCTTGTTGAGGAAAAACATGCATGAAAATGTACATATTGATTTCTACTAGTGCCTTTTGTCTGAAGAGAAAATCAGCAAGAATATTTTTCTTTTCTTAATATGTTTGGTTTCAAAAGAGTATTTCAAAAATCATTTAGCCCATCGAAGCAGTTGAGAGTGGGGAATCTGCTTTTGTTTGAATTTAGTTAATTGAAAAAAAAGATGCGATATCTAATTCTACCAGGAAAGGATGGCCAATAAGATGGATTTCAATTTTTTTTTTCCCATTCTTTACTACAAATATTTCCTTGAAAGTGGAATGATAATGCATTTCAACTTAAGAAAACTTTCCACTTTTGTAAGTATAAAGGTTTCGCTTACCTTCAATTTCTTCAAACAATATGACTGCCTGGTATTCATCACTGGCATCGGTTTGAAGGATTTTCTTCCCAGGAGATGGTATTTGTAATGGGGGAAGATTTTGCATAACTTTTTTTAGCTCCGTAATTGTTTTAGTTTGAGCTTTACTCCAAGGCAGAGTATTCTTCTTCAACATTGATTGTAATGAAAGCAGCAATTTTGCAATATTGGGAACAAAATCTTGTAGATAGTTGATTATCCCAAGAAATTGCTAAACTTGCTTTGTCGTAAAATTTTCTTCTGAGAATTTCAATAATTCCTAAGCAACGTGCGACCCTATATACTATGTACCTTTATTGAGGTACATATCAGGAAGTTCAATTTTTGTCTAAGTAATCTTCATCTTTCTTTGAGAAAACATGATTCCATATTTTTTCACAATGTTTGCAAATTGATAGAGGAGTCAATAGTGAGATTCCTCATTAAAGATGTAAAGTAAGATGTCATCAATCTAGACCGCTGCATTTAATAGGATTGACTAAAAATACGGAACATGACTTTTTGGAATAAAGATGGGGCTACTTTGAAGCTAAAAGAGAGAACTTTCCATTGATAATGTTGATTTGGAATATAGAACTCTTTCTTGGGTTTGTCTTCAGGATGAATGTCCAGTTACCAAAATCCGGCCTTAAGGTCGAATTTAGAGTAATTGTGGGCTCTGAATAATCCAACAACATGGGAATTTCTTGAGAGTAAAGGGAATTTGTCATTTTTGAGGAAGAGATTGTGAGGCTGATAATTGATTACCAGGCACATCTTTCCACGATTTTACTTGACTCATTTATTGACATAAAAAGCTTCGCAGACTCATTTGGAATCTAAGATTTCAATAAGGCCTTATTGTAGCAGCTTTGAGCACTCCTTCTAAGCAGCAACATCATTCTCATGTGATTCGCCTTGGTGGGATTTATATCTTCATTTTTTTTACAAGACGACTAAGAAAGAACTCTTGATTTTTTCACAAATGATAGGGACACTTTTGAGAGAAGTCAGTGTGAGATTCCAAATTAATTTCTAATATTTTTTATATAATTGGATTCAATAAACTCATTTGATGGAAAAGAGTCGTTGGATATTGACAAATTCAAAGAGTTGATCTTTATACTTAAGGTCTTTTCCAAGAATGATTCGAAGTTGAGGAATTTAAGTTATAACATCCCAACCAATGATCAAATCTAGGGGTGAGCGTGATTGGAACAGAAACTGGAATCTGGAACTGTTACAAAACTGGTTACGGAAGGAAAAGTTCTCGAGAAAAGGGGAGGTCAGCAATAGAAGACATCTGCAGGAGAGAAAGTGACGTGAGAGAGAGACGTGAGAGCAGAGGGAAAAAAAGGAAAAAATAGAGAAGCAAAGAGAGTGTTCGTCTTCGTCGCGCTCCACCCCATAACTGCTCGAGGGCTCCGCTACGCTGGCCGCCGCACGGCATCGCGCTCGTTCGCGAGCACTATGCCGCATCTCCATGCCAAGCTTCACCACGAGTAGCCTAGCCATCGGCCACAGCTGCTGCTGGTCTATTGCTTCCCTCTGCCGGACCTCCGCACGAGCACCCTTCCACGACACCAGAATCGGTCGTCGAGCCACCACACTCCTCCGCCTCTGCCCCGACGCCTAGCAGCCCTCGCCTACACTGCTCTTCGTTTGAAGTTCCACCCCGTCTCCATGTAGCCCTGCCGACGCCACTCCAATAGTAACCTACGCTCTACCCGACGCCATAGCAGCTCGCCTCTATCGCCGACACCCTTGTCGTAGTACCTCTACACCCGGATGCCGCATCATTGCCACACCAACACCACAGCTCGGCGACCCGATGCCCCTTCCGCCTGAGTGTCTCATCGTCTTGCTGCACCAACCTCGCCTACGCTGCCCTCCCCTTTTGTGTTTCTTTTTCCACAGGAACGTTTCTTTTTCCACAGGAACGAAGGAAAAATAAGGTACCAGCTAGTTTTCATATTCTCTTCTCAAATGTTTGCCATGTGATTTTAATGTTAGTAGTAGTAGAGATTTCAAGACCATTATTTTATGGGCAATTTATTTTTTTGATGGGTCATGACCAATTTGCTGCTAGTGCTAGCTGTTACTCTATAAAGTGCTTGGATTTGCATTTTCATTTTACTGTACCCTTTTTTGTATGTGGACAATGTCATCTAGAATTATGTGACGATTTAAGTTTTAGTGCACATATATTGACATATGTGGGCACAATAATTATAGTTAATCAATTTGGAAACTTCTTATTGGTTTTGATTATGTATGTCCAGATTCTTGGCACTTGTATGTTTGCTAAGATGTGGGAAGTTATCATAGAGTATGCGCCTAAGTTATAGTTCAAATTTGAAAATGAAAAAAGAAAAGAAAAGAAAAGAAAGATGGAACCTAGAACCGACCCTGGAACCTGTAATAAGGTAGGTTCCAAGTTCCAAAAAATAAGGAACCTGTACCCGAGGGTAGGTTCCAGGTTCCAAGTGGAACCAAATCGGAACCTAGAACCGCTCACCCTTAATCAAAGCTTTGTTAGAGATGCTATATTTAAAGATTTTAGCGATTATAGAACACTGAGAGAAGAACTGGATAGTTACTAGTGTAATTCGCACAGTTGTTAAAAAAGTATCTCCTGAGGTAAAATTGAAATACTAAACATAAGAAATTTAGTATTCTTTAGGAAGAACCTTTGTGTCTAGAATTGAAGAACCAGCACTAGTATCTATAAGAGTAATGACTGTTATTAGTTTAATAAAATTTGAGGTGAGGATTTTTACAAGAAAATGAGGATAATGGACTTAACTAGAATATATACTAGGGTCTTATTTTGAAGAGGTGAGGGACATATAGAAAAGATCATCAAAGTCTAAATCAGAATCAGTTTCACTAAGGGTTTGATAATAAGGAATGACATAAAGTGTTTGCTCATATGGGTCTTCATCGGTGAAAAACAATAATTCAACATCATCACTTTCAAGTGTAATACCAGTTTCAATTTCGATGTGATGTATCAAGTGGTTCTTACCTTTTTTCACCTAGGAGCAATTTTTGGCAAAATGATTGTTTTTTGTTGCAAATGAAGCATTGAATTGATTTCTTGCGATCTGAGCAATCTTTCCTTTTTGTGGGAATTGCCATTTTTTCTTCCTCCAGAAATGTTTAAATCCATACTTGGACCTTTCCACCCAATATTTTTTAAAATGCTTTTTCTTTCTGGAAGGTTTTCCACAATAACCATTGCAATATTTTTTAGAACATTTAATCTTCAAATGCTAGCGCAAGCAAGCACCATCGAGCTCTTGATTATCTCTAATGTAGGTAATCATCATATGGCATCTGAGGTACAAATCATTGAGGTAAAAATGGACTTCCTGCTGTATTTCTCCAAACGGAATATTCACAATTCTCATTTATTTGTTGAGAAAGGATCTCTCAAATTGTTAGGAAAGTTTTCTAGGAATAGAGGTTTGGAAAACTTGTTTAGATTTGTATCAGCTCCAAGGCCATAGAAGAGTTTGAGCATTTCTCGATAATACTTATCAAGATGTCTTTTATGGGGAGAACAACATTTTCTTTCAAAATATTCTTTTCTTTTGAGCTCAATAAGATATGTGAGTTTTCCTATGAAAAAGTGGTAGATGGTTGTCATGGCTTAGCCAAAGTATGTTAAAAGTAGTAATTGAACTTGATCATTTTTTGGGTTGATTGCCACCAGTGTTTAAGGCTTCTAGTAAACCTTGTAACAAATTCAAGGAAGACCTCATACTTGTCATGATTCGTGAGATTTTGAGTGCTTAGCCAAGAATGAAATTCTTCAAATCTTTCTGGTCATTTTGAATAAGAAATATCATCAATAGTAAAAAAACTGTTTGGATGAAGAAGTTGGATTCTGAGATGGGTTATTTGGTTGGATAACCTCTGGCTTAGAAGGATTTGAATCCATTTCCTGATCTAGAAGATCAACCATGAATATTGAAGAGGTGACTAGTATAATATGAAATGATTCAATAGCAAGGATCGAAAAAGAGGATGAGGATGAAAGAGATACCAAATCTGATTTTAAATCTGAATCAATCGAAAGAATCAGTTCTAGAGGAGCCTAAATCTAGTCTTTCAAGATAGTAGGATCAAGCCATTTTTCCTCACGATTGCTCAGATTTCTTAGAAATGATTCCAACGAGTTGGATAGCATCATTTGGTCTAGTTTCTCTTTTATGGAAGTTGAAGATTCTCTACCACATATGTTTTGTCTCTTCTAGCAGAGGTTTTTGCAAGAGCAGTAAAGATCAAAGTATTTTGTGGTGATGAAAGAGAATACTCAGTTCGTGTGAAGGTGGAGAATGGATCAAAAGGTTTGAGTTTCCCTTATTCAAGAAGTTGGATATGCCTTCTGAGTTTCTCCATTTCAGCTTTTAAGCTTTCAAGAAAATGATATTTTAAATGTTGTCTAGATTCTAGGGCATAAAGCCAATTCTGGAAGTCCACAAGCATCTTTTTTGTAGTATCATCATATCTTTTGAGATCTTTCTATACTTCAACAGTTTCGGAGTCAATTGTTTGGAAGGCATTGTTGTGCGCCAAAAGAGTTTTGATTGTCAATTTAGTACAGTTTCAGTAATAGGAGTTCTCTTTTGTCTTTCACCTTCATCCACATCAGTTGGTATAGGCATTTTTGAGACGTGACGGTACCTTTCCTGTGGATCAACGAATTCTTCAGCAACAGGAAAAGAAAGTTTAGAGCCTTCTCGACCAAAAGGAGGAAAGTCTACATCATGGAACATGGAGATAAAAGGATGATGCTTCTTCTGCTCTTCTTGGTTAAGTGGTGTCTCATTTGGGAGTTCTAGTGAGTATGAATGTCTTTTTGTCTACTTTAGGATTGTCTTGTAGAATGGAGAAATAACTGGTTTTTTATGAGGGGAAGAAGGAGGAGGCAACGATGGCAAAGCCGGTGATGTTGCAGCATATGAAATTGGTGGAGTGGAGCATAAAAAACCATGAACTAAAATTTATCGCTTTCTCCAAGGGTGTCAATTGCGAGATCTCCATTCAAATACCTATGGTATATATCATCTTTTGGTTTTTGGGGTTTTTGCCTAAGTTTTGTAGTTGGGTCCATTTCATCAGGAGAATTTTCATAATACGAACACTAATAGAAAGGATCTGAAAAATAATGACCATATTAGTCTCTAGTAATAGACAGAATTTCCATTACTTTGGAAATATTTGACAAGCTTTTTTGGATCTGACTCAAAGATTAATTCTAGAACACAAGGTTTAATCATAAACAGAGTTTGGAAGATAGAAGTACTTTATTTCTTTTCTTTATTGAATTTGATGGCAACGGTGTTATCCCTTTTCCTCACAAATTTACAATTTGAGGACTAGAAAGGCTTATTTTTCTGGTACAGCTTTTCAAAGTTAGTAATCCAAGTCTCCAGAAAGAGTTTGGCCAACTTTTCCTTACGAATTGCTTGGGAACATAGATGTAGGATGCCTGATCATTTTGCATAGAGATGAATAAGACATCTTCATTTCCATTTTGGAAATTTAGATCAAGAGCATGATTTTGAACTCGATAGACCATCCAATAGTGCAATGTCGTTGCAATGGAATCAACAGTTTGGGGGTGCTCCAGTAAGTTAAATTTGAACCTTCAAGAAGGAAAGCAGTTGACGATCTGAAAGAGCAATATTGAAATTTGGATATAGGGTTACAAAGACTATCTCAACATTCGAAGTGGTTTGGACAATGCTAATACAAGCATGCTGGTATTTTAAGAACTAAGTGTCCAATAGAGTTATCTTAGCCACAACTGGCAAACCTTTATGGCCATGGAAAGTGAGTGCAAAACGGATAGCTCCATAGTGAACACGAAAATATCCTTGTTGGATCCACTATTTAGAAAATTTTGGAGGGATTGGGAGAGTAACAAAATACTCCTTTTCAGTGGCTAGAATCGAATTCTGATCAAACTTGGAGGACTGCACATACTATTTCATTTCTTTAGGAGTTTGGTGGATAAGATTTCGGATAGAACAGATGAGGGAAAATGACGAAGAGGGTTTAGCAAAAGAGGAATATGGGTTCACAAGAGGAAGTTGAGTTTTAGAGATCTTTGTGTCATCACTAAGAGAGATATCATAAAGATAATCAATTTTAGAACCATTTGACATCCGAAAGTTTGAAAGAGAAGAGGAAGATGGAGATGAATTAAGAGTAACAGGTGCATTGAGAGTTCCAAGGTCAATCATGATGATGAGAAGACCTTCTCAATACTAGATTCACCTGTAACAATTTTCCTAATATGTGGACTAAATTAATTGACATTGTTATTTACCGTTTAACGTTTACCGTTTTACGGGATTTGGTCTAAGGTGAGATAGAAGGTTTCTTAATTAGTCTAATATGGGGCTGGCTAGTGTGGGCCGAGTTGAGCCTGGCCCGTAATGAGGGGGACTGGCTGGAAACTCTATAAATAGTGCTCAAGTCTCTCCTCTAACCCTAACCTCACATATCCTCACCTAAGGGACGTTATTCTAACGTTAATCGTGAGGGGCCGCCTCATTGAGCCAGTGATACGGAGGGTAATAGAGGAGAAGGATTTGATGCGTGGATAAACCCCTTGATGTGTGGGCAGTCCTTTTCCGCTTCTGTTTTTAAGAACAAGATCCTAAAACAGGTGCGTTAATCTTCTACTCTTTGGATGTGTGTTCTTGTTCTAGTTATGGAGATCTTGGGGTTGCGCAATTTGCGTCCTACATGTGGTATCAGAGCCTCCATAACTCTAGAACTTGAACCCTAATTGATTTTGCCCTAATTTGTACGGATTAGCCCTAATTAGTATGAATCTGACCTAATTTGCGATTTTTGAGACTTTTAGTTTAATAAAAATCAAATTAAATTGCAAATTGGGACTCGGCTTGTTGAGATGGTGAAAACCGTCGGCGGCGCGTCACCGGGGGACGCCGCACGCGCCCCCACGCGCGGCATGCGCCGCTGGGGGCGTCGAACACGCGCCCCAAGCGCGATCACGCGCCTCCACGCGTGGGGCGTGCATCGCACGCGGCCGCTGACGTCATCATGACGTCAGCAACCCAGGTCTGACCCGATGCGTGCGCCGCACATGACTGATGACATCACGGTGACGTCAGCAACCTGGGTCCGACTCGATGACATCAACATCCGACCCGATGACGTCATTGACTCGACCCGGAGGGCGTCCGACCCGATGACATCACCTACCCGACCCGGTTTCTGACCCGAACCGACCTGGAGACCGACCCGACCCGACCCGGTCAACTGTTGACCGGTCCGGTCAACCGATCTGACCGGGAACCGGTTGGACCGCCACCGGTCGGACCGACTTCTGGCCTGATTAACATCAGGGGCGTGAGCCATGCCGCGCACTCAGGCGGCGTGTGCGTGCGCGTGGGATCTCCTTTTGGCGCGTGGTTTGCGGCGTTAGACTCAAATGGTGATTTCCTATCTTGTGGTGTATTTATTTTATATGTTTGATGATTTTATGGATGTGAAAATACATACAAAGCCCTGAATACGTGTATTTTTAGTGTATTTTTGCGTATTTTTCTTGTATTTTCTGTGATTTTGGAAATACAAGTGTTGGGTTATAGGTATATTATCACATAATCATTATAAAGGTGTGATTCATCAATAAAAATAAAAATTTATTGTGAACTGGAGCTGGTTTAATAAGATACAATCATTATGAGAGTAATTGAACTATATCTTGAGATAATGAGAAAAACTTTTGTTGCTCATGCATACTCCTTTACATGCTGGTAACCTTTGAATGTTCGACGTCTTAAGAATCGTGACCAAATTGATTGTACTAATTAACACATCTGCTGAGTGTAGGTAATGCATGTTAGTTAAGTTATTGCACATTGTACCTAAATTCTATGGTCACTGGTTAATGTCCATCAAATTGAATATTTTTATGGTTAAGGAGTATGGCAATATTTATGTAGAGCAATAGTATCTACTGTTATAGTTCAGATATTTGGTTTTGTGGTTTGACTCAATTTATAGGCCACTGGTTGAAGTAATGATTTTTGTTACCTAAAATTGATTAATTAATCAGTTGTTGGCCTTGGAGTCATGTTTTATCTTATGAAACTCATGAGCTATAATGGATCAACTGTTAGGCTTCTCGATCTGGTGTACCATGTATTGCTATTGATGTTGATTTGTGATAGATTCTCTAGATCAACATTAAAAAGAATCATTGAAATCTGTAATTTTGGTGCACAAGAGAAGTTTCCTATGTTGCTGTGATTGGTGATCTCATTAGAATCTATCTTTCAGATTCTCTATATATATATTTATATATATATGTATGATTAATTTTATTAATGAATAAGGCAATGTAATTAGCATGATATGTGATTTCAGTGATATATGCCCCTATCACTAAAGTTGAAATCACATGTATATGGTGTATGTGATATGTAAATATATCCCTGGTATGAGATAGTTTCAAGGATTCAATTGAGTAGTGACCGCCAAAGTAGCACGCTTGATTGGGTTTAAGAAATTTCGGTCTCGTATGCTGATATGATGTCTCCTAGTCTAATGCATGGTCATACTCCCAAAAGAGGTAATTGTGTATTAGTTCATGGAGGGATATATGATGGTGTGGTGGAGGAGTGATCAGTCCTAGTGGTTCATCTGCCCAAAGGTGATGAATTCACGAAAATTGGAACATATTCTCATAACCGCTATCATGTAGGGAGTGTACAACTGCATGTCATGTATTCTGCCCAAAAGTGATTATATGATTATGTGTGTAACTCTCTGAATGTGTACTTGTATGTCAAGTTACACGGTGCTCACATTATGCTAATTATATACATTGCTTATTTTTCAGTCACATTTTCTGTAATTAATAACTCTACTATTATTGAGGTTTTTACTACTACGAATTTTAAGTTGTGGACATATGATTTGTTGCTTAAGAAAAGAGCATTAGAATTTGCTTACTGTCAATAAAGCGGTCCATTCTGGAACACTTGAAAAGTGGTTTGCCTACTAACTGCACTGCTAAGAGATGATGGCAGCCTTAGTCGCTTGAAATTATGTCTTGTCTAATACCGAAATTAGGACATATATGTAAAGATTATGTTTAAATCCTAATGACATATACATCTCGTATATGGTTAAAAGGTTGTTTTCAAAAGGTTTCTATTTAAGGAAAATGATCGAGATAAAGAATAAATAATTACAATTAGTCTTAAAATGTTGTCAGGCTTAATAGTGGCCGTGAGTATTTTGGCAAGTATGACAATGCGAAATAACTTAAAGGGTCATTTGTCAAATACTTGGTAGATTCTGGGGTGGTAACTTAATTACTATACTTGAAAATCCTAACAAAAGATTTGGCCGAAAGGCATAAATGCACCATAATTAACATGGTGATGAGTATGATTAGTAAGACTAATTTATTCGGTCTTTTATGGAATGGTATTTTGAAAAATAACCTTTTCACACACAAAACGTGTTTCTTATCAAAGTTATTTCATAAACTTATTTTAACTTATGAACTGGATGTAAATTATTTAACTCTTATTAAAATTAAGAGATGGTTATCTAATCCAATATTAGATGCGTTAGCATTTTGATTCACTCGAAATTATTTTGCATCTTATCTAGATTGTTCAAAAGGATATTGATTTTAAGACCCTAAAGAAGATACATGAATTATGGAATTACATACTGTAAAGTTTTTACAGTTTGACGTAATTGATGAGGATAGTTGCTCTCAGACTATTAAGGATAATAGTACAATGGAAAATCACTGTGTCTTTATCTTTGTCTAAACAGACAATTGTGAAATCTCCTGTACCATAAACTAAACTTGATGAGGTTCAAAGTACTATTCTTGATATAGTTTATGATGAAATTTTCCTCTCAAGTATAGAATGAAGTGGTTGTAGATTTACTCGGGAGATTTGTTAGGGAAAGACGATCAGTTATTCCATTAGACTATATAGTCTATTTGTGAGAGCATAACCACAATATCCACTACATGGTTGATTTAATGACATAAATAAATGTTGTTTCTTATCCTCAATTAAGTATGTGATTAGATGCCATAAAAGGCGATATGCAATCTATGAAATATGTTTGGAAACTTACTGACTTGTCTAAAGATCACAAGTTCTTTAGTTGCAAATTGGCGTACAAAACTAAAAGGATTTCAAAGAAAGATTGTGGCGTTTAAAGCTAAACTTGTAGTTAAAGTTTTCACTCTGAAAGAGGAGTAGATAGTTAATAGTGAAGAAATAATTATTTCTTTAAAAGATTCTTTCAGAGTGAATGTAGCATTAATAGTTTATTTATTTATTTATTTGGAGTTACGCCAAATATATACAAAATCTATATAGTGCAACTGGAGGATTTTGCAACAAATTTAAGTAAACTTGTGTGTAGACAGAAAGTCTTATTAATAGTTTTATGTAAGTTTCCAGACAATATTAATAAAGTTTCATAGTGTTGTTATTTTGTTCAATTGAAAACAAAGTTATTCAATATACTGCAAGGTCAGTGGAAGGAAATTTATTTTTCCTCATACTCTATGTACATGATACTTTGTTCACAAGTAGTGACCTTGAGACATTTTTTGTCATTTACACTAAGGTTCGTAAGGATTGTTCTTGTCACATATATTGGATTTTATATTAGATTTTCTTGGAGGACATTTGCTGATCGTATTTTGGAAATATTCAATATACATCATTGCGAGTAAAGAACAGCGCAAGTGCCATAACTTGGCACAGGGGGACACTTAAGTGCCATAACTTTTTTTCGGTACACTTAAGTGCCACTTTTTTTTTTTTTTTAAATGGGACACTTAAGTGCCACCTCCGGCGACCCTTGCCGGAAATCCGACGTGGCACGTTTTTAATATTTTTTAATGCTTGCGTGGCTCGCCGGAGAGCTGAGTTGGCGCTGACTTAGCAGAAACGACGTCGTCTGCGTAAGTGTACCCCCATATCTTCCAAAACGACGGCGTCTCCGAAATGCCCCAAATTTAGAACCCTAAATCGGCCAAAATCGAAGTCTCGAACCCTAATTTTCATTTGCCCAAAATTCCTTCGTCGAATCTTGGAAATGGAGAGCAGGATTTGCAGTAGCGCCTCAATCCCCTCTCACCGAAGCAGCAGCGCCTCAATCCCCTCTCACCGAAGCGAAGGAGAAGGTCAGCATTTCTGTTTTTGTGGGTTACCGAGTCCAAGAAGAACATCATGGACTCGAATCAATCCTGGGAGAAGATTTTATGGATGCGCCCGATATAAAGAAGCGTCGAAGTGCAAATACTTCGATGGGTTGATGCGAAGTTCTCGATCGAGCCACGAGATGATATTGCATCTACTTCATAAAAGACAGCAGCCATCTGTGTTCGTGGACGAGTTGGACGAGGTTGACTCAATGCAAGCTCAAGCGTCTTCAGTTAAACTTGTCAAGAATGAAGTCTCAATGCACGCTCAAGCATCTTCAACTAAACCTTTCAAGAATGAAGTCTCAATGATGAAAATTGAACGAAAGTGTTACCAAGCGTTTATTATGGTGTTGTTTTGTTGTTTATTGTACTTTATGATGAAATGTAAAGCACTTGAAAATGAGAAAAATTTCTCCGACTGCCATAGTTAAAAATGGTGTTGTTCTGAATTAAACGTAGGCGTTTTTATGGTGTTGAAAGATTTGAAGAAGTTTGTGCTGTTCCACAAGATCATTGTGGCTTTGTTGTTGTCTCGTGTTGTCATATGGAGTTGCCAAAACCATCATCTTCTCTGTTTTGATGCGGACTAACGAACATATATACAAGACAAACTTGAGTGATTATCCGAGTGCCATAAGTTGTATTTAGCAATCGTTAAGTGCTAGTCGCGATGAAAAAAGGATCGCTTAAGTGTCAAGTTATTATTAAAGTGATCAGTTAAGTGTCAATTATAATTAAAATGGAACAGTTAAGTGCCAAGTTTTTTAGAAAATGACCAGTTAAGTGCCAAATTTTTTTTGCGAGTTTTCTCCCAAAATTGCGGCAGCCACCACCACCGGCTACGCCACCAACCACCACCACTAGCCACACTACACATTAGGCGCTCCAGCCACCACCATGCTGGTGGTGTTGCTGCACAAGGTACTACCGCACTAGCTTGCACCGGTACACATGGTGTAAGATGTGCAACCGCACACTTGCACCGGTGTAGGTGCAAGCATTTCCCATCACAAACCCAAACCATGCCTGTGAAGGGCACCAGCCACACCAGCACCCAGCCACCACATTAGCACCCCAACAACAAACTCACTAACACAAAACATCACCATCCACCCCCACAGCCACACCAGCACTCCAACTACCACCACAAAACACCAACAGCAACAAGGCAAAGTAAAAGCGGATGAATCCATGACAAACAGCAAAAATTGACAAGCAACGCAAGATCCATTTCATTGATATTGAAATTAAGTGTCACAACGTCAATGACAAACTAAAGAAAAAAAAAAAAAAAAGATGCCATCCATAGCAAGTTCCACCATCTCATCAAGACTCCTAAGTTCTTTACATAACAAGACTCCTAAGTTCCTCCACCATCTCATCTCATCAATCGATATGCACGACACCCCCTGTTCATGCTCCTTTGGATGGGCTTTGCACTCGATTCATAATTCTTGCACTCTTTCTAATTGGACGTGCAACTTCTTCTTCAACCTTGTCAGTATCCACTGACTCAGATGGAGGAGGAGCTGCAACTGGGTTCTTTCTCTTCTTTCTTTTCGGCGCAGTTGATGTTTTCTTTCTTGTTGTTGCGGCCGTTGATTCTTGAGTTGGGCCCGAGATAAGAACCTCCGAACTTCTCCCGGCTACAAAAAAAAAAAAAAAAAAAAAACAATAAATTATCAGCAAAAGTCTACAGCATAAATTTAATTAAATGCAACCAATAAATAATAAAACTTACATTCGAATAACTGTTCCGAAGACGCTCATCTCGTGTAAAGGCCATAGCCATATTGTCCGAACCTCTTCCCAAGTGCTCCTCTTGTTTTAATAGGGCGTCACTTTCAGAACTTATTCCTTGTTGGCTCTTTTTCTTGCTTTCTTGGGCCCTTCGATTCTGTAGGGGCTTCTACGACCAATTTTTCAGTCGGGCGTCTTCTAGATGGCCCTTGTGTAGCTGCCCCTTCACCTGGCCTTCTTCTAGTTCTCCTTCTGTGTAGCCCTTCAACATCAACATCAGGGACACCTCCTTCTGTTGGGCCTTCTGGTGGTATTGGTGGTGGTACTTGTGGTGCACGTTGTAGTGATTGTGATTCTTCTGGTGGCCCCTGTGGTAACCCTTGAGGTGGCTCTTGGCCATCGGTTGGCAGTTGAGTTCGAACTTGCTTTCTTCGAACCTGAGAAAGAGGCAAAAGACACCATAAATATAATAATGTAAAGAAAATGGAAAAACTAAATACAAATGGTTGAATTGACCACTGGGTATTTCTTTCGCTGCTGAAGAACAGTCGACTGAACTGGCCGTGATGTTGCTTGGGGCAATCCTTCAGCTGGCTGTGATGCTGATTGGGCCAATCCTTCAACTGGCCGTGATGTTGCTTGGGCCAATCCTTCACCCGGCCGTCTTCTAGCTTGCGTTCTTCGAACAGGCTGTTCAATTTCATGACTTCCCAGGGGTTCTTGTGACCTAATAAACACATTATATACAAGGCATTATGATAAACGACAAAGCAACATAAACATAAAATAAAATTTCATGACTTACCGGGGTTCTAGTTGTCGATCGAAGAACAAAGTGGACTCACTTGGCCCCGTTGTTTGCATCTCTCGAACCTGTCTCTTCACTAGGCCCTTCACCTTGCCTTAACGGTTGTTGTTGCTTCCTCAGTTGACAACCCTTAATATTGTGGCCTGCTACGTGACAATAAGAGCACGTTATTTGTGCACCCTGCCTGCTCATTATGTGCTGACCTGGGACCTCTCCCTCCGCCATTCTTCGTCTTCATTTTGCCCTTCCAATTTTCTTCTTCAGTGGCAGAGGTTGAGGTGCTTCATGATCCGTGGGCTCCCAAAACTTGCTGCTTCTTATTGGCTGCATCATGAACTGATAGGAAGCAAGGTATTTTGATTTATCGTACCAAACATCAATGTAATCATCTGTATTGTCGCCCTTCAACTGGATGGCACATATGGCATGTGCACATGGAATTCCACTTACTTGCCATGCTCAACAAGAACACTTCCCGCTTCCTAGATTGACAACATACTTATCGGCACCCTTCATAATCTCATACCCGTCATCTCCATTCCAAATGGGATGACAATTCCTGCTGCGCCAAATTATCATCCAATTTCTTGGCAATCCTAGGACCGCATTGTCTTGTCCACTTTGCAGCCTCATCTCTTTGTTTCGCAGCCGAGTCATAACCGCAACTCGTATATCTTCAAGCATTGAGATGACTGGTTTGCATCTGGCATCTATTATCGTCGAATTAAATACTTCACAAATGTTGTTGTCGACGCTATCACACTTGAACTCCTCAATGAAGAATGCCCTGCACCAATGCTTCGGTTCTACTTGAAATAGGCTAGCACAACCTTCCTTTGTCAATCGAAGCGGTCCTTCTTTGGCTATCCTAAAGTCAGCCATGTTTGCACTCTTTGCTAATTGCCAAAATTGCAATTGCAGCTTATCCCCTTTGTAGGTCTTTGCCTAATTTCCGTATATGTGCCGCGCACACATTCGATGTTCGGCATGGGGCAGCAACTCGCTCTTTGCTTAGGAACCAATCCCCGCAATAATTAAAAGTAAGAAAGAGTATAGCAAATTACATGTTCATATTACAAAGCAAACTACTAAATTTTTCAAAAAGCAAACATTACCTTTTGTTGGTCGCTCATGACTCCGCCCACCCTTCCCCGTTTGTTATCTCCAAGTCGGCCATCGGATTTTTCAAGAACCAGGGACCAATTGTCCTTGTTCTCAATCTTTACAATAGCCCAAGCTAGTGGGAACATCTGGTTATTCGCATCTCTTCCAATCGCCGCCAACAATTCTCCCTTGCACAAGCCCTTCAAGAAACAGCCGTCCAATCTTATAATCAGTCTACAACCAACTAAAAATCCCCGTTTGCATGAATCAAAGCACACATAGAACTTATCGAACTTGGTCCCATGATCAGGAAGCGGTCTCTCAACCACCTCTACAAACACTCTACTTGTAGGGTTTTGTAGCCTACACTCCCAAGCATACTCCCACACCTGCCCATATTCCTTAGCATACTGATCAATAAGTATCTTTATCACCTTTTGTTTTGCTCTTTTGCACTGAGTCCTAGATACATTGATGCCTGCACGCTCCTTCACCAGCATCTTAAAGTTAGAAATTTTCATCTCGGGCATCACCTTGATCATGTCGAAGAAGTGCTTGGACAACCATGCACTTGTTACCCTTTTGTTTTGAAAATTAATGGAACAAGTGTGTTCCTCTTGGTGGGCTCTAATCTGGAAAGACCCACTCTTCTTAACAAACACGCCGTAAATCTTCCATGGACAATTTCGCTGCGAACACCTAGCCCTTACAAATTTCTGAGTGTTTCTAGTGAATACAATATTTCTTTGTGCAGCAATGGAAGAACTCACTATAGCTTCCCTAAATTGTATCGCATCATGAAATTTCATACCTACTGACAAAGTAGGAGAGGCATCCGTTGGATCATAGGAAGGAAACTTACTTTTCCTTCTATGCACAGCTCTTTCATCTTCAAGTTCGTCTTGGGAAGTAGTGGTGTCAATGCTTTCTTCATAATCTGTCTCCTGGCCAGCAACACCAACATCTGCAGGGCCTTCGTTTCTATTTGGAACTTCATCAGCTACTCGCAAAGTTGCAAATCTATCTGACAAAAAGTCCCTTTGTCTATTCCTTAACTGTGTAAGCTCCTCATCGTCGTCGTCACTTAAGATTAATAAAGTTTCAGCAGCCAACCCTTCATCGTCATCATCACCATCACTGGATTCAGCTATGTCCCAATCTAATTCGGTGATGGTGACATCACCTATGTCACCATCACCATCGCTCCGGTGAACAGCATCCGCACTCCTCTCCTCCCCGTCCCGTCGATCATCCCCCGCTTCATCCCTAACCTCGCACTAGCTTGAATACCATCTCCTCCTTCTTCTACTCGGATGCTATCTCTGTCATCATCTTCGTCCTCACCATCACTATTGTTTTCAACAAATACTTTCGCCTCTTCGCCATGAAGATAATGATATAGGACATCCCTAAAACCATTATCATCTTCCAAAACTCTCAAACCATCTCTCAATCCTTTCCCAGGAACACAGTATAGCAACTTCTGTACTCTACAAGGCAAATATGTCACTATGTCCCTAACAAATCCAATATAAGATGCCTTTTTTATATCTACAAATATAGTACTCTCATTTCCCCCCTCATACTCCCACTCATCCTCCCCAATCACAAAATCCCCACCGTAGTGAACGATGACAGCTACATAGTCCTTATCATGAGCCATTTCGCAACAAAAGAGGAAAAACAATTAACTTTTGGGACCACATTCACAAAAGACAACAAACAATTGCAAGTGGAGGTCCCCACACTCTTTATTAAAGAAAAGAAGAAAGAGGGAACATGCATAGGTGGTCTGACAGCTGCAGCTTGAAAAGAGGCCTCAGGACAAACAAATAGACGTCCCACCCGACAACTACTTTGATTATGTCGTCGCATTCCTTTAAAATATGGAGAGCAGATCAGCATGGGTCCTCATGACACCAATTTCAACAATGCAATTTATTAAAAAAAATACCCAGAAGTTCCCATCCCCACGACAACAACAGATTCGATTCTCGTCCAAGGTTACTCTCTAATACTCCGAACCCGAACCCTAACAATCACCAATCACCAATCACCATCGCACATTTCACATCCGACCAATACAAATTACTTTCACACATCACAATTCAACATCAAAGCCCTAAATCACACATCACATTGGATGGGGCGACGTCGAGCCCTAATTTTCCCCGCCGAGCCCTACAATTCTCGAACCCCCAATAGGATTCTAGCACCACATCTGAAGCATAAATCTCACATCAATACCATCCAACCCTAAGCTGGGAAAGCCGACCCCCAAATTTCAAGTCCGAGCCCTAATAAACGAGTCGGAGCCCTAATTTCACCACAGGGGAGAGGAAGAAGAGAAAAAACCTGAGCAAATCGACGACGGCGAGTGACGACCGCGAGCGATGACGGCGAGCGACGACGGCGAGCGATGACGGCGAGCGATGACCTGCGAACGGCGACCTGCGAACGGCGAGCTATGAATGGCGATGAAGAGGACGTCGGCTCTGGTGTAAACCGATGGAGAGAACGGTTAAAATCCAAAATGACGAAAACGACGTTGTTTTGTTTGGCCAAAGGCACAATGGATGGAGCGACGTTGTTTCCTCATCCACGTGTGCTTTTTTTTTTTTTTACTAAATTGCCACGTCGGTTAAGCATCTCGCCGGAAAATGCCAGTCAGCCGTTTGGCCGGTTTTTGGCCGATTGGCACTTAAGTGTCCCATTTTACTCCGATATTGGCACTTAAGTGTATCGAAAAAAAATTATGGCACTTAAGTAACCCCCCGTGCCAAGTTATGGCACTCCAGGTGTCCCAAGATGCAATTAAGGAATTACTCCTGTTTTTAAGGGTGATGGACTGAATCTATCACATTGTCCTTATTTAGATATTGAGAAAATCTAGTTAAATGGTGTACCTTGTGTTAGTGCACTTAAAAGTATAATGTATGCTTGATTTTGCACTAGATTAAATATCGTCTTTGCGTCGGGACCTCTAGGAAAATATAAATTGAATCCAGGACGCAATCACTGGGTTGTTACCAAGAAGGTTTTAAGGTACTTTAAAAGGACAAGAGATTATATGTTAATTTACAGACAAGTTTAATTCTCGTAGTTAGTAGGGTATTCAGATGTTAACTTTGCTGGCTGTTAAGATAATATAATATCAATAACAGGATACATATTTATGTTAATAGGAAGTGCAGTGCAGTAAATAAAATTCTATGTCTACTATGTAAATAGAGTTTGTAACATCCTTTTAGGCTATTAATTGAGCTATTATGCTTCGGAACCTTATGAAGGAGTTGATCATTTTAACTTTATGAATAGACCCATACGGTTAAGTTGAGACAATAAATTTGTTATATGTTTATTAATAACAAATGTCTCAAGGGGTCTAAATATATGGCGGCATAAAAAACGGTACAGAAAGGTGATTTATAATATAACATATTTTCACAGATGATGTGGTTGCAGATCCACTAACTAAAGGCCTACGCCCATGTGTATTTGAGTGACATGTCATTAGCATGGGCCTAGGAGTATCTTCGGATACTGTTGTTTAGTGGGAGCTATTTTGGTTTTACTCTGATAAAGTTCACATTTATGGTTCGTTACATTTAGTAACGGTTTGATATATATCAACTTTTGCATTCAATAAAATAATTTTGAATGTGTTGTTATCATGTTGAATACATATTGATAAAGTCTCAAGGTATTGCTTAAACCTTGAGTGAAGGCTAGGGGCATCCGGTTATTAGCCTTGTGCATATGTCTTGTGATACATAAAGAAAGGTTAACCATAAGGACAACACATGTGGATTCATTGGAACCATAAAATCATTCTCTTGTGGTACAAGCTTTTGTGTCGTCTAAGGTAAGAGAATGGTGACTGATAAATGGATCTCTCTATGAGAGATGTTAGCCATTTGCCACACTACCATATTGAATCCATATCAATAAAGTTGAAAGCACTTGTGACCATGGAAGACTCTGTGTGTATACATGTAGTTACTGCCATGATTCGGTGTTGGAGACTTTATGGGATAGGATTGACTATTAAGAATTATCTCTGGACCAATGTGTGCACATACAATACAATTTCAATTAATATAGTCCAAGTGGGAGAATGTAAGAATTTTCCTAATATGTGGACTAAATTAATTGACATTATTATTTACCGTTTAACGTTTACCGTTTTACGGGGTTTGGTCTAAGGTGAGATAGAATGTTTCTTAATTAGTCTAATATGAGGCTGGCTAGTGTGGGCCGAGTTGAGCTTGGCCCGTAATGAGGGGGACTGGCTGGAAACTCTATAAATATTACTCAAGTCTCTCCTCTAACCCTAACCTCACATATCCTCACCTAAGGGACGTTATTCTAACGTTAATCGTGAGGGGCCGCCTCATTGAGCCAGTGATACGGAGGGCAATAGAGGAGAAGGATTTGATGCGTGGATAAACCCCTTGATGTGTAGGCAATCCCTTTCCGCTTCCGCTTTCAAGAATGAGATCCTAAAACAGGTGCGTTAATCTTCTACTCTTTGGATGTGTGTTCTTGTTCTAGTTATGGAGATCTTAGAGTTGCGTAATTTGCGTCCTACATCACCATCTCAATGCAGGAAACTAACAAAGTTGTAGATGAACTAGGGAAGATTAGGTGGTTGAGAGATTCTACAACCTCTTACTCCTCAAGGATTTACTGAATCTTTTGATACCATATATCATAATTGTCACCTATCATCTTCTCACACTTCTTTAGGTTAGCCACAATAGTTTTACATACTGAAACCATAATCAATTGCTACTAAACATTGATATAGTAAACATAGAATCAATAGTAGCACATTTTCCGCAGTAACACACATATGAAATTTGCAGCAAAGACAAACTAAGTTAATGATAATTCAACAAAAAACACAAAAATGAAAGTTCACTATGTTCCTTCTGTGTACTATTATTATACTATTATTAACTTGTTTAATTTGCGTAAATTTTAATTTCTATGTGAGAATTTCTTCGAATTCTACCAACTTATGAATTCCCACTAGAAAAAATAATTACATGACTTCATCTATCATATCTTCAATTAAACAAAAAATAAAATAAAATAGCATTATATGAACCAACATACAAAACAATCATGCAGTAACTATAATCAAAAGCAAAATTCATAACGTAAGAAAAAATATCAACGATCTCTAGCTATTATTCAAGCTCGCTTGAAATTAAGAAATTGCTAGCACGTTAAACCATATACATGTTATCATCAAACCAAGCTCTACACAACTTATATATGATAATTTTCATGTAGGCTAACTTCTGTATTTCCAAAACCATATGGAAATATAGATTAGAAGGAATAAACAATGCACTTATACCCCAAAAAAAATATGCATATTTAGGGTTTCGTATGTATTTTTATACTTTTAAAAGTCTCAAACATATAAAACAACCATACCACACTGTAGAGCACTTTAATATGAATGCATTGACACCAAGCATGCTCCAAACGGAGCTGGCACGTGCCCACACGCCTTGCCTTTGTGGGCGGCGCAAGTGGCGCACGCTCTAGCAAGCCAATGGGGCTCCTGGCCAGTCTAACCAATTAGACCAGTCCAATAGTCAATCGAGTCGGATCATCGATGACGTTAGTGAATTGGTTACCGATGGTTTGCTAATGTCAGCATCGTCACGCGGCCCTCACGCGTTAGCATTCCCAGCCTTAAGATCATGTTCTGATGGGTCTTCCCCATGGTTTGCTAAGTCGTGCACTTTACCCATCGGGGAAAAAAACCATGTCAATTGTCAAGAGTTTAATTAAAACAAGGCTTTTGATGAATTTCGTGAAGTGCACAATCTGAATTCGATGTGAGAGATCGACCGACGAAGAAAGGTCAACAAAAAAACAAAGCCACGATGTTTCCTCAATTTGGAGGTTTGTTCCAAAGCTATTCAACCTGGATGGCCGAGGAAACAAGACGTATATAACACCAGGAAAAAAAAAAGAAAAAGGAGCATCATATAAGGCATCTTCATCGTCTCAAAAGATCTCCTTCATTTTCAGTCTAGAAGAAGGAAGAGGGCAGAAGAAAAGGCTATACGATGGAGTCAACTTCATCCTCCGAGTCCAATCTCGCCACGGCCAAGGCGGTGCTCTCGGCCGCCGCATCCGTCACGGCCACCGTGATGCTCGCTCGCTCCATCACCCAGGACCTGCTCCCCGAAGACCTCAGGTACTACTTCTCGTCCGCCCTCCAGGGCTTCCTCGCCCGCTTCTCCTCCCAGCTCACCCTCGTCATCAAGGAGTACGACGGTCTGGTCAGCAACCAGATCTACGATGCCGCACAGACCTACCTGTCCGCCAAGACCTCCCCCACCACGCGCCGTCTGCGGGTCACAAAGCCCGAAGGCGAGGACAACCTCAACGTTTCGATGGAGCCATGGGAAGAGATCGTTGACATGTTCGACGGTGTCGAGCTCAGGTGGGTCACGGCCTCGAGGAGGGTCGAGAATAGTGTTGGAGCCAACCAAGGGTGGTGGATGATGGAGCGTCCAGTTGCCATGGAGTCCGAAACCCGGTACTTCGAGCTCAGCTTCCACAAGAGGCACAAGGACATGGTCATGGGCACGTACCTGCCCCACGTGGTGGAGGAGGCCAAGTTGATGAAGCAGGACAAGAAGACGCTGAAGCTGTTCACGCCGCGCTGGGAGAACATTTATGACGACGGCCTCTCCGAAGCATGGACCCCGGTTAACCTCAGCCACCCTGCGACGTTCGAGACGCTCGCAATGGAGGCGGGGACCAAGGAGTTCATCATGGAGGACTTGATGAGGTTTGTCAAGAGAAGAGAGTTCTACAGGAAAGTAGGCAAGGCGTGGAAGAGGGGCTACTTGCTGTACGGACCGCCAGGGACGGGGAAGTCGAGCCTGATTGCGGCGATGGCAAATTACTTGAACTTCGATATTTACGACCTCGAGCTGACAGAGCTGACCCGGAACTCGGAGCTGAGGAAGCTGCTGGTGGCAACGGCGAACCGGTCGATCTTGGTGGTGGAGGACATTGACTGCACCATCGAGTTCCACGACCGCATGGCTGAGGCCCGGGCGGCGTACCCCGCGCCCCCAGGCCAGCAGGGGAACCAGGTTCATCTCTTCATACTTCGATTATTGAGGTTTTTTCTTTATCATTAGGTGGTTAAAAATATCTGTCCTGTACGTTAACCAGTATAAGCGAATTACGGTTCATTTCACAAGTGTATGCATGTCATGATCCTGAGATTGTCAATAGAAAGAAAATATATATATATATATACCTCATTAACTGAAAATATACTAGAACACCAAGCACAAGCAAAAAATCTTACTCACACGACTCATAATTGAATTTGCCAGTGTTGGTGATGATAAAGCTTAAGTCGGGTTTTAATTTTCACTTAACATTAAGCAAAAAAGTATATAATAAAATAGACAAATTAAGGATTTCGGAATCATGTAAAATTTTATGAGATTATTATCAATTATTATAAAGCCTAAACTGTTAATTGAATACATGATTAAATATTTTAATATTTTAATACGACCCTTAATGAAGTCTATACACGAAGATTGATTGTGGGACAGAGAATATATTTCGGTTTTAAATGAGTTTATTCACTCTCCGGCAAATGACAAAATTGAAGTTGCAATGAGAGAAAAAAAAATGAACAAACAATTTCTTTAAATCCCCATACCACAGTTATTGGCTTGTGCTTTTGGATTTTGAACAAACACATGCATCAATATGAAATTTACATTTTGAAAGTGCGGAAAGATAGCGATGGAAATCCCTAGTCACGGCTAAAGCTGGAAATCAAAATTCAAATAGCCACAACCGAGTCAACAGCACAATTATAGTCCAAATCACCCTGTATAGGCATAAACTTGTCTGATTTTTCTTTAAGTGAAATATATATGCGCGTGTGTGTACTCTTTCTCTTTGCTCCAATTGTTGATGATCATTGACTTTGGCATACCGCAGGTCATGTGGTCAGGTTTCCTCAATTTTATCGACGGATTGTATGGGTACCCTTTCTATTTGCTCTGATTGTTAATGACCATTGACTTTGGCATGCTACAGGTCACGTTGTCAGGCTTCCTCAATTTCATCGACGGATTCTGGTCGAGTTGTGGTGACGAGAGGATTATCATATTCACCACGAATCACAAAGAAAAGCTTGACCCAGCACTTCTTCGGCCGGGCCGTATGGACGTCCATGTTCACATGTCTTACTGCACCCCACGTGGGTTTCGACTCCTGGCTTCAAATTACCTCGGGATCAAGGATCACGTACTCTTTGAAGAGATCGAGGACTTGGTCTGCACCGCCGAGGTAACTCCAGCTGAAGTCGCAGAGCAGCTGATGAAGAGCGAGAAGCCCGAAGATGCATTGAGGGACGTGATTGACTTCATGAAGGAGAAGATCAAGGAAAATGAGGAGCTCAAAGCCAAGAAGGCTGAGCAAGAATTGTTAGCAGAGAAAGAGGAAAAAGTGGAGGTGCGAGAGGTTCCAAATATTAATGTGGAGGAAGACAAATATGCAGATGATGAGGAAAATTAAATCAATTTATAAGCTTTTCGTACTATAATTATCTTGAAAATTCAGATAATAATCATTGAGTCTTTCTTGCAGAGGTGACGTCTCAAATAAATTTCTCATTTCATATCCTCCAGTAGTAACTTCTTCCATAAATCTCATGGACGCTGTACCATGGCCACCGCTATCAACACATTTCACCTCCACTTTATTTGCAACACTATTGTCACGCTTTGATATCGTCACTACATCACATCGACCACCACCATCGACAGTATTCCACCACTATTTATTTGGGACTAATAAATCCCACGTCTTTTGCCGTTATATTTGTTCACTTCACTTTGGCTGCAAGTCACGTTGGTCGAAATATATTAAAATATAGTTACATCGGATTTTTCTGCAATCAAAATTGGTGATGGCAATATGAATCAACAATGGCATTAAAATGTTCTTTTTTTTTATTTATCAAAATGACATTGAAGTGAATGCTTGAAAAATTTTAACATTCAATTTGAAAACTATCACATTTTTAGTATTGTTTTTTCCTATTCTTATAATTATTTATGTTATGGATTAGTAACTTCCCAAATTGCTCTTGATCCAAAAATTTACACGTGACTCAAAATTCATGTTTGTGAATCTTATAGTACGAGACCTAGGAGTTGCAATGGTACTCTATTTTATCTTGGACTTAGGACACAAATCATCCTATGGTCTCCCTTTTCACTCATTCATAATTTTCTTTTTATTTCGGCTTCGTTTGTCTTACAAAAAATAAACAATTTGGAAAATATTTATCTAAAACCAATTGCTTGTATCGCTTACGAATAAATAAGAAATATTTTCATTGTTCACGAAAATATGTAAACATAAATTGATGTCGACAATAAAAACATTTTCCATTGACTAATTATTTAAAATGATACAAGCAATCATTTTTTGAAAAAAAAAATCAATTATTCATTTTTCACAAGCTTTCATTTTGCTTTATAATTTCACTTCCACAATAGTTAGATTGGCCATGATCAATGTGTTTGAGGGGGGCAGCAATATGGCACTGGAAGTGGTGCGTGCTCACAGCTAAAAATGGCTGTACAACGGAGGAGCTGCCGAGAACTGTTGAGGATAGCAACGGGCCGGCTAAGAACAAAGCGGAAAAGAGAATTATAGAGAGGAAAAAGAAAGGCATATGAACTTAGAAATTTAGTGTGCGACATGAAAGGAGTTCTAAAAATTAACAGTCAAGATATTACAAGAGTTAGACAATTTTGGCCACATCAAACTACAAAAGACGTACGTAACATGTGGCTTGTTCTTCTATGGGAGTTTCCTGGCAACTTCGATCGGGCAAAGGCGTGCTTCTATTTGAGACCTCTTTCGAAAAATTCAACCATTAAAGTTTGATAATGGGCCTTGAATAGACCGTATAAACTATTCAAATCACCCCGATATCATGCGATTTCTCTGAGTAAAATGTATGTGCCGTATAATCATTGCTTTTGGGATGTTACAGGCCGCATTATCAAGGCTTCCTCAACTGTATCGACTATGAACCACAGACAAAGAAAAGCTCGACCTGCCGCTTCTCCTATTTGATCGTAGATGAGAATCCAATTCAAAAGTTTAAGTTGATAAGTGAAAATATAATACATGAATTTATCGAGTATTTAAGACCCATTATCAAATGATGAGGGACAATATAGACGTCCATGTTCACATATTTTACTATACCCCACATGGATTTAGGTTCCTGACTTCATATTACCTTAGGGTCAAGGATCGCACACTCTTTGGTGAGATCGAGGGTTTGGTCTACACTACCAAAGTCATTTCGGACGAAGTCAAGGAGCATATGATGAAGCGGGCAAAGTCTGATGATGCATTGAGTGACATGATTGGGTTCCTTATGTAAGAGTTTTCCTAGCATGGGCCGAATTGAACCTAACCCGTAATGAAATGACATAATTAGAAACTCTATAAATAGTATTCAAATCTCTCATCTAATCCTAATTCTCACAATTATCCTCACAATGGAGCGTTTACCTAGCACTAAAAAGTGAGGGGGGCGTCTCATTAAGCTAGTGATACATAAGGTAATAGAGGAGAAGTTCTTGAGTTTCCGCATCAAGAACAGTAGTCTAAATCAGGTGTGTAAATCCGTTTATATGATTACATATGTATTTTTGTTTCTAGTTATGAAGACCTTGGGTTGCGCTTTCGCATCTTACACCTTAAGGTGAAGATTAAGGAAAATGAGGAGCTCAAAGCTAATAAGGAGCATAAAAAAATAGCAAAGAAAGGGGAAGATATCGGAGGGGGAAAAAGTAACGAATGTCAATGAGGAGGATGAAACATGATGATGATGAGAGTGATTAAAGTACCAAATGTTAATTTGGTATTGTTAGAAACAAATTCCTAAAAATCGATTTGATACTCAAACGATTGAATACCGAAAACAAACCCATGCCCGGAAAAACATGTAACGTCGATTGAAGGTATATCACGGAGACGGACATACCTTGATTGCCACAAATTAAGTACTGTCACAATTTTTTAGGAATCCTTTGAAGCCATGGGGTTCTGTTCGTCGAGAGGAGTATACTGCTTCAAGGGGGGAAAATAGAGAAACATATTTCTCTTTCTGAAGACGCAACTATTCTTATATTTCCCTTTTTACTTTTTTTTATTTTATATATTACAGTAACTGCACTATTTTATAGGCCCTTCACTTACGGGCCTAGTTTTGGCCCAACATGGACGTACGAGCTTAAGTTGACCCATCAAATATAAAAAACACATCATCTCCCACTCGCACATGGTGTGCCAAATAGAACTCTCTTTACCTCTCTGCAACATTCATACCAGTAAATAATCCGTGCAACCAACATACTTTGAGAGCCCGTTGCCATACATCTATTAGGAATATATAGTAGCTCATAATGGACATCACATTTTTTTGATTAGATTTAGTATGCAGTACCCTAGATCGATCGATTACATTTATATCTTTCTTAATTTCTTTTTTAATAATGATATATTGCATTCACAATTATGATTATCTCAAAACAATCGTAATTGGTCGATCAGTGAATACAAAACTAGAATATGATTCTCCAAACTCGATCTTTCTCTTTTCTTGAAACCCTCAATTTCAATTCAACTTGATTTCTAGAAATGTCCCATTAGATCGAATCAATTCATGATCATTGGCAATATTCTAAAATAGCAAATACTGAATAAAAATCTTAAGAGTAAGTAAAAGTCGTGAGAGTACTAAATTGATGAACTCTTTTTCTCAAGAATCTCACATAGCATAAAAGTTGAGATCAATGTTACCAAAAAAAAAAAAAGTTGAGATCAAAAATTTTGTCACTCTTGTTGGTTGTCTCATGCATACGTAGTATGAAATACGTATTACGGTATTAACTCATTTCCCATAAAGCATATGTCTACACAATGTACAGATGATAGTTCAGACATACCTAATGTCTAATTTGAGTTCACGTATCTACTCTTTCACGGAATTCATCAGAACTCACATTTGGTATCATAGACAGATAAAGTGAAAATGTAGGTTATTTTACTTTCGGACATAATAAGTCTTATGTCTTCATATAAACACTCATTTAAGGTGATATATATATTTTAAGCTTGAGTTCTCGATTATTACCTAGATAATAAGCTTAAAAATCGTCTCATCTCTATTTATCACACAGTAAATAGAGGTGATTACTCGTGTGAGTGGGCTAATCTCTTATCTATCTAACATACTTTCTCAATTTTATATGATATACTAAGCATTAAGATGCATAAACGTCAAACAAAGAATTATAGGCATTAATAATAAAAACGCAAATTCATTAAATGTGAACACTTAAGGAAAATTATAATATATAGTACATCAGCCTCTTGTAATCTTAGAGATTTTACATGGCCACAAAACACATCTTTAGGTATTAGCTTTGTCATAGGATTTGCTACCATTCTATGCATAGATATGTACTATAAGTTCATATCTTTTCGTACAATCATATTTTTGACAAAATTATACTATATATCTATATGTTTGGTTTTGTTATGATATTTTGGATCTTTAGTGTATGCTATTGCTACTTGACTATCACAGTTAACCAACAATGAGTTTGCAAAATTTCTTAATAATACCTAAATGATCCAAAAATTTCTTAAGCCAAACACCATCTTGTATTGTTGCTGACAATGCCACGAACTTAGCTTCCATCATGGACAAAGCTATACATGTTTGTTTCTTACTGTTCCAAGATACGACATCATTATTCAGTAAGAAAACAAATCCATTGGTAGATTTCCTTTCATCTAAATCTCCTCTCCAATCAGCATCTAAATAGCCTTCAAGTCATAAATCCTTTCCTTGATAACTTAGTGTATAATCAGTAGTTCCCTTCAGATATCCTAGTATTCTTTTGACGGCTTTCTAATGTGCTAGGGTAAGTACACTACTAGTAGCAAAAGTTGTGTACAACGCTCATTTTGATGCCACCGGCAAAGGATTCCGGCCAAAATGATTACGTGGCTTTTATATTTAAAAAAAAAAATCGACATGTTTTATAAAAGACGTTGTTTTCTATCGTCCTTAAGAAAACGACATTGTTTTGCCATCCTAAGTGGATGGCCTCACAAAAACGACGCCGCACAACTCATTTGGGAATTTTTTTTTTTTTTTAATTTGGGATTGAAATTAGGGTTTTTGTCCAATCCTCGCCCAAGGCTGACCTAGCTCGCTCGGCCACCGTCACTCAGCCGCCGTCGCTCGACCGCAGCTTGAGGCGCGTGAGGTTCTTACACTTGAGCAAGATTAGCATGAGCGCTTCGTCACCAATGCTCAACGACTTGCGGTCACACTTGAGTCCGAGCTTCATGATCGAGTTGAACCCACGCGAACAATGCCGGGACCGCGTCCAACAGCTCCAAGTGGGCATGGAGGGCAAGCCTCTGGTGGCTTTGGGCTTCGATCACAAGCCAGTAACAGCACACGAGGGAGCACCGGCCCCGATCGTTGGAGCCTAGGTACTAGAAGACGCAAGCAAGGCACTCATCGGGGAGATCGAAGATAGAGAGGGAGAGATCGGGGGCGGCACTCTCGTCGACGGCCTCCTTGAGCACCAGTCAGATCACAACCTTCGACTTGGCCATCGAGTGACCGTCGTTGAGGTCGGGGTTGGGGTCGAAGCTGTGGCCATCGAGCACGGGGGCCGTCAAGGACGGCGACTGGCCCAAAGTGAGCGTCGTTTGTCTCCTCTCTCTCTCTCTCTCTCTCTCTCTCTCTCTCTCTCTCTCTCAATTTGGGGATTTAGGGTTTTGAATTGAGGGAGAGACACCCAACGGTGTCATTTTGTTGTTTAAAGGCTAACTATACTCTCCGGCGAGTCATATCAGTTTCAAAAATTATTTAAAAAGTGCCACGTTGGATTTCCAACCAACTAGATCGGAGTTGGCACTAAAATGACCATTTTTCAAACTTTTTAGCACTTAAGTGATCCGACAAAAAGTTTTAGCACCAAAGTGAGCGCCGTACATAACTTTTGGTACTGATAGTATACTTACCTCAAATGTGCTTGATCTTAATTGAATTAATATTTACTCACAATTCCAACTACAAAACATATGTTAGGTCTTGTACACATCATAGCGTACATTAAGCTTCCAACAGCATTAACATAAGGAACGTGTTGCATTTGTTCCTTCTCTTGTGGAGTCTTTGGACACATTCTATTACTCAATCATTCACCTTTTGCAATAGGAATATCTATGAGTTTACAATATTGCATACGAAATTATTTAAGAATCTTTTTTTATGTATATTTATTGCGAAAGAGATAATGATCTCTTTAAATAATCCCTTGAAATATTAACGTAAGAATGTATGCAGCCTCACCCATACTTTCATTTCAAAGTTGGAAAATAACCAACTCTTGACAGTATTAACAAACTCCATATTGCTTCCAATAATCAGTATATTATCAATATATAATGATGTGATCACAAATTGATCTTTGAATCTTTTGATATATACATAATGATTATCATCAATCATTATAAAATCATGTCATTATGGCATAATGAAAACGTATATACCATTGTCTTGACGATTACTTAAAGTCATATATCGATCTCAAAAGTCGACATATCTTTTGTTTTTGGCCTTTCAGAATGAAACCAATAGGTTGTTCCATATATATTTCTTCTTCTAATTCTCTATTGAGAAAAGCGGTCTTTACATTTATTTGATATAACTCAAGATCCATACTAGCTACTATTGACAGAATAATGTGACTCGAGGTAAATCTCACTAAAGGTGAAAATGTTTCCTCATAATCAATTCCAACATGTTGATTATACTCATTTGCCACAAGACAAGCCTTATATTTCTCTATTCAGCCATTAGCTTTACGTTTTATTTTGAGAACCCACTTGTTTCCAATGGCTTTGCATCCTTTTGGAAAATCAACCAATTCCCAAATATGGTTTAACTTCTTTGACTCAATTTCCTCTTTCATTGCATGCATCCATTTTTCTTTAGTAGGGCAATTTAGAGCCTCATTTACATTTATTAGCTCATCTTCATCTTATGGAGCAACGATAAAAGTTTCCCCTTCAACACCAAAACGTCAATGAAAAATACTTTTGCAACTTGTTCACCGTACTTGGAGATTATACACTTTGCACATCATTCTCCATTATACTCCCACTCGAATTAGATAATGACGATATCGTCTCATTATACGGTTGTAATTAAGAGTGAGTCAAATTTAATTCATTACTTACTCTCACTTAAACGAACTCTACTAAGTTCATTATATTGATCCAAGATTTCAAATATGGAGTAATCCTCAACTATTTCGTCATTCTTAGGAAATTCATTCTCCAAGAATGTGACATTCCGTAATTCAAATTCAATTATACTCCTACTTTCATACTCACCTATAAACAGATACCCTTTCGAGTGTTCTAAGTATCTTATGAAAATATTATTCTCCCATACTTGTGGGAGGTTCATGAGTGTAGGTAGCACAACCCCAAGGTTTAAGAAAACTTAAATCGGGTTTACCGATCCATAACTCATATGGAATGGAAGTAACTGATTTGGAAGGCACACGGTTAAGTATTTAGGCAACAGTTAATAAAGCATTACCCAAAATGTGATAGATAAGTTAGTATGCGACATCATAGACCTAAGCATTTCCAGTAAGGTTCTATTTCTTCTTTTCGCAACACCATTTTATTGAGGAGTATAAGAAATAAACAATTGTATTTCTATTCCTTTTTCACCACATAAATTTTTGAACTCATCAGATAAATATTTTCGATCTTGATCGGATCTCAATACTTTTATTTTCTTATTTAATTGATTTTCTACCAAGTTGATAAACTTGTTAAAACAACTTAATGCTTCAGATTTATGAGAAATCAAATAGATATGTTTGAATCGAGTATAATTATCTATAAATGTGATTAAATAAACAGCTCCATGCCTTCCTCTCATATTCATTGGATCACAGATGTTAGAATGGATTAATTGCAAATGAAATTCAACACTTTTACCTTTTCCAAATGGTTTTCTTGTCGTTTTCCCTACTGGGCAATGCTCACATAAGGGTAAATCGACTTTTTCAATGTTGCCCAACAAGCCCTCTTTAGCTAGTCTATTCATATGTTGTTAACCAATATAACAAAGTCTTGCATGCCACACATTTACATCATTATCATATGAATTAGAAGACGTGAAAAGTGAATAACAAATATTGGTATTACCCTAATTTACATCCAATACAATAAAGCCATCTAGAAAATAAACACAGCCATAGTAGTTTGTATTCAAATACAAATCTACGCCATTATTATGGAAGTTCAAATTAAAACAAAGTTTTACCAACAATAAAACAGACACTAAATTCCAACGAATCTCTAAAGCATATAATACATCATGTAGGAACAAGGTGTGTCCACCACGCATGTTTAATTGGCAGGTGTCAATCCCTTTTACTTCAACTTTAGAGTTATTTCATACATAGATCTATTTAATTCCAATTGGTACTCGTCGAAATTCCACAAAAGATGAGTAAAGAACACCTAGAGTGCCATAACTTGGCACGGGGGGACACTTAAGTGCTATAACTTTTTTTCGGTACACTTAAGTGCCACTTTTTTTTCAAATGGAACACTTAAGTGCCAATATCGGAGTAAAATGGAACACTTAAGTGCCACTCCGGCGAAAATCCGGCCAAACGGCTGACGTGGCAATTTTTCGGCGATGGAGGTCCAAAACGGCGTCGTTTTTGCATGCCGACGTGGCAAAAATACAAAAACGACGCCGTTTCGCGTCGACGTGTAAAAATAATAAAAAATTAATTAAATTAAATTAAAACTTAATTTTAATTAAAAATACTCTAAAAAAAAAAAAAGGTGGGGACGAAGGGGCGGGCGGCTGAGGGCTGAGCCCTCGCCGCCGCCGCCTCCCCGCCGTCGCCGGGAAGGGCCGGCGACGGAGGGGGGAGGGTCGGCCGGGGTCGCCGGCCCCCGGCCGACCAGCGGCGAGGGCCGCGAGCCCTCACCGGATCGCGGCGAGGGCCCGCGAGCCCTCGCCCGATCCGGCGAGGGCCGTGAGCCCTCGCCGCGATCCGGCGAGGGCTCAACCCTCAGCCGCCCGCCCATTCGTCCCCCCTTTTTTTAATTTTAGAGTATTTTTAATTAAAATTAAGTTTTAATTTAATTTAATTAATTTTTTTATTATGTAAACGGCGTCGTTTCTGCTGAGTCGGCGCCGACTCGCTCTCCGGCGAGCCACGCAAGCATTAAAAAATAATAAACACGTGCCACGTAGGATTTCCGGCAAGGTCGCCGGAGGTAGCACTTAAGTGTCTCATTTGAAAAAAAGTGGCACTTAAGTGTACCGAAAAAAAGTTATGGCACTTAAGTGTCCCCCCGTGCCAAGTTATGGCACTCCAGGTGTCCCAAACTCCACAAAAGATTCTCTATCCTTCGCTACATGGTCTATTGCTCCCGAATTTATAATCCTCGAAAAATTAGATTCAGTTAAGAATATAGAACTTAATACATAAGCAAAATTCTCAAGAGTACAAGAGGTGTTTACCTTATTTGGCTCACGACAGTCGCGGGCATAGTGACCCTTCTAGCCACAGTTATAACATTTCACCCTTGATATTCTCTTCACTCAATGACGTTTTCCTCTCTTATGTTGGTTAACTCTTAGTTTCTTGCTTGAATAACTTGATCCCTTGTATTTCAATCTTTTGAATGAATCAATACGCTTGCACTTAGAACTCGAAGCCCCTTCTGAACTAGAACTAACATAGCAAATATCTATTTCCCGCTCAAATGCCATAAGGCGGTCCTTTACTAGCTCAAAGTGGCGCACAGCATCCTCATATTCTTCCATAACTTAGTTAAGAGCTTTTAATTTTTCTTGCTTTTCAAGCACATATTGAATTTTCATATTTAATATCTCATAATTCTCGCCATTCAATTTCTCTTCTTTCTTCAACTCAGCAATTATACTCTTAGTTGCTGAAGTTATCGGATTTGAAGATATCAAACACATATGCGCGAATTATTAATACCTATCATTTATGCATCCATTTTGCATAAACTCATCATATTAATGAATAATTTTAAAAAATATTTCAGAATCAAAAGGTCACTATGTTTCCAATCATTATCCAAAAATCCTACCTTGAAATTATCATTAGTATAATCATTCATGCAAAAATAAGTTCACCAAAGTCACTAAAACTTTCTTGAACTTTCCACAAAAAATTGTAAATTAACATATTAATTTACAATGATAGATAACATTGAACTTCCAATAATTAAACATGTCATTTACACTAAGTAATATATTCAAAGGAATTATATCAATATAGAAAAAGATATTTACACATAAAATATCTCAAACTAATCTAAGAAAAATAAATAATTAAACCCATATAATCTAAACTATCTCATAAACTGCGAAAATCTCTTCTAATCTCTTAATAAAATCCTCTAAAAATTCTGAAGGCACATTGGTCAACCACGAAAAGACCTTTGTAGAGCCCTTATGGCTCATCCAAGGCTCATTCATTCTATGCCATGTGACACTCAACTTGAGAGTTGAAGTCTTGGTTGCCTCGATTTTATAAAACTCTTTTACAAAAGCTATTGCAAGCCTTCTATGATCTGGGACCATGCTAACCTCCCATAGGCGATTGAACACTGCTTGCCATTCTAGTGGAAGACTGTTTATTAAAACCGGCACATTCTGAAAATTCAGCATAGGATAACCTTTTCGGATGATTTCTTGTATCATTTGATTGCCCCTGACCATGTGTGATATTACATCACCGTTATTCTATTAATAATTAGCTAATTATGTTTTTAGCCTTTCAAGTCTTGTCTTTTGTTCGTTCGTTCTCGAAAATATAGACATGCATATAAAACGCATCATGGTTCCTACAACAAATGCAAAACAAAAGGGATTTAATATAATCCACAACGGAAAAAAAAAAAAAAAAAAACAATATCTATCCTCTCTTTTTTTTTTTTTTTGCCGGTCAACGATAGTTAATAGTGGTCAACACCAGTCATGGTGGTCAACAATAGTCAATGGTCAATGGATGATCGGGTCGAGTCCATGAGTCAACGGGTCAATGGGTCTGGTCAACAGGTCAGCTAAGGGCAAATAATAATAACGTCGAACAATAAGGGCATAATCGTAAAAACAACCATCAATGGTATAAATGTAATATTTTAGAGAAAATAGGGGCAAATCCGTAAAATCGGGCAGGTGCATGCGTTGCATGTGCCAACGGTTGCCACACGCGTGCCACGCACGCACGTACGATTACCATCGCATGCCATGTACGCAAGTACAATTACCGTCACGCGCCACGCTCGCGCTTGGGAATTACCTCAGCCCGTGCATTGCACTCGCCGACAATGCCGGACCTTCCGGCCGCGCTTGGTGGCACGTCCGGCAATCCCCAGCGGTGATCCACCTTTCATTTTTCTCATCTCGACAAGAACTACGATCCAACACTATCAAAAATAAATTTTGATTTACAAAAAATCAAAAAGAAGGCGTGAACAGGAGCATGTGTCAAGATTTCCATCCCTAAGCGTCCGACAATGATGTTTCTCGAAATTTTGGCCAAAAGCAAATTATAAACATCAATAATGATCGGGAAACATGAACAACATCGCCCTGATACCAATTTTGGAAACAAATTCCTAAAAGTCAATTAGATACTCAAATGATCGAATACCAAAAATGAATGCGGAAAACGTGCTTGGAAAAACATGGAACATCGATCGAAAGCATATCACGGAGACAGACATACCTTGATTGTCATAAATTAAGTATCATCGCAATTTTTGAGGAATCCTTTAAAGCCCTAGGGTTCCGTTTGTCAAGAGAAGTATACTGCTTACGTAATTCTCTTTTTGAAAATGCAACTGTATTTATATCTCCTTTTTTATTTTTTTATTTTATATATTATAATAACTGCACTCTTTTATGGGCTCTTCACTTACAGGCCGGGTTTTGGCCCAACATGGGCAAACGAGCTTAAATTGGCCCATCAAATATAAAAAACCCATCAGCTATACTAGCGGCAAAAAAAGATTATTAGACAAGTAAAATTAAAGCAATGACATGTATATCTTAGTAACTGCATCGATCACATTATTTGATTAAAATATCTAGTTTTATATTTTCTTGTATGGAGTAGATATTTTACACATACGGTATTTTTTAAATATAAAAGCGATTATTTTGAACTCGCAAAAAACTTAAACTTCCATCGAAATCGGCACCTTCAGCCATCGCTTGATTTGCACCACACACTTTACCTATCATCATCGCATCAGCTTAGACGCCGTCGGCACCGCTGCTTGCCCCTGTCAGCATGACCACCACTAATTCGCTATTCCACCATGGCCGATTTCAGTGAATCCGCTTAACATTCTCGGTCTATATCTATTATGCACTATTTCAATCATCTATATAAAACGTCAGATAGTCAATATCGGCACTCACTTAAATGATTTGCTTCAGAATTCCGTTATGGTTCGTGGGAGAACCAGTTTCGATTGATTCAGATTTCAGGGGAGACAAAAAGTCAAAACTGTAAAATATGGGTTTTGACCCAGTCAAAAAGAAAAGAAAAGAAAAGAAAAAGGTAGAAGCTTCAGGAGAGAGAGAGAGAGAGAGAGAGAGAGTGAGAGAGAGAGAGGAATCGAGAGTTCTCCCCCATCAGCATGACCACCACTAATTCGCTATTCCACCATGGCCGGTTTCAGTGAATCCGCTTAACATTCTCGGTCTATATCTATTATGCACTATTTCAATCATCTATATAAAACGTAAGATAGTCAATATCCGCACTCACTTAAATGATTTGCTTCATAATTCCGTTATGGTTCGTGGGAGAACCAATTTCAATTGATTCAGATTTCAGGGGAGACAAAAAGTCAAAACTGTAAAATATGGGTTTTGATCCAGTCAAAATGAAAAGAAAAGAAAAGGAAAAGGTAGAAGCTTCAGGAGAGAGAGAGAGAGAGAGGAATCGAGAGTTCTCGGGAGAGGGAGGAGAGAGAGAGAGAGAGGAATCGAGAGTTCTCGGGAGAGGGAAAAGAGGAGGGAGAGAGAGAGAGAGAGAGAGAGAGAGAGAGAGAGAGAGAGAAGAAAAGAAGAAAAGAAAAAAAAAAAAAAAAAAGGGATAGATAAAAGAAAAAGGAGGAGATAAAAGGGAAAGAGAGAAGGAAAGAAAGGGAGAGAGAGGGATGGCAGAGAGAAAGAAGAAGAAGAAGAAGAGAAAAAGAGGGGTTTCACGCGTTCTCGTCACGGGAGCCTTACCAAGTCACGTTAACTACGTAACGCAACGCTCGATAAGCACTCGTGCTCCCCCTTCGTTCAATCGGAGTAATTTCGGACCTAGGACTTGAAATTCGGAATTTTGGAAAAATCGAGCGGCGAAGTATGATTTTCGAGTCATTGAGCTGCATATATTTTGTAGAAATGGTAATTTGGGATGTTGTGAAGATATAGCATCTTACGGATCGTGATTTGAGCTTGCAGTTTGTCCGAAACGGAATTTTGAAGTTGGGGGCACATCTTGGTACTGTAGCGAACAGTAAGCTTCGAGCCTTTTTTTTTTTTTTTTTTTTCGGTACTGTTTTGGGGTGGCTGAGTTGAGGTTGTTGTTATACGTTAAGAGAGCTTTCTAAAGACTGTAAGGCGGCTTGAAACGGAATTTTGTGGAGGAAGTTATGGCACAACAAAGTTGGTGCATGGGTTGCACCTAGCGGGAAATCAATGGGTTTTCGAAAAATGCAAGCTTTCGTGGCGCATAGGTGTCGTTTTATCGATAAATATGCCTAGTATAAACGAGTCGTTATGCGAAACTCGGCCTTTTGATATTGTTTTTCCGTTAATTGTTAGAGATCCGAGTGCGTTGGTTCGAGTGAGCATCATAGTTGATCTTCGACTTTCCCAGGTGAGTAGTGCTATTTCTTCTAAAAATTTATAAGCTCATGTTTTTAAAATGATAAATGATTGATATTTTATGAGTTATGAATAAGCATATTTGTTGCATAAAATTTGGATCAGGCATTTACTACGTTTTGGTATTTAAGAATAGTGTGAAAATTTTTAGTGGAAATATATGTTCTGTTTAATGAACGAAGTTAAGAAATATTACATATTTTGAGTTTGTGAAACATTTTTACGAAGATCTCGGCTTTGAGATGGTTTATGGAAGGCTATATGCATATCGATTTGTGATGAGCGTTTTGAAATATATTTGATTTGAAATTGATTTATGATACGAGTCTTGAAAATTATTTGAGAATGTTTTATGAAAGGTATTTTTGGCGGATGAGTTGAGTTGCAAAACCTTTTGGGGATATATAAAATGATTTATAGATTTGGTTTGAAAATTATGGATGGTATTGTTTTGGATTGATGTGAATGCTCAATATTACTGTGAGCCCAGCGAGGGGCTTGTGGGTATGCGCATACTATTATAGGATATTCTTGTGAGCCGAGCCACCGGCTAATAATAGGTGAAGACCTTGCCAAGGGGGGAATCTTGATCGCCTCGTCACCAGGCGTTATATCGTGACCATGGTTTGATATTGAGCAATGGATTGGTCAATGGAGTGGACCATCAACATGTGATATGAGTTGGGTCAATGGAATAGACCATCGACGTGTAATCTGAGATTAATCAATGGAATAGACCACCGACGTGTAATTTGAGATTAGTCGATGGAATGAACCATCGACATGTAATATATGATTTGTCGATGGAATAGACCATCTACGTGTAATTTCATTTGATTATCAATGTGTGGTTTGATGAGATTAATCAATGGAATAGACCATTGATGCATGTTTTATGAGATTGACCAATGGGTTAGGCCATTGGCATTTGCTTATTATTATCTTGAATATTTTTGCTTTGAACATATTGTGTTAAAGTAAGAAAAGTTATATTTTGGCTTTGAAGGTTTGTTAAATTTCTGGGTTTGGTGTGGCATGAGATTAATCAATGGAATGGATCATTGGCGTGTGAATTAATGAGATTGATCAGTGGATAAGACCATTGATGTTTATTTCGATGTTATTATGAAATGATTATTTTTGCTATAAATATAGCTATGTTGAAGTGTATGAAACTTATTCTTTTTACTGTATGTTTGTTATATCCTAGATTTTGGTTGATAGAGTTGCAGTTTGGTTTTGTAAATATGCATAATGGGTGCTCGATCCGCTTAGAAGAGATGCACTATTCACTGAGTCGTGATTGCTCACCCCTCTATTTTCCAATCTCTTTCGGGTTTCTCAACCCACAATGAGTAAGTACGAGAGCGAGATGGATATGGGGATTTTTAAGAGCTGGATTTTGGGAGCTCTGAGGCTGCGTCCTTTGAGTGGAAGAACGGCCGTGTCATCCCCCATTCTTGATGGTTTTGGGGCGTGACAAAAACAAAAAGCGAGATGGACCCAAATTCAATTAGATCCATGTCTCTACAATTTAGCATTTTCGAATGAATGGAATGGCTGCCTCGCGATTAACAAAAGATCTTCTTTAGAGGGTTAATTTTTCCTTTTTTAGTTTATCGTTGGTTGCCATTTTCCCTACACAAATTGTAGAATCAAAAGAAGTTTAATGGTAGCTAGAGAGAAAATGAAAAGGCAATTAGAAATAGGATTTAGATGAGAAAGAGAGGAGAGGGTGGGGTGGAACCAGCAGCAATGATGGTTGCAACTTCTAGTGGTGAAGATTGTCATCACCAATCATTCGAGTGTTCTCGTTTGGGAGCATGCACGCGAGAGTATGTGTTTGTCCTTGGCAAATGAAGTCTGGCAAATTCAAAAGGGCAGTTTAGCTAACTAGATCTTAGGCGAAAAATCGACCCACCTAAGAAAGGGTATTGTAACCCACCATGTAGACACGCACAAAAAGGCAATGATACCACATTCACACATACAAAAGGTCACGCAATAATTTTCTCGAAAGCATGGGAATATCAACGCATAGATGAAGTAAGATAGATCCATACCCAGGATGAATATTTCTATACTGTGGTCCTAGGTCACGGGCAAGAGATGCATACTATGATTTAAATTGCATGGACATCGGATGGAATCCGTCGGGACTATGCGATCAGGTTTCCACTGACCGGATAGAGGCCATCAAACCCGCCATTAGCTAGCCCGTAGATTAGGATCCCCGGCAGGCCCGGAATCTAAGTTTCAGTTCAGGGAATCGTCGTCGGTCTGCCTGGTTTACTTTCTAGAAAACCTCAGTCAACACCGTTTCGTTTGGGCTAGGGAGTCTCGGAGAACGAGTCTACACAAGCCCATCCTAAAGTCTCGAACATGTCTCCCGGAAGCAGAAAAGTCTAGGATGCTTTTCCACACGTGTTGAACACGATGTGCTTTCTCTTGATAGACGTGTTGATAATCCATTAAATGTTGGACGTTTCTTTGTCCTTTCACCTTCTTTTTTATTTGGGTGGTCAGTTGGAATCTGTTGAATTATTGGTGTTCCTTAGCCACTACTCGAGCAAGCCGGAATTAAGTAGGACGACCAAAGGAAGAGCTTGAAGCTTCATTAGACGCGTCCGCGGACATATGTAACGAGCTTAATGACCTCGTTCATTTTAATAATAGGGGTACGATAAGTGCACATGAGCTGGATGCACCCGGTAACGCAGAAACATGAAATGAGATGCTAATTTGCTTCCTCTTTTCCCCACCCCCAACCTAAAGTAAATTTGTTTGGCCAATTGGGGTGGCTTGCCAGCAGTTTAGGAATCTGATTTTGTCATTATTCTTGTAATTGTTTATGTTATCGCTTTAGTAATTTCCCACGTTTCTCTTTATCCAATAACACACCCGTGACTTGAAATTTCACATTCGTGAATCATGAAGGACGAGACCTAAGAGTTCTTGGCCAATAGTACTATATTTTTATCTCAAACTAGGGCACAATGATGGGGCGGTCTCCTTTCAACTTATTCACAACTTTCACAATAAAAGTTGCACAATATCGAATAACAGATCACGTGATACAATAGAGATTACAATCATATTAGAGTTATTCAAAGACTCAATATTTTCCAGTCACTAATTATTCTTAGTCTCTCGAAGTGTAGAAACCAACACTTACCTCTTCTGTATAGTTAAGAAATAATAATGCAGAACAAGAGAATATGGAATTTCCTATATATTTTAATATATATATTGATAAATACTATATGACCCTATATAAAGTAACAAGATAAGTATAATACAATACATAATCTAAAAGATATACGGAATCAAGTAAATGACATAGTATCGCTAACTCATCTAATAATTCTATTTTAAATGAAAATTCTAGGAAACCTACTCAAAATCTTAAAACATAATTAGATTGAGTTTTCTTAATGGGATCAAACTCGAGTATTTTTTTTTCGTCAGTAATGCTCCGGCTCAAATAAAACAAAACAATAAAAGTAAACGAAAAGTCAACAACAAAATTCAAATTCGAGGCTCATTCAAAAGCTATCTAAGCTTGATGGCCTCGGTTCGACCTAAAAAAAGGAATAAAAAAGCTTGATGGCCACGGTTCGACCTAAGAAAAGGAAATTAAAGAAAACTTGATGGCCAAGGAAACATGACTTATATATATGTATATATTCCCTAACACACACACCCGAACCAGAAAAAGAAAAAGAAAGTTTTTTTCCTCCAGATTAAGCCCAAAAGAAAAAGATATTCGATGGAGTCAACTGCATCGTCCGAGTCCAAGATCGCCACGGCCAAGGCGGTGTTCTCGGCCGCCGCATCCGTCACGGCCACGGTGATGCTTGCCCGCTCCATCGCCCAGGATCTGCTCCCCAGCGACTTCCAGTACTACCTCTCCTCCGCCGTCCACGGCTTCCTCGCCCGCTTCTCCTCCCAGCTGACCCTCGTCATCGAGGAGTACGACGGCCTCGTCAGCAACCAGATCTACGATGCTGCGCAGATCTACCTCTCCGACAAGATCTCCCCCACCATTCGCCGCCTGCGGGTTGCCAAGCCCGAAGGCGAGGACAACCTCAATGTTTCAATGGAGCCCGGCGAGGAGGTCGTAGACATATTCGGCGGTGCCAAGCTCAGGTGGGTCATGTCCTCGAGGAGGGTCGAGACAGGTTTCGGAGGTGGCCGAGGGAGGTGGAGTACGATGGGCCCGGTCGCCACGGAGTCCGAGGCCCGCTTCTTCGAGCTCAGCTTCCACAAGAAGCACAAGGACATGGTGATGAGCACGTATCTGCCCCACGTGGTGGAGGAGGCCAAGTGGATGAGACAGGACAAGAAGACGCTGAAGCTGTTCACGCCGTGCTGGGAGAACATGTATAGCGGCAGCCCCTCCGATGCGTGGACCCCGGTTAACCTCGACCACCCTGCGACGTTCGAGACGCTCGCAATGGAGGCGGGGACGAAGGAGTTCATCAAGGAGGACTTGATGAGGTTCGTCAAGAGGAGAGAGCTCTACAGGAAAGTAGGCAAGGCGTGGAAGAGGGGGTACTTGCTGTACGGACCGCCGGGGACAGGGAAATCGAGCCTGATTGCAGCGATGGCGAATTACTTGAAGTTCGACATTTACGACCTTGAGCTGACGGAGCTGACCCGGAACTCGGAGTTGAGGAAGCTGCTGGTGGCGACGGCAAACCGGTCAATCCTGGTGGTGGAGGACATCGACTGCACCATTGCTTTCCACGACCGCATGGCTGAGGCTCGGGCGGCAAGCCCCTCATCCGGCGGGGAACCGGAGAACCAGGTTTGTCTCTTCATACTTTGATTATTAGGTTTTTTTTTTTTTTTCCTTATTATTAGGTGACTATTTAATATACTCGTCTCATGATCTCGAGGCCTCTTACAAAAACAGGTCTTTAAAATGATTTTTTTCACCAAATTAACTGAAAATAGACTGGAACAGGAAGCACAAGCATAGAGCCTCACCCACACCACTCATAACTGTGCCCGTTAACGTTGGTGGCGATGAAGAGAGAGATGCATACAGAATTTGAGGGTTTTTATTAGTAACTAGGTTCTCAAAGGACATAACTTAGTGTTGTCTCCAGATGTTAAAGGGTAATTAAGTTAAAGGATCCAACTTTCTTTCTTAATCCAGTGAAATCAAAAGTAGCAAGGAAATCAGATAGAAAAATGCATGACTAGGCGAAGTTAAGGATGTGACATGAAAGGCGAAGAAAATCGACCCCGTCACATGGGTTTGAAACTGTCCACTGTATATACCCTACTTAGTCACAATGACCCTTTGAAATTTTCAATTGGTTGAACTAATCAGTCAAGACGCATTAAATTAGTCATTTTTGGCCAAAATAAGCTATAAAGCAGTAGAGTACATAGCACGCATTAAATTAGTCATTTTTGGCCAAAATAACCTATAAAGCAGTAGAGTACATAGCACATGGCCTCTTCTTTTTTGGAAGTTTCTTGGAAACTTCATTATTGGCCTTTAACATGTGCCGTATATTACTCTTTCTCCTGTTAATGAGAAACTTCACATGTCATCAATCATTGCGCTTTGGGATGCCTCAGGTGACATTATCAGGCTTCCTTAATTTCATCGACGGGCTTTGGTCAAGCTGCGGCGACGAGAGAATTATAATCTTTACCACAAATCATAAAGAAAAGCTCGACCCGGCACTTCTCCGACCGGGTCGTATGGATGTCCATATTCACATGTCCTACTGCACCCCGTGTGGGTTTAGACTCCTGGCTTCAAACTACATCGGCGTCAAGGATCACGATCTTTTTGGAGAGATCGAGGATTTGATCCGCACAGCTGAAGCCACTCCTGCCGAAGTCGCGGAGCAAATGATGAAGAGCGAGAAGCCCGAAGATGCGTTGAGGGACGTGATTGAGTTCCTCAAGATAAAGATCAAGGAAAATGAGGAGCTCAAAGCCAAGGAGGCTGAGCAAAAATTGTTAGCAGAGAAAGAGGGAAAAGTGGAGGTACAAGAGGTACAAAATACGAATGCGAAGGGAGATGAATAAGCAGATGATGACGAAAATTAATGTCTATTTATTAGCCTTTTTGCACTATAGTTATCTTGCAAATATAAAAAACTGATCATCGAGGAAAAAGCGAAGGGGTTTGTACTATAATTATGTCGAGAGCGAAGGCGTTAGCAGAGAAAGAGGGAAAAGTGGAGGTGCAAGAGGTACGAAATACGAATGCGAAGGGAGATGAATAAGCAGATGATGACGAAAATTAATGTCTATTTATTAGCCTTTTTGTACTATAATTATCTTGCAAATATAAATTCTAATAATCAAGAAAAAAAGCTAAGGGGTTTGTAATTTTTTTCAACACATTTGTTTAATGGAAAATCTTTGCATTCACGAACGGCCTTGTTTATTGTTGATCCGATGCTGGGTCTTTCTTGCACCGGTGATGTCTAAAATAAATTTCTTATCTTATACCCACTAGTAATTACTTCTATAAATCCCGGAAGCACCACGCCATGGCCACCGCCATCGGGACCTTTCACCAGTACTTTATTTGCAAAGGCTTTGCCGCACTTCGACATCTTCACTGCATCAAATCAACAACCACCACCGCCGCCGCCTATGGTAGTTCACCATTTTACCCCTGCCAATCTCGATTGAACCATTGCAAATGCGTCTATTCTTATTATATCGTGGCTCTCTTAACTTGTATTTATATGTAATTTTTTACTTATACTATTCATTAAGTGCTATTTAACTAAAGATTATCACACGCAATTAAAAATCTGGGAAGTTATCATATGCCCTATTATAAGCAAATGAATAAGTAAAAAGAAAATAGCAGAACAATCTAGATCCAAAATGTGCAAAATTCACAAGGACGTGACCATATATTGGACCTGGCCCATTCATGTCCGAAACGGGCCGGGCCGGGCCACCCTTTGCCCCTCTCACGTCCCCCGTCTTCTTGTAGACCTATTATGCACTATTTCAATCATCTATCTAAAATGTCAAATAGTCATTATTGGCACTAACTTAAATGATTTGCTTTTAAATTACCTTTCAGTTCTTGGCTTAAACAGTGTTGAGTGATTCAGATTTCAGAGAAGACAAAAGGTTAAAACAAAAAGCCAGATGGACCCAAACTCAGCTAGATCCATTTCTCTAAAAATTTAGCATTTGCGAATGTAATGATCACTCTATGATTAACAAAAGATCTTCTTTAAAGGGTTCATTTTTTTTTTCCATGTTGAATTTTCTTTGGTTGCCATGTTTCCCTACACAAATTGTAGAGTCAAACGAAGTTGAACGGTAATTAGAGAGAAAATGAACAGGCAATTAGAAATATGAATCAAATGCGAGGGAGAACAAGGTTGGATGGCGGCGGCGGCGGCAACAATGATCGCCAATCCTAATGATGAAGATTGTCATCACCAATTGTTTGAGTGTTATCGTTTGGGAGCAACCATGCATGCACATGAGTAAGTATGTGTTTGTCCTTGGCGGATGAAGTCTCATAAGTCCATGTGGCGTGACCTTAAAAAATGACAACTTAGCTAATTAAAGATCTTATGCAAAAAATCAATTCGGATAACTGAAAAAAAGTGTTGCAACCCAACATGTACATGCACACAGAGATAATGATACCACATTACTAAGTACAAAAGGTTACATAATAGATTTTCTCGAAAGATTAGAATTATCAATCAATATAAGTTAAATGAACTAACATAGATCTGTACACTCTATACTCACGAGAAATATTTCTGTCGTGTGATCCCAGGTCACAAGGTCATATCATTAATTCGACTTGCATTGACATCAAGTGGAATCAGGCTGATCCAAAGATTAGAATCCGCCGGTCGGGCCTATGCGATCGGGACAACATGAAAATCCCCGGCAGAAAGTCTTGGTCGATACTAACTCGGCTGACTTGAGGAGTCTCGGACAAGGAGTCTACAGAAGCTCATCCTAAAGTCTCGCACATGTCCTCGGGAAGCCGGAAAGCCTAGGATTCGTTTCCCCGTGCGTTGAACAGAGTCTAAGTTCTCTTGCTCGTCGTGTCGACAAGTCATTAGATGTTAGACATTTCTTCGTCCTTGTACCCCCCTTTTTTATTTGGTTGGTGAGTTGGAATCTTTTGAATTATCAGTGTTTCTTGGCCGCTGCACGGGCAAGCTGGGATTAAAATAAAACGACCAAAGGAAGACCCAGAAGTTTTATTACCGACGGTGCGGAAAGTTACATTAAAAAAAGAAGAGGAAAAGTTGGTTACATTGAGGATACAACATTAGAAAATTATAAGATGCCATCTTTGGATGTGTGAACCGAGCACAGCGTCCTCATTCGTTTTAATAATGAGGGTGCGACATGTGCACATAAGCCCGATGGAATTGATAATGCCTCCATTGCACCGACTAGAGACGTTGAGGCGATGAGTGTTACTCGAAAACCAAAAAGATAAAATAAGATTACTCTTTCCTTTCCTGTCTTGCCACTCTTTAACCTAAAGTAAATTACTTTGGTCATTTGAGGTAGCCTGTACTGTGGTTTTTTCCTTTTTTATAATGAAAAAAAAAATTATAGTAAAGGTCACATGAGAAGTATATAAATTTCATGGCAAAGCAAATCAAAAGAGAGTAAAGTTCAAAATACTACAAAATAAAGCCAAATCCAAAAAAACAAGAAAATTCAATGGAGCACCAGTAGGATTAAGCACACACTCCTTTTACAATAATGGATCTGTCAAGTAAAATAATTGATGGTCAATCACTAGATTTCATGTCTTCGTCAATGATAAGTATAAGTTGGAAATTCCTTATCCAATAACTATGGCGTTGTTAGTTGGCAATGTACACTTAGGTTTGACTTCTACACCATCATTGTATGAAGAAAATCGAAACAAGCTGAACAAACACAAATATATCATTTGAAAGAGCAAATTTTCATGGTTTAGTGAAATGTGCAATTGCTATTGAAGCTAGAGGCAAAGGACTTGTGTATGAATGGAGCGGAAGGTATCGAATCCTCAAAAGTATAATTATTAAATTCTCAAATCTAGGTTTGGAGAGTATAGCTCCCATATTTAGAATTAGATTGGAAGAATAGAGATTCCAAATCTAAATCGAGAAAGAAGAAAAAAAAGAGTAATAAAACACAAACAAAATCAATAAGAGAGGGATGGGAGGGTGAACGCTTTAGTAACTTCCCACGTTGCTCTTCGTCCAAGAACTTCAACGTCGCTCTGAAAATTCGCGTTCTTGAATTATAAAGGATGAGGCCCAAGAGTTATTGGTCAAATTACCATACTTCATCTCAAACGAGGGCGCAACCGTCCGGCGGTTTCCTTTACACTTATTCACGAGTTCCGTGAAGAAAGGAGCATGGTATTGTATGACAGATCAAGGTGTCGTATTAGAGGTTACAACTATACTCGAATAACTCAAGAGTCCTCATTATTTATCAACTACCCATTAGTCTTCATTTCTCAAACGAATTCACAAATTATACAACTTCAAAATACTTGTATTTTCTCTATGATGTTATTCATGACCACACCATTATTACGATCAAAAGCTCATAATCTTATTGATGGGTAGAAATCAACACTCACATTTTATGTATGATATTTGTATCGAGAAAAGTGTCCAAAAAGTTCTAAAGATATTATATGGTAGCCAATTAAGTTATAAACCTTTCAATTATACAAATTCAACCTAAACTTTCTACAACTTGTCAATTTAATCATAAACTTTGTAATAATTTACTAATTTAGTCATTTTAACCAATTTTAGTTGAAAATAGTTAATATAGCAATTTAGTCAACACCATCCATCTTACGTGGTTTAGCTAGAGTTAATGTTGACAATTTTTACAATTTTTTTTCTTTCCTTTCCTTCGCTTCTTTTTTTTTTTATTCTTTTTTCTTTTTCTCTCCATTGGTCATCGCCATGCCTCATCAATGGCTAGCAAATGTTGCGGGCCTCAAGCGAGGGCTGCCATTGTCGAATCAAGGGTCACCTTTGCGAGGGCTGACAAGCATGAGCATTAAAAGAAAAAAAAAGACAAGGAAAAATAGAGAAAAAGGAAAACAATCATAATATTAAAAAAAGATTTATAAAAATTATTTAGATTAGTGTTGGCTATACCACTTAAGACGCCGAAGCTGACTAAACTATCATGTCAGCAATTTGCAGGAAGAATTTAATTGATAAACCATTAAAAAAGTTTAGAACTAAATTAATATAATTAAAAGATTTATAATTTAATTAGCAAGTTGTCAAAATGTTTAAAATTAAATTAGTACAATAGAAAAATTTAGAATTAAATTGACTATTTACAATAGATTTAAGATGTTTTGGACAATCTTCTCTACTTGTATCTAAAATAAAAATTCTACTCAAATTAAGATACTACTCAAATGACAAATCATAATTGGTTCGTGTTATCTTCTATAGTTCATACTCGAGTTACGTTTCTTCGTGAATTTTTTTAGGTTACGATCAGACTTCGATTTGAGAGGTAACCAGACAGAAGCGACGATGTTTCCGCGATTTCAGGTTCATTCTGAAGCCATTCAACCTTGATGGCTGGGGAAACAAGACGTGCCTATAAATATATGTACAGCCCTAACACACAGATACACAGGAACCAGAGAAAGCAAAAGCAAAATTTGCATCCTCCAGATCAAGCCTAAAAGAAAAGGCCACTCTATGGAGTCAACTTCATCGTCCGAGTCCAAAATCGCCACGGCCAAGGCAGTGTTCGCGGCCGCCGCATCCTTCACGGCCACGGTGATGCTTGCCCGCTCCATCACCCAGGATCTGCTCCCTGACGACCTCCAGTACTACCTCTCCTCCGCCGTCCGCAGCTTCCTCACCCGCTTCTCCTCCCAGCTCACCCTCGTCATTGAGGAATACGATGGCCTCGTCAGCAACCAAATCTACGACGCCGCGCAGATCTACCTGTCCGCCAAGATCTCCCCCACCACTCGCCGTCTGCGGGTTGCCAAGCCCGCAGGCGAGGACAACCTCAACATTTCAATGGAGCCCTGCGAGGAGGTCGTAGACATGTTCGGCGGTGCCAAGCTCAGGTGGGTCGTGGCCTCGAGGACAGTCGAGACCGGTTTCGGAGCCGGCCGAGGGAGGGGGAGGGGGAGGAGGAGGACGATGGACCTGGTCCCCACGGAGTCCGAGGCCCGCTTCTTCGTGCTCAGCTTCCACAACAGGCACAAGGACATGGTGTTGAGCACGTACCTGCCCCACGTGGTGGAGAAGGCCAAGGGGATGAGGCAGGAGAAGAAGACGCTGAAGCTGTTCACGCCGTGCCATGAGCGCATGTATCACAGCAGCCTCTCCGATGTGTGGACCCCGATTAACCTCGACCACCCGGCAACGTTCGAGACGCTCGCGATGGAGGCGGGGACCAAGCAGTTCATCATGGAGGACTTGAACAGGTTCGTCAAGAGGAGAGAGTATTATAGGAAAGTGGGCAAGGCGTGGAAGAGGGGGTACTTGCTGTACGGTCCGCCTGGCACAGGGAAGTCGAGCCTGATCGCGGCCATGGCGAATTACTTGAAGTTCGACATCTACGACCTCGAGCTGACCGGGGTGACCCGGAACTCGGCATTGAGGAAGCTCCTGGTGGCGACGGCGAACCGGTCAATCCTGGTGGTGGAGGACATCGACTGCACCATCGAGTTCCACGACCGCATGGCTGAGGCCCGGGCGAGCTCCTCAGACAGTAGCGAACCCGAGAACCAGGTCTGTCTCTTCAAACTTTGATTATTCAGGTCTCTTCTTTATTGTTAGGTGACTAAATAAATATACTTGCGTCATGATCTCGAGGTCATTTATAAAATGAAAAATTTATTGCTTATAAAAACACTTTTTTTTTCTTTACCTAATTAACTGAAAATTGATTAGAACAGGAAGCACAAGCATAGAGCTTCCCTAAGGCCACTCATGGTTTGTACCTGTTAGCGTTGGTGGCGATAGAGAGAGATGCAAAGAGAATTTGAGGGTTTTCATTAGTAACTAGGCTTTCAAAGGACATTAATCCTCTCAAGAATCCATGTCATTTACTCTCCTCATATGGATTTCGTCCTTTTTAATTTAATTTAATGTCGTGTCCAGATATAATAAAAGGTAATTAAGCTAACAACAATGCTTAGCTTGGAAAATGGACGGTCAATCTTCAACCATACATTTTGGATAAGAGAGGGAGATTTGTCTCTTGCTTGGAAACTTCCTAGCGCTTGTGTTTGGGAAAGGAAATTTTTGTGGACATCTTTTGATTGTCACACTGTGAAACGGTGATACTAGCATCACTATTAAGTCAAAGGATCCAAGTCTTAATTTAGTGAATTAAAAATTAATAGTGGTGAGAAAAATGCATGATTTGGAGAAACTAAGGATGTGAACGCGAAAGGAGATGAAATTTAAACCCGTCACATGGGTTAGAAACTGTACATTAGACATGTCCTACTTACTCATGGTGACACTCCAGAAAATTTTAATTGGTTGATCCAATCAGTCAAGATATAGTAGATTAGTCAACTTAGGCCAAAATAATATATAAATTATTTGAGTACATGAGACGTGGCTTCTTTTTCCATGAGAATTTCTTGAAAATTTCATTATTGGCGCGTGCCATTGGATTTTGAATGAACACGTGCATCTATAAGAAATTTACATTTTAAGATCACACAAATTACAATTCGAAAATTACAACTTCCAAACAACAAACCTAATAAAACTTTTCACATGGGAATAATGACACAAACAGTCTCTAAACTTTAACCCAATGGGGAATTTAGTCTTTAAACTTTTAATTTGTTCAATGCAATCTTTAAACTTTAGCATAATGTATAATGTAGTCATTGAACTTTTGATATGTGTTCAATGCAAACCCTAAACTGTATGAAAATATTCAATATACTCATTCTATTAATTCAAGGCCAAAGACTATATTGAACATTTTCATATAATTCAATGATTGTATTGAATATGTATCAAAAGTTCAGAAATTATATTGAACAAATTAAAAATTCGTGGATCAAATTGCATATCAAGCTAAAATTTACGGGTTATTTGTGTCATTTTTCCTTTCACACATGCATATCACACACAATTTGAAGTTACGTTAAAATAGGGACCTAAAAAACCAAGACCATAATTCAAAAAGCATGTTGGTAGTCAAAAACAAAATGATTATTGCTTTGGGATGCCACAGGTCACCTTATCAGGCTTCCTCAATTTCATCGATGGACTCTGGTCAAGCTGTGGCGATGAGCGAATCATAATCTTCACCACAAACCATAAAGAAAAGCTCGATCCGGCACTTCTCCGACCAGGTCGCATGGACGTTCATGTTCACATGTCTTATTGCACCCCATGTGGGTTTAGGCTTCTGGCTTCAAACTACCTCGAGGTCAAGGATCATGTGCTTTTTGGAGAGATTGACGATTTGATTTGCACTGCTGAAGTCACTCCCGCGGAAGTCGCGGAGCAGATGATAAAGAGTGAGAAGCCCGAAGATGCATTGAAGGATATGATTGAGTTCCTCAAGATGAAGATTAAGAAAAACGAGGAGCTCAAATCCAAGAAGGTGGAGCAAGAATTGTTAGAAGAGGAGGAGGGGGAAAAGGCCCCGCAAGATGGGTACAAAATATGAACGTCAAGGAAGACAACAAAGCGAATGATCACAAAAATCTTTTCGTTGCGATAAAGTGATGGCCCACTCCCTTTTTCTTTTTTGTCTTTTTGTTGTCTTTTTCTACTTATAATAATTATAATAAATAAGCATTTCATATGTTTTTTTTTTTTTTAGCTTATTAAAGATAAGTGCATTCGGGCCCCCATTTGGAATGTTTTCTCTCTTTTCTATCTCTCTTATATCAAAAGCTCACTTTTTTGGTAAAATTTTTATTAATTTCATTAATCTAAGTCCCTTTATTTGTTATATCAAAGAATTTATCTTTTTTCTTATTATACTGGTGAAAACTTTTATAAAAAGTATTTAAGAAGTTAAAGGAATATATAGAAATAAACTAAAAACATCTATGCATAATGAAGTACCTTAATATTTTTCTACAAATAGTTTATCAGTGATATTAATTTTTATCAATCCAAAATAATGATATTCCGATGCTATTTTCAAAAAAAAAAAATATTCTTGCTTTATGCAATTTTTTGATTTAATTAAATTTCATCTACTATACAACTTATCCGTTAATATGGTTGGCAACATGGAAAAGAAATAGATTTGTTGGAGATTTCTCTTTTCGACAGAACAAATTAGTATGGAAGTAATATCTAATTAAAAAAATGGTGCCTTTAATGTACATGGAAAATCAGCAATAAATAGAAACTAAATATATGAAATTTTTAATTATGATAAGTAGATCTTACAATAAATTTGGGAGCCCCAATTTAAATTACAATTGAATAACAGAGGATAATTTTGTCTTCTTGGTAAAAAGTGGATGAATTTAGTTATATTAGGGATAGAAATAGTGCCAACATAAAATAAAACAAAACAACAAAAGTAAAAAAAGAAAATGTCGACAACAAAACAAAGTCACGATGTTTCCTCAATTTCGAGATTCATTGAAAAGCTATTCTTCCTTGATGGCAAAGGAAACAAGATGGGTGTGTCTCTATATATATATGGTAAATTCCGTCCATGATTAGGCCATATAAGTAATCATTTCTTAGAAAATATTTTCCAAACCACTTATTTTTTTGTGAAATGAACGCATCATTAGTCTATGTCAATTCGGTTGACTTAGGAGTCTCGGAGAAGAAGTCTACACAAGCTCATCCTAAAGTCTCGAACATGTCTCTTTCTTAATTTAGTGAGTTACAAATTAAAAGTAGTGAGAAAATCAAAGAGAAAATGCATGATTCGGAGAAATTAAGGATGTGAACACGAAGGACATTAATATCAACCCCGTCGCATGGGTTAGAAACTGTACATTAGATATATCCTACTTACTCACAATGACACTTTTCAGTTGGTTGAACCAATCAGTCAAGATATGTTAGATTAGTCAACTAAGGCCAAAATAAAATATAAATTATTAGAGTACATGAGACGTGGCTTCTTTTTCCAGGAGAGTTTCTTGGAAATTTCATTACTGGCGTGTGCTTTTGAATATTGAATGAACACATGCATCTATATGATATTTACATTTTAAGATTACACAAATTACAATTTAAAAGTTACAACTTCCAAACAACAAACCTAAGAGTACTTTTTCGCATGGAGATAATGACACAAAGAACTCCTAAATTGTGGACTAATGTGCAATTTAGTTCATCAATTTTTAATTTGTTTAATGTGATCCTTGAACTTTAGGCAAAAATATAATATAGTCCCTAAAATTTTAATTTGATTAATGTAATTCATGAACTTTTAATACATATTTAATATAATCCCCGAACTATATGAAAATGTTAAATATAGTCCTTCCATTAATTCAAGACTAGAGACTACGTTGGACATTTCCATACCATTTAGGAACTATACTAAACAAATTAAAGCTTAGGGATCAAATTGCACATTAAGCAAAAGTTTAGGAATCACATTGGACAAATTAAAAATTTAAAAATCAAATTGTACATTAGGCCAAAGTTTAGGAATAGTCTGTATCATTTTCCCTTTCACACATGCAAATCACACACAATTCGAAGTCACACTAAAGCTACCAACAACTAAAAAAAAAAACGGACCATAACTTAATCAAAAAGCATTTTTGTAGTCAAAACCAAAATGATTATTGCTTTGGGCTGCTGCATGTCACATAATCAGGCTTCCTCAAGTTAATCAACAGCCTCTAATGGAGTTACAGCAGCCAGCAAATCATAATCTTCATCACAAACCATAAAGAGAAGCTCGATTGCAGTCAGGTGTATGAACGTCCATGTTCACATGCCTTACTGAACCTACTGTGGGTTTAGACTTCTAGCTTCAAACTACTTCGGGGATAAGGATCATGTGTTTTTTGAAGAGACTGACGATTTCATTTGCACTGCTGAAGTCACTTTGGCCAAAGTCGCAGAGCAGATGATAAAGAGCGAAATGCCTGAAGATGCATTGAAGGACATGATAGAGTTCCCCAAGATGAAGATCAGGGAAAACGAGGAGCTCAAAGGCAAGAAGGTTGAGCTAGAATTGTTAACAGAGAAAGAGGGGAAAAAGGAGGGGCAGTAGGAACAAAATGTCAGCGTGAAGGAAGACAAAGAAGCAGATGATACGAAAATCAAGAATGATTCATTAGACTTTTTGTACTGTAATTATCTTAGAAATTCAAGTACTGCTCATTGTTTGGAGGATGTAAAGGGGTTTACCAATAAATTTGCGCATCCCCCATATGATTTTCTAATTTTTTTTAAACATATTAAATTCATGAACAAAGTTTATATCTATAATAGTAAAAGAATTTTTGCAAGTGACTTTCTCTATACTGATATAATAGCTGTAACTATACATTTTTACACTGATGACGCATGCTACAAAAATTCATAATTCATGCCCACTAGTAGTTAATGCTTCCATAAATCATGCATGGATACCACATCATAACCATTGTGATAAGCACCTTTCACCTAACTGTAATTCGCACCACTATTGTCGCTCTCCGCCATCGTCACGGCATCACCTCAACCACCAACACCACCACTGGCAGTGGTTTTAGCATTACCGATCTCGATCAAACCATTGTGATCGTGATCCCATCTATGCATATCACATCATGTCTCTCCCATCATATACCCCGAAATTAAATTAAAAAGAGAGTAGTAGAACAGTCTAAAAATTCCAATATGAGCAAATTCACAGCGGCGTGAAACCATCTATTGAGCCATGGCCGAGAACCGCTCATTGGGCCTGGCCCATCATGTCTTAAAGCCTGCGAATGCTCCGGTCCGACCCGGCCCGTTTTCCCCTCCCCCGCGTCCTCCGGTTCTCGCCAACCGGTTCGCCGCGATTTTCCGCTTTGTCGTTCTCGCGTCGACAAGGTTTTCGAAATTCAACAGTTTTTCTTCCGCTCCGCCTTCGATCTCGAAACCCGTCGCAGGAACCAGCCGTCCCGATTCTAGCCCGATCCAGATCGTGCGGGTCAGTAGCGAGCACAACCCGCCTCCGCTTTTCGAGGCTCCGGATGACCCTGCTCTCGATCTGTTCTTGCTTTTCTTGAATTTCCTCTTTTCCGGTTCTTCTGATCGGTGTCCCGATCGATTCAGGTTTTTCAGAGAGAGAAAGAGAGAGACAGGCGAAAATGGACCCGGATGCGGTTAAATCCACCCTCTCCAATTTGGCATTTGGGAATGTAATGGCTGCCGCCGCTCGCGATTACCAAAAGGTGCGTTTTTTAGACTTTTTAGCATCTGGGTTCGTTTTCTTTTGCTCTTCTGTTCGTGTAATTTTCTGGGTATGTTGAGATTTTCGGTTCTGTGTTTCGAATTTGTGGAAAGCTGGGAAATTTGCAATGACGGTCTCTTGCTGTTGCTGGGATTGCTCCTTTTTGATATAGTGACTGTTGAGATTGGATTTGATAGCAGCAGCTCCTTTTCTGCTTCCTCTTTCTTTTTTTTTCATTCTTACTGTTTTTGTTAAAGGTTTTGAAGGTTGAAGTGTAAGTTTTAGCCTTTTGTACATTCTTGGTGTTGTGCTTGACCATCTACTGAATTTCATAGGAGGTACTGGCCCAGCAGAAAGCTCAAACTTCCACTTCTACCCACGAGGAGGTTGATCTTGATGAGTTGATGGATGTAAGTCTGTATCTTTTGTTATGATCTTTTACATGTAAATTCATAAGCATATGCTTGAACCATTGTTTCTACTCTGTAGTTCTAATATCACCTTACGATGACAGGATCCTGAACTGGAAAAATTGCATGCTGATCGGATTGCAGCCCTCAAGGTGAGAAATTTAACTACTTGTGAGTTGTAAATATGAAATTTTGGTGGTTGATTTGTCAGTTTCACTGTCCGTTTTTCTTTTCTGCTTGAACAGAAAGAAGCTGAGAAGCGCCAAGCATTGAAGCAGCAGGGACATGGTGAATACAGGGAGATAACTGAGGGTGATTTCTTGGGCGAAGTCACCGGGAGTGAAAAAGTGATCTGTCACTTTTATCACCGAGAGTTTTACCGTTGCAAGTAATGTCACGAGAATATTCTTCCTCACTTGCAAGTTTCTTAGTGTTGTTGTTTACTTGGTGCTCAATTGTGTATGTGTTTATACTTGGGTAATGCCTTCACAGAATAATGGATAAGCATTTGAAGACACTTGCTTCAAAGCATTTGGATACCAAGTTCACCAAGCTTGATGCAGAGGTTAGACATTTGCCCATTAGATTGCTTCTTTGAAACTTTGGCGTGGAAGTTATCCCAAAAGCAATGAAACCAGAGTCCTAATATCTGCTGTTGGCTATGATGCAGAATGCACCCTTTTTTGTGACCAAACTAGGAGTCAAAACATTGCCTTGCGTCATACTTTTCAGGTCAGGGCTTAGCTATATATTTCTGCTATGTTTGTATTCAGTTATTCATTGGTGTGTGCTACTTGTTTGCCTCAATTTTGGATATTTACCATTTCATTAGCCAGGCAGAGTCTGGCTACATCAAAGCTTGAGGTGATCCAGAGTCACTTTGTTCATGTTTACCCTAAGACGAAATGTTAAGCTCAAGATTTTCCTTTGTTCTCATTTCAGGAAAGGGATCGCAGAAGATAGACTAGTGGGATTTCAAGATCTTGGAGGGAAAGATGATTTTTCTACAAGGGCACTGGAGGCTCTTCTTATAAAGAAAGGTCTCTCTCTCTCTCTCTCTCTCTCTCTCTCTCTCTCTCTCTCTCTATACACGCACACACAGAGGAGCGCGCAAGCACATGCACGAGTTTGATACTAGATGCTCGTTGACATACAGGCATAGTTAGTGAGAAGAAGGACGCTGAAGACAATGAAGATAGCGAATATCTGGAAAATAGGCACAGAAGTGTGAGATCTTCTGTGGATCCAGATTCCGATTCTGACTAAAAATGGAAAGCAAATGCAAGCTCTTTTCTCCAAGAGTTTGTAGCTTTCACCGGCAACATGTTGTATAATTGTTCTCATATTTTTGTTTGCTATCATGTTTTCACCAATCAAATGCAGTTGACATGCATTTCCCGAAAGTCTGAAGCTTGATGCTGTATCTGACTAGAAAAGAGAACCAGATGTAGCTTTTTCTGGAAATATTGTCGCTTCCATACCACATGTTTGTATGACTGTCACATTTGTTATGCTTTTGCCATTCAAATGCAGTCACCTGCAAATTTTGCTCTAGTTATTAGATCACATACCTTAAGTGCCTGTGACACCTTCAATCGAGAGATTATGAATAGTGAAATAAGACTTGAACAAATTTTGCATCTCTAACTTAGCTGAGCAATGTACTTATATATAACTTGCATCTTTTGGTGTGTGCTTTGCTTGTTTATGTTTCCACCATAATTCTCAATTTGAGAATGAAAGATAGGATTAGCAAGAACGAACTCTTTTTTTCCAAGGAGTCGGAAGAAAGAAACTCTTTGCTTACTTCTTTTAGCACTAGAGAAAACATAAGCAAAGGTTGCACTACTGCGTCTGGTTGAACTTTGGGGAATGCAAAGTCATTTTCCCAAAGATCATTGACCCGATGTGTATTCACCGAATGCAAATGGCATTTGGATCATTGACACTGAATTGAGCTTAGATTGGGTCAGCGATGACTGCAGATGGCTCGTTGGCATGGCGGTCGAGTGGCATGGGGTGGATATAGGGAGGCTGATTGGCGGAATGGGCTCGTTGGTATTGGTGGCTAGTTGAGCACGAGGGAGCGATGGAGTTGATTGAGCTATGTCAAAGAACGGCGACCAGTGGCCTTAAAGGCTGCTTCTTCGTGACTTCTCTTCGTCCTCTTCACCGATCGTTGTGGCTGATCTTGTTGCTCCAACTTTTCGTAGTAGTCATGGCTGAGGCAATTGATTTGACTGGCTCGTTGGCGTAGCGACGGTCAGGCAACGGTCAAGTGACGGCCGTGTAGTTGAGCGGTGGAGATGGGTGTGTTTGCAGACTAGCCCGAACATGCCAGGCGAGCAACAGGGGTTTGAGGAGAGAGGAAGAAGACAGATTGTGTAACGTAAGGGTAGAACTAGAATTTAGATAATATAATGAGGGCAGTTTGGGAAGGAAAAAAATTTATTAATCCTTAAACTTGACTTCCAAAAATGTTAAAAGTCATAAAAATGTCGAAAGCATAAAGCAAGTCTCCACCTATTTTGACCCACCTATCTTGACTTTTTGTTTTGCCAAGGTCAGCATTTTCCTAACACGATTCCAATAAAAAGTGTGTTTGGAGAAATAGTTTCCAAACACACCCATGAATATAATAAAGAACGATAAATCCTCGTTCAAGAAAAATCGACTTCTTACCGAACTTGGTTCTTTTAATAATGAAATTGCCAAGTGATATGTTTCTTTTTCTCTCATTTTTTATTAGTTGAGTTTTGATCTTTTCATTTGAAATTTCTTCGTTCGTACCGAACCACTAGCAGAATCAAATTCCATTCGACAAGATCCTACATTAGCTATACATCCGCCTAGCTGAGATGTCACGGCCTGGGGCTTTGAATGGTTTCGAGCATTTTACAATAGAAAGGTTGATGACAAATAGCGATCCGCCAATAAGATATGCTAAAGTAACGGATAACATCTTTTGAGATCAATGTTTGTTTGGCCGGCATAAAAGAGTAGGGCAAGGGTTTAATCTTCCTTGGTGAGTTCCACGAAACCAAAGCAATGCTTTTGCGAGAAACAAAGAATTTTATAGACCATTCAAAACTGAGGGGAGTCAAGGTCAACACTCGAGATGGAGGGAACGAACTTTCCCGGGAAAATTTGGGAGGACGTTGATGGAGTCGTTCGGGCTTTCCACATGATGTCAGAGATGTGTCAAAGATGTGTCCTGAACGGATTTGCCTTCGAATTCGGATGGCACTCACGCGAACTCGGAAAGTCTGCATGTTCCTGTCTGTTGAAACACACGTCATGTCCGAAAACCGCTCCCCTCCACTGGACAATCGTGAGGCTATGCTCTCCCTTCTTCCTCAAAACCCTCTGCCTCTCCAGGAGCACCACCCCTCCAAAAAAAGAGCGGAAAAAGAATCATTACACATTCCCCACCTGCTTCCTGTTCTTACCCTTTTGGATTAGGTGCGCATTCTTCATCTATGAATTTCATTTGATTCGTATGCTTTCATCTTTGATATCGAATTTGGGTTTTGAATCGCGATTCGTATCGGGGTGGCTTCGAGCTAGGATTCTTGTTGCACGTAGAACCGACAATTTGTGATGGCGGCAACTCATTTGCAAATATCATCCAATGCAATCCCGCAATTTTGTGTTTCGGGTAGTTGTCGAAGTTTTGCAGATTTGTTTCCCTTCGTAATTTGTTTCTTCGGGACGTATGCAGATAATTGATTTGGCATTCAAGGTCCTGGCATCAGATTTTATCGGGGCGAAATAGAAATGAGCGGTACCATGTCGGGACCACTATCTCCCAAACCAGGTAATGCCTTCTGCTATGATTCGCGACTTTATTTATTTGTGGTTGCGTTAATGCATCGGCATTCAAGATTTGAGAGATTAGTATGGCCGGCAATATTCCAACATATACAAGAACTGCTAGCGTATTGATCCATACCTAGAAAGAAAAGACAGTGCTGAAAGCTGATTGAAGTACTGTTGCCGTTGTAACTCGTCACATGAAATCTTGGTGAACTTTTGCGCAGCTACATCTTGCATATTGCGGGAAATATCCTGACTGTTACTACGGACTCAGAATGGGATTTCTGATGGTTTTCTGCTCCTATTGTTTTCGATATGCAGCTGATGAGAGACATGATGAGAAGAACAAGATTTCATCTTTCAAGAAGAAAGCTATCAATGCGTCCAACAAGTTCAGGCATTCTTTGACCAAGAGGGGTAGGAGGAGCAGCAAAGTCATGTCTGTTGACATCGAGGATGAGCACAATGCTGAGGAGTTGAAAGCTGTCGATGCTTTCCGTCAAGTTCTGATACTGGAGGAACTCCTGCCGTCAAAGCATGACGATTACCACATGATGCTCCGGTACCTGATATTCATTTCAGCTTCTGAATGCATGAACTACTGACTTAGCTATCATGCGAGGAGCAAAAACATGAGTTTGTTTTAACTAATATTTTGTGTTGTGTCACGTTGTGGATGCTTGATATATGACAGCATGTATTACATATTTACCTTACTAGGGATGTCTATTTATTTACTGTTGCTTATGCCAAAAGTGTATATGATTGTGCTGACCAGTCACTGCATCCGGTGTGCTAAGATATCGCTATTCTAATTGTTCGTTACTTGACAGTGGTCCCTGTTAGCAATTAGTACTGAGTCATCAGCAAGCAAACTCTGATAGATTCATGTAGAAAAACTCGAAGAGCAGAAGCGATTTTCCTATTTTCCTAAATCACAGATAGAACATGGCAAGATTTATGGAGAAATGTGCTTTACCTAACAATTTAGACCCTGATACTGTAGGTTCTTGAAGGCCAGGAAGTTTGACATCGAGAAGTCGAAGCAGATGTGGGCCAATATGATCCAGTGGAGGGAAGAATTTGGCGCTGACACCATCCTAGAGGTAATTGTCGCAGGAAATGTTGTTGAAACTAAAGAGTCTCTCTACGAGTGATGCCTCGAGATGTAGACCCACACTCTGTTTTATCATGAGTCTGGTTTCCTGTCATGGGAGTCAGCATATCCTTGAGTTGCACAATGTATTTATGCTAATTCCTGTTTGTTTGGAAGGAATTCGAATTCGAAGAGATTAATGAAGTCCTCAAGTATTACCCCCAAGGGCATCATGGGGTAGATAAGGAAGGTCGACCTGTGTATATTGAGAGACTCGGTCAAGTGGATGCCACAAAGCTGATGCAAGTCACGACCATGGAGCGTTATGTGAAATACCATGTTCGGGAGTTTGAGAGGATCTTTGCCGTAAAATTCCCATCTTGTTCCATAGCAGCAAAGAAGCATATTGATCAAAGCACTACAATCCTGGATGTGCAGGGAGTGGTAAGCCAAAAAGCGATGATAAACAAAGGTTTTCATATTACTGATATGAAAAGAAAATTAGTTGCTTGTCACAAGTACAAGATGTACAAGAACAAACCAGATTAGGGCCTTCACTTAGAATTCGTTAAATCTGCAGGGGCTCAAAAACTTCAATAAAGCTGCCAGGGACCTTGTCACTCGCCTTCAGAAGATTGATGGTGACAATTACCCCGAGGTACCACATCACTCTCACCTTATCTCAAGGCAACTCGCTATCGAGCATCAGTTGTTAGTCTTTACTAGCTATCAGTTCTTTAACTTCACTTGATGCGACATGTTTTGTCTCCACTGCAGACCTTGAACCGGATGTTCATCATCAATGCGGGTTCCGGCTTTAGAATGTTGTGGAACACTGTTAAGTCTTTCCTTGATCCAAAGACCACGGCTAAGATTCATGTAAGCGCATGCAATGTGCATCATATATATTTGAGCTATCGGACTTACATTAAAGACCTGAATTAACAAGACTACGTATACGTACTCATGCCAGGTCCTCGGTAACAAGTACCAGAGCAAGTTGCTTGAAATAATTGATGCAAGGTAAGCCTATAATTGTACTTTCTCTTTTTGTTTTGTCACACGTTATCCTAATCTTTAGGGTCCTGATCATTTTTTTCTTCGATCATTCGGCAGCGAGTTGCCAGAATTCTTGGGAGGCACTTGCACTTGTTCTGACCAGGGTGGCTGTATGCTTTCTGACAAAGGCCCATGGAAGGACCAAGAGATACTGAAGGTCCCCCAGAACAACCCGCTTTTCGAGTCTTTGCTGTTCATTAGCGTTGGTTTGTTGAATTCTTTAGCTTCAGTCTTCGACTTAATCTCACTTAGCCACCCGCTTTGCAGATGGTTCAAAATGGCGATCACATGTGCCGAAAGAAATCAGCGCCTGGATTTGATGGGAAGACAACTTCTGAGGATGAGATGGCAAATGCCAAGGTTCGCCTTCTTTCTTAATCTCATTATTTGCTTTTTCTAATCATGCATATGCATTTTTTTTGTGGCATGGTGGGTACCATGATAACTTCTTCCTAGTTGTCGGGTCATCTTTTGCACTCTTTACTTCATTTGTTTCCATGCTGAGATTTGTTGCTAACTTCTACAGGGATGTGATCACCCCAATGCCGATGCTTTGGACGCACGACCTCAAGCTCCCCATCTTTCTCCTATTGTTGAAGAAGTACGTACAGCTAGCTTCTTAACCTTCAGACAGAATAGATTAGCGAGTAGAAGGCACACGAGTGTTATCATATCTTAGCAGCCACTTTCTTGCTTACAGCCGTTTTCTTGTTTCAGTCCATTCATAAACTAAGAAGCAAAGCAAGAAACTACGATGGCCCATGTGATGTTTCAAAGTCTTTTTCAACTCTACAAGATTCATTTGTTTAGACAAAAAGCTTTAAGGAAGCATGCACCTTTTCTATTTCTATCTTTTTGCTCCCCTTATGGACACAAATTAGACTGGCAACGTTATTTGTAATCACTTCCTTGCCTCCAAATATTCATTCCATTGGTCTCTTTTAGCCGGAAAATTGTTCATTTTATTCCTTTTCATTTTCCATAGTATCCACATTTATCAGATTTTGCTATTTCCTGCGTTCCTAAAGAAGAGTTTTTGCAGGGCTACAATAGCCAAAATTGCAAGAAATCCTTCAGGAGAGAGGATTTTGTACCAGTGGTCGATAAAAACGTCGTCACAGCTTGGGAAAAGTTTGCACATGATGATAAATTGGCACTTCCAAAAGGTACATTATGTCTTTTATTTTTCTGCCCGCCCCCTGACATACCTTGTTCTTTATTAAGTTAGTTGCTTAACTGCCTCTTGATCAAAGACAAGTCTTCAATAGTTACTTAACTGCCTCTTGATCAAAGACGAGTCTTCAATAGTTTGTGCATAGAATCCTCCAATTTCTGTCCTCCCGGTTAGGCATAGTATGTTGCGCCAATATATCTCCAAGCTTTTCGAGAAATGAAGTGATCCATGTACTATTCTTTTTATTCGTTCTTGTCCCCCTGATCTGTGTTTTCTTCATTCTGCATCAGGAAATCACTTTGCCATGGCTGATCATCACAAGGCCCCCCAAGCTGAAGGCTTTAGCTCTCATCTTTTCTCCGGCCTAATGACAGTGGTCATGGGCGTCGCAACCGTCATTAGAATGACACGCAACATGCCCAAGAAGGTCACTGATGCTACCTTGTACTCTAGCTCGGAATACTATTCCGACAACATTGTTAAGAGCCAGATGCATGAGCTCGCTCCAGCCCCCATCTCTTCTTCTGACTACTTCATGATGCTGAAGCGCATGGCTGAGTTGGAGGAGAAGGTCACTGTCCTGAACATGAAGCCCGCTGCCATGCCAGTGGAGAAGCAGGAATTGTTGGATGCTGCGATAAGCAGGGTCGGCACATTGGAGCAAGAGCTTACGGCAACCAAGAAGGTTAGTACATTTGTCACAGTGGCCAAACGGTCAACACAACACTTTATCAGAACAGCTTTAACTTGCATCTCCCATGCACAATGATTGGAGTTTGAACTTGAAAATAAAGTTTCATCTATTTGATGTGTTAACATCCATCCAAATGTATCACTGTCTAAGCATCCTGGCTTTGCCCCTAAGTGAGGGTTCTTCAAAAAAGAGATTCTTCTGAAAAGTCGCGCTCATAATGAGCTGCAAGGATTCAAATGGCCATGTAAATTCTTGAAATTAGTTCACTGATTTATAATTATCTAGCTGGTGGGCAATTTCAATTGTAAGCTGTCAAAAAGATAACCACATGTCTTGTTGCTTGTCCAGGCTCTGGACGATGCGATTAGCCGACAGCAGGAGCTCCTGGACTACATGGAGAAAAAGAAGAAGAAGAAATCGCTGGTAAGACCGACTGCTTCTTCTTCTCTTCCTCCATTTTTGCATAATTTTAAGTCCCACAGAGTGAAGATGCTTCACAATCTGAATCCTTTCTTGCTTTGTTTTTTTTGTCTCTGATGCAGTTTGGCTGGTAAGGGAGAGACACTGAATGCCCACCAAGGGAGATTGCTGGTGATCCCAAAAAGTGGTGGTTGGGTTATGTTCAGAGTATTCAAGGCCATCCTAAAATTTCCAGTCTTTTTCCTAAAACAGTTTCCTATAAACTTGTTCTACAAACTATTAAACATTGCAAGGGCTTTCACTATCTGGTGTATATATGATGTGGAAGATCTGTTTTGCGCTCGTTTTCCCGGCAACGGCCGCGCAAACTCCGTAGTTATTTTATCGGATATTAAACAATCATCTCCGCCTTTGTCATGTGAGGGAGAGATTGGAGAGAGCAAGAGTTATGAACTGAACTACTGACTTTATCATTGCCACAATGAGATTATGCATCTTAAAGGCTGTATTTTCGTGGATATAAGTGAAGTGAGAGAGGAAATAAATAGCCTGCAAATCAGGAGAAATGAAGGGAAACCGTTGCCTCTGAATCCACGGAGTAGACTACCGGTTGAAACTTTCTGTCTAGGCATAATTTCCCTAAATTTGATTTTCAAAGCCGAATAATAAGACGAAGGATATGTCGGTACGTCGGCTAATGTACATAACTGGAGAAGTTACGGGCACTGTACCTTCTAGTTTCCCATGCCAATGATTTGGAAAACTTATATTCTCCTATGGTACTTGTCAGCATCTCCCAATAATTTCACTAATTAGGCCTCGATCTCACCGAAAAAGCTTTGACATAAAATGACTATGGACAAGGAATTAATTGGTACATTTTGTTTGGCCCGAAACATCATCTCGTGCAAGAACATGATTGAAAAAGTCTCCCGCTTTCGGCTAGAAAAAAATTAAGGAAGCGTATAGTAGGGGTGATTGGGTCCAGGGTGGGTAGGGTCTAGACTTAGACCTTGTACCTCACTCTATTATAACTGGTTCCTCTTTTCTGAACCTTATACTCGACCCTATTTATATTGGACCCTATACCCAACCCACCATGTTTTTCTGATCTGATTCCAAGGTCAATCCTATTTCCACTAGAACCTATTTTACAATCTCCCGATATCCTATACAACGTCGAATTTTATATTGATACGTGAAAAAATAACGTAATTCTCCTAATTTATATTGAAACATTAAGCACTTGTAATAAATAAATATATGAATTTTTTAACTAAATGAAAAATTGAGGATCCACAAAGCTAATTATAATAAATAAAATCATAAGGCAAAGAACTAGCAACAAACATGAATTTACTATTAGTCTTATTCCCACAACTACTACATGAAGCAACTCATTTATGTAAGCATAACTCCTCCTACAAAAGAGAAATTAGGTGAGCCAATCCATGTGATATGCGACGAACACCGTTCGTCCATCGGACAGTGCGAGAGGGAGCCAGTGAGGGAGGGAAGCAAGTGAGGAAAAGGAATGTCCTCCCGTGCGTGTGCCAAGAGGAAAAACGTCGTGTGATTGCAGGAGTAATAATAGAATTCGAGGAAAAAAAATTTTGGACCTCTACTTACAAAATCAATTCGGGAATCGGTTCCAAAACTAGTCCAGGAATCGATTTCTGGGTGGGTAATCACTTGGAACTTGTTCTCAGACCGATTTAAATCGATTCCAAATTTTGGGAACCGGTTTTAACGGGAATCGGGTATACTAAGTCTGGTTGCACACCCCTAGCGTTTAGTTCAAGTCAGCTTTTGAAGATATTTGACAAGTTTTCTTAGTAGTTTTAGGTCAACAACATTTGCATTTCCTCGAGGCTCATTTGCAAAGCCAAACCAAACTCATCCTAAGCCGCGTTGGTTACTAGAAAATTCGAAGTGAAACGTATGAGTTTCTATAAATTAGAGTGTATCGAAGCTTTGGCAACACACGGTGGCTGTAGTTTAGTGGTTAGAATTCCACGTTGTGGCCGTGGAGACCTGGGCTCGAATCCCAGCAGCCACATTTCCGCTTTTATTTTTTCGTTCTGTCACATCCACTTTTGCTTCAATTTGCACATGCATCGGCTCCTTTCTTAGAAGTTTGTGCATGTGAAATCGTCGAATATAGTTGCAACTCTATGATAATTAACTACATGATAATTAAGTTTATTTCATTTTCCATTTTCCTTTTTTATGTTAGATTGATCATCTCTTATACGCTAGTCACGAGAGGGAGAATATTACGAGTGCGCATCTCCTTTTTTATGTTAAATTGATCATCTCTTATATACTAGTCATGAGAGGGAAAATGTTACGAGTCCACATTATTTTTAAAATTGGATTTCCAATTTGCTGATTTTGGATTAAATCCTATTCTTTGAAGATAGTGACGCATTACTAATGATGCGTTAGATGTAGTGGCAACTCTATGATAATTAAGTTTATTCCATTTTTATTCTTCTTTTTATTCTTTTTTCTTTTTCTTTTTATGTTAGATTGATTATTTCTTATATACTAGTGACGACAGAGAGACTGTTATGAGTTCGCATCACTTTAAAACTAAATTTCCAATTTGCCGACTTTGGATTAAATCATATTCTTTAAAGATAGTGACGCATTACTAATGATATTACATTTTGGCGGAGGGCAACACTATCCGAAAAGGGCGATTGAGCAAATTTGATCATATTTTCACAACAAGAGGATCGCCATCATCAAATATTTCAGTTGCATTGCACGGATGGTTATGTCCCCTAGACAATATCCGACAAAATCATGCAAGTGGTGAGCCTTTTTTTTTTCCTTTCATTTTGCGAGTGATGAACGGTGGAAAGTGGCAAGAGCATTCCAGAATTGCCCTTTAAAGTGGGGAGCCAATCTTAGTAGGGGCATGAAGAGAACATATCCGAATGGACACGGATGGCGACACGAGTGAAATGGCTGCGTCAAGGCATTCGCCAACGTGCGCATAAACTGATGGGTGGGCGCATGTCGAAAAGTCAAAGAAGGTGGGTTGCTAAGGATTTGCTTTCGGATCTCATCCGAAGTTGAAAATAAAACTTTCGAGCCCTCCCTCATCCGAATCTCCAGTATCTTTCCGTATTGCAAATGTAATAACATGTCGTGAAATAGTAACATACGGTCTCCTTCGACGCTTAGGAGGAAAGGAAAAGCGGCATGACGGCCGCCTGAACAAGTTATCGCCAAGTCGAACCATGTAAACTCGGAATTGCTCGACAGCTAGCCACACGAAAAGGGTTCGGAACAAAACCGAGTACATCGGATTTCGCAGATCCACTTTGAATTAATTGCGTATCTTATTAGCTTTCTTCCTATTGATAAATCCACCAAGCTGGCCCTCTTGTGTATATGATCAGCATCATTCTTTTCTTCCATTTTTCCTCTGAGAGAGAGAGAGAGAGAGAGAGAGAGAGAGAGAGAAATTTGTCTTTTCTTAGGATATAGAAGATAATTATAAGGAAGCAAGAAAGAGGGTCTTCTCTTAGGGGCGGTTGGCAATTTCCGCATTCTTCTGTGGAGAACAATCAGTGGGCTTCAATCATCATCCTAGAGCCGACATCTTCTAGACAAAGGATGGTGTCTCATATGAACTTATTAAAAGATGCAATCCTTGCATGCAGCCTTACCCCAAAAAATTTATAATGATAGGATATGATTCTTCTCTTAATTTTGTGGGCAGCCTTTTAGAAAAATTATTTTCTATATAGGCTGTGTTTACTAATTCATTTTATGTCCTGAAATTAGCCTTTTCTAGTGATATATATATATATATATATATATATATATGTGTGTGTGTGTGTGTGTGTATATATGTATATATATGTGTATATACACATATACATACATATATACACACACACACACATATATATATATATATATATATATATATACATATATATGCATACATATATACATATATATATATAATTACCTGTTTAGCCTTTACAATTATCTTGACATGAGATTATTGTGATTTACGCGATTAATAATAGTAAATGAACGGCGAAATGTCCCATTTTTGGACCAATGATGATCGCTTGTCGAAACCCATATAAGATCCATCATTATTGACAATAGAGATTGTGTCGGTTTATCAAGATTTGAACAGAAATTGTACAAAAGAAAGGAGGGTTGGGGACTTCACAGAAGCTTCCCTAAAGCTGTTCATATTCAACTTCTCCAAAAAGGAAAAAAGGAAGGCTATTCAATGTATGCATAGATTAGATAATTAGAGCAGCAGCCAAGTATTAGATAGCTGATAAATGTGGTAGCATAGGAAAGCACTAATTATAAGCACATGCTCATATCATGGGATAATTACCCAAAAAGTTCTAAACCTATTGCCCATCTGCCAATTCAATCATAAACCTATTTTTTTGGCCAATTCAGTCCTAAACCGTTTCTATTTTTACCCGTTCGGTCCTTCCGGCAACCTTCAATCGGAATAATCGACGTGGAATCCCAATCGGCGCCGGCCGGCGTTGCCGATGCCGACATGGACGCCGAACATGCAAAACGACGACATTTTGCTTATAAAAATTTTTTTATTAGTTTTTTAAAATTTTTTATTAATTTTTTATTAGTTTTTTTTCTTTTCTTTTTTTTTTTCCTTCCTTCCTCTCCCTCCCTCCTCCCTCCTCCTTCCTTTGGCTCCGGACCGCCAGCCGGCCGATCCGCCGGACCGAGGGGATCCGGCGGGCGAGGCCTCCTCGCTAGGGCTCGCCGCGGGCGGCGACGGCAAGCCCCTCTTGCCGGATCCGGCGAGAGCTCACCTCGCGGTCGCCGCGTGAGGCGAGCCCTCGCTAGATCCGGCGAGAGGGGCTCGCCGTCGGTCGCCGGACTGAGGGGATCCAGCGGGGTGAGGCCTCCTCGCCGATCTAGCGAGAGGGGCTCGCCATCGGTCGCCCGCGGGGCGAGCCCCGGCGAGGAGGCCTCGCCCCGCCGGATCCCCTCGGCCATCACCGTCAACCTCCCAGCCACAACCCTCGCGAAAGCGCTCGTAACAAAAAAACCGAGAGCAAAAGCGAGTCGAAGCTCGCGGTGATGGCCACCGACGGCAAGCCGAAGCCCGCAACCGCCGACGGCGATGGCGCAAGGGCAAGAAGAGGAAGCGTACCTCCCTCACAAGGCTGATTTTTCTCTCGACGGTCCACCCGTGTCGATTGTTTCTGTGCTTGATTTTCTACTCGCTCGTTCGTCGCATAACTCTCGGCTGATTTTTCCCTTCTCTCTTCTCTTTACGCTCCTTGTTGATTGGCTTGTTTATCTGGCGAGGGCTCGCCTCGCGGGCGACCGACGGTGATGGCTAAGGGGATCCGGCGGGCGAGGCCTCCTCGCTAGATCCGGCGAGGGCTCGCCCGCGGCGACCGACGGTGAGCCCCTCTCGCCGGATCCGGCGAGGAGGCCTCGCCCCGCCGGATCCCTCGGTCCGGCGGCGACGGTGAGCCCCTCTCACCGGATCGCGAGGGCTCCCCTCGCGCGGCGACCGCGAGGCGAGCCCTCACCGGATCCGGCGAGAGGGGCTCGCCATCGGTCGCCCGCGGGCGAGCCCTAGCGAGGAAGCCTCGCCCGCCGGATCCCCTCGGTCCGGGCCACCGGCCGGGCCAGCTGGCCGGTCGCCGAGCCAAAGGAAGGAGGAGGGAGGAGGGAGGGAGAGGAAGGAAGGAAAAAAAAAAAAGAAAAAAAAACTAATAAAAATTTTAAAAAACTAATAAAAAAATTTTTATAAGCAAAACGTCGTCGTTTTGCATGTCCGGCGTCCATGTCGGCTCCGCAACGCCGCCGCCGGCACCGATTGGGATTCCACGTCGATTATTCCGATTGAAGGTTACCGGAAGGACTGAACGGGCAAAAATAGAAACGGTTTAGGACTGAATTGGCCAAAAAAATAGGTTTAGGACTGAATTGGCAGATGGGCAATAGGTTTAGGACTTTTTAGGTAATTGTCCCCTCATATCATTCACCCACCTTAGCTGTTACTTTAGTCCTTCATTGCCCGTGGCATTTGTGGCCGTGGTTGTTGAATGAACCGTTTTATGTTCATTGGGGGATGTATTCAAGAACTTTGACCCTCTTTGTCTATCTATCTAATATTAACTCTTTTGATTGAATGAAACTTGCCAAAACTTTAACTCTTTTGCCAATAAAGAAAGGGGGAGGGAAGGGAATTTTTTTTTTTTTTTTTTTTTTTGTCGAAGGGAGGGAAGGGAAATTAAAAAGCTTGAATTTTTAATTGAGCACGTGCTAGTGATTTCACTTTCTATCCTTTAAATTTGCACCTTTAGGCAAAGAAGGGTCCATGTGACGGAACAAGACTGTAAAGTTGAGAAAAGGATTCAATTCAACCCCCGTGGGCTGCTTTTCTATCGCTTTTGCAATGAATATTCAATGAAATGAGAGAGGATTCAACCCAAAGTCTTTTTTCTTTACAATGTTTGCAACCGAGCTAAGGCACTGCGAGAAAGTGCCCCAGGCACCATGAAATTGACATCACATGTCACGTTGAGGGTCGAGATATATCTCCATACCCGTCCAAGGTCCATTATCGAATATGTCGTCTTGCCTGCTCGATCACATACTGCTATCAACATAGCCGACTATCAATAATTGTGATGGTTGGCCCCCCGGCCCCTTCCCTCCCTTCCGTGATAGACTAATGCTAGGCATGCGATGTTTCTTCTAGATTTTCTATTTTAAAAAGAGCGAGTGAGGTAGTAAAAGGTGGTCACGCCTAAGTATCTAAATGTATTAAGGTCGTTATCCAATGCTATTCTTACTTAATAATCAAGCTACTGCTTCATACATGAATAGAGCTACGGCACATTCTCATTCTTGCCTCATTCGTCCATGTGTGACTGAACCCTGAGTAACGATAAATCAGGAGAGTTTCATCCGATGTATCTACGGTGCCTTTGTCCTTAATACGTCTCTTGTCAGATTGGACACAGGAAAAATGATAACTTGGATTTGCTCACATAAAGAAAAGATAACAAGAAAAGGGAGGGAGAGCACGAAACCGTGCACTGATTCCCTTCTTAATAATTTGTTTTGTGAAGTAAGCAAGTGGTTTTCTTGATGGACTTTCCATCATCCACTTGCAATTGTGAACCCAATTGGGTTTGAAGGAGTCTACATCTCTGTCCCTGGTAGTAAAACCCTCAACAAAGGTCGCTTTTTAGGAGTCGTGCTGAACTTCGCGTTCCCTTACGTGCTTTCTTCTTCTACCTGATTTTGACTTAATTATAAATGAAAAAAAAAAAAAATAGGTCGAATAATCTTGCGAACCAAGTCACTATTGAGATCACTCAACCATGGGGTCAACGTACCTAGTTGGAGTCATTGAAAGATTTCCAACTCATAGATTGGAGTCATCTAATCGAATCTTATCAACTGTGAGCAAATAGGTATGAATTTGGCCTCCTATATAAGCCAAAGATCTTGATTTAACCCATTCATGTGGCTTGAAGGATATTCCATGAATCTTTTGATAGCTGAGTCTCGATAGTCATGTTTCAAATTATCATAATAGAAATAAATTACAGTAAGAATGCTCTACCATGCATACACAACTTAACCATAAAAAAGAGGCTCAAAGTCAATTCTATATTGCCCTACGTAAGCCACAAAAAACAAAAGGGTTATGGAGTTTTAGAATATGCTTGTCAACGTTAATCGTTTGGCTTTCTAAATCTTATAATCGTGCATTGGTGGGAGGTGATGTTTCTTTTCAAGCTTTTGATATTTGCATCATAATTCATATTTCCATCAATAATTACATCATAATTGGTGGGAGATGTCTTTTCTTATGTGGCATATTTTACTTTATCTGTCATGGAGTGTTCATAGGGAAAGTTTTATTTTCTTTGCATCAAAATATTAATTTAATGAAAGTAAAAATCTAGTATACAGACATCTATATGGGATCCTACATCCTAGTCACTTTCAATTCAAAAAAAAAAAAATGGCCAGAAAAGAAAGAAAGAAAGATGATTTCACTGGTATAACGACCCACCTTCTTAGAAAGATAAAAGAAAACGAGAAGGGTGCACATCTAAGTTGTGACACCATCATGCGGAAAGATAACCAAAGGCTAATATTTTAACAAAGTAAATCGAAATGCTTGGAGCACTATAGCACTCAGCACGTCCTTTTCCTGATGTTGGGACTCTAGGAAGTGGTAGAATTCATGATCTGCGACTTGGGTCGATACCAATGCGTACGCAAAAGTTCCAATAAAGCGTTGAAAAACTCCACATTACTTGTTCACGGAGTTTCAATGGGCCTCATATTCATTTAGCACATCTCCATTCACCACTTAAAACTTTCGGATTTGGTTTACTAATATCAAAAATATTATCGAGCACCATCTAACGAATGTAAAGATCTTTCTTGCTCAGCAACTACGGCACTAATCTTCACTGCGATAGCTCAAGGTCACTGTCATCCGAAGGGTTGGCGCACAAAGCAATCGGTTCATTAATTTATATGAAAATTTTGAGACGAGTGGACCAAGATCAATATTGAGTTCATGTCCTCCTTTCGGTATTTTAAGGTAGAAACCCAATTGTTGGAGTGCGTATAAAGCAAATTATATGAACAGGAATTAGATTGAAGCATAATAAAAGGGATAAATTACACAAATGACTCATAAACTCTGCCTTAATATGCAATGCAATTCTGAACTTTTAATTTGTTCATTGTGATTCCTAAACTTTATGTTAATCTACAATTTCATCCATAAAATTTTAATTTATTCAATATAATCTTTAAATTTTTAATAAATATTCAATCTAGTCCCTATGTTATATGAAAATATTCATTGTCATCCTCTAATTAATTCAAATTTAGGGACAATAATGAACATTTTCATATGGTTTAGTACCAAAGTTTAGGGATCACATGAAATAAAATAAATGTTCAAGGAGAACATTACACTTTGAACTAAAGTTCAGAAACATCATTGAACAAGTTAAAAATTTAGGGATTATATTACACATTATGCTAAAATTCATAAACCATATGTATCAATTTCCCCATAATAAAGTGTAACCCTAATATTCTTCACCATGATAGAAGGTTGCAAAGATGATTGAAAAATGTCTTGAGAGTGCAAACTCAATATATAGGGTGAAAGAATGATTAAGATCTAAGATACATGTTAAAAGAAATTACGAATTACGTTAACCGTTGTCATCCACTCTACTAATATATAAAGATAGGCACACCAAGATTATTAATTTTATTTTTTTTCATTTCAAGAGACTTGATTAACTCAATAAAATTATGTAACATGACATTGGAGACGCAAACATGGTCATTTCCAAAATGAATGTGCGCACCATTAGTTAATCCTTGCCATTGGATTTGATGAATTATAAGCCTACATATGTAACAACTTATACAGTCAACCACCCGCCGCGATGACTCGGCTGGGTAGGCGTTCCCTCTCTATCGGAGAGGTCGAGCGTTCGAAGCCCCTGCAAGCGTTGTAGGAAGGCTGCCTGAGAAACTAGTTGATTTACCTGGTGGCACGTGTGTAGTGGCTAACACGTGTCGCTCAAGAGATTTACGGCGGCTACCGATCAAGCTCGTTCCTCCTGTCTCAAAAAAAAAAAAAAAAAAAAAAAAACTTATACAGTCATATGACACATGCACCCACTTCACATAAAATTATATTATTCACGTTTCACAAGTCAATGAATTTTTTTTGCAAAAGTTCGAGATCGATGCGACTGCACATTATATGCAAACAACTATACAGCACGCATGATTATAATCAACCGTGATTCATGTGATGTTCGACATAATCATGTTTTAAAGAAGTAATTACGCTCATATGAGTAACTATCTCGTGGAAAACAACAACAGAAAAAGGCCAATATCATTGAGAAAAAAAAAAATCAACCAGATCGACGTCCCTGATTGGAAATTCACATTGTGAACGGCTCGGATCGGATCCAGATTCGAATCTGGACAACATTTCCTGGCCCCGGCCAGTGCGGTGGGTCGCGGCGCACTGACCGGGGCCCACCTGCTCGCGAGACCCGACGCCCCGCACGTGCGCTGTCGTACGGCGACGCGTTTACCGCGGATTTTCCAGACGGTACGGTGTTACTTCATCGCGAGTTACCAAAGCATTCCAACAACTCTCATTGGGCCTCGCCCCCAAATAGGCCAACCGGCTCCCGCCACGTGGATCCTCAACTTCTTTGTTTCCACTTTTGCCCCCTGGTAAAAGCGCGCGGTTAACTGCCGAACGGTAACTCCACTCGGGCACGTCTGGCAGTTAAAAAATGTGCGCACGGAGTTTCTCGTCGCGCCGTGTGCATCGGCACGCAAAAATGTACTGCGGAAATCAAGATTCTCATTGGTCTACACTTTTTTTTTTAAATAAAAATTACTTTGTCAACACTTTCTATTTTTCATCCAGAAAGGTTGAAAAAAGGGAAAAGTATTTTGAATTTCTCAAAACTACGAAACGGTTAAATATAACTTTATGCTTCAACAAATTACACATTTTAAAAATTTTAAAGCTGTTCTCACGGTCTCTAACCAATAATGAAGTAAATCACGTGATTTCGCAAAATGATAAAGAAAGAAAAAAGATGCTCCAGTTGGCTTAAATTTGTACTTAAAACACATTCTACTATGTTCACTGACTTTATTCCTTAAACAACATTTTTTTGTTCATAATATTACTTTTGTATAGATGAAAGGTACAATTTTCCGATGTAAATATATTGGGGAGTAAAATTATTTTTTCCTAAATGTGTTTTTATTTTATAAAAAAATTAATGATTTAGAAAATATTTTTTTAAATGATCGTTTAAACCACTCTTAAAAATGAATGATCTAAAAATATTTTCATCGCCCAAGAAATTATTTAAACATAAGTTATTATTGATAATAAAAATATTATTTATTTATTAATTATTTTCAATAATATAAGTGATCATTTTCTAGAGATTTCAAATTTAACAAACAAAGCATAATTACAAAAATAGCCTCGTCACAACACCAATTTAATGGTGAAAAATTTGGATGATCTAAGGAGGCATGACCTTTCACTTTTTCTTGCTTTTCATCATCGAGGCTTTGAAGTTTATTAATTAAAATGTTTTATAATGGTGAAAATAAAACAAAAATGAAAACAATTTCCTCAGCCAAAAAAAAAAAAAAAAAAAAAAAAAGGCCCTCTGTCTCAGCTCAATGATGCATGACCCAACTTCTTCCTCAGCCCTCCATTAAACAATTATTTCCCCCTTTCTCTAAAAATAAAATAAAAAAGATTCCTCCAGAGCTTTTCAGCTTTTTCCATTTGTTTATCATTCCTGAATTCAGCAGCCACCAGAGTTTTCTCCGTCATTTTTCCACCATCTCCCCTTATAAATTCCACCCTCCATTCCTTCAGAAAACCTCTTCCCCTTCGCCTTCTCCTTCTACCTTCTACCTTCTTTCCCTCTGGTTTTGCCTTCTCCTCCTTCCTTCCTTCTTCCTCCTTCCTTCTTCTCCTTCCTCTGCTCCTTCCCGTTGCTCTGTCTCCGCGCTTCTCGCCCTTTTCCTCTCCTCCCTTCCCCGCCCCGTGCAGAAAACCGAGGCTCCCTTCGAGACCTCCCGGTCCCGTCCGCCCCGTTTTCATGTTTTCCCACGAGACGCCGCGGCTCTTGATGCTGCGAGACTCATGACGTCTCCCGTGCTCAGCGAGATCCTGCTCCTGCGTTTTATGGTCACCTCCGCCCTCCGCCGCAGGACCCACCTCGTTCAATCCTTCTCCGTCGTCTTCCTCTACTGGTTCTACGTTTTCTCATGAACGCCCTCCTCCGCTCCTCTTCCCAACCCTAGCGTCCCATAGAACTCCCCCTTGTAGTCTTTCCTGCGTGCTTTTTCCTAGGTTCTGGGCTGTAGTTTTGTTGTTTCTTTTCGTTTTCTGGTCGCCGGTGTTGTGCTATTTGTACTGTGGTCATGGCTTCTTCTAATAGTACGGGAGCATCTTCGGGGTCTTCCTCCTTGGCACTCCAGAACTCGGGCTCCGGCTCCGAGGGGTGTGTGCAGGAGCAGACCCAGATCATGGACCAGCGGAAGCGGAAGCGGATGATCTCGAACCGCGAGTCCGCCCGCCGCTCGCGGATGCGGAAGCAGAAGCACCTGGGCGACCTGATGGCCCAGGTGGAGCAGCTCAGGGGCCAGAACGCCCAGATCGCGCACAGCCTCGACGTGACGACCCAGCTATACCTGAACATCGAGGCCGAGAACTCCATCCTCAGCGCCCAGGCGGCGGAGCTGAGCAACAGATTGCAGTCGCTCAACGAGATCATCAGTTACGTGAGTTCCGCGAGCTTGCTCTTCGAGAGCGACGAGCAAGTGCCGGTGCTCGGCGGGGAAGATGGATTCATGAACTCGTGGAACGCCTCGGCGGCGTGGATGAACCCGCCCGTCATGGCTCCGGCCGATGTCTTAATGTACTGATGGAAAATGGGCGTGGTTGACCGAAGATCAAGAGATATTTTAGCTGCTGGATGGCTCCTTTTCTTTGACGTTTTTCCCTCTTCCGATGGTCAAAACAAATTTGGCTCCTGGGAATATTTTAGGCCTGTAAGATGGACTGCCATTATGTTTATCATGTGTCATTAGATCATGTGTCGTCAGATGCAAGTGGGTCCCCGCTGTAATTCCCTGTTGATTAAATGAAAATTTGTTTTATTATTCTAACAAGGTGTAGCTCTCTGCCACTTGCCGATAAAATAATCCTCATTCCCAAAAATAGACCATATGTCAAATCATCAGCGAGTTTATTCCCTTTGGCTCTACTCTTATACATGAGGTCCTATGTTCAAAACAGAAGAATACCGTCCTATTCAAGCATGACATGCGTCCTTGTACTCTTCTTGATGGACTAAACTCATAATATAAATAAAGTTATATAGGTAGGGGTGAATTGAGTCAAGCAACTCGCGGGTCACTCAAGCTTCGGATCAATGATTACTCGGATATCAACTTGTTTGAATTCTACTGGAGCTCGAGCTACTCTGACATTTGGTCTGGTCGGGTTTTTACTCATTGAATCCTAGTTGGTCGCTCACGAGCATATCCTCAACCGCCGCCGCTCGTCGATGCCATAGATTCTCCTATGCTCATGTCAGCTAGTCCACAAGCCCCTAACCCGAATCCCCCTCTCGATCTCCTTTCTCCTCTCCATCCAACCCCGCACGGTTCCGGTTAGGGCTCACAACGCCCTATCCTACGTTGCGGAGCCTAATCCTGTCCTCACTAAGCCCGGGCGACACAATATTTGGCATAGCTCAGCCATAGGCAACCGACCCTCCTCCCGTGACATCGATGTAGAGGATGCAATGTTGAACTCGAAGTGGCTTGGCAAGCAAAACGATAACAATAGGGAGGCACGGAGGCCAAGGGACAGCATTCAATTAAGTTGCAATGGCGACGGAGGGGAAGGGACGACGTTCAATTAAGTTGCAATGGCGATGCAAACAGGCAGCAGCTCGATGGTGTCAACTAAAACTAGCAAAGCTCCACTAAGAGAGGAGGGAGGGGAAAGTTTGCTTGGGATGTGTGGTTTGTCGTGTAAGTACCATATTTTGGCGGCGAGGTAACTTGATCAGGTAAATTCGCCTTTCCTAGCCGTAAGGGATCCTAAATCCTAATCGAAATAGGGACAACATCGATGTCACGCATGCGTAGCACCATGTTTTATTTAATAGTTGAGGGTAGTGTTGCCATCTAATTCAACAAAACTTAAAACAATCTCACGGTTTTGGAAATGACTTTGGCCATGTGGAAAACCCTTTTTAAAGAAGGGAATAAAAGGAGGAAAATAAAGAAAAGAAAGGGACATACGAGATCACTAACCATGTTCTATATTTTTTTCTTAAGCTTTGATTGCATGGTATTAGATCAAGATTAGATGTGAATCGAGCAAGACTAAAGCATGTGGCCAGCCATCAACACCAAGGCTAAGCAATATAATAAAATCGACATGGAGGTGGTCTAAATTTTCAAGGGAATGCATTGGTCTATAGTGGAATCCTGCGGCTTTTGTCCTTCATGTGGGCATAGAACAAAGCTGTGCCGATGATGTCATCGAAGTGAAAAATGTATTAGGTATCATGCAATACCCACTTGACATTTTCTAAGCAACCTATCTAAAGGATATTTAATTATTTAATTAGCTTTGTTAGGCGATTTGGACCACATTGATTGCGTCATCTGAAAACCCATTGTTAAGTGAACATTATTCGACGTGCCGATTGTGTGGAGAGGAAGGAGAGCTGATCGCCGCAGAAACATTATACTTCAATTCCCGTACCAAACGTTTCTATTCTTCTTCGTGAAAATTTTAAAAAAATACATTTGGGCTATCTTTTTCCTAATTTATCACCTAATAGATCCAGAAAAATCATGGACGATAGCATAGTCAATATTGGATAAAAAGTCCGAACCCGACGCAATCAGTAGCGATCCCAAGCTAGAAATTTATACATCGATTAAGACTATAATGGGTAAGACCATTGGCGGCATTCTTTACTTGAATTCAATAATCGTGCTTAATCGTGGCCTTATGGGATTCTACAACTGATCTCAAGCTGGCCTACTTGAACTTTCTTTTCCCCCTGTTTTATTCTCCCCCTTATTATTATTGAACGAAGAAAAGATTGAGGATCGAAGGCATGTTCGTCGGTCAAAAAACTTTCTTTTTATTATTTATGATTTTTAAATAAAAAGACGCAACTGTGCCTTCGAATCAAAGAAATGCCGTGATTGGTTTGATATGTGTGTCGTGGAATTTTTATTTAACGCCTTCTTTTTCTTTTTCCTTTAGGGAAAAAATAGTAGTTTAATTTTTGATCTTTTTGCTCTACCGTATTTAATAATATATAAAGCTTAAGATACAAGGAAAATGGTGTGGCAAGGCACTCATAATTATTATTTTTTAAGTTTAGGGATTTTGGAGGCTTTTTGCCTTCTCTCTGGTTTCATTAGGAGAACACCAATAGAAGCACAAAACGTTGGACTATTACATATGCAATAGTGGTGATTGCATCGCATGAATTATGAATAAATGTGAGATTTTTTTACAAAGGATATTTTAATTAAATGCCCAAATTTCATCCTGTCCCTCTCAATGTGGTCATCAAAATTCACACACTAATTGACGATTCTATGAAACGGCAAAGTGATTCTATCAACACTAAATTTGGGGTCAAATTTCGACCAAATGATTACATATTGATAGTGGGAGAGACCACCTAATGATATCGAATTTTTCCCCGGGTCCTGAAGATACCTCCCAAGCATCTGAAGTAAGGTTTGGCAGTACGAGGCTGCATATTAATTAATATTGTACACATATTAATACTGCAAAACACAGATGAAGAAGTTACTCGGCAGTATTTTTTGTCAAAATCCCAGACACCATTGTTGTTCAGAGTAATAATATTAAACAAGCATAGATCTAACACTTAAGAGATTGCCTTTACCTGACAAGAATGAAATGAGTCTATTTATAACTAACCTCCTGAATATTGCACGAGTCCGGAATTCGACATTGAGAGCACCCACGGTGCTCGGTCGGACGCTTTGGGAGTTCGATCGTACTCCAGGTGGGCACGTACGGACAAGGACAAAGTCTCTGGGCCTTCGAATGAGGCCGGACTTTTCGGATGGGCTTGGGCCCTAAATGCTTTGGAAGATGGATTTTCGTCTTTATCTAGTTGGTCTCATTCGTGTGCGATTGTTGTATTGCACCATGCATAACCCTAGGCCCGGTCCATATCACGACGGTCATCAGGGATCAATCCGGGTACTTTATGGGATGTAAGCCCCTCGTCATGATTAATAATAAAATAGTGGATTGTCGGTCAGCTAATGACTAGATGAAGATGTTGATTTTAGACAACTTGCATGGTGGGATTTTTCCCCCAAGACATCACTGAAGTATCCTCGCCTTACCCAGTACAATGAGAATCTCTTTTCATTTGATTTACTCTTTACGTATAGAATAATTACACTATCATTCAAGAAGAGTTACAACTTGCATTGAGCTGATACATCGTAAGTAGATGTGCTCAAAGAGCTTGCGATAGATTCTTTAAATTGAGAGAATCCACTTCTAAAGAGCCATTTGAGCTTCCTTGAAGAAAGGATGAAGAGAGTCTTAGTCTAAGATTCTAACGAGGAGTGTAGAATAAAGCCAACCCCTTTCTTTGTCAGAATAGAACAATTATATGGAGAAAAGCAACTAGCGTGGATCATCCAACCAGACCGATCTAAAATCGAGACGGTAGTCGCTAGACTTACCACAATCAGTTTACAAAATTGGTTTATCGAGCGATGTCTCGGGCTTGTTATTGATTCCAGAATCACTAGTGGACCAAATTCGCCAATCCGTTCTTAGTAAGTCTAGCGCTGCTCAATCGATGGGGAAACGAAAGCAAAGTTTCCTTAGGTTTTACTTAAATCAGGTGGCAGCATTGCGCCAAATTTTTTTTTGTGCCCACTGCCCCTAGTTTTCATACAGCCTAGCCCAAGCATAGCTTGGTACCGATCGGGTCTGATTCTCGAATTGGATCGTTTTAGCGGCTATATCAACCTCTCGGACCGGCTCGGTTAGCACCCAGGTTCCAATTCAAAGTTTGGAAGCAAGGAATACGGGTGTCCTTAAAAACTTCTCGAGAGTCGGATGCTCATAGTGCGCTCGAATTCGTCAAAAGAGGGGAGAAAGAAGCGGATCCTGATCTCCATGGAATACGAACGATTGGTTCGCTTGTTGAATGAATCAACGTGACTTCCAACAGCACCACGCGTGTCTCGTCCCGGACTCCCCGCCCCCGCGCTCGCTGTTTACTCGCCCGACCAAGATCAAGATCGTTGCGAACCTGGTCAGATAAATCTTATCCTCTTCCTCGGACATCCATCCACGTAGCTTGCCCGTTCGTTTTTGTCTGTTTTCCAACAATCTTTTCGGTTTGTGGAGCCGTGTCTCATTCATCGTCATATAGGTCATGGGATATATCCGGTACATGTGAATTTCATGTGAGTCCTTTATCATCCAAAGATGTTTGAATAAATTGTGATCATCCCACGAAATGGAACTGAGCTAGGTCCAACGAGATCAATTAGCTAAATAGTTGAATTTACTGATCCGATATCAGCCAGTATGTGGATGAGTAAGCTGTATTAATCTAGAAAAGAAATCGTCTTATCGTTTAGTGCACCAGTTCCAATATGCCGACAAGACTTTTCATAAACAGATAAGAAAAAAGCAATCGACAAGGCATTAATATCATTGATCGTGCAAGTTGATAACGTACGTAGGGAACCTATTGACGTACGACGTGTGTAATAACATGTGGAGCAGTTTCTGTGATTCACGAACGAGTCCTCTCCATTGCCGACACGAACTCCAGCAGCTCCCGTAACGCGGTGAAGTGCCTCCGTGGCCGTTAAAGCTCTTCCGGTGGAGCTTATCGACAACCCCGCCGACCCTCATCCACACGCAGCCGACACAACCGGACACCTCCCCCCTCCCACAACCGGACACGTGTACCCATCCGAAGTAAGTGGGCGTGGCATGCACGTGTCGCGTGGCCGAGCCACGCACTTGGAGGCTCGCACGGTCTCCCAACTGCCTTGCGGGGCTCCCTATAAAACCCCCCTCGGAGTCGGATAGATCGATCATCAATCTCCAAACAGAAAGAGACATTCAGTGCGAAAGAGCGTGGTTTCTTGGTCCTTGGTTATTTGCACGGTTTCACTTTGCGTAGAGACGTTTGAGAGAGGAAATGGCAGGATACGGCGGGCAGTATGGTGACTCTGACATGCGTCGCTCTGGCGACGAGTTCGGCAACCCGACCCGCCAGACGGACGGGTTCGGTGACCAGGTCCAGCAGACTGGATATGGAACTGGCGGTTACAGTGCCGGAACTGGTGGTCATGGCGCCGGAGCTGGTGGTTACGGTTCCGGAACCGGAACTGGTGGTTATGGCGCCGGAACTGGTGGTTATGGCGCCGGAACTGGTGGTTATGGTGCTGGAACAGACAGTTACGGCGCCGGAACCGGCGGTGTAGCTGGAGCGACTGGTGGCCTTGGTTATGGCGGAGACCAGCAGCAGATGATGAGAGGCGAACGTCGTGGAGGTGGCAGCGGCGGCGGAATGCTCCAGCGATCCGGTTCCGGTTCTAGCTCCGTCAGTCTCTAACCCTACTTCATTTTTTATTTCCTTCCTTTCCCTTTTGTAATCCGAACTTTCAGCGACATTTAATTTCACGAATGCACGTAAACTACTCGTCAGTTGTCCACACATTCTGTCAAAGCTTTGAGAATGTCACGGCACGTGCTTCAATTCATAGGAAAGCCATGCAAGTGAATCTCAACCGTTCTTTAAAAAACAATTCTTCTGTTACGTGTGCAGTCGGAGGATGATGGCCAAGGCGGGAGGAGGAAGAAGGGGATCAAGGACAAGATAAAGGAGAAGATTCCAGGGATGGGCGGCGATGACGAGCGGCAGCAGCAGGGGGGGTCGTACCAATATTCCACCGCCGGGAGCGGAGGAGGCTATGGGGCGGAGATGGGGCAGCAGCAGGAGAAGAAGGGGATGATGGACAAGATCATGGATAAGCTGCCCGGACATCATTAGATATAATATATATATTGCATCAGTCCCTCGATAAGTACTAGATATCTAAGCGGGGGTACGTATTTGTCATTCTGTCTCTCTGTATATGAGAGGGACATCGAGTTTTGAGTTTTCCAAATAAGTGCAAGAAGGCCGCTACTTGTCTACTTCCCCTTCCCTGGGAAGCTTGCACCTGAATGTTGTTGTTTTGTGTTTGTGTACCGAGATCCTTTGCAGTTTTAAATATATATAGAGAGTTTTTATATTCACTAGTTAAAAGTGATGTGTTTTGGATATTGCGATTGACCATTTAAATACGCGGGTCTCGGTAAAATCGATTCCGCAAACCGGTTCTTACGATGAATGCAGCGCTGCCTAGCGGCGGCAAACTGGCCGGGCTTCTAGGGACCATTGCTCCTGATGGCCTTGTCTTGCATCCCACGATTCGTGCAACCGAGGTTTGTTCCACGTTGCACAACCTGAGAGCCGAGGACAGCAACAGGAGCTGCGTAAATATCTGCAAGGAGAGAGAGAGAGGATATTCTTCTGTCCCAATATTTCTATTTATATTTTTCAAGAGTGTGCTTTTGAATTTGAGAAGTGAACATTATGGGATATACTCAGCTAGTAATGATGGTCAATGCGAAGAGAACTGCTCGAAAGGGTTTAACTTGAGTCTCTCCCACAGCCATACGATTTAACTTGAAGAAAAGTGACTAACCCATTGGAAAACATCTTTAGGCTGCGTTTGGTCGATTCTCTTAAGAAGCACCCAATTTAACTAGATCTTTTTCCCTATAAAAAGCACTTAATAAGGGTCTCAGTTTTAATTAAAAAGATAATCTCATAAAAGGCACTAAATTTTAGTTAACACCCAAATCTGACCCCTTCAAGTTTCTGTCCAATCACCAAGTAAACGTGGAATAACGTGTCGCATCTTCAACGTCGGAACTTGATAGGGCCAAATTTTGGTACCGACTGAAAACTGGTGCATCTTTTTTAAGACAATAAAACATTTTGATTAAAATGGGATGCAACCTAGAATTTGCGCTTTTTATGATGTATAAATAATTTGGGCCTCTTTACCAAAAAAAATAATAATAATTTGGGCCTGATATTGAGATCTAACCTAAAATTTGCACTTTTGAGGGTGGTTAGGCCTATTTTAAAATAGGCATTTGGAATCTCAACACTAAATTCTTGAGTGTGTTGTCAACACGGGATAATTTCACAGATGATTCTTGAACTTTGGTTCAATGTGCAATTCTACAAATGGTTCTTGAACTTTTGTTCAATGAATAATATCTTTCCTAAAATTTTAAATTTTTGCAATGTATTTTTATATATGTTCAATGTCGCTCATGAACTTTTAATATGTTCAACAAGATTCCTAAACTTTTGATACATATTCAATCTATTTCTTGAATTATATAAAAATATTCAATGTTATCTCTGAACTTGAATTAATTGAATGACTATATTGAATATTTTTATATGATTCGGAGACTAGATTGAACATGTATAAAAAGTTTTGGTGTCACATAAAAATAATTAAAAGCTTATAGACGATATTGTATATTGGACTAAAGTTTAGAGACTAAAGGAACGGATTAAAAGTTCAAGGATGACATTGCACCTTAAGACAAAATTCGAGGATTATTTGTCATTTTCTCAATTAATAATACAAGTTTTTTTCAACAGAGAGGACAAGTGTTGTATTGCTTGCTATAAAGTGTACATGGGGTACCTAAAAAAACACTACTTATCTTACCAAGAATTTCCATCTCAAGAATTGCTAGAAAGTGTACACGGGGAATTTATGTCGCGTGCAGGGCTCAAATGGGGACTTTTGGCTTTCACCAGTCAAAAAGATAACGGATCCAAACAAATAGGTGGAAGCTTAGTATTTCAATCACTAGGTGATCTCTGATTTGCATAGATAGCTGTAATTACCAATTCCACAAGGTCCGAGGATTGTTTCATGCTCCTTTTCTTTTATATTGACAACATAGATCGGAATAACAAGGATAGTTTGGTGCTCCCATCTTTATACATTGACCGCTTAGACCAAAAATGACAAGAATTATTCCACTATTCAATAATTGTTCCCCAACTTTGAGATGAAGGTGATAGAGTTATAAAGTCTAATGGAGGAAAATAATGTTCGAGCGTAGAAATAATTTATTTTGGGTAGACACTTCCCAGTAAATCACCCATTCCTTTATGTTAAAGCAGACAATATCGCTTTTATTGCTGCTAATGGCACATATGTAATTTCCATCATAATTATGTACGCCCTAAACTCCTGCTCTATATAGGGCCAATATCTTTTATAGTTGTAATACTAAAACTTGTAACCCTAGATCTTATAACATTGATATTGATAGTGGAGAGATCACATTGTAGTTTTTCTCTCCCTGATTTTGGGAAGAGTTTTCCAAGTAAAAATTATCGCTCATTTTTATCTCTATTTTTCTCTTCATATATTCATGTTTTTAACAACTAATATCAAAGCTTGGTTTTGGCGAAATAGTGGGAGCAAATATGGACAAAGGGAAGGTCAAGATTAATCGGTTTGATAGCAAGGACTTTGGTTTATGGAAGATGCGGATCAAGGATATGTTGTATCATAAGAATTTGCATCAACCTTTGTCTAGAGAGAAACCAGATTCTATGAAGCAAGAAGAGTGGGAATTGTTAGATCAGCAAGATTTGGGTTTGATTTGTCTTACTTTGGTGTGGAGCATTGCTTTCAACATTACTAATGAGGCGACAATGGTGGATTTGATGGTGGCATTGTCCAACATGTACAAGAAGCCTTTTACATCAAATAAGGAATATTTGATGCGTTGTCTTTTCAATTTATAGATGAACGGGGGGTGCTTTTGTGATAGATCACATTGACGAATCCAACATGATCACGACTCAGTTGAGTTCGGTGGATATCAAATTTGATGGCAAGGTAAAGGCTTTAATTTTATTACCTTCTCTACCTAAAAGTTGGAGTACAACTGTGACTGCAATGAGTAGTTTGTCTACTCAAAACAAGTTGAAACTTCAAACTATCCGAGATTTGATTTTTAGTAAGGATATTCACAGAAGACAATCGGGTGAATTTTCAAGTGCTACCTTAAATATTGAAGGCATAAGGAGGAGCAATCAATGAGGGCGAACCCAATACCGTGGTAGATCAAAGTCCAAAGAGAGAAGTAAATCGATACCTCGTGGAGAAATAATTTGTTGGAATTGTGAAAAGAAAGGTAATCTAAAATGAAATTATAAAGCCCCGAAAAAGAAAATTCAATATCAAGATCAAAATCAAGAGGAAGAAAAATCTGTGAATGTAACTCTTGAAGAGACGCATGATATTGATGCTTTAATTTTGAGCATTGATAGTCCAATTGAGTCTTGGATACTTGACTTAGGTTTGTCGTTTCACTGTATTTCGTGTAAAGAATTAGTACACAACTTTGTTGTTGGAAACTTTGGAAAGGTTTATTTGGCTGATGATTAACCTTTGGATATTATGGGAGGGGGTGATGCTTACATATAATCCACTAGTGGATATCAATGGAAGTTGCATGATGTTAGATACATTTTAGGACTTAACAGAAATCTAATCTCTATAAATAAATTATATGGCACAGGATATAGAACTATTTTTGGGGATAGCTCTTTGAAAATAGTTAAAAGTGCTCTAGATGTGTACATGATATAACCATGAGGTTTCAAGTTCTTGGAAAAGAAAATTATGTTTGCAAACTACCAAAAAGTTTGTATGTCTTGAAACAAACTCCTAGACAATTATACAAGAAATTTGACACTTTTATTATTATTAACGTGTTCAGTAGAAGTGAAATGGATCACTATTTTTACTTCAAGAAATTTGATGACTACTATATTATTTTGTTGTTGTATGTGAATGATATGCTCATTGCAAGATCTAGCATAAGGGAGATCAACATATTGAAGCAGCAATTGTCAAAAGAGTTTAAGATGAAGAACTTGGGTGTAGCGAATCAGATTCTTGGGATGAGGATCACATGGGATAGATCTAAAGGAATTCTAAAATTATCTCAATAAAAGTACATTGAAAAGATGCTAGACACATTCGGAGTTCAGAATGCAAAGCCCAAAAGTACCCCTTCAAGAAATCACTTCAAGCTTTCAAAGAAGTAGTCACTTCAAGTTAAGGTGCCTTATGCATAAGCTATTGGCAATTTAATGTACCTTGTGGTATATACGTAACTAGACATAGCTTATATAGTGAGAGTTGTTAGAAGATACATGGCAAATCCAGTAATAAAGTATTAGAAAGTTGTAAAGTGGTTATTAAGATACCCAAGAAACACACCAGATATGTCATTATGTTTTATGAAAAACGATGTAACTTTAAAAGGCTTTCTTGATGTAGATCTTGACGGTGACTTGGATGATAAGAAGAGCACCTTTGTGTTATATTTTTACCTTAGGTTGGATTGCAATAGTTGGATATCTAGACTTCAGATGTGTATATTTCTTTCAACCACTGAGGTAGAGTATGTTGCTATATCTAAAGCTAGTAAGGAAATGATTTAGTTGAAAAATTTTCTGAAAGAAATAGGCAATGGGCAGGATAATAGTGTTCTTTTTAGTGACAATCAGAGTGCTATTTATTTTATAAAGAATCTTGTATATCATTCAAGGAAAAAATACATTGAGTTAAATTATCATCAAATTTGTCAGTTGATAGATGATGGAACTTTATCATTACAGAAGATTCTCAGTGTAGAAGGTCTAGCAGATATGTTAATAAAAGTTGTCACCATTTAGAAATTAAGGTTGTGTATTATCTCAATTGGCTTCCGAGGTAAGTGAAGAGGGGGGCCGCCGCACTAGGATAATCTAGGCTACAAAGATAAAGACTATGAAAGATTATTGTTATTTTTTGAAGATCAACCTCCAAGAAAGAGATTAATGGACTATAGGAAAATAATGTTCAAGTGCAGAAACAAATTATTTTGGATAGGCACTTCTCAATAAGTTACCCATCCTATCATGTTAAAGCTCCTTTTGGGTAGGCATTTCCTAATGGATCACCCATCCTGTCATGTTAAAGTAGACAATAGGGCTTTTATTGTTATTAATGGCATACATGTAATTTCTATCATAATTATGTATGCCTTAGATTCTTGCTATATTTTTATAGTTGTAATATTGAAGCTTGTAACCATAGAGATTGTAACATTGATACTAATAGTGGAGAGATTGCCTAGTGTAGCGCCACAGTTTTCCGCATCTTGATTTTGAGAAGAGATTTTCACATAAAAATTCTTATTCATTTTATTTTTCTATTTTTCTCTTTTTATATTCACATTCCTAATATAAGGATGTGGTTGAAGTTAGCTATGTGCAGTGTGCCAAGATTGCTGGACATAAATTTAATGAGTTTCTTGGTTTATCTCAAGAAATTTACGTCAAGAAGTTGCTTGAACGATACTTCTAAATGCACAATTGTAAACTTGAGAGACTTGTGTCACGGGCCGATCGATTGGGATCGTGACTGCGCGGCGACTCGAGCAACTTTGGATCACCCAAGCCAAGCCTTGCTCAATGAAACGCTCACTCGCTCGCTTACCCGGATCGTATAGAGAGAAAGTTTAAAGAGAGAAGCTCTAAAAAGAAAGTGAACTTGTATTATTGAAATGTTTAGATGGATACAAATGAGGGGGAGGGCACCCTTTTTTATACTTGAGGCCCTTGAATTACATCCGTTGATCTAGATTCTATCCGGTGGACGAGATCGCACCGCCTCGACTACCGACACTAATGGCAGCTACTAACCACTGACATAAATGAAAGCTACCAACTACCAACATAAATGAGAGGTTTCTAGAATCAGATGAGATGATGGTGTCGCCCGCCCTTGGAAACTTCGGGAGGAAGACTTGGTGAGAATCAAGTGAGCACAAAAGATCCTCCACGGACGTGTCACGGTCGTCCATTGAGAATCTCAGGCCGTGACACTTGCATGGGAAAGAATGTAGGACTAGACCAATCAAGGATATGACTTTCCAAATGTCTCAGTTGTTACCCCATCCGTTTTGGAATCCTTCACCACTTCCATAGTTTATTTCGTGCGCAAATCAAGAAGAGAATAAATTCTTGTGGGATTTATAGACCAAACAGATCAAAATCATCTAAATCATTAATCACGTGAGTCCATCGTAGACGCCGCACGATCAGATAAATGTTAATCCTTCATCGTAAGTCTATAACTATTATTTGATTCGCCAATTAAGTGAGATTAGTATACAATCTAATAAATTATGGTACAAAACTTGATTTGGCTGGGGTTGACTCAGAACAGACTGTAAAAAAGAGAACAATTTTCCAATTCAAAATGTGAGAAAACTTAAAAAACATTTCGAAAGCTTTATGTATAAATGGACGCTCATAATGTATTTGAATTCGTCAAAAGAAAAGAGAAAGAAGTGGATCGTGATTTCCCCGAAATACGAGCGATTGGTTCGCTTGATACTTTCCTTCCCGTGATCAACGAATGAATCAAGATTGTTACGAACCAGGTAAGATGAATCTTATCCTCTTCCTTGGACATCCGTCCACGTAGCTCAACCCTCCCTTTTAGTCTATTTCCCAACGACATGTCTTCATAACAATGCATAGAACTTTTTCCTTTTTTTCTTTTTCTGTCAGTGAAGGCCGGTCTCATCTCGATTTGTTCATCTCCGACGATGTCACGGGAGCAGGCGATGTTAAGGAGACATTACTTACATCTGTTCAGTACATTCGAAAATATATTGGATCATTTGAATCTCGCATAAGTCCTACATCGTCCAAAAATGCTGAAGGGATCATCTCAATTGTCTTTTTTCGATCCTTAGAAAAGAAGCTGAGCTAAATCCAACGAGATCGATTAGCCAAATTAGCATATTAACTTATCTGATATTTGCACAAGCTTTTATGTGAATGAGTGAGATGTATTCATCAAAAATAGAGAATCACGTCACTATTTAGTACATCACTTCTAATGAGAAAATTACTAAAACAATCCTAAATCAATTGTAACTTTTTCAATTCAGTTTTAATTTTTTTTTTATCAAATCAGTCCTAAACCTTTTGCAATTGTGTTAATACAGTTTATTCAGCCATTTTTGATCGACCAACATTAAAATGAATGCTAGCTCGCCAACTAACACTGATGTCGACAATTTTTTAATGAAATTTTAATTTTCGAATTTTTTATTAATTTTTTCTTTTTTTCTTCACTTCCATCTCCTTCCTCCAATTGATCGCCACTGGTGACCGGCTAGAGGCAAGGCCAACAAGGGACCTCACTAGCCTCAAGGAAGCCTAGCCATGGTTGTGTGACCTTGTTGAAGCTGCCAACTACGCTAGCAAGGCTCACCCTCACCAAATCTAACAAGGGTCGAGTTTCACCAGCCATAGGCAAAGCCCAACCTCATTGAAGGCCACGAGGTCGGAGGCCACAACCTTGCACAACCTCTGGCGAGGGTTGCCAGTGGTTGGGTGAGGCTTGTGCTTGCTAGATTTGACGAGAGTCGAGTCTCGCTAGCCATGGACAAGGCTCGGGCAATTGCTACTAGTGGCTAGGTGAGGCTTGCTCTCACTAGCCATGGTGATGCTCGACCTCACAAGATCCAGTGAGGCTTAACCTCACTTAGCCATGGCGAGCCGTAACTTGTCGATGACCGGCGAGGCTAACCTTGTCAGCACTTGCCTCTGGTCGGGTGGCTATGGGAAGGAGGGAGGAGGAATTACGTACCACAAAGACCACTCATGGGCCATTCAGATCAAAGGGTGCTCCTCGAAGGTTAACGGAATTCCGTATTCTGTCAGCATCAGGGGGTGGTAGGTAGACCTGTTAAATGGGTGGGTCGGGTCGGGTCGGGTTTGGGTCGGGTCATAAATGGTCCGACCCAAATCGACCCATTTAACCCGTTTATTGCAATGCAAAAATTTTGACCCATACCCGACCCGACCCATATCCAACCCATACCCGACCCATTTAAGTAAACTTAATTTATTATTATATATAAATATATATTTAAAAATGATATTGCTAAAATAATTTTATACAACACAAATTTAATGGACAATTTTTATACTTTTTAAAATAATTATTTTAAAAAATCGAATTTTAATTATTTCTTATTTTTAAAAAAATTAATTATTATTATTTTTTTAATATAATTTTTCTTTTTTCTTTTTATTTTTTCTTCTTCTCCTTCTTTGGCCGCCGCCGGCCACGACAACGGCTGGCGGCCGGACCCATTTAAACTTGTTTATAAAATAGATGTGGCATAATGTGTGTGGAGTCCACATCTGATGATACACACAATATCCAAAGTGCTGCATATCCTTCAGCAAGCTATACGCCTTTCCCTGCACACGTGCAATTTGACATCATGGATCCAAGCTTGCACTACATAACCTCATTTCCACTCTTGATTGTGTCAACAATTAGAAAGGCGGGATACGTGACCAAATGCTTGTACCTCGATACGGGCAATAGATTCAAGAATGCCATGCAAGTATTGAACATCGCTTTCCGGGCGTGGAAGTAACCTGCGTTAACCATGACTATGATCAGAAATCCCATACAAGGTGTTCAATAACTATTCTCAAATGGTTATCGGATACAGCAAGCTTCGCTATCATGTTTAGCCTTTTCTCATAGCTGCCCCTATTTCAAATTTTGGTGGGCCAATGATCCTGGAGTTATAATGATGGCATCCACGATCAAGATATCAAACCAAAGCAGAAATCTACAGATGTCTTAACATCAATACATGGGCATCATATTAGGATCTGCAACAGAAACCTTTCGCCGTAGTTTGAAGAGGGTAATAATCTAAAGGTGATGCTTCCGATGGATCTATCTGCTCACTCAATTTCTCTAATTGCTCATCGGTAAAGATTTGCCTCGAACAGCTCCGCCGATTTGAAGCACCTCCAACAAGCCATTTATCATCAAGGCGATGGCTATAAACACCATACCGTGCATCCTCAATCCTCCGGGTGCTCAACAATTTGATAGCCAGTGTTGAACCCAATGAAGTTACCTACACGTCAAGTATAAGAAAAAAAATCTATAGCATCTAGAAATAGAAAATTTTGCATACAGTATAAACAGACTGTCTCATAAACTATCGACTTATGCCCAGAAATCTCACAGCAGATCCAGGTCTGTATAGCTTGCAATGAATGATGTTGTCGAGTGTGCCAGCAGTGTCTCCAATTTTGAAAGCCCCAGCTTGAATGCCTCCAACAGTTGCAGGGCCAATAACAACCTGCAATACCACCAAAATTAGAAGCTGAGTCATTTGAATGTTTGCATCATTTGAAAAGTAACACAAGATCGTCTACAGATGCTTTTGCATTCAAGGTGTGTGCTGCCTTCTCACTCATAAAGTCCAATGGTCATGGACTTATCCTCACCTTATTATTTGCATGTGCATAGGCAATTAGCTGTTTGGCATCGACTGAACACCTTCAGCTATTATGGCTACAACTCTAATAGTTGGCTGTTTTAGTGCAGCCATTGAGGAAGCAGCAGCACTAAAGGCACAATAAGGTAAATAAGTAAGTAAGTCTTTTCAGCTGAAAATAATAATCCCACCCCTCCCCCCCCCCCAAAAAAAATCAAAAAAATAAAAAACCAAATGTCTTTGATACTTTGGAATTCGTTCTTCTTGAAGCTATTGTTGCTACTATTGTTGTTTTAAGGATGTTGAGGTGACAATATGTTGTTTGAAACATGTAGATATTTTTTAGAGAATTTCTTTGACAAAAATTGATGAACTGAGAATGAACCCCTCTAAAAGAATAGTATGTTGGACAAGTGAACAATATTCCCAGTTAGAACAGAACAGACTCGTTACAATGTGAAAAGATTAGGAGGCCTAACACACGGTTTACCTTGACAAATTACTTAAGAGTCTAAAAGAAAAAAATCCTTTTGGCTTCCAATCATGCAGAACCCTCCAAGCAATAGAATCGAAATCAGGAGTGAACTTGTTCAGACACCACATCGCAATTATCCTCAAGCTTTCCTAATTTCCCAATAACGAAACACATAATTAGGTACCGTGATGCAGAGGACTAGTATCCTATGCAAATGATGAGTGAGAACAAGCTCCTAAGCCACATGAACGCGACGAAGAGTCCAATAACAGCATAATAAGAACCGAGATTTTCCCATTCTACGAAGGATAGAAGGGACTGATTCATTCGGGCGATTCATTCGAGTACACAACTATAAGATCTTTAAAAAGTAGTACCGTAGAAGCGAGAGATGTCAAAGGTGGTCGGCTCGCCCGGAACCACCGGGTTAGGCGATATCTTAACATCGCTCACCTTCACGACATAGCCCCCGGCATTATCTGCAGTCACAAACCGAAGACAGAAAAAAAGGAATCGATTCACACAATTGCCAAAACAATTCAATCATAACCCAAGAGGGACGGGATTCTATATAAGCTTTGTCAATCATCAAGAACACCAAAAAGAAAATGAACAATCAAGAGCGAAGAAGACTGACCGCAATACTTGATGCTGGTGGCGCAAGCGAGAGGCAAGAGGAGAGCGAACGCGAGGATGCGGAAGAGCGAACCCATTTCTCGATTTTACGAAAAGGAGCGATCTTCTCTTTTGATTGCCACCCTCACGAATCGGGATCCGTGGGAAGAAGACGGTGGTGGGTAGCGTGTCAAAGATCGAATCAGAAAGATCACAAGAACAAACATACGATTACATACCCGGCTCGGCCAAGCGTGACGCACGGCGACGGAGATCTAAAAAGACCGCAGATTCGCCCAATCAAAGCACAATCGCTTTCCGCGAACGGCGGCGACGGCGGCGGCTGCGGCGGCGACGGCGCAAGGAGGAAGGAGTGCTCGGAAAAGATGGAGGAATTCGCCGGCGAGCTCTCGGCCTCTCGACACAAGGAGGAGTGCTCGTCCGATGAGGGTAAGCGAGAAAACGAAGACGTGACTCGCGAGAGAGGAGAGGAAGAGTAAATGGGTTCAGTTTAGTGGGTTGATAAGTGAGTCTTAAATGGGTCTGCTGTCAGACCCATTTAAGACTCATTTATTTCAGCTTTTTAATTTTTAAAACCCATTATGGGTATAAACTTGACCCACTAACAACCCATTTAGCTATAAATGGGTCTATAAATGGGTCAATGACCCATTTTGACACCCATAGTGGTAGGATTGTTGGCTTTTTTGGAAGGGCGGGATCGTGTCTTAATTCTATTGGATCGTGTTTGGAATGATTTTTTATTTAACACCCTCCTATCCCTTAAGCTTTTTATTTTTTATTTTTTTATGTCTTTGGCTTGTGATTGTAAGAATCTTCTTCTTTCTTTTCCTCTTTTATGTTAAAATAAATAAACATTAAGTCAGGTCTTGATTTAACAATTTAAACTTTAAAAATAATTAATAATGATTCCATAAAAATTTACATTATATTAAAACAGTAAGTTCTGAGTTCAAAATTTCAAGTTCTGAGTTCAAAATTTTTTCACACCCCTATTTGAATGACTTTTTTGAGAGTGAGAGGTGTGCCACTTTCACAAGATCACTCGGTCCCCCTTCCCCTTTCCAATCCCTCCCTTGTCTCTTCCAAGAGTGCATGAAGTACCCTCGAAATTTTCTTGACTAGGCATTTGGGTCAAAGAAGTACTGGGATTAGTGAGCGTATTAATGGACGGCGAGAAAGCCCATATTGGCCGGCCTTAATGGGTTAAAGTGGTCCCAAATGGCTGGCGTTGATGGGCTTACGTGGGCCGGTTAATGACCGGCCCAAGCTCTCCTCAGTCGAAATTTTGGTTGTCGGACCCGAGGCTTCGAAATTACGATGTCCTTAGTTTGAAAATGCAGAAGAAACCTAGTAATGCGGGGTTTATATAAAATCATTGTTTATATCAAGGGTTGAATTTCATTGTTATTGGTGAATTCGATCTCTCAGAATTTTTTTTGAAAATGTAGATATATGATTGATCCATCGGCAAAATTTGAATGTTGGTAGGTATTCAGTAGTCTTTTGTATTTATATCAACTTCCACGCTTAGAGTAACCTATGCTAAGATTTGTGCCAAAAAGTTGAGTGTAAATATAAATGCTGTAGTTATTTTTCTCCTAACAAAGCTGTAAGTTTTTATTGTGGAACTCCTCTAGAGTTAGACCCAACAATTTGACCTCACATGGGCCCTAAATATAAGGTTCACATGAATATCACGAGATGGGCCAAGTCCGTAAATGCAAATCTAGACAAGTTTTTCTATGCCTCGAGACCGGGGGAGGAATAGGTGACTTGTTTGCGTTAAATAAAGAGAAAAAAAGTGTACGGTGGCCGATGAGCCGCGTCTCATTCTGCTCACGAATTCAAACGAAAATGATATAACGAAAAAGAAGAACTAGAAAGAAATATTAGACGGCGTTGAGTTGTCCACCAAAGGATGGCGCGCCCCTGAAAGTCAACTGTCGACATCTTTTCGCACGCACTAGTTTCAGTTCGGTCAATTTTCATGCAAATATTCTATATTTGATTCTGCAAACGGAGGTTGTACTACTACTACTATTATTGGGGTAGAAAGAGATGGAGGTGGAGGAGAAAATATTGGATAGGTTAGTCACGCTATGTCACTATGTGCCTGCTCAATCAGGATGCAACGCATGTTACCACGTGGTTCCATGTAGAGTTGGGCCCCATCATTTTTTTAGTGAAACTTTTGCGTTCCCTCTCCGCTCTCTCTTTTAAAGCAATTTTGCTATGTTCAGCGTCTTTTTCTTTGTGAAAGCTGAGATGCTTGCCCTCTCTCTTTTTCAAAAATCTCTCACATCCAAAAGTCTGCAGGTCGCCTCTGAGCCTGGCTACCTTTGCCATCGCCGCCAAGAGCCACTCACTTCCAAGAGCCCCACCAGTCGTAGCTGTGTCCCAAGCTCTAGCGATATCGATCTCGGCCTCTTTGACAAGTGCGGACACCTAAAAGTCCATCGGTTACCTCTGAGCTTGGCCGCCTCTGCCATCGTTGCTAGGAGCCACTTGCTCCCAATAGCCTTGCCAATCATGGCTGGGTCCCAAGCTTTGACCATCTTTGCCTTGGCCTCTTTGGCGAGTGCAAACACCCAAAAGCCCGCCGGTCACTTTCGAGCTTGGCCATCTCCACGGTTGCCACTAGAAGCCACTCTCTCCTAAGAGCCTCGCCAATCATGGTTGGGTCCCAAGCTCTGACAGTCTCCGCCTCGGCCTCTTCAGCAAGCACGGACACCCAAAAGCCCCCTTAAGCCTCCAAGCTCAGCCGCCTCCACTGTCAGCGCCAAGAGCAACTCACTCCCAAGAGCCTCGCCAGTTGTGGTTAGGTCCCGAGCTAACCATCTCTGCCTCAGCCTCTTTGGCAAGTGCAGACACCCAAAAGCCCACCGGTCGCCTCCGAGCTCGGCCGCCTCTGCCGTCACCACCAAGAGCTACTCGCTCCCAGGATCCCCCCTGGTTGTGGCTAGGTCTTGAGCTTTGACAATCTCGCCCCGCAGCCTCTTTAGCAAGCGCAGACACTCAAAAGCTCACCAGTCACCTCCGAGCTCAACCGCCTCTACCGTCGTGACTCACTCCTAAGAGCCTCGCTGGTCGTGGCTGGTCCGGAGCTCTGACCATCTCCGCCTCAACCTTTTCGGCAAGCACAAACACCCAAAAAGCTTGCTAGTAGCCTTCGAGTTGCAAGGTAGGTAGCCGGGTCTACACAATTGTACCTCTAGTTTATTTAAAACAAAAAACCTGCAGCATTTTCTATCATGTTTTGCAAGGCATTTTTAGCTTGATCACATCTACATCTCAAGAGGTATGCATGGATCCGAGACATGTTAGATAGCTATGGGAAAATATTGTACATCACTCGTGCTATGACACTTTCATATTTTGTGGGGTGCAAACAGAAAAATAGATGAAAAAGGAGTCTGATATCAGCAAGAATGCAAAAAATGCACGGGCTTGCAATTGCATTCGACTTTCTTGTATAAACAACAATTTACTATTTAGTAGAGAACGATTGTGCTTTTCTAAGAATGCCTATATAGTGTTTCTCAAAGGTAATAATTACTACAGTAGTAAACTAAAATACAGCCAAAAGAACTTATTGATGGAAAGGAAGAAAACAGATCATACCTCCAAACTGCTTCTTGTCGTCCATTTCTTAGACAAAAATGAGAATGATCATGTGATATGTTTGCACGCCATTATAAGGTGCTGAAGAACTAAAAGTGAGCAGCGATGACACCACGACTACCGTTGTGAACGATTTTCAACTTCAATAGATCTTGATATTGTTGTACAACGTCACTATATGTTGGCTAAGAGAACAATATGTTTGAACATTAATGTTTGTTTCTTATACTTTATCTTGTTCCTTTAGATGCTTTTATAGTATGTGAACATTATGGTGATATGTTTCTCTGAACTGCTTCTTGTCGCCCATTTCTTAGATAAAAATGAAAATGATCACATGATATGTTTCTATTTTGTTATTAGGTGCTAAAGAACTCAAAAGAGTTCATAGACCACATTTTAATTTATAGACTTGCTGTTAAAAACTTGAAAATTAAGATTCGTTGGAGGAGTGTATACAAGATCGCAAAAAACACCCTGACCTCACCAAAACACCAAAATAAAAAGAACCAATTGATGCAATCAAGACACTCTAGCCCATAAACTGCAAAATTAAACAAACAAAATAAATTGTCCAGAATTAATAGTGTCTATAAAATAAACCATGCCCTTCTCATTGCGCTGAAGCTCCATCCTCATCTGCTCAACTTGTTGATCATCCCCTTGGACAATGATCTCCGATAGCATCTAGTCTTCCGCCACCATCATTGATGGGATATAATAGACGGAAACGACAGGATTTTGCAATTTACGTCAACTCGAAATCACCAAAGAAAATAAACGAGAAAAATAAGGACACTGGAATTTACGTGGTTTGGTCCGAGTATCGGTACCTACGTCCACGGGAGAGCCAAGCAAAGAAATAATCTACTATAATCGGAGTATCAGAGTTTACAATCGCTCAATCGTTCAAGTGTTGCACACACCTAAATTTAACCCCAAACCCAAAGTGTTTATAAATAAACAACTTAATTGGGATATAAACTCACGGCACAAAATTACCGCGCGTTCAAGCTCGAACAAAATGCTCTACATACATCAAACAAGAACAGCATCTTCACATACATATCCTCTTTGTAGGGCTTCTGCAAGCAGTGCAAACGTGCGGCTCCATAGGGTTTTCTCTCTTTCGCGGCAAGCTTCGTTTCTCTCGTGGACGTGCAACAACAACACACCGAAAAGAAAAGAAACTCTTTTATACGTATGCCTAGGTCAAACTTTAACCTGGCCCACCACGATTTTGCTTTGGCTTCACGTTGAATGTGTGTTTATGCGTGTGTGCCCAAGGTCAAACTTTTGACCTTAGGCCCCACTACTTTATCTTTCACATGCAGGGCTTCGGTGGCTTCAAAAGAGGAGGGAAGAAGGCCTGGCCCACCAGCTATTTCCTTTCTCGGCTCCACGCGCATAATACGAAGAAATTCGTATCTTCCAATTTCTTTTCCTTTGTAAATCCAGCAAATCGCATTTTTTTAAATGCTCAAAATCGAGCCATAATTCAACAATCATCTTTACTTTAATTAGTTCTTTCGTCATTGCTCTCTTCCATATCAAGGGTTCAGCATATTCACCCATGATTTCTATTCTTCAGAATGAGGAACGCTGGAACTCAAATTCTTCAAGGGAAAACAATCTTCGATTACAGTGAAGGCCTTAATGCAGTGATCCAAAACCAGTTTTTATGAATTTCTAGACCAGTAATTGTAAAACCGGGCCAATGCTAGCAAGGCCCATGCAGGAGCAAAATGTTAGCAATGCCGCTTGTCCTTGGCTTAGAGTCATAATCCCTTTAGACCTTCAAACAAGAACATGAAGCAAATTAACTAGCAGCCCTTTTAGAACAGAGCATCATGATTGGTTTACTTTCATTTGCAGCAACAATCGTGGTAAAAACTCATAAGCGGACTCACTTCACCCTTCTCTCCCCAAGCGACCATTTTGTATTGAACCCATCACCACCAAAGAGAAAAGGAAAAATACCAATGTTCATGAATCAAAGCATGTAAGGTATAGTGAATTGGTTGATGCAGATAAGGAAAAACAAAGGAAGGATGATAACATCATATTCCAATGTAAATATTCTCTAATCATAGGTTTCATGGCCTCATAATATGTTGATCACATTTTCTCCCCTTTATAGTTTGCTACATAGCTTTCACTGCCGTGTAGCAGCATCCATATTACGAAGTTACTCAATGTCTAAGGAAGTTATTTAACCTAGACATGAGATTGTAAGTAGATCATTCTGCCCATTCTCTCTCCCTCCTAGAAAAGACACAGACATATCTCTCCCTGGAAAAAAAAAAACAAACAAACACTCTCATTGCGAATTTTACATACGAGGTGATATCATAAAATAAAAGTGTTCTAGTTGCTCCTCTATAGTAAGATCTAGTGATGGATCTGAAAGATACCTATCCTACTTGTAATGAAAAAAATTAAATAAAATTCGAACGAGTTATGAGCAATGCTTGTGTAACCATACTAACAATTATACAATGCATTATCTCAAATTTAACCGTTACTAACTTCTATCACAAACTCTATATGTATAAAAGTAAATAATTGGAAATGTGGAGAAATGGGTTCCATCTCAAGCACTCTCTATTAAGCCAAAATGGAGGGGAAGTAGGCATCACTAGCTTATCTCTACATCCCTCTGTCTTTGACATGCTTAGTGGCACATGTTAGATCAATCAAGTTCAAAGTTTTCCTATTGATTGCAAGGAAAAGGTACATCATGTCCCTAAACTAGAATTGAGTTTCCCACAATGACATATGTCCTACCATGATAAATCTAACATAGGCCACAAACGATGGATTTGAATCTTTAAAAAATATAGGCTTAACTTTGCAAGATCATCCCACTTAAATTTGCTTAGATACTTGATAGTCCAAAAATCATAATAAAATAAGAACCGATCCTTGCAAAGAGCTCGCACATGGCTATGAAATTATCATGTGGGAGCACAGCCTGTTTGCTCATGACCAAAGTGCCACATGAGTACACTATAGCCCCAGCACAAAAGCACCAACGATGAATGCGAGGTGGGATTAGGAAGCACCAACAATGTGCTGGAGGCGGTAGATCTAAGCTCGGATGTAACAAGTGGGCTAGTAGAGATTTTTGAAAATGGGCTTCATGTGGCTTGAAGGAGTGGTGACGGCGGAGGTAGATGCAACGTGCTAGAGGCGGTGAATCTGAGCTCAGGATGCCATGGGCGGGCTCTCGAGAGATTTTGAAAGAGGGCTTCATGCGGCTTGAGGGAGTGGCTCCAAGACGGCGGAGGCATTGTAGCGGTGGAGGCGGAGGCGGAGGCGTCGTGCCAGGTGTGACCGACAGGCTCTTAGGAAGGAGAGATTTTTTAGAGAAAGGGAGAGAATGAATTCAGAGAAACTATTAGATTTGTTTAATACGTCATGTAAGATGATACAATAAACTATACACTGATCGACACGTGGCAAATCTAGGCCCACCTGTCAACAAGAAAATATTAGATACCCTTTCGTGCTCCAGCGTGGCAAATAAGGTGTTGGTAGGAAGGCGACACGTGTCCTCGTGAGGACCACAATCCAGACGAGCAGGACGTGAGGCGCCATTTTGAAAATTTTTCACTCCTATAGCTATTTTTTTCTGCAAGTTGTCTTTTCTCTGCAGACCCCCTCCTTTCTTCACGCCTCTCCTCTCCCTTCCTTCCGTAAATTCAAAATTTCAGGTTCCCTCTCTCTTCGATGTTCGTTCACTCTCTCCAATGCTCGTGCTCGTGCTATATTTGAGCCGACGTCGCTAGCTAGGCTCTTACTCCCATCGACGTCAACCACAAGCTCGCTCGACCTCACCTCCATCTTCACCATCACTCTCGGCCTCTCCCTTGCTCCGATCTCCCTCCTTCGATCTCTCCCCCTCCACCCCCACCCAGCACTGCCCCTCCATGGATCACGCTTACAACCGTGCCGTTTGAGAACTCGAACCCCCCGAAGTTCGTGATCCAGAGAACGGCCTCCCCAACCAGCGATGCAGTCGAGGGAGCTGAGAAGGAGGCTGCCGTGGAGTAGTCGAGGGACTTGACGTCGACGTGGTGAAGCCTAAACTCGAGGCTCTTGACGTGGACGGTGAGGGCGAACCCGAGGAAGGCAGCGCGGAGGATGATGATTAGGGCGAGGGCGTAGACGAAGCACTTGCTGCTGCTGCGCCTCTAGTTGCGGCGAGGCGGCGGCTTGGTGAAGTGGGCGAGCTCCACATCGTCACTCCGGAGGCGAGGTCTGGAGGGCATGATTGGGCTAGTCAAATCTTCTTTAGGCATTGCAAAAGTCGGAGTTCAAGTGAATGTGAGAGAGCACGGGTCACTCACTGAGAGAGGCTGTTCTTGATGGTGGTGCTTTCGCTTTTCTTTTTGGGTTTGCAGAATGATTGTTATCGTGTTCATACAATTCAAGAAATCATGAATAGAGAGCTTTTTAAGGCATATAATACTATATTTGGTCTATCTTCCTCTCCAAGTCTTTTTCTTGCTAGTTCTCGTTCTTTTTCAATCTATATCTAGGAGAGCAGATTGGATCATTTGTCTCCAGAGACCATTTCCGGTCAATTTCGCTCAAGGGTCAATCTTTATCACCAGAGGAGCTGTCCAGATTGATGCAGATAAATGGGCAATGATCTGAGTCTTTGAGTTCTGCAACATTTGCAACTGCATGTGTGGCTTGATCTCACTTTTCTAAAACAAAACAAAGCCAAAATGGAATTCGGAAAATCATGGCAAAGAAGGGAAATTGCTTTTGGCGCGGTTCTCAATCTTGACGATATTCACAACACCCTAGAAGAACAGATTTTCACTTGTCACTTTTAACAGTTTCTTTCCCTCTCTTGCAAGAACACTTTGATGGAGTGATAGGGGAATGGCGATTTTGTAAATTGCCCACTTGCTAGTCAGAATTCTGTTCGTCATCACCCCAAATATCTAACTGGGACACGCGAAAGAAGACATAAGAGAGACAAAATATGCCAAGAAATCATTGGGTAAGGCCTCGAGATTTCTTTAGACGATGAAAATTAGCTTTCACCGAGTACGGTGAATCAACTTGGCAAGCATAACCTAACAAACTATCATTCTAGTTCGCAAAACTAGGATTTTTTTTCAACACTAATAGTAAAGTTGCTCATGAAACCCAAAACGAGCCAATTGATCTTTCCTCATTGCACACCCATCATATTCATACAAGCACATAGAAATGCACTCTCTGTTTCCCAAAACCAAATGAATTTGGTCCTCAAGCTTCAATTATTTCCTCTGTGGCGAGATGATCTTGAAAACATGCTCTTGGCTGGTGCAATTGTCCACCATAATTACCCATCTGCTCTTCTTCCTCCAACCTCTGCTGTCATCGATCTTGCCTTAGGCTTTAGCACCTTCCTACTATGCTACCTCAAACGCCTTGCGCGGGTCATCACTAGCGGAGGTACAAAGAGCGAAAGCGACAAGCAGCACAGCACAGACCTACTCAGACCCAGCTTTCACATGGTCCCGCACGTCCGATCAGCAAAAACCTCGGACGACAACACAGGAACACATCAACCCCCCTCAGGAAGTGACCTGTGCTCTCTTTCATTCACTTGAACTCCAACTTTCACGATGCCTAAAGAAGATCCGATCAGCCCAATCGTGCTCCCTAAACCTCGTCTCCGGAGCAATGATGTGGAGCTCGCCCACTTCGCCAAGCCGCCGCCTCGCCGCAACCAGAGGTGCAGCAGCAACAAGTGCTTCGTTTACACCCTTGCATCGATTGTCATCCTCCGCGCTGCTTTCCTTAGGTTTACCCTCACCATCCGCGTCAAGAGCCCTGAGCTTAGGCTTCGCCGCGTCGACGTCAAGTCCCTCAACTACTCCACTGCAGCCTCCTTCTCAGCTCCCTCGACCGCGTCGCTGGTTGGGGAGGCCGTCCTCCAGAACACCAACTTCGGGGGGTTTGAGTTCTCGAATGGCACGACTATGAGCGTGATCCATGGAGGGGCAGCGCTGGGCGGGGGGAAGATCAGAGGAGGGAGACCGAAGCGAGGGAGAGGTCAAGAGTGATGGTGAAGATGGAGGTGAGGTCGAGCGAGCTTGCGGCATACGTCAACGGGAGAAGGAGCCTGGCCAGCGACGTTAGCTCAAATATAGTACAAGCACGAGCACTGGAGAGATTGAGCGAGCGCCGGAGAGAGAGGGAACCAAAAGTTTTGAATTTACGGAAGGAAGGGAGATGAGAGGTGTGGAGAAAGGAGAAGGTCTGCAGATGAAAGACAACTTGCAGGAAAAAAAAAAAATAGCCAGGAGTGAAAAAATTTTAAAATGGCGCCTCACGTCCTACTCAATCAGTCTGGATTGTGGGCCCCACGAGAACACATGTCGCCTTCCTATCACCTTCTTATTTGCCACGCTGGAGCACGAAGGGTACCCAATATTTTCTCCTTGTCAGCCCCAACTCTCTCTGTAACTCCCACTCTCTTACCTTTTTGTACTCTCTCTCCTCCCTTTCGTTTCTGCCCACGACTCTCTCTCCCTCTTCTCTCTCTACTTCTCTTTTCTTTCCTCTTACGTCTGCAATGGCTCAAGCTCGAGTTGGCTCATGGTTACTTTAGGTTGAGGAGGGACAGCGCACCACTATACGGAGACTACGTAGAGCTTCATTTTGCGGTGAGATGGCTTGAGGCCAAGCTCAAAATTCAAGTGCTACCCAAAGCTCCGAGTTTGAGGTTGAGCTTCATGGCCAAAGTGGCCATGGATGTGATATAGACTAGTGAATCAACCTAGAGGGGGTGAATAGGTGTTTAAAATAAACCTTGGCAAATATATGCGGAATAAAATAAACTTTAATCAAAATAAAGGAGTTAAGGGAAAGGAATAAGAACACAAGAGGTTTATAGTGGTTCGGCTTAATTCAAGCCTACGTCCACTCTCTCGCGCTAATAGCCTTCTGCTGGATTCCACTATGCAATCAATAAGAAATTACAACTTTGAGTGCAAACACTTAGTAGTAGATCACACTATCTCACTAAGTCACTCTTTTGGTATTTCTCTCAAGATCATAAACGTTTAAGCTCACGAGAGACAAGTGTATGATCGAACTTGGCTCAGACTTTGGAATTATAAATTGTACGCTCCGTCTCTTACTTGCTCATCGGTCCTTCATCTCCTTAAATACTCATCCACTTCCAAACTAGCCATTGGACAGTATCTTGAGAATCGTCTTCCAATCAACCCTATTGGACAGATCTATATCTAAAAGATTTGGTCGCCATTGAGTGACAAAAGTAGAATCCCAAATTGATTTCGATTGCCCATACAAAAGGAATCTTGGTTTCCATAAGTAGAGCTTCTTCGTATAGAAAGATCTTGTCTTCATGATCCAATCGTCAATCAATTAGATTTAATCAAATCATCTTGATGTAGAATCCAAATCAGATCACTAGCCGTTATTCATCCTAGAATAAACCAAGGCTTCGAAGAATTGAAGATAAACTTGAATTTGTCTTCGTCTTCGTTCTTCATCGCGTTCGGTCTAGAATTCGTCAGCGTGGGCAGACTCTGAATCTAGAGTCTGGCGGTCTTCAGACGGAAATCTTCAGACCGTAACTCGGGTCCGAAGTCTTCGGGCGAACTTGTGTCTTGACGGTCTTCAGATTGAAACTGAGTCTTGACAGTCTTCAGACGGAAACTGGGTCTTGACATCCTTCAGACCGAACTTTGGGTCTGAACATTTTTTGTGCGATAGACTTTACAATCTGAGTCTTTCAAGCATAGACTTTGATAATATCCTTTGCATGTTCCATCATCTGCATAGTCTATTACTCAACAATCAAACACGTCAGTAGCCTTTGATTTATTTTGTCATCTTCAAAACATCATAAGGGATTTCCCTAACAATCTCCCCCTTTTTGATGATGACAAAACAATCTCTGAATATGCAGATGTGTAATCACACTTTCTAACATATTAATAAATCAAAGTAATTGCATCTCAGAAGATAGCAAATAGATTGAGCATAACAATATATAGAAAAATAATCGCAGCTCAATATTATGCAATAAATAATATCAATCAATCAATCAATCAACACATATGCATATTTATATTCTCCCCCCCTTTTTGTCATAATCAAAAAGCGATAACAAAAGATATAGTATCACGTGGAGAATATAAAACGATAACAAATGTGTATTGCATAATTTTCAAAAATCAGCTTTTATAAAGTAAGTCGAATATTAAAGATATGCAATATAGCTCACTTCGATCATATATATCAATAAAGATCCAATAAAGATCACGGATGCATTATACAATTCACTTACCCTTTTTTTGTCATAATAAAATGATAATATCAATAAGGGATTTGTTAATGACAAAAGGTAATAAAATATGCACTAACCGGATTTTGTAGAGCTTGGTAAGTTCTAACACATTTACCTTTTCCTTCATTCCATAATAATCAAGATCATGATCAATTCAAAAAGATTTTTCCATAATTGATCAAAGCTCCCCCTCAATTTGTTGCCTTTTTGAGGTGATCACGATTCTTTTTCTTTTCTTTTGGATTTGCTTTCTCCCCCTGTCATCATGATAATATTTCCAAAAGGAAACAATTGTTGCTTGTGCACGTTGAGCAGAATATTTTTCCATCGTTCCTTTTATAGCAACAATATCCACAACGATTATTTGTATTTTGAAATTCGAGGCAAAATTTTATTTTCTTCTAACTCGTCTCGAATTCAACCTTTCATACGACACATAAGGGATTTCCTCAAAAACTTGCAAAAGCTTTGCATAAGGAAATGCATTTTTTGAATAGTATAGAATCTCCATGATTTTCAAATCGAGCTTTCCAAAATTCATATGAAAGATTCTTTTGCCACCTGCAAATCCTTGTATAATAGATAATAATCTTTGCAAAAATGTCATGTAATACCTTTCTTTGATTTGCGGATCAAACTTGCTAGATATGAGATATCTTCTAAGAATATAGCAAGAGTATCCATAAATATGCAGTAATATCTTTTGAGATCAAAGAGATTTCCTTGAGCATAAAATTTCAGATATGCATTTTGCAAAAGGAAAATAGATATTTCTGTTACGTGCCAAAGTTGTAATACCTTATGTTTATGACAAAAGATATTCACAATATAATAAACAATTATCCAAAATCATGATAAATGCACATAGAAATTTGCAAGGCGGGATGATAAAAAAAATATTCTCTTACCCATGGTATATGTTTGAAATATACCATAAAAAGAATTTCATTACCAATCTTCATAGGAGATATTTTTCTGATTGCACCAAAATTTGCGTAGATTCGCAATCATTCTTGCCTTAATGAATTTCCTGCAATCAACTCTTTTCCCTTTTTGGTATCCATCAATTTGGATCCTTCCATTTCGTTAGAGAAAAATATAAAATCCCCATAATCAAATATTCTTTCTTAATTCATCATAACAAGTATTCAAAGAAAGAATATTATGCACAATGATATCTCGAAAATGAATTCTCACTTAATCATAGTACGATAAAATCAGGGAGAATAAAATCCTTGAGCATCTAAGAATATTTTGCATAATTAACATCACGTAGAATCAGATTTTTACTTTGCAAAATATGATAAAATCTGATAGTATAAAATCAATCCAAATAAATTCATTTATTTCTAAGCAAGATATCAAAAATAATCACACGTATCAAATCAAATTTCAGAACACAAAACCAAATCACACGATTCTTTCTTCAATAAAACAAATCATTGAATATGGTCATAACAAAATCTAAATCAATCAAGGATATATCAAATATTTAAGCATAATGAGAATTATGTGCCCAAAAAAAATACGTTCCTTACCAAATTCTCTTTCTTCTTCCTTTATATCCTGCAAAAGCAACTCATATGTTCTTTGGTACCCATTTTTTCTTGGGTCCATGAGCGTTAGTAGAGCATGCTGTTTTTATCCAATCTTTCTTAATAGATTTCCGGACTTTAGGACATTCTTTCTCAAAATGTTTCAAGTCTCCACAAATTGAACACTTGAGGGCATTTCGACCAATAGGTTTTGTAAAGATTCTTTGAAAATGCTTCTTATATGCAAGTCGAGGAGGTCTTTGTCTAAGTCTCTCCTTGACTTTAGGAAAATCAATTAGAGAATCACTTTCCTTTTTGAAACCAAGTCCTGACTTATTATAGTAAGGAACTTGTATGGAAAGAATATGCTCTAATGTTTTTGAACCATTTGAAAATTTTGTTGAGATATTTGAAAATTCCTTTTTTAAAGAATCATTTTCCTTGACAAGTAAATCTTGACTTTCTTTTGTTTGTTGAAAGTCTTTTTGCAAAGTTTCAAACTTTTCTTTTTGAGAAAGATCATGTTGCCTAAACCGAGAATTCTCCTTTTTAAGTTTGGAGATCCTTTTAAGAGAAGATTTGAGATTTAAGCAGAGCTCATTTATATATTTAAGAACTTTAGTAGGAATTCTTGAATGGCGTACCTATAATTCTGAATCTGTGTCTGAGTCAGACTTAGATTCTGAATGTGCCATCAAGCATATATTTCCTTCCTTATCATCTTCTTTCATTGTTCTTTTCTGCCCATTCTGCTTGTATTTTCTTCTTCCACTGAGTTTCCTTCTTTTGCTACTCAGATTTTTGAATTTCTTGATCATAAAAGCAAGTTCTTCGTCGTCCATGTCATTTTTTGAGTCTGTATCATCAGAATCAGCATTAGATATAAAAGCAATGGACTTTTTACCTTCAGGATCTTCATCATGGATTTGTTCCACTTCATAGGATTGAAGAGTGTCAATCAATTCATCAACGGAGAGTGGCATAATCCTTTGAGTCTCCCGGATTGAGGTCTTGACATGGTTCCAATCTTTTGAGAGACCTCGCAAGAGTTTGTTGACCTTCATTTGAGAAGAAATTGGATGACCATGATATGCCAAACCGTTTACAATTTCTGTAAAACGATCGATCATATCTCCAATCAACTCTCCTTGCTTCATCTTGAAGGATTCATATTTGCTGAGCAAGAAGTTTACTTTTGTCTCTTTTACATGATCGGTTCCTTCATATGTAACATGAAGTCTATCCCAAACTTCCTTAGCTGTTTCACATGAAGAAATTCTGTTATATTCAACAGGAGACAATGCTCAATATAAAGAATAAATGACTTTTGCATCAAGCGCTTCTCTTTTAGTCATCTCCGTCCGAGACATAGGAGCGGGGGTTTGGTTTCTTCATCTTTGCCATTCTTATTTGATGTAGACGCAGCAGTGGGAATGATTCCTTTTTCTACGACATCCCATTGTAAGGGATCTTTGGATCTTAAGAATGCCTTCATTTTATTTTTCCAAATGTTGTAATCCTTTCCATCAAAATATGATGGTCTAGTGTTGCTTTGCCCTTCCATAAGTCCTGATGCCAAGATACTAGCCATTAAAGATCTTTAGCTCAAAAGTAAAAACACTTTAATAAAACGAGCACTTGGCTCTGATACCAATTGATATAGACTAGTGAATCAACCTAGAGGGGGGTGAATAGGTGTTTAAAATAAACCTTGGCAAATATATGCGGAATAAAATAAACTTTAATCAAAATAAAGGAGTTAAGGGAAAGAAATAAGAACACAAGAGGTTTATAGTGGTTCGGCTTAATTCAAGCCTACGTCCACTCTCCCACGCTAATAGCCTTCTGCTGGATTCCATTATGCAATCAATAAGAGATTACAACTTTGAGTGCAAACACTTAGTAGTAGATCACACTATCTCACTAAGTCACTCTTTTGGTATTTCTCTCAAGATCACAAACGTTTAAGCTCACGAGAGACAAGTGTATGATCGAACTTGGCTCAGACTTTGGAATTATAAATTCTACGCTCCGTCTCTTACTTGCTCATCGGTCCTTCATCTCCTTAAATACTCCTCCACTTCCAAACTAGCCGTTGGACAGTATCTTGAGGATCGTCTTCCAATCAACCCTATTGGACAAATCTGTATCTAAAATATTTGATAGCCGTTGAGTGACAAAGGTAGAATCCCAAATTGATTCCGATCGCCCATACAAAAGGAATCTTGGTTTCCATAAGTAGAGCTTCTTCGTATAGAAAGATCTTGTCTTCATGATCCAATCGTCAATCAATTAGATTTAATAAAATCATATTGATGTAGAATCCAAATCAGATCACTAGCTGTTATTCATCCTAGAATAAACCAAGGCTTTAAAGAGTCAGTCTAGAATTCGTTAGCGTGGGCAGACTCTGAATCTAGAGTCTGGCGGTCTTCAGACGGAAATCTTCAGACCGTAACTCTGGGTCTGGAAGTCTTCAGACCGAACTTGGGTCTTGACGGTCTTCAGACTGAAACTGAGTCTTGACAGTCTTCAGACGGAAACTGGGTCTTGACATCCTTCAGACCGAACTTTGGGTCTGAACATTTTTTGTGCGATAGACTTTACAATCTGAGTCTTTCAAGCATAGACTTTGATAATATCCTTTACATGTTCCATCATCTGCATAGTCTATTACTCAACAATCAAACACGTCGGTAGCCTTTGATTTATTTTGTCATCTTCAAAACATCATAAGGGATTTCCCTAACAGGATGAGTGTCATCCTTGGCTGGCCGCAAGTATCGTCCATGGTGGAAGTCACGTCCTTGTCCTCCGAGCACGTGTCCATCCCTACGCGGTCAATTAAATAGCGACGTCTCAGAACGTGTTGCCAACCCATTCATTTTAACATGCATGCAGAAGCGAATAATTAATCCCCAGACAACAACAAAATGGGATAGAAAAGTAGGGCCACAATTTTCAAATCAACGCATTATTAAAAACCACAATCTAGTTTACAAATAGAGGCCAACTCTAGGGTCTAAGTATAGGAAGTCTATCTTCAAAAAGAACTTCTGAGCCATCCATGCTCCTGACCCTTCCACCTCAAGGTCCGGGGTTCTTCATCCTAGGAACTTGAAAATGTTATCCCACAACAGGGTGAGATGACGTCTCAGCAAGTTTATCTCCTAAGCCCTAACTAGAAAGGAAATACGTCCCAAGGGCCACCTAAGCACAAGCACATGCGAGAGGACTTACCTTTGCTTCGGTTCCTTCCTGCAGTCAGTACAATTTGCAATTCATCAAATCACATCAACAAATCAAATCATCACATCATATCGAGTCGTCGATCAATCGACTTAGTCGATTTCATGTCATCAAGACCATCACATGGTCAATCCAATCAATACTACCTATAAGTCCGATCTCATCAAGGATTGCTCACCCTTAGCTAAAGATAAATAGTATAGCTTGCCCAAAGGCTAATAAATAGTATATTGCTCTCGCTAAGCTAATATATCAAGCCATCGGGCTGATATAGTATACTAATAATGCTTATCAGAAGCTGCTAAGATATATTGCTTTCACTAAGCTGATGTGTCAAAACCCTCAGGCTGATATAATACACTACTAATGTTCACCGAAGCTGTGCGATCCTTAATGCTCACCGAAGTTGTGCGATAGTTAATGCTCACCAAACCTATGCAATACTTAGGGTATACTACTCACTCTAAGCTAATGTATCAAGCTCGCAAGCTGATAAAATATACCATTCTAATCAACCAATGATTTCTCCACTTTCATCATACTCGATAAAAATACTCGTGTGTGGATACACAGTCAGTCTTAACCAAAATATAATATTTTTCTTTCCATAAATTCCACCATTTAATATGGTCCACGAAAATATTTTTGATGTTGTAAACCAACGCTCGGTTATTTTCCAATTAAATACTAAAAATAATAAATTTTAGGATAAATACCCCAAAATTGTAATCAACACTCAAATTGCACGAAGTAGTGTTAGAGAAAACTGCTTTATTGTTTTGAAGTTGACAAAATATCTTCATCAGTCTGAAGACTTATAGACTCAAGTGTTAAAGTCTAAAGACCTCTAGACTCTATCATCAAAGTCTGAAGACAGCTAGAGTCAAGATTCAAAGTTTGCCCAAGTTAACAATCACCAGACCGAAGGAAGAAGACTTATACAAATGGGATTTTAACTTTGAAGATTCTTTCCGTATGATTTCTGGAAGATCCTATGGCTGGATATAGTTTCAAGATAATCGATTATTCTTATTGAAATTTACTCCAATTTGAAAAGCGAGCAAATTTGGAATGTTCTACTTATGGAAACTCAAGATCCCGATTGTATGGGTGAATAGGATTGTCGAGCTCTCATCTACATTTAATCAACAACTCAAGATCACCTTAATTAATTCATTCCAACGAGTAGATTGGAAGAACTCCTTTGAAAAGTGCCAACGGCTATGAAGGCATGAAGGAGCATATAAGGCAGGATTTTTCGTTGTTTGGTGTATAGCTGAAAGAAAAATTCCAAAGTCTGAATCTCTATAGTTTTTTACTTTCTCATTCTTTGAGCTAAATTGTGTACAAAAGAGAGAAGCATACAGTGAGAACTTGTGAAGAAGATAGCTAAGACTCTCCACTAAGGAAGTCTAGACTACAAGCTGTACAAATCTCTTTTGATCTATGGTGAAATCCAGCCAGTGGGCTGTCAGTGCGGGAGAGTAGACGTAGGCTTGGATTAAGCCGAACCACTATAAACCTTTATGTTCAATTTCTCTTACCCTAATCTCCTTATTTTAATTGCTACTTGATTCAATTGTTTCATAGATTTATTCCAAGTCCTTTACATTCTAAGTTATCGTTCAAAGGTAATTGAATTTGTCAAAGTCTTTAAAGAAAATTTTTGTACACCTATTCACCCCCCTCTAAGTGTTTTTACTAGCCCTTTTCAAGTAGCAGCCAAATAAATAAATCAATCACACCATTACAATCGCATAAAATTTCGGTCACCAGCTATTCTAGTCTAATTTTCGGAAAATAAATAAATAATTAATTAATTATGGAAATTAATTATTAAATACCAATAATGCTCACTTAGGCCCGTAAAGCCTAATTAAATACCGATTTGGGTTTGGAAAAGTCCCGAACCTCACTAGATAAATACTGCAACTTATCTAGTTGCCAATTACACTAATCTAACCACCTAACATGCATTAACGATCAACTAATTCACTAATCCGTTCTAACTAACCACCTAATCCAAGCTTAACTTAATCTATCAACCTTTAAGTGTCATTAGCTCCCTAAGCGAGGATTAGTGAGTTAACTCACTTGATTAATGATCCGATTGAACCATAACGACAGCCACGCGACAGCGATCGATAAACTCCGAAGCGGCGGCACCAACGGGGGCCTGGAACAAGCCGAAACTGGCCACACAAGCCCATGGTTGGGCCGGTCTTGCAGCACCGGTTTTGTGAAGGTGGAAAGGGCGGCTGAATAGGCGCGGTTTGGGTTGGATTCGACGGCTGTGGGTGGAGGTGTTGGCGCAAAATAGCTGCGGAAGACTGGGCGTGGAGGCGAGGGCTTCGTGACTACTGGCCAAAAAAAAACACATGAAGATGGTTGTTTGGTGGGAGGGCCGTGGACGTGCTGGCATGGAGGCCCACGATCAATGGACTGCCAAGGTTGACTAGCTTCTTCGTGGCCGAATGGAGGGACTGCTTCGGTTGAGATGCCCACGATGGAGCAACAGGACCCAGGTGGAGCAGTGGGTTTCGAAGGAACCAAAGAAAATGAGAAGAAAAACAGATGCAGCTCGTCCAAAGGGGAAGGATGATTGGGCTGAGGGAAAGATGAAAGCAAAAGCAGAAGACCAAAAGGGAGGTTGGGGGCAACTGGCAACGTGATCGAGTAGAGAGGGAGGAGAGAGAAAGATGAGCGTTGGCCAAGGGGAAAATGATAAGAGAGAGAGACGTGTGGGAGAGGATGAGTTCAAGGTCAAAGGAAAGAAAAGCAAAAAGGAGACCAATGATGCAGGAATTGTCGACTGAGGGGGGAGGTTCATGCGTGGGCTTCAAATGGAGAGAGAGAGAGAGAGAGAGAGAGAGAGAGAGAAGAAGAAATAGAGAGATCGTGGGGGAGCTTTGGCCGAGCAAAAATAAAAGGGAAGGAAAAAGATAATTAAAACCAAAATATTTTTAGCTCACCTTCACACAACGATATCAATGGTCATCCAAGGCTCAAATGCGAATGGCGGGAGCAGGCAGAAAATGACGCAACTATCAATGAAGAAAGAGAAGGGGAAGACAAAAATTTGGCTCAAACCCAAACTCCCTGTGGCTCCACGTGGAGCCACGTGAAGCATTCTGATTGGGCAAGTGCACAGTGACGTGACATGGCCAGCACCACCCAAATTTTCTCGGGACAGGAGAGAGACTGCTTCTGCCATTCAATATTATTTTCTTTTAGAGATGTCAAATACATCCACGTTGCATACTCTAGATTCATGAACCTGTCTCGGGTTAAGTTAGCCGACTTTTTCCGCCATCGAAACGCATCCCACCAACCGTAAAATTATTGACCGACAAGGAGAGACGCACGTTCAATTTGAATTTAATTATCTTCAGAAAAGAGAGAGAGAGAGAGATAATTTCCTCGAAGTCGTCGCGAAGAAGTCTCCGCTTAATGTCTTTTTAACATAGATACAAATAGCCTCTTAATCAAAGCTTCTACACCACATATCGACAGACAGGATCCATGTCTTCTAATCAATGGAAGTACGACGTCTTCGTGAGTTTCAGAGGCAAGGACGTTAGGAAGAACTTCATATCACACCTCTTCCACGAGCTGGACCATGCGGGGATTAACTACTTCAGTGACGAAGACAGAGAGGACGCTGGGGAGGAGATCAAGGACAAGATCTTCGGAGCGATCGGGCGTGCGAGGTTCGCCCTCGTCGTGTTCTCTCCGAACTATGCTGACTCCAAGTGGTGCCTGAATGAGCTGGTAGAGATCCTCAAGTGCAGAAGGAAGCTCAAGGACCAGGGCCACGTGGTTGTTCCCATTTTTCATGGCGTGGACGCGGCTGATATTTCGAACTTGACGAGCGGAACCGAGTTCTCCCAGGGTTTCGAGAGGTTGTGTAAGATCCAGAAAGATGATGAGCAGATGGACAAATGGAAAAAAGCTCTAAGAGAAGCTAAGCAAATTTTCGGCCTCCATTTGCAGAACGACGCCAATGGGTAAGTACCTGTGATTCTTACTCCATGTCGACGCCTTCTGTGAATTTTCCTTTTTTGATGTCATTTTTTTGGTTTGTCTGCTTTGTAAATGGAAATTGTGTAAAATCGACGAAATTGGTATTCTTAAGGGAATGGAATAAGTAGAAGTCTTGTTCCACTTTCCTGAAAATTCTTATTGCCATCTTTTGAAGGATTATGACTGAACCCTCTTTGCATCTCTCTTTCTCACAATGCTCTCGGCATCTCTCTTTCTCAAAATGCTGAACCAAACACAAACTTAATCACCCTTCTCTGCCGTAGGATTTTTCGTTACGCATGCCAATGTCTCTGGTGATTCAGTCAAGCTCGATTTCTTCTCTTCACATACCGTAGAAATTTGAGTATAATGTTCATCATATTTTGTCTCTTGGGGTATATGTGCCTGTCTATTTTTCTCATACATATTGCTCATATAAATATGGTACCAACATTTAACGTCAGCAATGAAGCGAAGCTCACAGAACACATTGTCAAGTACCTTACCGAGAAGATACGTCTAACATGGTCTCACTACCCGACGAAAAATGCAATTGGAGTAGCTGATTTAGCAAAAGATGTGATTGCCTTGCTAAGAAATGGCGGAGAGGAAGACGTGCGCATGATAGGCATATGTGGTACGGAAGGAATAGGGAAGACAACAGTGGCTGAGGTTGCTTGTGATGACATTCTTGCTGAATTCGAGTGTTTTGTCTTTCTCGAAAAAATTGGAGAAGTGAATCGAGACCTTCTCGGCCTGCAGAAGAAGTTACTCCAAAACCTCATGAAGGTAAAAGGATTGAAGTTGCATGATGACATTCACACCAACATCAATGAGATAAAACGTAGCATGTGTCGTAAAAAGATACTTCTTCTCCTTGATGGTGTTACTGAGAAAAAACAAATGGACTATTTCGGCGCTGGAGAGCGAAAATCGTTTCACCCGGGGAGTAGAATCTTGGTCACAGCAAGAGATCCAAATTTGCTGAAAGTTCTCAAGGTCGATGACAAGTACACTGTCAGAGGATTGCGTCAAAACGAAGCACTTCAACTCTTCTGTCATCATGCCTTCGATGGAGAAGAACCTAAACAAGGTAATATAGAGCTGTCTGAAAGTCTAATTCATTATGCAGGGGGTCATCCATTAGCCCTTAAAAGATTAGGTTCCTACCTTCGTGATGTGTCTAAAGATCATTGGCATAAACTATTGGACAAGTTGGGGAGAAGCCCTTATCTTGATTGCATCGATGGAATTTGTAGTTCACCCACTCTCCCATTGCAGTCCGTTGGGCCGTATGGAGGTCAAGGTGGCGGTGCTTATGATGATGGAACATACACAGGCATAAGGCAAATCAGCGTCCTCGTTATGTCGGTTATCGATTCCATCACCATCGATTATGATCAAGAGGGCTGTTTGGTACGTTCTTTCGAGCACGGCGGACATCCTGATGGTAACATTTTTACGGTCAGTATACTGTTACTCTTAAAAGTTTCATTGGACAATAAATATTTAGCATTTGAATTATCATGATCAAGAGATAGATAGAAGTAATCATGTGCTTAAATAATGCACATTATTAGCATATGACACAAAGAAGCAATAACCCGTGATATGATTAATGTAAACCTTCAAACGGTTTTGTTGAAAAGAAGTCCACCTAGGTTAAAGAACAGATGAAAGGGACGGAAAAAAGTATGAAAGTTAGGTTGCATGTGTGTGTATATAGGAGAACAGTGACACTTAAACAAATTCTTGCACTTGTTACAGGTCAAATTAGATTATCCAAATGAATACCTGACTTCGATCTCAGGCCATATAAGAGACTACCAGATTCCTATTGTTATTCAATCTCTCAAATTCCATACCAACAGAAGGACATACGGACCATTTGGCTTTGAAAGAGGGCAATTTTTTCATTTTCCACAAGTTGATGGCGGAAGAATTATTGGGTTTCATGGAAAATGTGGCAGTCATCTTGATTCAATTGGAGCCCACTTTGGGCCCATTTCTCATGCATATCCTTTTGAAGCTTTTGGACCATGTGGGGGTGATAAAGGTGAGGACATTTGGGATGATGGGAGATATACAGATGTGAGAGAAATCGTTGTAGGATTCGATTCAACAATCAATTTTATCTCTGTTCTATACGACAAGTATGGATGTCCAGTTGGTCCCTTCACGCATGGCGCAAAAGAGGAGGCAAAACATACAGGGTAAGTCATTCTCTCTCTCCCTCCCTCCCTCCCTCTCTCTCTCTCTCTCTCTCTCTCCCCCTCCCTTTCTCCCCCCCACCCCTCACCCCTCTCCCCCCACCCCCCAACCCCCTCTTTCTCTCGGGATTGTATAGCTGAGCTGAGTTCCGCTCTTTTAAGCTATTGGAAAATAGATAGGGCCGAAAAGAGTTAAAAGAAAAATCAGAAGAATTGAGATGTCATCAAACCAAGAAGTGAACATAGCAATTTTCCTTCATTCTCATCTCTTGAATCTGTTTCTTGCTTTCGTCACTTCTTCTCAAATTTTGATTTTTTTCCCCTCAGATTAAGCTTGACCATCCAAGTGAGTACTTGGCTTCCATCTCAGGCTACATTGGAGAAGTTTCTGAAAACACCGTTCTTCAATCATTAACAATCGAGACTAATCTGAAGTGTTATATGCCATTTGGAACCGCAAAAGGAAGGTATTTTTCATTTCCATACACCGGCGGAAAAATTATTGGGTTTCATGGGAGGTGTGATGGCCCTCGTCTCGAGTCCATTGGAGCTTATTATGAGCCGATTCCTCATACGTATCCCATTAAGGTTTTAGGGTCTTTTGGAGGTGCGGGTGGAGATTCCTGGGATGATGGACAATATGTCCATATAAGCAGAATTGCCGTTCGGTATGGATCGGTCATTGAGTCTATCGCTTTTGATTACATCGACACCAACGGCTCCAAACGGTCGACTAGGCATGGTGGAAATGGCGGGGAGAATATTTGCGAGGTTGTTTCTAAGACTCTTTCTTTTTCTCTTTCTCCTTTCCTACTTGAATGTAATAAGGTAACCTTCCTAGTTTATAGATCAGAATCATATTTCAAAAAAATCTACAAAATATTTTGTTCATGGAATGATGCAACATATAGTCACTCACGTCAAATGTGTTTTTGTGGCCTGTTTGCAGGTTAAATTGGCATACCCGGATGAGTACATAACTTCTTTTTCTGGATATATCAATTCAAACAATAGTTTCAGTCTAATCAACTCGCTCACATTTCGAACCAACAAAAGAATATGGGGACCGATTGGAAAAGAGGAAGGGAAGTACTTTTCCTTGCCATCAGAAGCTGGGAAACTTGTTGGATTTTTTGGGAGAAGTGGTGCTTCACTTGATTCTATAGGAGCACACATTGAGCTCTTCTCGAACAAGCTGTATCCCTTCAAATCAGTGGGGTTATTTGGGGGTTCAGGTGGTTCATCTTGGAATGACGGCAACCACCATGCTAACGTGAGAAAAATCATAATTGTATTCGAACCAAGTACAGAACCGATCATCGAGTCAATCACATTTCAATATGAAGAGGAGGATGAAGATCTAAGGTTATGTGAAAGACATGGTGGCACAGGTCAAGGCGAGATCCATGTGGTAAGTCCTCGTATATATTCCTCATAGAAATTTTGCATGTGTTTCTGATCATGAATTTGATATAGTTGCACCCCACTAATCTATGCAGATTGATCTGTATGATTCAGATGAGTATCTAACTTCGATATCGGGGTACATAAGAAGTTCTAGTTCTTGTCCCACTGTCATTCGTTCGCTCACCTTTCAAAGTAACAAACGGACTATTGGACCAGTTGGCGATGAAAAGGGAGTCTACTTCTCGTCGCCTACAACGGGTGGCAAAATAATCGGATTTTATGGAAGAAGTGGTGACCATCTTGATGCGATCGGAGCATATTTTGAGCCAATTTCTCATCTTTACCCGATCAAATCAATTGGACCATTTGGAGGCCTAGGTGGGAATGCTTGGGATGATGGTAAGTTCAGTGGTGTGAGGGAGATTGAGATCATGCACGACGATATCATCCATTACATTTTCTTTTGTTATGACAAGAATGGTGAACCGATTTGCTCCAGTACACGGGGTGCTAACACCAGAAATGGCAAGGCCAAAGTCACCAAGGTTAGCTTTTTCCACTTCACTTTTCTCGCTAAGTACACTATCGGTTGTTTGTTCATATGTTTGGCTGATTAGTGACGACCAAGACTGTTTCGAGTTCCTCGAGAGTACCTTAGTTACTGGTCCCGCATATGGGTTTAGCGCAAGTCCCTTATGAAATCGTGTAGTTTTACATAAAGGTTCTGTATCTTCACTGTTTTCATTGTCTCGTTAAATTTATCGCTTCAGTTCTGCCGAGCGAAACCTTATGAGAGAGAAATTGTGCAGGTTCGATTGGATTATCCACGAGAGTACTTGACATCAATCTCTGGCTACAAGCGAGAGACTTACGAACCCATGGTTGTTCACTCGCTCACATTTTATAGTAATAAAGGAAGATATGGTCCCTTTGGCAGTGAAATAGGAAGGTACTTCGGGTATCCATCGACCGGAAGCAAAATCATCGGCTTTTATGGAAGATCCGGTTCAAATCTCGATTCTATTGGGGTATATGCAGAACCAATGTCACACTTGTACCCTTTCAAGTCCCTCGGACCGTTCGGAGGTGAAGGTGGAGATCCTTGGGATGATGGAGTACATACCGATGTGAGAGGATTTGATATTGTGGTTGGATCTGTGATTGAGTCCATCAGAGTTGAATATGATTATAATGGTTCCTCGGTTCAATGCTCTAAACATGGTGGAGATCGTGGAGACAGACATGAGGTGAGTTCCTGGATTCACATTTAAAGGTGTTAGTAATTCACATAATTGTAGGAGTTTTGGGTATTTATCTTTAAATAAAAAAGTCAAATCTCAAATCTAACATACATATCTAACAGTGGGTAATGCTCGCACGAGGTTGAGCCACGCGGCACACTCAAATATGAACCTTTCCCAGCAGTTTAATTTTCATCGTCACTTTGGCAAATTCCCCTCCCCAACAAATCTCTAAATCTAGATTGCCAATTCTTATGCATATTTTGGTAATAATTATATGTCTATATATGGATTTCGTTTGGAGATACATGTATATTATATGTTCAAAAATATTTTTTTTTATAAAGAGGTTTAGAAAGAGTTCAACAATTTAGGGATATCTATCTCATATTAACTCACATTTTAAAAAATAAGATGAATCTGATATAGGGCCAATATTTGATGAAAAAATACTATTTAAATTATATTTGAGAAATAGGAAAAAATTTAAATGAATCTCATAATCAACTCATATTTGAAAAATATATTATATTAAAAGAATAATGAAAAAATCCATCATTGCAAAAATTAGGTGATATAAAATATCAAATGAATGTAATGAAATGATCCTTCAGAAGGTAAATAAATATATATATATATTAGTATACCAACATGTATTATAAGTGATGATTGTTATAATTGAAAAGTTGTATGATAAATTTAGAGGATTTGTGTTGCAGAGAGTGCAATAAGTACGTAAAGGAGATGTTTGGAGGAGAAAAAAAAAATAGGAGAACAATTAGAGAATTATATGTTAAGGCTGACATGTGGACAAATTTGATCACCGCAACTATATCTAAATACACGTCACTCATCTAATGATAAATGTGTAAAAAGTTGTTTAATTAGCACTGAACATAATAAAATCTCCGAAAGAGGGGTTATAGGATTATGAGAGAAATACTAAGGTTGGCAGAAGATTTTGTTGTCTGGGCTTAATATTCCGGCGACAAGTAAAAGCAGAAAAGTAAGAGCCAGCTAAAGGAGGAAAAGGTATGACCACCCAACGCACTACTTGAGATAGTTAACGAATCATCACATATTTCATTAGTTGCTGTTGGCAAGTGAAAGTTGAAGGACTTTGAATTGGCTAATTATGCAGGTCAAGCTAGACTATCCCAAGGAGCGTTTGATTTCCATATCAGGTTACATAAGAGAAAGCGGAGGCTCTCCACCCACCGTTATCCAATCTCTGAAAATACATACCACTAGAGGCATCTATGGACCGTTTGGCAAGGCAAAGGGCAAGAAATTTTGTATTTCGTCAGATGCTATTGGTGGCAGGATCATCGGGTTTTATGGACGGTCTGGATCACATCTCGACTCAATTGGAGCACGTTTGGAACCATATAATTAGGCTTAAGTAATAGGATGTTCATCTTAGTGATTATCGTTTCAATGGCATTTCTGTGAAATAATCACAAGTAGTTGCTTTGCATTGCAATGGTTCGTTCAGTTTAACGTTGTAAAACCATGTCTCACATAAAGCCAAAGAAATGTGATCCCCGGTTTCTTTTTATTTACTTGCTTTATGCATCTTAAATAATGTTTCATAATAACTTTAGAAAACTATACCTCATGATGCAAGAAAAGCATAAATGACGAGTACATATACTTGGCGTCTCATTTTAATGTCCTCTTCATTTTGTGAAGAAAATATGAAAATTTCACTTTTTCTTTTCCTTCATTTTCAGAATCATCTCTCATTTTGTGGATTTGGATTTTTAAAATTTTGGTTCTTTTCTTACAGAATAGAACACTCTTGTTCAAAATGTCTTTTTTTTCCTGGCCAATAAAACTTGAGATGCCCTTCAGCCTGGGCCATGTACTCTGCGACAATCCTGTTTTTTCACTTTTAGATGAGACTCACCATGTTTCAATTTGGAAAGAGAATTTTCAAAGAAAACTTGCGATCTTCTTAGCGTTCAGTGCCAAAAAAAAAAAAAAATATATATATATATATATATATATATATATATATATATATATATATATATATATTCTTTTTGTTCTCGGTTGACAGCTAATTTCAATGTCTCACTAAATGCATTTCTTGTGGTGTATTGTTTCAACTGAAAAATTTGTAATGGCATTTTTTCTTAAACAAATTGGAAACTTATTTCCATTTTTATTTCAATGAAGAGAAAGTTGAAAATAGTTGGGCTATTTTTTACTGCCAACATGATGTATAAATAATTAATATATGCCGTACTTTGGCTTAAGATTAAGCATGAAAATAGATAATAAGATATGCAAATATGAAGTAATGGTTTGATTTTTAAATATTCAAACACAAAATTGGGAAGGATGCCTCAACCAATTTGTAGAATCGATGGCAACAAATCAAATCATGTGTACGGACAGCTTTAGTCACAGCTAGAAAAACTTTTAACTTCTTTTCTCTGATCCCCTTTCTAGCTTAGCTCATCCACCCCCGCCATCGCTTCGTCATGGCCCTTGACACCTCTACCTTGCAATTCATACATGAGACATAGTTAAAAGAACATCGTTGAGGCAAACATGGTCCAAGTTGTTTTTCTTAATGCCAAATAGATATTCGGTCTTTAACACACTTTTATAATGAAAGAAGTGCACCACAACAATGAATGGTTCTCTTTTCCTCAAATAAACTATTGCATTGAACCTGATCATGGATTGACAACTCGATGGGTTTATCCAGGCCCAAATGCAATAAAAGTGCTCAAGCAAGCATCATTTTCCACCTGAGCCTTCCACTTAGGTCTAATCCATCCTGCTCACGTCTAACCATTTCACGAAGAAAAGTTAACATTACGATGGATATGCATGGGTAAGGATTATAAGCTCGATATCCGGATTGAAATAAAAAATTATTCACAGACAATGGTATTACTGGCGATTAAAACAAATATTCTTAAGAAATAAAAAGGAACCGACCTCTGTTAACCTCTTCTTTTATGTGCTTCCTTGCTGTGTTTTATACTTTTCAATTTTTAGCTAGTTTTTTTGGTCGGACAAATATTGCCAGTTGAACGACCATAATCGTAACTCATCCTCTAAATATTAAACAGGGATGTATAAAATTGAAAAAAAATCTCGATCACGATTCTTTTTGCTTTTGGAAGTTGTTGATTTATGGGCCCGTGAATATTACTTTGCATATATTCGTTCTTTCTATATGACTTATCTCTCTTGGATGCTTCTATTCGAATAATGAGTTATTTTTTTGAATCCCAAATGATGAATTTATATCGAAATCACATAATAGTACTAATGATATGTTATGTGCCACTCTGTTGGAAGGGTCTTTGCTTTTTTGCATAAAATATACCACTATTTATCATGCGGGAGCTCATTTGTGCAGTTTGCATTATCAACAACTATGACAGATCTAGTCCAATAGTTTTAGGCGCATGAAAAAATTTTGCCGATAAAGAAACACATTTTGTAAGTAGTTTTCTAAGAGAACATAGTCATTATGAGATTGAAATAACATTTAATATTTCCCCATAAATTAGGTGGTTAAAGGTTAAGAGAGATCCTATTTTGGATCCTATGATAAAATTATGATGAAGTTATGCTTTACTTTGTCCTATCCATCTTTCTAGTAATTAATGATGTATTGAACTATAATAACCATCAACCAAGTCCTTTTTCCAATTGTTTCCCCTTTGTTTGGAACTACTATTACAAATGAACTTTTGGATGCTTATCTCATTTAATCAAATACTACTACATATCATTAGAAAATTCTTGAAATTATTGCAAAATTATTGTTTTTGATTATTTTAATACATCTTTGTGTGACCCTAAATATGGTTATGGGTACATATCGAGTCTCTTGCATGATAATTGTTAATGGGATTAACTTCACGAAAAATCCTAAACTAACATACATGTAATAAATTTACCAAAATTAATTTTTTGACTATGAAAAACCATAACCTAGTACATCTATAATAAATTTATCCTAAATAACTATAAAAAAAAAAAAAAAAAAAAAAAACTCTAAACTAGTACACTTATGATAAATTTACCCCAAACTAATTTTTTTTACTGCAAAAATCCTAAATCGGCATATTTCTGATAAATATATCATCTGTTAAATTGGATTAATATGTAAAAAAATCATAAAATTGGTAAAATTGTAACAAACAAAGAGTAAAATTTCAAACTAGCACATCTATCGACTATCACGTGTTATCAAATTCAATAGTTTAACAGTAAAATTTAATGCAAATTAATAAATGATAAATTTATCATAAGTATACCAATTTGGGGCATATTTCAATTTGAATTTTTTGTGGTTAAAAAATTAATTTGGAGTAAATTTATAATAAATACAACTAATTTGAGATTTTTCATGATATTAACTCTTGTTAATATACATAAAAAGAGACTCTCTCTTTTCTTTTCTTTTTCAAACGCTAGCACGTGATCTTTGTCATTCATCCAAGATGCGAAAAGTAACTTCTTTTAGAAAGTAATAGTTTGCATAGTTAAAAAAAAAAAATAATAATAATAATAATAATAATAATAATCCTATCTAAAGATAATCACGATTATTTTCTTGACAATCCCACAATCTCTTTTCTTTACTTTTCCTCTCGCATTTTGTCATGTTCTTTGAAAGACTTGGAGACGACTAGTGAGTCATCATGCACTGTCACCAAGTCTTTACATCAATCACGAAGCGTCGGCCCAGGGGATTTAAGACACGTTTGGTAACGTTTACATTTTGGGAACAATTTTTAAACAGAAATAATTTTTTTTGTTTATGTTCCCGAGAACAATTTTTAAGTATAAGAACACGTTTGGTAACTGCAAAATTTTTTTACTCCGGAAATAGAAATGCGTTTGGTAAACTTATATAATTTTGTTGCTTATTTTAATTTTTCAATATTTTTAATATATTTTTCCTTTTTTTCTTCTTTCTTTTTTTCTTTTTTTTTTCTTTCTTATTTATTTTTCTTTCTCTTTATAGCCGGTCACCATGGCCATGACGGCGGCTAGCGACCGGGCCGAGTGAGCTCGCCAAAGCCTCGCCGGGCCATCGCAAGAGCCGGCGAGCTCACCGGAGCTTCGTCAAGCTACCATGAGGCTCGGCCTTGCCAAATCCTCGCTAGTGGCCTCGGTGGCCGGGCGAGCCTCGCGCCGACCGGCGAGGCCAACCTCATGCTACCTAGGCGAGGTCAAGCCTCGTCGATGGCCTCACGAGGCTCACTTGGCCACCGAGGCCACCGGCGAGGCTTGACCTCGCCTAGGCAACATGAGGTCGGCCTCACCCGGCCACGCGAGGCTCGGCCCGACGAGCCTCGCCATGGCTCGGCGTCTCCGGGGGCCAACAACGCTCCGGCGAGGTCGTCGGCCCTCTTATGGCCGGCCGCCGACGCCAACCATGGCTCAGGCTGATGACCGGCAAAAAGAAGAAGAAGAAAAGAAAGATAATAAAAAAAGAGAAGAGAGAAAAAATATTTCTCGGAATTGTTCCTGGAACAAAAAAATAACTTTTTAACAATAAATAATTTTTTTCTACTTTTTAATGCTTAGAGACAAAAATTTTACCAAACATATTTTTGTTCTTTTTTTATTCCTTGGAACAAAAGAACAAAAAATTTTTGTTCTCGGAACATAAACAAAAATAAACAAATAGACCCTAGTGCACATCCGATCCACACTTGCATGAACCGGGCGCAAAAATTCAATGAATTTTCAGCAGTTAGATGGGTCTATTTTATTGGAGCCCACATAAATCAACGTTGGAGATCCACCGGACTCACGTACATGCGGAGCATGTTGTTAATGTTTGGTTGCAGGGTCAGGCCAACTGGAAAGGAGAAGGTCCCCTCGAAGGCTGACAAAAAGGGTCGTTTTCTATGTCGCCCTTTTGCCGTGAAACGCGTTTCTTTAGTTTGGTCTTTGATAGAGAGATGAGTAAGGGATGATTCTAAAGTGACCGCCGAAAGAAGACTCAATCATCAAAATACACTGTTGACCACTTTCCTCCTAGCCAAATCATTTTATTTTAAAACTTTGAATTATTGGTTGAATAATTAAATGTTTAATTTGAATATCACATATTTCATCGCATCAATCTCTTTGCAAATGAAGCTTTATTAGATGTGTGTGAACAAACGGATTAAATGCATTCGAGACATTTGTTTAAGTCTAGTAACTTTGATTTTTTATATTGAGAAAAAAAATGGCATGTATTGTTTTGGATAGTCTTTAAAGTTTTCGGGATTGTGATGGCAAGTCAATTACCGTTTAATCTAAGATGAATTCAATCAAATTAACATAGAATCATTGCTCTATTTACAGCCTAAGATGGGTCTTCTCTTATAAGTGATCTTAATTTCTACACTTAAGAGTGGCGGGGTAGATGGAAATAGAAGTCAACTGAGGATTACGTTCTTGAATTGTTAATCTAGTAACATATATTCTTTGGTAACGATTATTGTGGGCTTTCATCTTCATCACTGATGGTGCTTTAGTCTTTGACTTGTGGAGGAGAAGAAGCAAATAGAAAAACTTCAGGCAAAATGGAGGAAAGCTCTTGAAACTAGGGATAAGCATCATTTTGTGGTAAAATCAGGAACCGGAGAAACCGGAGAATCAGTATAGTTTCAAGTACAATCACGTTCGTTTCAGTTTCATATTTTTTGGAACTTATACTATGTAGTTCGATTCCCATGAGAAGGGAACCACGGTCTCCTCAGTCTCTTATATTTAAACTCTACTTTATTCTCTAGTTCTCACACCCACATCTGGCCTCTCTCTCTCTCTCTCTCTCTCTCTCTCTCTTTTGAGTCTTTTTTTATAGTCAGTCCTACTCTATACCTACTCTACACTCACTCTCAGACTTTTTGCCCTGCCTCTTGCAGGGCGTGGGAGTCGAAACCCACTTCTGAAACTTGCGCGTCCCCACGCCATCCCCCTAAGAAGGTGGGGGTTTGAACCCCTCACCTCCCTCTTCCATGTTGGAAGGGTGGCTACTGAAGCGAATCCCAGTGGTTCTCTCCCTTGAGTCTGGCCGACGCTATTTCGTCTCCCCTCTCTCGTGCCGACGCCGTCTCGTTTCCTCTTCTCTCAATCTCCTGCGTTGTGGCCTCGCCTTTGTTAGGAGTCAATCAACCCACTGTTAGCCAGGTTTGTTCTTTCTTATAGCAACTAGTTAGAGAGAAGCTCTCTTATATTTAAGCTCTCTCTCTCTCTCTCTCTCTCTCTCTCTCTCTAGCATTATACGGTGCGTTTTCGCTTTTTCTTTTGTAGAATAACCCGAAAGCGAATGGTAGAATGACAAATACGGCCAAAGAATTTCTCTACTCACTGCTGAGATAGTTTTTGTTTCAGCAATGAACTACGAACTGCTGAGAGTTAACCCATTCTGCGAGTGGCCATTCACACAAATAAATAATGAAACCAACAACAATGGTGATAGCCATAAGCTCTACAAGGGTGGTTTAGGTCCCGTCTATAGAGGGCACAGTGGCGCGGGACCGGTGCTCAGAGTCGCAAAACCTAAAGATGTGCACTAGTCTCCATTGATGAGGAATTTCCAGCTTATTTGAGCCGTGTTCTACAAAACTTCGCTATTCTATCAAAATTCAAAAGTTCACATTAAATGGGAGTGACCAAGTTAAAAAAATTATTAAATAAGATTCCATTTATTTTGCAAAAATATTATTTTTTTGAAAAAATATTTTTTAAAAATTTATTTGTCATAAAAATGATAATATTTTCCGATATTTAAATCTGAAACTTAAAAATTCTCTTTGTTACTCATTTTAATAATATTTTATTTTTTAAATCAAAATTTTAATTACTTTTATTTTTTAATTTTATTTCTACTATTTCTTTTAGTTTTTCTCTTTATTTTTCCCTTTATTTTTCTTCCTCCATTTTCTTCTTCTTCGGTCGACACAGCCACAACAACCGATCAAAGACGAGCTCGAGGCTCACCAAATTTCGACTAGCCTCGAGCTCATCAGCCTCAAAAAGGCTCGCCGATTTGATGAGGGCCAAGGCCGACAAGCTCGCCGATCAGGCAACCCTTGAGCACCTCTGCCGAGTGGCAAGCTCGAGCTTGTTGACCTCGGGCCTCGCCAGATCGATGAGTCACAAGCTCACGCTCACAATCACCGATTTGGCGTGAGTGGCGAGCTCAGGCTCGCGCATGGCCGATTGTCAACTATCATTGTAGCCAACGAGTGGTCCAGAAAGAAGGAAAATAAAAAGAAAAATGAAAATGATTTTTTTTAATCAGAAATGCGATTACTATAGATTTACTTAGCCAAGTTTTGAGGAAATACATCAAAAGCATCGATGCATAATAGGTCTAGTAGAGCAGGCAGGGGATTAGACAACCACTTGTAGGGAAGATAATTTAAATGATATGCTTTTGCAAGCCAATCTACTGACCAGTTTGCGTTTTTGTTGCAATGGGCCAAGGAAATATTCTAGAACTTCTTCAGCTTGTCTTGGGCCCAGTCCAGGAGAGGCTTCACTTGCCAGTTCAGTTCTGTCGAAGACCTTACCGCTTGCACGAGTGGGAGACAATCAGAATGTACTTCTAAAGGGAGTTCCGCTTGGTTGGAAAGAAGATCTAGGGTTTCGAGGAGAGCAAGAGCTTCCGCCTGTGTAGCCGAAGAAGCGTCTACAATTTTTGCAAAGCCATCAACAAGACAGCCTCTGGAATCCCTACAGATGCACGCGATTGCTGCTCTACTCTCGCCCGGCCACAATTCTTCTTCAGTCGCTGCTTCCACTTCACTGTGTTGGGCGAAAGATGCATCTATGTTGATTTTTAGTATGTAGGGAGGAGGAGGTTGCCATCTAGCGGGTGTAGTTTCATTCTTCTGTTCAACTGCTTGTAGATGGCTCGAAAATCTAAGGTTGTCAAACAAAGCATTCGCCTGGAATAATGTGTGCTACAGGTACAGGGGACAGTGGCCGAAGATATGCTGGTTCCGGTCCTTCTAGATATTCCAGAGAAGAGCAACAACTTGGTCGAACTTCTTAGTATGTGTGGGGTTGGTTTTAAGCTTATATAGCCAGTCATCAAACCGTGTTAACCCAAATCTGGATATTTTAGGGGTACGGCTCTCCATATTTGAGCTGTCCATGGGCAGAGTAGTAGGATATGTTCAGTGGTTTCAGCTTCCTTATTGCAAATGGAGCATAAAGGATTAGGTACTATCTTTCTCCTGTATAAATTCTCCCTTGTAGGTAGCGCATTGTGACATGCTTGCCAGAGAAATAGTCTAATTTTGGGTAGGGTTTGAGAATGCCAAATGTATTTCCAGATAGCTGGATTTGTTTGATGCGATGAGGTTGCTGCTGTAGTATATGTACTAGTTGGGTTCTCTCTTGCTGTAAAATAGCCACTTTTCGTTGAATAAGTACTAGATTTAGTATTCATCCAGACCAGCTTGTCTTTTGAATTAGGCAAACCGATAGGGGTAGCGAGTATTTCCCTCACGATTCTTTCATCAAACATCGACTCCACCTTCTCTGCATTCCACTTTCCAGTCCCTTGTTCTATTAGATCTACCACTTGAACTGGTTCATTTCTAGTTGTTGGGCCGCCTATAGGGCCACTCTTTAACCATTTATCCTCTCTTATTGAGAGTTCTTTTCCATTCCCAACTGAGTACATAATATGTGGAATGATAGAATCTCTTCCCCGAGTTATACTTTGCCGACCCCATGAAGGACGAGAGCCTTTTCCAGCTTTCCAGAATTCACCTTGTGGATAATACAAACCCTTCATTACTTTACTCAGTAGGGACTGAGGATTTTGTGAGATGCGCCATGCTTGTTTCCCCAACATAGCTGTATTGAAAGCTATTAGATCTTTAAAGCCTGGGCCCCCCTCATCCTTTTTAAGTTTCAATGATTCCCATTTCTTCCAATGTATTCCAGCATGTCTACTATTTGTTTTCCACCAGAAATTAGCGATCCTCATCTCAATAGCTTTGCAAATAGAAACTGGGATCTTGAAGATGGACATGGCATATTGAGGGATAGCCTGTACCACCAATTTTATTAAAATCTTCTTCCCCGCTTTTGATGACAAACTTTCCTCCCAGCCTTCTAGCTTCTTGTCAACTCTCGCTAGGATCCAAGCGAACATGTCTTTCTTCGAGGTGCCCCAATCCGAGGGAATTCCTAAGTATTTCCCTGTTTTCTCAATCTCTGGGACTCTCAATTCGGTGGCAATATTCCTCCTCAAAGTAGTAGGGCATAATTTACTAAAATATATGCCAGATTTATTGAGATTAATGGTCTGACCAGAAGCGAAGCAATATTCATGTAGGATAGCCGGCAGATTTTGACATTCTAAGGCTGTGCCATTGAGGAGGAAAATAAAGTCATCCGCAAATAACAAATGTGAGAGAGTAGAGCAGTCATTGTTCATCTTAATTCCTCTAAGTGTGCCATCATCTACTACTTTTTTCATCATGGAAGATAGAACATTGGCCACTAATATAAAAAGATATGGGGATAAGGGGTCACCACCCTTGTCGAATCCCTCTTGTTGGCTTGAAAGAAGGTAGGAACTCCCCATTAAAATTTACACTGAATGTAACTGTTGAAACACACCGCATCACCCATTGTACCCATTATTCGCAGAATCCCATTTTAGTTAAGCATGCTCTAAGGAAGTCCCATTCAATTCGATCATACGCCTTCTGCATATCTAACTTTAAGGCTGCTTGAAACTTCTTTTCCTCTCCCGAGTTCGTAATCTGTGGAGAACCTCCTATACAATTAATATATTGTCTTGTATTTGCCTTCCCCCCACAAAAACACTATGTTCTTCTGCAATGAGGTGTGGTAGCAGAGGTTTTAATCTATTAGTCAGCACTTTTGAGATGATTTTATAAATAAAATCACAAAGGCTGATGGGGTGGACCTATTCCAACTTTTCTGGATTTGGGATTTTGGGAATAAGGGTTATAAGCGTTCTGTTCAGGTCAGGATTAAGGTAACCAGTAGTGAAGAAATTATGTATTTCTGTAAATATGTCCTGACAAATATCTAGCCAATGCTTTCTGAAAAAATGCCATGCATGCCATCTGGTCCAGGAGCTTTATCGGCTCCCAATTGTTGCATAGCTGTCGTGATCTCCTCCATACTAATAGATTCTACCAAGTGTTGATTCATTCTCACATCCATCGAAGCTTGGAATTTGTTGTAGAAGGGGCTGAAAATCTCGAGGCCCCACTGACTCGTATAGCTTTTGAAAATATGTACCCGTCATCTCTTTTAACTATTGTTCCTCACACACCAAAACATCTTTTGTATTTTTTAGCAATGAAATCTGGTTTCTGGTTCTCCTCTAAATGGTTGTGGCGTGGAAGAATTTGGTGTTTTTATCCCCCCATTTTAGCCAATTAATTCTTGACCGCATCTTCTTGTCTCCACAACTGGTCAATTTCTCTTATTAATTCCTTTGCTGCCTTGCATTCTTGAGATACTCCTGTACTGTTCATTAAGTGTTGCAGTTCACTATTCAACCAAGTAATCCTCTTTTTAGCATTGGTGAATCTGTTCTGACTCCATTTTAACAACTTTCTTGACACAATCTACAGTTTCTCCACCACATTAAGCTGTTGGAAGGCAGATTCTACCTAGGTGTCCCTGACAAGATTCACACATTCCTCCTCCTCTGACCAGAAGGCTTCGTATTTAAAGCTCTTCCCCTTCCTTTTCTTCGATGGACTTGTCGAAAGAATATTGGGGTGTAATCAGAACCAATGGCTGGTAAGGCTATGCATTCTGCTATGGGATAGGTAATACGCCATTTTGAACTGCATAACACTCTGTCTAGACGCTTCTTGACCAGATTTTCTCCTTCTCTGTTATTTGTCCAAGTAAAGGCACACCCCTTACATTCCAAATCCAGTAGAGAGCATTGATGCAGGAAGTCTTTGAATGCCGTAAGCCAGTAAGTTTCTACTCTTTTCTTTCCCACTTCTTCCCAGTGATATAGGATTTCGTTGAAATCACCCATACACAACCAAGGTAAATGATAGCGTAGACTTTCTCTATATATATTCTCCCATAACGTAATTCTCTCCTGAAATTCATTCGAAGCATGTGTAAATGTGATGTGCATGCGTTGTTTGTTTGCTTGTAGTTGGCATTGAGTGAATATAACATTTTCCGTAAAAGAATCAATAGAAAGGAGTACCTGGTCATCCCATAAAATTGTTAAACCCCCTGCTGTACCTTCTGGATTCACTAAGAAACAGTGTTGAAAATTAAGTCTCCGCCATAATCTTAACACCTTTTGCTCCTGATTTTTAGTTTCCATAATAAAAATAATATTGGGCCTTTCCTGAGTCACTAGGACTCTCAAAGCCTGAATTGTCAAGGGAGTGCCCAGCCCTTGACAATTCCAACTTAAAATCTTCATGGATGAGTCGGTGGCTTATTAGGGCTAGCCACCAAAGCCCACTGATCAAACTTGTTTGCCACACGAATAGGGGTTTCCACTAGCTGAGTGGTATCTACCACTACTGTCTTAGATGTTTTGAGCACCATAAGGGCAAAATCGTTTTCCTTTTTTTGAGGATGAAAGTTTGGCACTTCTAGTTTTATCTCTGCTTAGTCCTTTCCCTGCAAAATTGTCGACCATTTCTACTTCAAACTCCTTCATCGTTCCTCATATAGCACCATGACAGATTCCTCATCAAGGCAGCTGCTTCCTCGTTTTTGAGGGCCCTTCTCTTCCAAGATTACTAGTGCTCGAGAAGGAAAGGTATGGTTGCATTCCTTAGAGCGTGAATTTTTTTCATTATCCAACTCGCCAAGTTGTTGGGATTTCTGCATAGGTTGATCATGTTGCTGCTGTTCTGTTTCAGGGACCGGTGAAATGGGGGTTTCGAGCACACTCTCCTCTCCTCTTGTTATAACTCTTGTTTCCCATAAAAGATTTTCCCATAAGGACTAAGCTCCCGCGCTTGCTCTTAGCCAATGTCCAAATTGACCTAGTAAGTTCTCTGCTAGCCCTGATTCCTCATATGGTATTTCTTTACAAAAAGTAGCAGAATGCCCAATTTTCCCACATAAATAACAATAGTGCGGAAGCCTTTCATACTTGAACTCTACCCACAAACTTTTGTTATCAAGATTCACGAGAACTCCAGTTTTGAGAGGGTTTTCCAAATTCAACTTAACTCTGGCCCTACCAACCTTGTAATTTATGTTCCCTTTTGCTTCTAATTTAACCTCCACTACATCTCCGATTTTTGATGCAATTTCCTTAACAACTTCATATGTAACTCTCCCAAAAGGTAGGCCAAAGAGATTCACCCAGAAGTCACAATGGTTAAATTCATAACAAATATCAGGGGTGTCGGGGTCACACTACTTTAGAACTAATAAATTACTTGAAAATGACCACAGCCCAAAATCTAATATTCGCTGTTTTTCAACTTCCGATTGGAAAGAAAAGGAGAAATATCCAGGTTTTATCACAACATAGGTAAAATTTTCATTCTGCCAAACTTTTTTCATCGTGCTGATAAATGCATTAAAGTTCAAATTAGGCTTATTAAAGAACTTCTCATACAACGTTTTTCGGCATGCTAGCAGATTTTCTTCAGAAATTTCACCTGGAATATCCACCACATCTTCCTCGAACCATAGATTGCCCAAACTTTTGCAGAGGGCCACCAACCTCCGCTCTTCATCATACTGATTTGCCATCTTCCTGTCTACAGAAACAGTAACGGGAATAGTAAGAGTAAGCTGGCCTAATTCTTTTGGAACCAACTGATATGGGGAAAGAAGCCGAATGTGATTGAAGGGAGCTCTCGTTCTGCAAGTGAAGACAGAAGGGTTTCAGCGCCAGATGGATGAAGATAGTGGGTGAAGCGAATGGGAATAGTATTCGCTAAAGATTGGGATAGTGAACTCGCCACGGGGGCGATGGTGAGATGATGGATTTTAGGGTTCTATTTTGTTCGAGAAAGAAGAGGGATGGGGTTAGGGTTTTGCACCAACAATGTACTCTGAATCGATGGTACTGGGACGGAAGAGAAGATGATTGAAGGATTAAGGAGTGGTGGGGTTTCAAAGCTTCAAATGCAAGACCTACCCAAAAGGTAGGAGGATGCTACTCAGAAGGTAGAGAGGAATCTCCATTGTTGGAGAAGGCTTCTGCTGCGACAGGCGGTAATACTCATCACTATGAGAAAAATGAAAATGATTAAAAGCTCGAATTTTTTAGAAAGGAAAAACAGAAAGAAAAGGAGGGTAGCATGGATGTGAGACAAGAGTTTTCCCTTCTTTTGAAAAGCAGAAAAATAATTTCTCCTATTGTAAAAGACTTTTCTCAATTGAAGGAAAATATTTTTCCTAATTGGTTAATTTTTACGAAATGAATACTAAAAAATTCAAAAAACATTTTTGTAGAAATTATTTTCTGCAAAACGAGCATAAGATTCACCTTCGAATGTCACTGACGGAGCACATGATTTATAGAATTCGGCCGAAATCATCGTTATAGCTCATTCGTTGGAATTTTAAAAGATCAGGTGCATCACAGATTGAAACATCAAGAATCAACATGTAGACAACCGCAGATTTGGGTCGACACTATTTCTTTATTTTTTGGTAAGAAGACTTAATTCTCTTTTGAGGCCCCCGCCGAGTTCTCTCCCCTTCTTCCCTTCTCCTTCCACAAAGTCTAGTCAAGATCAAAGGAAGGCTATGGAGTGAGCCCGACAATTGACATCAGCCACAGCAACCCTGACTTTTCTGCTCATTTCATTCACATCAACTAGAAGTTACTCTCACACCAATAAACACAAAGTGCGCGTCCATGCAAATTCTTGTAGATATGTACAGTCACGGAGTACAAGCTCAGACGATCGGTTTGTACTGCAGGACTGGCTTTTTCCAAGATGGTGTTCAATGGCCCCATCTCCAGTTGCTCCAGTTCCTCCAGTTTCTCCAGTACCATTGAAGACGATAGCTGCTACAACTTCTCGTATCCAAGTGGAAGCCACAACCTCTTGCATAGAATCATACTCGGTGAATTCTCGGTCTTGCAGAGTAGGGCGAGAGACAAAAATTTCAGAAGAAATGGAGGAGAGTTCATGAAACAATGTAAAGTTCCAATCTTCACAGAGTCGGAGCTGGTAAAAGCAACCAACAACTATGATGACCGAAAGAAGCTTGGCAACAGCACTTTCGGTTCCATCCATAAGGGGACACTAGCGACAGGGGACAATGTGGCCGTGGTCAGGACGCCTAAAGATGTGCAAGAGTCTCTACTAAAGAGGGATTATCAGAGTGAGCTTGTACGTCTGATGAAGATAAGCTACAAAAATGTGGTGAAGCTCAAAGGAATATGCTTGGAGACTAGAATACCAACGTTGGTTTATGAATACGTTCCAAATGGCACCCTCTTCGAACACATCCATCCAGCTGAGTCGACCAACTTTAAATCATTGAACATCTTAAAATCATGGGGAGACCGATTCAGAATAGCCACCGAAACTACTCTTGCACTCAATTATATGCACTCCAGCATGAAGTCCCCAATTATTCATGGCAATATCCAGTAAGCGAACATACTTCTGGATCAAGAGTACTCGGCAAAAATATCCGATTTCGGAACTTCAGTATTCATACTACCAGAGCATAAACATATCATAGCCACTCAGAGAAGAGACCCTTTGGGGTACATCGATCCGGAATATGTAATCACTGGTAAGCTAACAACTCAGAGCGATGTATATAACTTTGGAGTTGTCCTTGTGAAGTTGCTTACGGGAAAGAAACCTTATGTTACTGAGTCTGGAAGGTCAATCTATACTATCCACCGTTTCATCTCTTCCGTGAAGGGCTACACACTCTCTGATGTCTTACACTTTGAGGGCGCTAGTGAAGATGAAATGGAGAGAGCACGAACCGTAGCTGAGGTTGCAGTGGTGTGCTTGGACCAAAGCGGTGCAAACAGGCCAACAATGGGGGACGGGGCTCAGCAACTCGCCAGTATCAACCCCAGCTCGACAGTTGAAGAAGAGAATGAAGAGACCGAACGGGAAGTGGATGCAGAAGAACTCTAAGCGGGGTTCCGTATTTGTCTTTTTGTCTCTCTGTGTATGGCAGGGACATTTAGTTTTGAGTTTTCCAAATAAGTGCAAGAAGGCCGCTACTTGTCTACTTCCCCTCGGGAAGCTTGCACCTGAAAGTTGTTATTTTGTGTTGTGTACTGAGATCCCTTTGCAGTCTAAATACACATTAAGAGCTTTTGTATTCACTTGTTAAAATTAATGTGTTTAGGATATTGCGAGTGACCATTTGAATACGCGGCTCCTAGTAAAATTGATCTCATAAATCGGTTCTTACGGCTAATGCAACGTTAAAGGAACAGCAGCTCGAGTAGTTCAACCTTCAGCAGCTCGAGATTCTACTGCTTCAGCAACTCAACTTTGTGCTACTAGAAAAACAGCTAGTTGAGACATGGAGTAACAAGCTGACATGGATTGCCAGGCTGGCTGATCAAATCAATGGTACAAGATTATGTAATGAAGTAAACTTGGATCGCCGAAGCTAAAGAAGTGCTGAACTACTAAGTCATATTAGTCAAAACACATGGTGTTTCTGCTATATCAGTTAGTCTAGCTGTCAAGCTTCGGGTTGTTTGTTTTTCTGTTACTGATCTAATTCAGTTAGTTAGTTTTCTCTCTTTCGATGTATAAATAAAGAGATAGAGAGTTAGAAAGGTATGATGGGGAATTCTTGTAAATCAGTCTACAGTTTTTACATTTCTTTGATGTAAAGAGAGAATGAGAGAACAAAGAAGGCAGAACGGAGCTTCTGTTTTTCATTGCTGTAATTGCTTGTACAGATTGAGTTACTGATAAATGAAGATACAAAGCTCTTCTTGAGCTGATTTCATTCCTCATCATCATATACATCTTCATTTTCTCATGCAGCACCTCCTAGTGGTGGCAAACCGGCTAGGCCTGTAGGGACCATTGTTCCTGATGGCCTCGTCTTGCATCCTACGATTCGCGCAACCGAGGTTTGTTCCTCATACAACCTAAGAACCGAGGACAGCAACAGGAGGCTGGAGCTGCGTAAATATATGGAAGGATAGAAAGAATGTTCTTGTGTTTCGATGTTTTGATTTATATTTTTCATAAGTTTGCTTTTGAGCTTAAGAGATGAAGAATTCATTATGATATGCTCAGCCAGTTATGATTGTGGTCGAAGAGAAGAGAAATGATCGAGAGAGTTTAACTTGGGCCTCTCCCACAGCTACAGACTTCTAACTTGAAGACAAGTAGTTAACCCTTTGGAAAACATCTTTAATGGATATATTTTGCCGAGCCCGATTTTTTTTTTTTTTTTTTTTAACCACTGAGATTCGCCCCAGTGGCCACCCTTCCAACATGGAAGGGGGAGGTGAGGGGTTCAAATCCCCACCTTCTTAGGGAGGGATGGGGTGGGGACACGCAAGTTTCAGGAGTGGATTTCGACGCCCACGCCCTGCAAGAGGCGGGGCAAAAGTCTGAGAGTGAGTGTAGAATAGGTATAGAGTAGGACTAACCAAAAAATACTAAGTTTTTTTTTCCAAGCTCAAAAAAAAACTAAGTTTTTTTTCCTCGTAAAAAGCACTAATTCTAAGTCGGGTCTCAATTTTAATAAAAAAAATTTATCCCATAAAAAGACAGGAACTTTTAATGAACACCCAAATCTCACGCCCTTCAAGTTTCTGTCCAATAACTAAGTAAACGTGGAATAACGTGTTGCATCTTCAACGTCCTTGGACGGAAACTTGATAGGGGCCAAATTTTGGTACCAACTGAAAATTGGTACATTTTTTATAAGACAATAAAAAAGAAAAAATAGATTAAAATGGGACTCAATCTGAAGTTTGTACTTTTTTATGTGGTAAAAGTAATTTGGGCCCGAGTTGAGATCCAACCTAAAGTTTGTACTTTAAGGAAGTAGGCCCATTTTGCTGAATTGGCATAAAAAGTAGGCATAAGGAAGCTTAACTCTAAATTCTTCAGTGTGTTATTAACTAAGGATAATTACACAAATAGTTTATGAACTTTAATATAATATGCAATGTTGTTCATAAATTTTAATTTATTTAATGTGTTCCCTAAACTTTTGATACATGCTCAATCTATTTCTTGAATCATATAAAAATTTTCAATATTGTCTCTAAACTTGAGTTATTGGAATAACTATATTGAACATTTTCATCTAGCTTAAGATATATATTAAAAGTTTATGATCACGTTGAACAAATTAAAAATTTACTGACGATATTGCACATCACACTAAAGTTCGGAAACCACATTAAACAAATTAAAAGTTCAAGAACAACATTATAACTTAGGCCAAAGTTCAAGGATCATTTGAATTATTTTCCCTATTAACAATAGAAGTATTTTCAACAAAGATGATCAAGTGTTCCATTGCTTGCTATAAAGTGTACATAGGGTACCTGAAAAACGATATTTATCTTAGCAAGAATTGCCATCTCAAGAATTTCTAGAAAGTGCACGTGGGGAACTTATGTCCCGGGCAGGGCCCAAGTCAAATGGGGACTTTTGGGCTTTCTTTTCCCAGTCAATAGGTGCTCTCTGATTTGCATAGAATGCTGTAATTACCAATTCCACAAGGTCCAAGGGTTGTTTCGTTCTCCTTTTCTATTGTATTGACAACATAGGTTGGAATAACAAGGATAGTTTCGTGTTCTTTTCTTTATAACTTCACGGAGTAGGCCGAAAATGATAAGAATTTTGTCACTAATCAATAATTATTCCCCACTTGTGAGATGAAGGACATGTTTGAAGTTAGCAATGTGCTGGGTGCCAAGGTCATCAGAGATAAATTTAATGAGTTTCTTAGTTTGTCTCAAGAAATTTACATCAAGAAGCTGCTTGAACGATACTACCAAATGTACAATTGTAAACCTATGGAGACTTGTGGGAGAAAAGAAAATGTAGGATTAAGTCAATCTGAGGATATGACTGTCCAACTAAGTCAATCTGAGGATATGACTGTCCAACTCAGTATTAACCCCATCAGTTTTGGAACCCTTCACCAGTTCCATAATTTATTTTTGCGCACAAATCAGAAGAGAAGAAATTATTATAGGATATTTAGACCAAACAGATCGAAATAATCTAAATCATTAATTATATGGTCCACTGTAGACCCCACACGATCGGATAAAGGTAAATCCTAGATCTAAATTTTTTTGTGTATGTTGAATCTCAGAGATATCTAGAACTTTTATGTGAGATAAATATACAATCTATTGAATCAAGGTGCAAAACTTGATTTGGCTCGAGTTGACTCGGAACAAACTGTGGAAAAAGAGTATAGTTTTTCAATTCAAAATTTGAGAAAACTTAAAAAAACATTTCATAAGCTTAATGTGTAAATGCTATTTTGATGCTCATAATGTATTTGAATTCGTCAAAAGAAGAGAGAAAGAAGTTTATCATGATTTGCACGAAATACAAGCGATTTGTTCGCTTGATGCTTTCCTTCGTGTGATGAATGAATGAATAAAGATAGTTAGGGGCCAGGTCGATGAATCTTATCCTCTTCCTCGGACATCCGTCCTCGCAGCTCAACCCGTCCTTTGTCTATATCCCAACAACCATGTCTTCATAACTCTGCATGGAACTTTTTCTTTTCTTTTCTTTTTCTTTTCTTTTTTTTTTTTTTTTTTTAATAGAGCCGGGTCTCATCTATAGTTGTTCACAATGTTAAGCGAACAGACGATGTTAAGGAGACACCCATTGCATCTGTTTAATACATTCGGTATTTTACATTCGAAATCATATTAAATTATATGAATCTCATATGAGTCTTATATCGCTCCAAAAATATTAACAGGAACTATGATCATTCCATAATTTATTTATTTTTTCCTTTTTTCATCCCTAGAAATGAAGCTGAGCCAGATCTAATGAGAGTATTAACTAATTTGATATTGTACCAGTTAGAATGTGAATGAATGATGTGTATTAATCGAAAATAGGGAATCATCTCATCATTTAGTACATCACTTCTAACATTACGAGGAACATTATCTTACATACCTCAATGTTAAAAAGCACTCCATAAATATATTAATTTCGTTGAATTATGTAAGCTAACGATCAAGATGCGAACCCATTCACATACGACGTGTGCACCGACGAGTCCTATCCATTTCCGACACAAACTGCCAAAGCTCGGATTACGCGGTGAAGTGTCACCGTTGCCCCTAAAAGCTAGTCCGGCGGAGCTCTGCGGCAGCCCAGCCGACCCTTATCCACACGCAGCCGACACTACGGGACACCTCGCCCCTCCCGCCCCAGCACGCGTGTCCTCATCCTGTACGTGGCCGTGGCATGCACGCGTCTCCTCGCCGAGCCATGCACGTGGAGGCTCGCAGAGTCTCCCGCGACCCTACAGCTCCCTATAAAACCCCGCTCGGATTCAGATGGATCGATCATCAGTCTCCAAACAGTAAAAGAGACATTCAGTGTGAAGAGCGCTTTTCTTGGTCCTTGGTTGTCTGCACAGTTTCGCTTTGCGTAGAGACGTTTGAGAGGAAGAGAGAAAATGGCGGGATACGGTGGCCAGTATGGTGACTCCGACATGCGTCGCCAGAACGACGAGTACGGCAACACGATTCGCCAGACGGACGAGTTCGGGAACCCGATCCCGCAGACCGGATATGGAACAGGTGTTTACAGTGCCGGAACTGGGGGTGCAGCTGGGGTGACCGGCGGCCCCGGTTATGGCGGAGACCAGCGGCAGCAGCTGAGAGGCGGACATCATGGAGGTGGCGGTGGTGGAGTGCTCCAGCGATCCGGAAGCTCCGGTTCTAGCTCCGTCAGTCTTTAACCCTACTACATTTTCTTCTCTTTTTTTCCCTTTCTGGGGTCCGAACTTTCAGCTACATTCAATTTCACGAAAGCACGTAAACTAATTGTCGGTTGTCCACATATTTTGTCAAAGCTTTTGAGAAGGTCACGGCACGTGCTTCAATTTATAGGAAAGCGGTGCAAATGAATTTCAACTGTTCTTATAAAGACAACTCTTCTGTTATGGGTGCAGTCGGAAGATGATGGTCAAGGCGGGAGGAGGAAGAAGGGGATGAAGGAGAAGATAAAGGAGAAGATTCCGGGGATGGGCAGCAAGGACGAGCAGCAGCGGCAGCAGGCAGGGTCATACCCGACGTCCACTGCCGTGAGCGGAGGCTACAGGGCGGATATGGGGCAGCAGCAGGAGAAGAAGGGGATGATGGACAAGATCAAGGAGAAGCTGCCCGGACATCATTAGATATTACATATGTTGCATCAGTTACTTGATCAGTACTAGATACCTAAGTGGGTGCACATGGTTGTCTTTTTGTCTTGTGTGTATGAGGGAGAGACTTGAATTTGGGTGTGCCAAAATAAGTGCAAGCAGGTCACTATGTCCACTTCCCCCTGGGGAGCTTGCACCTGAAAGTTGCTCTTTTGTGTTGTGTACTGAGTCCTTTGCAGTCTAAATATATGTGTTGAGTTTTTGTATTCAGTTGTCATTAAGTGATGTACTTTGGATGTTTTGAGTGCTCATTTAAATAAGCAGGTCGTAATAAATCAGTCTCGCAGCAGACCGGTTTTACGACGTATGCAGTGCTGCCTAGCGGTGGCAAACCGGCCGGGCCTCTGGGGACCGTGTTCCTCATGGCCTTTTTCTTGCATCCTACGTTTCGTGCGACCAAAGGTTGGTTCTCCGTTGCACAACCTTAGACCGAGGACAGCAACAGGAGCTGCTTAAATTTCTGGAAGGAGACGGGAAGAGAGAGAGGATATTCTTCTGTTCCAATGTTTTAAGGGTACCTTTGAGTTTGAGAGGTGAGGGCTCCATTTCGATACGCTCAGCTGGTCATGGTTGTGGTCAAAGTGGGAGAAATGATTGAAATGCTTTGACTTGAGCATCTCCCACGGCCACGCACTTGAAGACAAGTAATTAACAAAAGGAAAACATCTTTAATGGATATAATTGGGCTCGATTTTCTTAGGTGCACTCATGTTAGCTCATGTTTTCATTCTTACTCGGAATTTTTTCTAATAAAAAGCATTAATTTTAAGTTGGGTCTCAATTTTAGTTTAAATTTTTTATTGTCTCGTAAAAAAGGCACTTTGTTTTAGTCAGCAACAAGATTTGACTCCCATCAAGTTTCCTCCTATTGATGTTGAAGAAGCGATATGTCATTCCACATTTACTCGGCAACAAGATTTGACTCCCTACCTAAAGTTCGTGCTTATGAGGTAAAAATAGTTCGAGTCCAAATCGAAATTAGTGCTAAAGGTTGCACTTTTAACAGAAGAAGGCCTATTTCTGCTGAATAGGCATAACAAAATAGGCATTTGGAATCTCAACTATAAATTCTTGAGTGTGTTATTAACGAGAGATAATTACATAAATGATCCTTAAAATTTGGTCAAATGTTTAGTATTATTCTTGAACTTTTAATTTGTTCAATGCCGTTCCTAAATTTTTAATTTTTTTCAACGTGATCTCTAAGACTTTTGCATGTTCAATTTATTCCCCAAACTATATAAAAATATTGAATACTCAATAGATTCTTTTTCGGGAGCAATTTATCCTCCCCCAAATGTAATATACAACTCTATGTTGATTTGTGCTCTCCAAGTGTGCTCTCCCCACCACCCCCCCCTTCGGGCGCCCCATTCTCTTCCTTACCATGGCAATCATGAAATAACTTCAATGAGAAGAAAAAAGAATGCATTACGAGACAAGAGATAAACAAATAGACACATCCCATTGCACTAATCAATGGCATTCTTAGTGACTAAGGGTTCAATATATAGTGCAAGGACTAAATTGAATATATACCAAAAGTTCATAGACCAAATTAAACAAATTAAAAGTTTAGGGATAGTATTACATATTGGATAAAATTTAGGGATTGTATTAAGCAAATCAAAAGTTGAAATATTGTACATTAGGTCAGAATTCGGAAATCATTTTTGTCATTTTCTTTTAATAATATAAGTTTTTCTAGCAAAGAGGATCAAGTGTTCTATTATTTTCACATCGAGTTTAGATACGTTCACATTTCCTTCTCAGCTCTTCAATTGCTTGCTAGAAAGTGCACCTGGGGGTAAGGGTGAGCAAAAGAAATCGACTGGACTAGAAACCACCCAAACTAGATCTAGTCCTCAGGGTGTCGGTCCAATTCCTAATTCCATAAAATTGGAATTGGTGATTTCAGATCTAATTCCATATATGGAACCATCATGGTTGGACAAATTATTTTTTAAAATTTTAATTTTATTTCTTCAAAACTATTAAAGAAATAATTTTAACTTTTAATTGTTAGGGATTTTCTCAATGTTGTTGAGATGCAAATATTTAGAAAAAGAAGTCAACAAAGGTATGCTTTGCACATGCGCATGACTTGGCTTTGATTCACAACCTTCCTTACGATCTTTGCACGCCCGTTCAATATGTGACTCTCAAGATGCGCTTGGTTCAGCATTTACAGTGGGCTTTCGGCCTCCAAATTCCCCTAGGGAAATGTTGGACCATTTGACAACTATTTTAAAGAAGCTTTCACTTAAAAGTAAGCATTGTGAAGGGACTAACATTGGGCTTTTAGCATTTAGCCAAATGCTGAACTCATTTTCCTTCCAAAACTATCCTTACCAATTCTTTAAATTTTTTATTATGTCCCTTATTATTTTTTTAATTAAAAAGGACCAAACCCTTCGCCAATCGACAAAGGGCTACAGTCGCCAATGAGCTAAATTTGGGGCTAGCAACCGTCGGTCAAGCGACCTTGGCAGCATGTGATCCAAGCAGCCTTGATCGATGGTCACCAACGCCAGACCTAACTCGCCAGCAACCATAGCCCTTCATTGGTCCAACCAAGAGTTTGGTCTTTTTCTTAAAAATATATATATTTGATTTTTTTTTTCAATTTTAAACAAATAAAAATTAAAAAAACTAATCATTACCAAAAAAATTAAAAAACTAATATTATTTACCAAAGGACTTCTCAAATATGCTTTCTACCACACAACATTTCTCTCAAAATTACTTATCAAAATGTAGTTTACCAAACGGTCTTTGCACTTACCCAAAGCCCTTTGCACTTACCCAAAGCCCTTTATGCTAAATTGTTTTGCATTTACCCAATGAGCTTTCAAAATACTAACCAAACACACCCTCCGCATGTCTGGCTTGTCTCTCTTGTGGTGTCTAGCGTTCCATGTAAATGGCTTTGATGTAGGACTCTTGGCTTGTCTCTGTTGTTGTATGAAGTCCATGCAAATGCCGAGCTTCCTATATCGAATTAGCACGCAGAGACCGTAAAAGGGTTTATGAATAAAAGCCAAGCCATACTCAAACAAAAGTATATCTTTCTTGACCTTTTGGCTAAGATTGAGTATAGTATTTGTTAATGTGTAATGCTCACACAATTTTTAAAGCATTTTGATCTTCTTGCAAGTAAAGAGCAAATGCTGGATTTTAATGGAGAAGGTAAACTAATTTATTACTTTGATTCACCGTTTCCATTGGACCACCTAGATACTAGATCGGTCCAAATTGGTTTCTGGTTCCACAGCCAATCCATCTGGTTCCTGGTCCTAAAAATGTGGAATTGGTCCTATTGGTCCAATTCCCAATTCCTATGTGAGACCACATTTAACCGGGAACCAATCATCCTTACATGGAAGTGAGCATGGATCTAAGGTAAGACCAAAAACTAGACCGAACGAGCCATAAAATTTGGTCTGTTCCAAGTTTCGGCAGTTTCTAGTTCGGTTCCCAGTTCCAAAAAGGTTGAACCAACTGTGCAGTTTGAAACCTGGCTCTAGGATAAGAATCAAATTAGGAACCAAAGAACCAAGCTAGGAATTGGGAATCAATAAACTATGGTTACATTTTGAACTTTTTATTGTTTATTTTATTTTACATGTTCATCTTTTTATGGATTGTTTTTGTTGTTGCATTCACTTTCATTTTGCTTGAATAAAAATGAAAGACAAAAAAAAAAAAATAATAAATAAATAAATTGGCCGACTCAAGTAAACCCTGCAACTAATTGATGGGATTGCTTCTAGATGCAAGGTAATTTCTATTGGAAGTTTCTTTGTAAAACAAACAAAGAGTGTTTCTCCTTGTCCCACGTGGGAAAGGTGAAAAGAGATAGGCCAATTAATAAGTGCGAGTGTTCTCTAATGTGTTTATAAAAAAAAAAAAAAAAAAAAGATTAGGTGTAGGCTAGACCCTACAATACCCGCGTGTGGGATGCACAATTATTTTTATTTTATTTCATACGGTTATCTTATTCACCTTTATTTTTTTCAAGGATTGTTTTTTGTTTATTAAGTATTTTTAGAAATTATGAAAATTTGGAATTTTATTTATTAAAAAATTATTTATTATTTTATTTATTATTTTGAATTTTTCAAATGTATCTTTTCAAGACAACCTTTGGAAATTATACTTATTCAGTTTGCGACAATTTCATAAGGGTTGCGTTTGTTCATTTTGTAGCTCCTTCCAAATGAAAAGATATCTTCGTTCAATTTACAACCTTTCACGAAGAATTGCCTTTGTTCTTTAAGACCGATTTATATATATGTCATTTTTTTTTTTTATGAACAAGCATGAGATCATTTTCAAGTCTTCTTTCAAAAAACTACAACCTTTTCTAAATTGTTTCCTAGAGAGACTCTGGAGATATTAGAATTGATATTTACTATTCTTATTTGAGACTTTGTTGTATCTTTGAGGATATTTGCCGGTGATTGTTAGCAACGTTGTGGTGCAAATAAATCCTTAAAGAAAGTGATATCACGTATTAAAGTCTGACTTGATTGCTCTATTAATTCGAAATCATATTTTCCAACAACTTCTAGATTTCAAAAATTAAGAAACCATTTTTAACATAATAGGTTGCAGGGAAATTTGAATCCATCTTAAAACGGCCTACCCTGGTACCTGAAAAACACTATTTATCCCAGCAAGAACTGCAATTTCAAGTCCCTTATGAGTAGAGCCGTGACGCCCTAAAATTAGTGGGAACATCTGACTAGTGCAGGGCTCGAGTCAAAATGAGGCGCCTTTGGGCTTTTCTTTTGCCTGTCAAAAAGACAACGGGAACCAAACGGTTAGGTGGAAGGCTGAGTACTATATAATCTGTCGGTCATCTCTGATTTGCATATGACAGCTGTAATTAACAATTCCACAAGGTCCAACGGAACTTCCTTGCTGCTTTTTTCTTTTATATTGACAGCGTAGGTTGGAATGAAAATGATAGCTTCGGCTCTTTTCTTTTTACCTTTAATGGCGTAGGCTGAAACTGACAGGAATTATTTCATTATTTAATAATTATCCTATAACTTTGAGACAAAGGAAATGGATGAAGTTAACTACGTGCTTGGTGTTGGGATATTCGGGGATAAATTTAATAAATTTTCTTGATTAAGAAATCTACATCAAAAGCTAATTAAATAATATCGATTACGTAATTGTAAATCCATAGAGATTCCAATAGAGACTTGTGGAAAAATTTGTTGAACTAAGCCAATCTGAGGATATGACTTTCCTAACGTCTATCCTAATGTCCTGGCATTTACCCCATTGGTTTTGGAATCTTTCATCACTTTCATAGTTTGTTTTCGCGCGCAAATCCAAAAGAGAAGAAATTATTACATGATTTATAAATAACAAGATCGAAATCATTAATCACATGGCTTTACCATAGACCCCACACGTTTAAATAAATATTAATTCCCCACCGCAAGCCTCTTTGTACATTGAAACTTAGAGATGCCTCGAATCTTCATTTGATTCGCCAATTAAGTTATGAGTATACAAGCTATTAAATTAAGGTGCAAAACTTGACTTGGGTTCACTCGGAACGAACCGTGAAGAAGAGTATAGTTTCTTCAATTCAAACGCCTGTCCGAATAGCGTTTTCCTTAGATATGGTCGTGCAGTTGTGAACTGAGTTATGGTACCGAGTGAAGTAACTGCCCATGCCTTGGATTCTCATGTTTCAAATGCCTCAACTCGTTCTCGAATCAATGACTAAATTGGCCTCCCCGCTTGAAGTCGATAACAGGGAGTTGTCCGTTGCTTTTGTAATCGAATCTATAGAAAGCAACATTCGATCAAACTTACTTCTCGCCTTTAAGCAGCATACGACATAAGATTCCCCCGTAGAGTTTTCGCGATGAGCAGCCATATTTTACTTAGATCAGTATAAGCATCAGGAGGAGATCAGATACTTATCCAACTCCCGAGACATCTCCGTGATTCTCTTTGCGTTGGCAATTGCATGTTCTAGGCAGATATAGCATTATTCTCTGAAAAATTTCATTATCTTTTGGATTATTGAACGATGCTTGAGCAAGCTTCAAAACCAAGAAGGAAATATGATGCTAAACCACTCGCGGCAAGGAAGAGTGTATTTATCTTTTGGACCGTTGAACTATGCTCGAGCAAACTTCAAAAGCAAGAAGGAAATACGATGCTAAACCGCTTGTGGCAAGGAAGAGCTCTCTCCCTCTCCCTCTTAATTTTTGGAAAAAGATTCGTAAAGCAGACAACGTGGGATTTCTTTTAATCGATCGCTTTACTCACCCTCTATAGAAAATCCTCCTAAAAGCTCATTACTCTCGAGACCCATCATTCAATGCATACCCTCAAACCAGTCAATGATTGAGATGTCATCCGGGCTTTGTCAACAAAGCAGTTGAGCCTACTGCAATAAGAAATTCACCCCTTTTGTAGGTCCATCTATGGCGTGCTTTTTCAGACTCCAGGCTGCCTGTCGCATGTTCGTCACGGTCCGTTCGACCAAGGTAAATGTTCCTAATTATTCGAGTGATGTGGACCCAAAATTGCCTCGCGTAGAGGCGTGGATGTGATATGCCTAATGAAAATAATCTTGTCTAGGAGAAAAAGAGGGGAGCATCATAATGCATGCATTTGACCGACCGTCCCTCCCTAATCCCATGAGCTTTTTAGTTATTATCATGACCTAAAAGCAGCAGGAATCAAAGAAAAATGAATAAAGATATCCAATTTTCTATGCATGGAACTTGAGACGTGGTGACACTGGTGAGGCTTAGAGAGGCTGAGGGGGCTAACAACTCCAATATGTTATGTGATCTTCCCGTTAGCAGTAGCTAGTAGAGCTAATCAGCTACCCACTCCAGCTTTGTGTTTCCTATAGCTGGTCCCTCTTTCTCAGGGACTAGTTCACTAGAAAAAAATCTATATAGACCCCTCTAAAGCACCCTATTTTCCTCATCACAAGCACCCCAAACATTTTCTCTTCACACTATAAGGGCTCTTCTGTAGAGATCATTCCTAAAAGAAAGAGGGGGCAACAATGAGTCAGTCCAAGAACTTGCTCGTCATTTTCTGTGTTCTTGCTCTGGCTCCACTCGGTCTCTGTGCCAAGGCAGGTTATGGGGATTACCTTTATCCGCAATTCTACGACCATTCTTGCCCCAAGGCTCAAGAGATAGTGAAGTCGGTGGTGGCCAAGGCCGTTGCGAAAGATCCTCGCATGGCCGCTTCACTCCTCCGCTTACATTTCCACGATTGCTTCGTTAAGGTCAGCGGCTAAGCAATTACTTGGAGTAAATAAGTTTCCACGTCTTATCTTTGGTTTCAGAATGTTGCAAAAATAGTTTCTTATACATGTACTCTAAGTCAGCACTCTATGCGAAGAGTAAACAATCTCATCGATCATTTTTCCTGGTTTAGAAGCTTTCTCGATGCTATCAGTGCATTAACTGCTCGTCATAGCACAAGAAGGCATTTCTTATCGCCACAGTCAGGAGTGATTTGTACTTACATTTTGCTTCCTATTAGAACATGTTTATAATATTCTCTGTCTAAGTACCAGCGTTGTCGATGAATGTGACAGGGCTGCGACGCATCCTTGTTGCTGGACAGCAGTGGCACTATAATCAGTGAGAAGCGGTCCGTCCCCAACACAAACTCAGCCAGAGGCTTTGAAGTGCTTGATGAGATCAAATCTGCACTGGAGAAGGAGTGCCCTCAAACAGTGTCTTGTGCTGATCTGTTGGCCTTGGCTGCCAGAGACTCCACTGTTCTTGTAAGCATTTGTAGATACAGTAGTGCCCAACTTCTCTCAGAAAGAATTACAACTTTTCACCCAAGAAAAGAACCCGGAAAAAAGGAAAGCAAAAAAAAAAAAAAAACTAAATCAATGTTTGAATGTGTAAACAGACTGGTGGGCCTAGCTGGGTAGTGCCACTGGGAAGGAGGGACTCAAGAGGAGCAAGCTTGAGCGGCTCTAACAACAACATTCCTGCTCCAAACAACACTTTCCAGACCATCCTCACCAAGTTCAAGCTTAAAGGACTTGATATTGTTGATCTTGTTGCCCTCTCCGGTAAAATAATTGGAGTTTCTTGACCTTAGTTTCGATTATAACATTCGAGTCCAAGTTAGGGAAAATAAAATTGGAAATGTCCCGTTACACAGGAAGCCACACAATTGGAAATTCAAGATGCACCAGCTTCAGGCAGAGGCTCTACAACCAGACCGGCAACGGACAGCCCGACTTCACGCTCGACCAATCCTACGCTGCTCAGCTCCGCACCCGCTGCCCACAGTCCGGGGGCGACCAGAACCTCTTCTTCTTGGACTTTGTCAGCCCGATAAAGTTCGACAACAGCTACTTCAAGAACCTGCTGGCTAAGAAGGGGCTCCTGAGCTCCGACGAAATCCTCGTGACACAGAGCCAGACCACGCTGCAGCTGGTGAAGCAGTATGCGGAGAACCAAGAGCTTTTCTTCGAGCAGTTCGCCAAGTCCATGGTCAAGATGGGCAACATCACCCCACTGACAGGGTCCAGGGGAGAGATCAGGAAGCGTTGCAGGCAGGTCAATAAATACTAGTGCAAAGAAGAAATTTCCAATCTAGTAATTGGAATTACTTCTTCCATTTCCGGAATGAATCAGTCCGTGAGTCTTAATTTGCTTGCTTTGTCCTACTCTATTATGGCTGTTGTGTACTGGAATTGCAGAATCGCAATTTGTTGTTCTGTTCAAATGAAGTCAATAAAATTTCATTCATAACGTCTTGTTTTCTTCTCTATTCATGAGTCAATTCCATATCGAATCAGGCAGCGAAAGAATTTATCAAAATCTAAAATGCATTTGCATATCCAGATGAAGAGTAGAGCACTTGCATCAAATTGTCGTCGTCGTCTTATTTCTTCACCTCGAGCGTTAATTTTTCTCAATTATCCATTAATTCAGTTGATGAATGGAAATGGAATCTCGGTTAACGAATAAATCAAGTTAGGTATACATAACTAGATTGATTGTAAATCACAAGCTGTGCACGAACCAATGCAAAATATATGAACATTCAAATGAAATCAAGCATTTGAATTTACTTATTTCTCTCAGTAACTTCTTGTTTGACTGGGAACACAATGCTAAATACGAACAACAATTTGTTGCGGTCACAAAACCTCCTGAAAATGGCATATGAACTGGCACCAGTAGTGAAAAATCCATCCAATGCTCCTTACATCGACCTCGCAACCACTGTTTTGAGGAAAGCGGCAATGTTACAGAGGGTACACCTCACAAACAGTGGAAAGAAGCCACCAGGTATGCGATAACAAGGTCAGTAAGCTAGATCCCTCGTCTGCTTTGTCCTACAGCAGGGTACAGATCTATAAGCACAAAACAAACTTGAGGTTGGTAGGTATGAAAAAGCTCAACAGAGGCTGAACGTCTACTTTTTCCAAGTCTCATAAAAAAATTAAGCTGTTTGAACAAGGAAAGCTCCATGCTGTGAGGAAATAACAGCAATCTCCAAGCTTGGCAATAACGTTGCCACCAATGGTATCGTTTAGAATCGCTTGCACCAAGTAACTCCCACAGTTCCACTGCTATTGCATTTTCACTTGCTTCAGTAAATCTGAGGAAGAACAAAAATATGAAAAAGCGGGTCTTAGACAAAAGTGCAGATATATGGGGAAAGCATATCAAAGAACATATTTGTCCTGTCGACTGTTAAATTCTCTGACAAAATTTGAGTGGGGTACTCTATGACTGGACAAATAAAGCTGCAATAATTAATGAGGGTGCAAGGAGAACACAGAAATAAGGCCTAAATACATCTTCCTGAGAATGATACATGAGATGCTCCCAACCAAAAACATACTTTTCAACCACAATTAAGCCAGCTCTCTTACCAAATGAATTATATCACGGAACAGGCAGAGCTAAAAACTCAAGCATCCCAAATACTAATTACACACAATTGAAAATTCCACGATGCTTCAAAGCCCGTAATAACATGCTGAAATTAGCTGTTTAGCCTCATCCCTACTGACACTTACCATGACACTCTTTCCGCTTTTGCTCCGTCTCTCACATGCATAAAAAAAAATTTCAAGGTCCATGTGCTCCAAAGGGACACAACCTTACGTTCTCAGTTGGCTAAGTCTTAGTGCCTTAACATATTGAATATGGCATGCTCAAGAAAGATTAGCCTTAACATGTCAAATCTTAGATGCCATTAAAAGCATCATCCTTGGTCTTGGTCTTAGTCTATTTCCCAGGATAATCATCATGTATACTTAATCTCCCTAAATTGTAAAAAATTAACACAAAATGCTCATGCAAGGTAGAAGAAAAGCTCAAACTTTGTAGAAAAAGCAATCATTTCAAAATTTCTTCACTTATTCCTGGTACAATTAAATCAACAAAATCACCGGAGTACATTCTTTTCAATCAATAAAAAGAAAATATAAGCAAGAAGCTGATCTGTGGGTTTTATATTAAATCATATTTTTGCCCAAAAAAAAGCCTAAAGCTGAAGTTTCATCGCACTTGCTCAATGTTACAGTCCTATAAAAGTCCCCACAGTAAAAAATCAAAAATGAAGATCGGAAGATGATAAGGTGCAATAACAAGTAGTTATAATGAAAGAAGTGTGCCCTCTTCCAATACATGTGGCATCTTGCCATCTATAAACATGGCGCAACATACCAACTGCCCCCACCTCCTTTCTTGCGATGAACACATAGATCCATTCCTGTACCACTGCATTTTTAAGCTCCTTCAAATGATGGGCTCAGATAGTTTGATCCTAGAGAACCCGGTTGGAGGGGTAAAGACAAGAAAGTAAAAGGGAAAAGCAGAAACGAGCTGTGGTTATGAAAATTGATTGTTAAGTCTGTGGAGCATAATATGCAGCGAAGGTCATGATTTGGACTAAAGAGAAAAGCCAGTCTCTTGACAGCGGCAATGAACTCGCAGCCAGTTAAAAGGAAAGAACTTGTGGTTTTGCCGTTCATCCAAGTGCGCTTCGCCAAGTCTCCAAACACACCGTCCACTAAAACCTCCATAATTTTCCCTAGCACTTGTCTAGACCAAATCGCGCCCGCCCAATCCATGCACATAATCTATGCACTGCAACTTCAGAGACATTCCCACCAATGATTCAATTTAGACGATGTTTATTCAGTAAATGTTTGGACTTTATGTTGAAAAGGCACGAATTATAATCCAACACAAGATATCAAGCGGACCACTTTCTTCAATACTCGGCCAAAAAGATTGGACACACAAAATTGGTGGCACGAAATGCAACAAGAAGCAATTTTTAGCAAAGCAAATGAAGGGTTGATTCATTACCTCACTCCATACTGACTTTGGCACCAATCGCCTTCATCTTCTCCAAGATCTTCTCCGCCTCCTCCTTCGCCACGCCCTTCTTCAACAGCGTCGGGGCCTTCTCCACCAGGTCCTTGGCCTCCTTCAGCCCCAGGTCCGTGCACGCGCGCACCTCCTTGATCACCTTGATCTTCGCGGCGGCGTCGAAGCCCTCCAGCTTCAGGTCGAACGCCGTCTTCTCCGCCTTCTTCTCGTCCGCCGCGGCCGCCGCCCCCGCCCCGGCCCCGGCCCTCCCGGGGCCCCGCACCGCGAACCCCATCCCGGGCATCATGACCGCCATGGCCGGCATCTCCTCGACGCCCATCCTCTTGCGCATCTCCTCGGTGAGGTCGGAGACCTCCAGGAGCGTGAGGGCGGCGATCTCGTCGACGAGGGCGGAGACGCGGCCGGAGGGAGGGGGCCGCGGCGACTGCTCCAGCGAGGAGGCCGCCTCCGCGGAGAACCCGCGGCTGAGGGGGCCGGCGGCGGCGGCGGAGGAGGAGGAAGGCTGGGGGCGGAGGGAGCGGCGGACGCCGGAGAGGTGCGGGGAGATCGATCGGAGGAACCTCATTCTGGAAATGCTACGCGAGCATAAACGACATCAGATTGAAGAGAGAGACTGCAATGGAGAGTGATGAATCTTCCGCATCGTCGTCTTCCTCGTTTCGCCTGCGCCGGCCATAAACCCTAACGGGAAGGAGGCTTTAGCGAGCAAGTACGGGTCGGGTTCGGGTTCGAGTTCGGGTTCAAGTAATTCAGATTCGGGTTTCACACGAGTCCGAATCATCGTCACCTGTTTGCGCACACAATTACAGTCAGAAATCCCATGGACAAATTCGTTGTTCAATAAAAGCGCTCCGTCTTTATTTTGATGAAAAATAATAATTTTTTTTTTGGTCAGTGATGAAAAATAATAATTTGAAAGACATTTTTCTAATAATAATAATAATAATTTATATCACTTAAAATAATTAATTAATTAAAAATATTTATGTTATTGACAACTATATATGTTTAAACATTTTCACAGGGGGGATGAGGTGAGGATACGCAAGTTTCAAGAGTGGGTTTCGACTCCCACGCCCTACAAAAGGTAGGGCAAAAGTCTAAAAGTGAGTGTAGAATAGATATAGAATAGGACTAACAAAAAAAAATTTCACAAATATTAAAAATATCTTTCATTTCTTCATTTTTGTAATCAATATAAATAGTTGTTTTTAGGAAAATATTTTCCAAATCATTTAATTTTTCACGAAAAAATGGAGCTTGGATCTAAGTAGTTCTCATAAATGGGCTGCGATTTGCTAAAAATGTATTTTCACCCATTTATATTGGGTTGACCCCTTTTTCTTTAATAAGTCAAAGATTTAGGTGCATTGCGACACAAATAAAAATTTAGGATATTTGTATTGCAATGGGCCAGCTGGGGATAGTACTAACCATCCCTTCGAAAATATTGTTAAAATATCTTCAATCCCTAATGAAATGAATGTAGCAATGGCTCGTTGAAAACCTAGAATTTTTACTCGATCTAGAATATCAGAAGCAACACAAAAGAAAATTCGGGGTATTTGTGTTATAATGAAGAGAGTTTATGATTTTTCGTAATATTAATCCTAACTTTTAAATAAATTTTGATAAATTTGGCAAATGCATATTTTGCCCATTTCTACTTAGGACTAATGATGATCAATTCTTGTTACAATCCAATTCCAAAATAGAACCCGGAATCCAACCGGAGGACCTATTCCCAATTTTGGGAATCGGGGATCGGCTCGTTTGGTCCTGAGATCAAGAACCAAACTAGACCATTAGTTCTGGTCCGGTTTAGTTCGATGACCGGCCACTTTTTTATTCCATAAAGATTTAAGTTTGAATTTAACTTGTGTGTGTAAGAAATAAAATAATCTATTTTGGGATTTATGATTATTTTTAAGAGATTAAAAAAATATATTAAAAAAAAAAAAAAATCTCCAATTGATCTTGTCCAATCTAGACCGATTCCCTCCGGGAGCAAGAATCGGACCGAAAATCACTAATTCCATTTTTATGAGAGTGGGAACAGGCGGATACCTCCAAGAGCTGAACCAAGCCAATCGGTCCCAACGGTTCCTATTTGGACAATCTACCATGCTCACCCTTACTTAGGACATTGTATAAATCATCCCATGCCCTTGTCCAATAATCCTAACGAATTCCATGAAAAAGTCGAATTGGCAATGCAAGAGAAAAAAGACATCCAGCACTTTTCACCAGTCAAAATCGGGCCCAACCCTGTCATCCCAACCGACCAACGGATCATGATAGAACTAACCGAATCTTTCATATCGAAATTGACTACACTCAATTTTGTGACGTTAAACTCGATGATCGAAATTGACTACACTCAATTTTGTGACGTTAAACTCGATTACGAAGTCGTTTCGATTCGATTCCTATGTGATACTAACGCAAGATTCGTAAATATGATTTTATGGTGTTCGTGTTTGTCACGATGATTGCTAACGAAGGCACGACAACATTGTCCTGAAAAGCATCGTCTTTCCCTTTCCTCACGATGCGTGGGCTTAACGGACCAAGGACGAGAACACATCCGCGGCGCGGTACCTTACCACAACCCCAATACAAGCTCCCTGTCATCGACCTGTAGCGCCACTCGCCTGCATACCGCAACGAAAAACTGCAACCGATTCGCAAGCACTGCGAATGCCTCTCGTCAATGCAACAAAGAAGCCTAAGGATGCGAATGCAGGCTACCTACCCGAGCTCGACTAGCTTGATGAGGTGAATACTGTCCTGAGTAATTCTAGTTCATCTTCATCACCAACTCATTCCCAATAAAATGGCGAGGGCAACCTCCTTGGCCAACTCGCAGGTCCTGAGCAGTCTGACATTGGGAAGGGTATGATCTTACCAGTACAAACACTGTTTTCTTGTCTCATATATCACGAAACAGTGCACTCGTTCCAGCACGATTGAATGTGAAAAAACCCTCGAGTTATCAGTGGCGTAGAGTATAAACGGCACATCAAGGCTCGATCATATTTCATGTGACAAAGATGGCTGGGGGAAGCAACGGTGCCCGAATTAAGAAGGCAGGGCCTTTGCATTACAAGCTCAAACTCAAGCTTATGATAATATGACGGGGTCGCAGCAAAGGTTCATAAAATCAGAATGACAAGAAATGGAGATGACATTAAGCTAAATACAGGAGAATATCATTGACAATCGTACTAGGCACACAATGCACTGCGAGGAATTATACTGGTTAAACCCAGAGAAAGCATCCCAGCAATTTTAAAGAAGCTGTAATTAATTAATATAACCGATTCAAATTTGTGGACGGAAACCGCACCAACCATTCCTTCGGAGAATTGCAAAGACCCAGTTTGTTTTGCACACAGTTAAAGCAAGAAATCTTCCTCTTCCTTTACAAATGCCAGACATTGCGACTTTACAGGAGGGTTATTAAGCATTTGACACAATCACTAGTTTTTTTCCCAGGATTTTCTCTTTCTTTTTTCCCCCTTCATTTTTCTTTTGAAGAGATGCCCTCTACCCTAGTGCTTTAGCAACTACTAGAGGAAGATACCTTCGTTGTTATACTTTATCATCATGAAACCACCACCTGGTCTCTTTAGGAGACCTCCCATTCCGACAGTTCTTCACATAACGATCGTTATCTTCTGGGCGTTGCTGGGAAGCATAAAAACAGACTGTCAGACCAATTGAGAACAAAATGGAAGAACTACTCCCTCCAAATTGACAATAGGGGTGACACATATGAGTAGTTCGAACTTCACCATTCAACCAAAAATCCAGTCTAATCAAGATAAGTTTATGTAAGTATGGCATCAATTGGGAATCATACTCAGTGCAGTAGTGAGTGCACCAACAAACATTAGTAGCTGCGGTAGAACTCAAAAGATATAAAGACAAACCTTAACAGTCGAGCTAGAAAGCATCGACAGAATGCTGATGCAGACGGAACTGACGGTCATAGCGGGCGACCAAGAATCATACAATATGTCTAGCAATGATAAAACAGAGATTCATATTAATACTACTGCCAATGTAGCAAAAGCCAAGTCAAACAGACATTTATGTATTTGCTTAAGGAACATTATAATCATGATCAAAATGGAAACAAGAAGCAAAACAATGATATCTCAATAATCCGGACAGCAAGCTCTGTGTGAGTGCGTAAGAGAGTGTGGGGTGGGTGTGGGTGTGGATGTTTTAGAGAGAGAGAGAGAGAGAGAGAGAGAGAGAGAGAGAGAGAGAGAGAACTCTCCTACACAACTTGACTAATCTTACAAATTTATAAATTTATAACACCAATCAAATTGTAAGTACCATTCTCAATCGAACTCCATGACTCGGAAGGATTTATCATTGTGCCTTTCAACCATTTATCTTAGCCACACGCATCATATTCCGTTGGTTTATTAGTTAGGACTAACGTCCAGACAATAAAAGAAACCATCTTAAGCTGGTGTGAAAAGACTATCTTTTAATAAGCAAGAATCTTCTTGCTGATATGAATTGTGGAAGCAGGATTTGAAGGGCAGGACAGTCTAATGGTTCACTTTCAAGAACCATGATCTGTCTATACAAGCAGCAGATCACAGAAAGCATAAACCTATAAAAAAAAATAATGACATCACCTTTCTGAAGTTTCAGTGGCAAAGCCACTTAGAAAACAAAACCATTTGAAAGCTTCAAGATAAGTTAAGACCATAGTATCAATTTATTCAGGGGTAATATATGGCATGAGGAGCAGATATTTCAGCCACAATTAATAACAAAGCAGTAAAGAGAACTATCAAAGTTACTTAAAGAACTAGTTTGATTAAGTAGCTATGGATCCGACATATTGGATACACCGTCCAGATACTGCCTAGAAATAGACAACTGTTTTAACAAAAATTATGCTGAAGCATCCTAGCTTTGAATTATTGAAAGTGAAGTAGTTTGTCAAATAGATATAATGCTTATTTCAACAAGGTGCAATATGTGCTTATTGATTCAACAAAGCCTTCCTTAACGTAAGCCGACACACAGAAGAAGACTTTCCAGTGAGATTAACATCATTGTGAAGCATTAGGTAAGACTTGCATGGAAGCTGGTATCAGTAACTAAATAACTTATTTAAAAACCAAACCTCATGATGAACTTAAAATTGTTTTAATGTTAATGATACCACCACAAAACGTAGGTTGTGCATAATCTGCTTAATTAAGATATGAACCACCACCTTATGTTATTTCCTGTCAAGTAGTACACAAACTCCATTTCCTCTCTCTACTAACTAATGTGCTCAAGCTGATTTCTACAAACAATTTTTTCTAATGTATTTTAATTTTTTTTGGTAGTCTTTGTTAATTAACATGTCTTAAATATAAATTATAATCATAAAATTTTACAACTTTTAACTGAAAAATTTCCGTAGAAAAACTTGAACTAAGAGTTATGTATCACAAGGACTTGTTAGAGATTGAACTTTAGAGACACATTTGAAAAAAATGTACATTATTAATAATCTGTAAATTAGATTAAAGATCTTTGAGTTATGAAAATACTCAAATATTAGATGAATGTCACAAAGAAGAGACAAAGATGTAAACTTCTCCAATTTGAACTCAGAAGAAGAAGAAGAAACGACGTTTTAGGAAAGATTGATAAAAATTACTAGCTTAATTGATCTACAACAAAGGTATAGTTTTCCTCTTATATCGATCTTACAATTAATGAGGGAAATTTTGCACCATTTAAATATTAAATGTGTCTAAGACTATATGAGGGATGGAAATAGCGTGAGCATTGTAGGTTGTGCATTTTTTGCTTAATAGTGCTCTGAACCTACTTAGCATCAGCAGACTAAACTAGTCCAAACAAGAAAAGTGCTTAGTGATACATTTGGCTGTGGATGGGTCTTTTAGCAAATGTCTCATTCATTAATCCTTCAAGGCTAGACTGGTGATTCGCAGAATTTATCCTAAAGCAATCACTTTAAAGAAAGGGCTGGCAATTCTATTAATACAAATAAGAAAGATCGACTTTAAAAGAGGAATGCCCCACGATTAGAGCTGTAGCACAAACGATTCTATATGGAAGCTCACTACATAAATGGAAAGCAGCAATTGCAAGCACTGTCACTAGAGCTGGCTTTGTAATTTAGACTCAGAAGACACTTTGAAAGAAGGTTCAATATCAAATTTGAGAAATCTGAAGCGTAACCTATACAGTTCTCACAACAAAGACTTCTCGGAAGATGTGATTCTCCAAAAAGAAAATCAATTTCAAGCAATTTCAAGCCACCAGAAGAACATTGAGAGCCGAAGTCTCAAACACAGGATTGAAACCAGCAGAAACACATTGGCAAGCTGAAGCCAAAGACAAAAGCAAACAAGAGAGACTCCAGAGTAAGCTATTAATAGTTTACTTCATCACAAAAGGCTGACTTAGAGAATTTAGCCTTTCAAAGTTGCCAATACAGTCAAAAATGTATTGAAACAAAAGTCCCAGGAAAAACGTATCGATGTCACGATCCTCGACAAGATGAATAGAGTGTCACCAAAATCCAAGTCAAGACTTGGATGATACCGTGCCTCTTGAGGTAGCCTGAGATAAAATCATCTCCTTTGAGTTGAAAAAGTTTTTTATGCACCTGATTCTCATAGAGAAAGACAATAAAAGCTTCTAACATCAATTCTCAATTCCATAGTCTGAAGCCCAAGAAAAGATGCACAATATCTTCAAAACTTCAATACTCAGGGCACAGGACATATAATCTTCTCAGAATATAACCAACCTCTACAATGAAGCAACCAAAGAAAAAAAACAGCGGAAACAAAGCAGCACAAAAAAATATGATGCAGAGCTACAGCTTTGAAGCAATCTGCGTAAATTACCTAAACAAATATGGCCGTTGCTGTATATATGAGGATGGAGAGGAGCCGGAGGCAGAAAAATGACCTGTCAGCCACAAACCCATGTTGGACAAGGATCCAGAAACATAATTCATACCCTAACCCCAAACTCAAATAACAAAATCCGCACCCACAATGCCAATCCCACACATCAAAAGTACACCGACAGAACAAGGATGCGAAAAAGACATCAGCTTCAACGAAATTACCTGGGGGGCTTCCATAGGGTAATGCTCAGGGAAGTCCACCTGAAGCTGGTAAGTCTCATTAGCATACAGAGTTCCTGGAGCTCCATTCACTTCGATAACCCACCTATATATCCCCCCACCAACAATCGCAGAAGGTAAGACAAAAATCAAACTTCACAACGACCCAGCACTACTTTTTTGCAGCCCGGAAAAAAAGATCCAAAATTTCTCAGAACCCTAGAGGAGAAAATTGATGGGTACCTCTGGAGATTGTCGGTGACCTTGTGCTTGAACCCGGTCGGAGGATTGACCTGCCACTCCACCAGCTCCTTCTGGAGGCGGTTCGAGGCAATCTTACTCAGGGCCTGAAAACCCATCGGGACCCAAAAAAAAAAGAGTAAAAAAAACACAAAATTAACAAAAAGGGGTGAAGAAAAAACTCGATCGTTTTCCGGAATCTTCCCGGAAACGACGGGCAATCGAGCGCGTGACCGGAAACGCCGGGAAATCCTCCGCGGCGCGAGCGAGCGCGCGTCGCCGGGGAGGAAATCGGAGAGAGAGAAGGGGGGGCGCGGAGGAGGAGAGACCTTGCGAGAGGCGGCGGAGGAGCTGGTCATAGTTGTCGTTCGCCCTGCAATTGGCGGAGAGTTTGAGAGAGAGAGAGAGAGATGGATTGATGGCGTTGACGAAAAGGGCCGGAGAGAGAGAAAGAGAGAGAGAGAAAGAGAGGAGGGGGGAGAGAAGGGAGAGAAGAAAGGGAAAGAGGGAGGAGCTCGCGGGAGTTTCTGACCCACAAGGAGTTACTACTAGCACCACCACATCTCTCCCTTCTCTCTCCCTCTCTCTCTTTTATTTCTCTCTGTATAAGCTTCGAATTGGGTTTTGTCTTCGTTGTCGTCTCTCCTTTTGCTTTGGCCAGGTCCATTCTTGTAAATGGGGGAAATGAAAAATAGTCAAGGAGATTTGATCATCATGAAACGACTGATTATTATATGAGGAGTGCTCAGCAAAACCATTCTGGATATTGCTTTGAAAAGATTTGTGGCGTCCACAAGTGAAAAAAATGACTTTTATTCATAGAATCGTCTCTCGATAGAGGTGATTTTTAATGATCTATCTATTTAAGTGATTCTAATTTGACCGGACTATATAGCATGGACTATCTGGTCGAGTCATATTACTAGAGGGGAAAAGGGAGACTCGACCTGGCCTAGCTTGGTTTGTCCTAACGTTGCTACGATTTTTATGTCTTGCTCTCTTGCTTCTTTTCCAATTTGCTTCCTCATGAATATTCAAGTTTGTGTTAGCATGAGAATGTTAAGAATGCATGATTGGCCTTATTTCATGGAACTTTCTTCATGCTGAAAGTTCGTGCATTGAAATCAACAATAAGCTATCAGAGTCTATCGTAATGTAACATTAATACCTTATTTTAGTATTTTACAACACATCTGTCTAGCTCGATAGATTAACTTAATCATCCGTCTCTAAGTCTGATATAACATAATCTGAATAAAGTTTCTTTTGGCGCACAGTTTTAGTGTTAACAAAGCAGATTAAGTTACTGTCCCACTATGACAAACAGGAGCATATCATTCCCCGACAACAGGTGAATTTTGCGAGTTACGGCACCTCTTTTTCCAGCATTATACGGTTAAGTTTGCATTTCTTAAGAATTAAGGCAGAAATTAAAAACAACTCAAGAAAAAAAGGAACAACAAGAGTCACTTATTGGCCTGATTAGCTCCTTGATTTCTTACTCTTTGTGATTTGAATTGCATACGGTCAATGTCGTAGTTGGTCGAGTTGATTTCATTGGCAACTTTTCCCCCTTTCGGATGCACTTTCAATTGGTAGTTGCTTTCATGCGTAATAAAAGCACCGGACCATGGCTCCCAAAGGGTACAAACCACCCCAAAAAAAAAAATCAATGATAATAATCATTTGCTTCGTGAAAGAATAAGAAGAAGAGTCCGTTGAGAATAACAGGTAATTCATTTCTAGTTCACAAGTTCTGAGATTTGAGTAATGAGGGTCGGAAAACACTTAGATATTTGTGAAATTCAAAAGGGTTTTCAAAGGCATTCCGAATTGATAGAAAAAAATTATTGAGAATGGCTGCCTAAATATTGCGAGACACCTACTAAAATAGGTGAGAATATATGCTGTGGAAATTTAACATTGGGTGGGTCAGCAAATTTGCATTCCCCCCTCTAATTCAGAAGAATATTTAGTTCATCTTTCGGCCATATAAAATTAAAGAATATTTCGCAAGTGGGGTGGTTGCAAAGACAAGCACAAAGGCAAGCCATCGGTCAAACTTCAGCGGCAGAGCATATTGGGGGGGGATTTCATGTGGAGAGGGGGGAGGAACCTTTTCCTCATTGGCCTTTTCTTTGATCTCGCAAATGTTCTTATTCCTCCTTATCCAGCATAGAATAAAGGCAGTGTAGAAAAATATGAAATGGAGGAAGTAAGAAGGGAGAGAGGGTTCATGTGCAAATCTCCATTTGCTTTTTTTTTTTTTTTTTTTTTTTGGGAAGCCCCATGAGGAAGGTATATGCCTGCCTTTTGACTAATTTCCTAACGTGTATAAACAAGACAAAGAAAGGACCACGGTGAATGCGCGTTGATGTCGGCTCCGTCCGCATCTGAAAAAATTTAAGATGGACACGACTATCCGAGCCGTGAGTTTTTTTCCTTATCTCTGCTCATCCTGCTTAGACATTGCATGTCTATTTTGTTGATGAACATCGACCCGAGATGAGGATAGCTTCACTCTAAGTAAAGGGTGCTAATGTGCCTATGGAAATTCATGTCCGTGTCTCTGTTAAACCAGTTCAGTTAAGCTCTTCCCCGACGGACATCCTTATCCTCTCCCCATTTCGAAACTTCTTCCAGTGAAAGAACACCCGACCCATCCTCATCCACGATCCGCCGGTCAATATTCCCTCATCCACGATCTGCCGGTCAATATTCCCTCCAAAACGTGTGAAGTCGCCCGCAAGGCATGGATGCCAAATTTCTTGCTGCCGACGAGCCGTGATCTCGAGCCTTAGTGGCGATTGACCATTGAGATTGCCAAGGCAGTAGCCATGGCCTTCGTGGCGGTCTTGTGTGAGGACGATCGGTACGTCAATAGCGGATCCTGCGGCCTCAGTCGGTGCAACCTTGGATCTAGGACTTTGAATTGATGAAAATACACTTTTTTTTCTCTCTATCTCCAGCCGGACCAGCCGTCAAACTCATTAGCTCCGCTGCATTGGGCAACTCTTAACTCATCCGCCGCTCATCCGGGTATCGAGCTCCAAGCCCATGCCACCATGATCGGCCAATAATTTTAGCTCGTTCACATTTGAGACATCTAGAAACGTCTCATGCCTAGTTCAAGTTTGATTCGCAATTGATGAGATAAAACTCAGTTACAAACCGAGTCTTGGCTCCCTATACTCTTTTGAAAGTAGATGCATACTCATCACCATTTCTCTCATTCAAGTAGTGAAAATTGCATGGAAAGTCCGACCGCTTAAGCTGATAGATGGAAAATGCTATATAAATATAAAAAGCATATAAATCCATAATCAAATAATGTGAAATATTTCAACAATTATCATTGGTAACTGCTCGGCCAATGGCGGGGAGGGCCTCCATGGAAGGGGTGGGAGCAGAGGCGCACACTGAGTGTGAGCGAGGAGAGAGATGGGGGAGCTTACAAGAGAAAAGAAAGGGGTGGTAGGGTCCACAATTTTGTTTCTATTTTAAATTTACCATACAACAGTCAATTCAATTTTAAAATTTTCAATTACGTTAATTTAATCATAAACTTTTAGTAGATTTGTCAACGTAATCCTTTGAGTCAATTTTGACCAGAAATCATTGACATAAAATTATTAGATAAAATCTTCAAAGTAGCTTAAGATGTGAGTAGCCAACGAAAAAGTAGGGTGATTACCGCCAACTATATTATGTGGCACAATCATCGACATGAACAATTTTTAAACTTTTTTGAAATTTCAATTTTTCTTTTCTTTTCCTTCTTTTTTTTTTTTTTTTCCAACTTGGGCCAATGTAAAAAAAACATTCAGAAAAAATAAAAGAAATTTGCTTGTTGGTCAAGCCGAGTAGAATAGTTGATGTCCGTATCAACATTTTCAGATCAATTTTGGTCGAATAACTATATTATCAAAAAGCTTAAGATTGAATTGGTAGTTGTATAATATATTTAGAATTTATTTTCAATAATTTTCCCTAATTTCACGAGGCGTGCGATGAAGTCATTTCAGGGGGTGAATTTTAGGACGGTCCTAAAGAAACCAGGAATAACGGACCTTGCAAAGCAGGATTAGAATATGCCGAGCCTTCATTAGCGGAATTGCTTCCCAACCCCGGCAATTTGTTTGTCTTTTGGAGAATCTTGCAGAGGGGACAGCCAAGACACATGCCCAAGTTGGGGGCAAAGATCTTGGCGGGATTTGGTCCACGTGGACCGGGTCCGGATCCGGATCGATTATTGTCCTCGACCTTGGAACTCCTTTGTAAATTCATCAAATCTAACCCCTTTACTTCACCGCTCTGTCCCCTTCGCACCATCCAACCTCGAACGTTCCGGGAAGCAGAGGTGGACTCAAAAGTCAAATCCCATTAAATGCCCCCCCAACGATTTGTCTTCTTGCTCCTTTATGGATCTGATTTCTCGATCTTCAGATGAAAATTAGGTATTGACTTTCTTCTCTCTTAATTAATACCACGCAAAATCCAAACTGATATCTCAGTAACAAATTTATCTTAATTTAAAAGCCTAAAGTAGTGTACTTGTCACAAATTCATTTTCATTAATTTTCGTTAAATTTTACTGTCAATTTAATAAATTGAATGACACGTAACAAATCACAAACATACAAATTTAGAGTTTTACCACTAATTTATTACAAGTGTATCAATTTATGATTTTTGGTTGTTAGCGAAAACTAGTAGAGAGTATATTTTATCACAAATATATCAATTTAAAATTTTTGATGATGAAAAAATTAGTCTAGAGTAAATTTATTACAGGTGTATCAATTTAGAATTTTTTATTATCTAAAAATTTAATTAAAATAAATTCATCATAAATATATTTATTTAGAGTTTTTCGTTGTATTGACCCTTTCTTTCTTTCTTTCTTTTCTACCTTCGTTGATGCATAGTTGTGACTTCCACACAAAACCTGACAAATAGCTGTGACTAAGAGCATGGAATATTCTCCTTGCTTAAGAATGTTTGCAGCCACAGCAACCAGTTCATATCTTCCATTTAAACAGCAACAGCAAGTAGCGACCTTCTTTCTTTATGCCGTGCCAAAATATAACAGGATATTAGGGCAAATGTTCGTGTTGGAAACCATCCAGCGTGAAGAAACTATTTCCATCGACGGACTCATAGCCGGTGGTCTTCGGATTAAGATTTTTAGATCAGCCTACACCTCTCTTTACCTCTCTTTACCTTACAGATATAGAGATGTCAGACATTGTCAGAAGAAACAATACAACGTTCCAACAATAAGATTTTACAAGATTATCTGTCATAGTAATGAACATGACCTTCTTATTGCATACAGCATTTATATTGCAGAGATAAGATACTCTATTACATCTCCCAGAGATGAGAGCCAATGTTATGATTGACATCTAAACAGAAAACTCCTCCATTTTCCCACAATGGCGTGACTCTTCACCATGAGATTATGCTCGATTAGTTCCTGCAGTTGCTGTAGCAATGTCTTAGTTACAACTAAAAAGCCGGAATTAAGAACTGAGAAGCAGACAAAGCATCTAGTGTGTAGGACTTCCAACCTCATTACGGGGAACTTAGAGAATGGGGAAGAATTTTGTACGGGTTAAGTATGTGATTGGGGTCCAGCAAGTTCTTGACGGAAGCCATCAGTTGCACCTATACAGGCAGAGTATAATTCACCAACTTGCACAACTAGATAATAGAAATATCCACCCTCGACTAGAGGTGGTCATGAGGGAATTTTTGCCAGGGCCCGGCCAAAGATGTGCGGGCCAGGCTTTATCATGTACAATCTTTGTCGAAGCCCGCCCATTTACCTCTCGGGCCTCGTGGCCAGGTGGGGTTGATCACTTTTACCCTTGAGGCATCTAAAGAGTGTGCTTTCTCGTGAATTTTTAGATTGCCCAATGGGCTAGAAGATCTTTCAGCTATAGAAATGAGTGAAATAATGTCTATATTGCTACCAATAGAAGTGTCTATCTAATATAGATAATGGATAATTCTATAAGAATGTCATGAGCTACTAGGAAAAATGGTGTGTATACATTATGGGCATGACTCCAGACAACCTAAACCTTGGGGGATAAGGGCTGTTCAACACAGTTAGGGCACAAGCCAATGTCCAATGTCTGATACTCATCCTTACTATGTCAGTTTTCTGTCATTGTGGTCTAGTCACTAGTTATGGCCTTGATGTGGTTATGTCCAGCTAGTGCGCTTCACACATCTCACTTGCATGAGAGAGGGAACTTTCACAAATATGCTGGATTTACATTGGACTATTTCTAGACAGCTTAAATTTTTGGGGCAGAAAATGGCTGTTAAACACGAGCAATAAATCAGAAAACCATTTTTATGCAGACCTTAAACTATGTAAAACGCAATGCCTCCAAGCAACTAAGTTTCAAGGTAAGTTATAAACATCCCAAGCTCCCAGCTCTGGGCCATTTTCTATCAGTAGTCTTTGCCACATCCACTTTGTGTTAGATAGAGTTCTCGTGCCATATACAAGAATTGCCCACACCACGTTTCTTTCACGAAAGGCCACACATAGACACAGTACAGTTGTTATCATCTGCTATATAAGTTAAGCTCTGGAGGAACCATAGATTCTCAACTAGATCTCCCTGTTTCTTAAATGGAAGACCATGTCCAACAAAGGATGACCATTTTTTCTCTTTGCCCTATATGCTGCAAAGAAGCTTCCGAGTACCTGATATTAACCATCTAAACTAGCTGCTTTTATTCACCCTAATATATCAATGTCAAACTTTACTCCCTATGAGAAGTGCATCTCACCCCAAATACCTTTCCTGGTCATTGCTTTCCAACAAGTTTTGCTATGCGATCATCAAAATATCGACAACTATGGAATGCTACAAATACTTAAGTCTGTAATTCCAGGTTATAAACCCCCACAACTTATGTACCAGTACCGCTGCAAGAAGCTCAACTTACAGCTGCAGGTGACTTGCTGTAGAAAATCTTATCAGCTTTCATCAGTCCCAAGCCATGCTCTGCACTAATACTTCCACCATGCTTAGAGGTCCATTCATAGACAAAAGGTTCAATCTGTGCTAATACCTGCAATGCACCCCCTTCTTATGAGATTGTATTCAAATGCCTAGAAGCTTTCTAAAGAAAGACCAAGAAGATTACAGCATCATCATATTGAGGACATGAAATATTGAGATGCAGGTTTCCATCTCCAAGGTGCCCAAATCCCACGACCCTGGCCAAGTGTCCTACAAATTTGAAAACCAATAGAAAGTTTATATTGGCTAATTATTCATGCTCCGGCGTCCTTGGAAGATTATGACAAGTGACAAAATGCTGGTTACATTCATGGTAGAAGCAACTCCTGTCTATCACACTGTAAATATCAATCTCAAAAGTGATGGCTACAAACATCCTAGAACGATTTATACAATTAGCTTGATTTCACTCTTTAAAGTTCACCTTCAGGTTTATAGTCCATGACCTCCTAAACATGCACACAAGGAATTCCAGCAACATGTTGTGATGTATGACAGAGGTGAAGTGAGACATTGGACCAGCTTAGGATTCTTAAGGATCCTAAAATGGAGTATCTTTTAGCCAACAGAACACCTGCTAAGACATAAAACCCGTGGTTCACATTACATAGCAAAATCACTCTTTTCATCCCACATTAAGATTATAGACCTGGAAAAAGAATATCATGGCATTCAAGTATTGAATATGTAACAGCAATAAGTTCTCTCACCAAGTTTATTTCGCAGTTCCTCCACAATATCATAAATCTTTTCAACAGGTATTGATAAATCATATTTGTAGACAGCCCCTGCTTTCATCAATGCTTCTGCTATACCCTGCGATGCACCAATATGGCTATTGCTACTCCCAATGTATGTAAGCAGGAATTTGACAATAATAAGAAATCACAGAGAACTGGAAACCTCACGAATATTCCAAACTGATGATGCCTGCTGGATGTCCTGTGCAACAACACCATCTGTAATCAAGCCTTCTTCCATGGAATGAGCAAGGAAAGCCTCGAGCTTTTCTCTGAAATTATCCAAATTGAATATTATGTGTAGAGGTGATAAAAGGACCATAACCTTTTCTTTCGCTACAGCAGAACCAAACTATGCATGGCACTATCAAGTTACCACCAAATTGCAAACAAAAATTACCCAGCACACATATGCTATTGCAATCTCATATGCTTAGCTGACAAGAAAAGATCAGTTATGCAGAAAGCCAAATTGCAAAATGTGTGGGGTTGCCTCATGACAGTGAGCTTCCATTTTAATTGCAAGTCCAAGAATTGCATAAAGTAGGTCAGGCACTATATTCTAGATGAGTTTTTAATCTCAAAGGTTAAACTTGAGCGGCAGAATAACAAAGTGATGAACTTTCAGCCTAAGTTTTAGAAATCTGATTGTCCGCAACTTTAAAGTCCAGGAATGAATATCTCTACTCTGCAGCAAGGATTCGATTTGTCTTAAGCTTGGAATCCCCATTGAAACTAGATTCACCTTTTTTTCCCTCATCAAAGATCTTCATATTGGAGCCTTGGCAGCTCTCCAGTTAATTCAGACTAACAATGAAGAATATTAAAAGGTAATCTTGCATCCTGGCCAGTTAAAATAAATAATAATAAAAATTGGGCAGTGACCAAGGAGAGGAGTGTAATTTTCCAGTAGATGCAGGTTATAGTGCATCAGAGCTTCATGTGGACTTAAATGGAACACCTCAATTTGAGAAGTAGAAGAAGAGATTTACCTGTCTGAACATTCATCGCTGCCTGTCGTCTCTATCAGAACATAAAACTTGTGCAGTGCAGGAGGTAATGGATTTTGGACTCCTTCTAAATGGTTTAGTGCCTGCCACGAATAGTGAAATAACTTGGCTTAAGGATCTACTTTTACTTTTACTTTCAAGACTTGCTTCACAGTAATAAATAGACTGTCAAGCAAAAAGGTGTTAATTTAGACGTAGTCCATCTATAACAGTCAAGCCATGTGTTTCATAGTCATAAAACAGCATGCCAAGAAGGACAAAAGAAAAAAAAATAGAGGAAGGTGAAGAAGCACACAATCTATAACGGGAAACGAAGAGATGGTCATAAACGTAGCGTCTTCTAGACCAAGCAATGAAACAAACTACTGAAAATTACTAGTGACATGCAGTCGACTGTAATGGAAAATGGATGAGCTAAAAGTGAAAATTATTTTTTATGGAAAGTGGGAGTAAGAACAGAAAACTGTAAGACATAAATGGCATATAGATGGCAGCTCTAGCAGCCACATTCGATCCTGTTGCAACTTACAACTCTATTCCAAGATAGGCAATATATCCAAATTCAAAGGATAAGATAGTTATGTTACTTATGTACAAAATGCCTGATGTAATACTTAAAAGTTAAATGTGCAGAAAGCTTACAAGATCCATTGCCTGTTCATCCAAAAACTCAAAAGCAGAGAGAACTTCTCCCAGTTTCCTCCTTGCTTCCAGCAAAAGTTTCTGATGCACATGATAAAAAAATGATACTGACTTGTGCTCAATTAAAAGAGGCCTTAAGACCAACGGACAGAGTATGCCTGGATTATAAGGTTAAGGTCTAGATCAAAATGTTGTCATTCTGGAATATGCAAGTCAATCTGGAGAAGAAACTAATTTTACCTGGCAGCTTAAATAGTCTGTACATGCAAGAAAAGCTACATTAACTGATGATAACTTTGGAGGAGTCAGAATTGACACCTTTGTAACAATTCCCAGGGACCCCTCACTGCCTACAACATCAAATAGAATCATTGTTCAGTGGAATATTATGCTATTAATCATATGGGTTGTACCATAAATTTATCAATTGAAATGGCCCGTCATATTGATTATACCTATAAACAAATGCTTCAGATTGTACCCAGTGTTGTCTTTGCGTAAAGTACCAAGCATGTCGAGCACATCTCCATTAGCTAAAACTGCTTCAAGACCTGCAACACAGACCTAAACTATGAACTCCAGGATAAAAGCAATAGAAGTCCTAAACTTTTTGGCGGTCAGTCGGTTAAATCCTAAATGTTCTATTGTAGGCAACTGAGTCCTAAACCTTTGGAGGATGTGCAGCGGTTTGTTTTTTTTCACAAATCAATCATTATATCAACCATAATCAAGGAAAAAAAACACATGGGTCGTATGAATAATTGAGCAAAGAATTTGAATTTATGAATCAATTGAAAATTAAAACCAGAATGTCATACGAATCAAGGAAAATTCATAATAACAAAAGTTGGGTTCTCCTCCCTATTAGAGTATAAAGGAAAAGTAGTCTTTAGGACCTTTAGGGTTTATTTTTTATGTATATATTGAACATTATTGAATAATACAAAATACTTTTTCCTCTCACACTACCTATTTACATAATATTTAAATTTTCTTTCAACTGATTCCATAATTGAGCTTGCTACTCTATGATTCAGAAAACTCGTGTTTTATTCCTTTAATATAGTCAAAAATTATGCTTAAATGCAAATAAAGCTGATAGCTGAAAGGGTCCTTTCTCTGGTGACCAAATTATACGAATGATGAGAGCAAGCCTTGATTGCACCTCTTTCAAAAGGTTTGGGACTTGATTAACCAAAATAGAAAGAGTAGGACACAATCAACGAAGAGTGAAAACATTTATCCAGTTGCACTATCCTAAAACTTCACAGAAACTTGATTTGAAACGTAAATGGATGCAGATTAAGTTTTGCAATCCATGTAAATTTAAACCTTTGAGAAAGTAACTACACATCCAGCGCCATCGTCATAGTTATGCAAAAGGGAGAGATGATAATCAGAAGAAGAGACTAAGTATTCTCTCTCCCAAAAAGAAACTATACATTTTGAAGATCTACTTACCGAGTACATTAGCATGAAGTGAGCCATATCGGATAAGGCGCAGCCCACCAGCATTAGTTGAAACATTTCCTCCAATTTGGCAGCTTCCCTTTGAACCTAAGTCTAGTGGCATAATAAATCTGAATGGAAGCATGATGTACTTAAAGACAAAGTTGATGAAGGTCTGCCATTTTCATAACTTTTATCTCTTTTTTGCTTCCAATAAATAAATCATATGTGCAAATTCCTAATTTACAACCGGGAGCAGGATGATCAGGAAATCGATTTCCACTAAGCCAAATTTAAGCATATGAAGATACATTTAGCATGTATTTGGTTTGATAGCAGAGTTCACAATCTGCACATACACAGCCTGCCGTTCCCTTCCAGGAAAATTATGTCTATGCAACTATTTATGATCTGTCTTTTGTTTCTGTTATTGGCATCATGCACAAAACCTCTCATTCCCTAAGATGCACAATCCTCTGTGAGCTCTGCAGAAATAAAGTTATGCTAATAGCACTTACCCTTCGTTGTCTAGAAAATTCACCAAGCTTTCCAGTATGCACCCTGCTTCAGAAACTAGTATACCACTAACCTATAAAACACTAATATAAGATTTCAAATAATTTGAAGCAAATATCTTCTCAACATCTTATCAATGACTTCAGCATGTCAAACTGCTGAATAACAGAGCTCGCAGAGCTATCAAAACCCAAAAGCAGGAGATGAAGTATCCGGTGAAAAAAGAGTGCATCTAATAGGATAATTTTAGGGGAAAAACATTCTTGAAATAAGAAGGTTGATGCTAAAAAGATTCAATAGTGAAGTCTCAGATCCTACAGAAAAATATACGTGTTATTTGGAGAAGAACCAGCATAAAATGACAATCCGTTGTGCTGTATAACGTACCTCATCAAAAGAAATGACTTTATTCATTGAACCTAAGTTCACAATCACCTGCAGAATAAATAACCAAAAGCCATTCATCGCAGGCAATCAAGCTACATCAGGCATACTCTTATAAAGATTCTGCTGAATAAATTTAGTGTTGAAGACACTTATGATTTCTAATCAAGGTTGTCCACTTTTAGTGCTCAAACTTCACTATGAGACATTTGCCATTTTTAAAACTCCATAAATAATGCAGTTGTAGGACAATCGCCCAATTTTTCGCCAAACACACATGATAACAGCATGGTCAATAGTGGTTCACCTTCAGGATCAACAACAATAGGCAACACAAACCATTTTTCTGCCACATCTCTGAGAAAATCAGAATCTAAGTTGGATTCCTCTAGCTGAATTTCTCTCTCACAGCTTTCCCAAATTCAAACACTCCTCCCATTCACGATCACTCTAGAAAGATTTGGCTACTATACACTTTACTTTGGTAAACAACTGTTGATTGCATGATTTTGATTTTCTTTTGTCACAGAACTCTAACGATTGCCCTACATCCAACAACTTATAAAAATTTAAGGATCATGGATACTATCGAGTAAAATTCAATCACCAAAAAGAACCCTCAAAAGTCGGTTTCATAAGTGTATTTAACCACCAAATTTTTATGTAGCACACTCTTGAAGGCCATCTGGCTATATGGTGTTTTCCATCTGCTGGTCATCAATGTCAAAACATGTCAACATGGAAGCACAACTAGAAGTTCCTAGCAATTTCTAAAACAGATTCTCTTGGGTGAGTTGTAACATAATAAAAATAGAAAATAAACTTTCATCTGTACTCTAAAATCATATTCCTACCATCTTCATTTGTGCATTTTTAGGTTCATTTACACTTATATACGGTTTATACCAAATATTCAAAGGATATGATGTGAAAATATCCAGCTTTATTACTGCAATTCACCAAACATTGTCTACTCTCTAGGACCACAGAAAAACATTAATATCCTCTCAAGTCTCAATAGTCAATGTCTTCAGCTATAAACAGATATTCAGAATGGAGATACTTGTAAAGCAATGAGAAAAAGAAACCATTAAAATTATCACATGCTTTTCGCAGTATGAAAGGAAAGAAATATGAGGCAGCTTGATGTGGGAAATATTCAAGTTTTGTAAATTACCAATCTTGTTCTTAATGCTATTCTCTAGGTACAGGAAGGACATTTTAATATACAAACTGATGTTAGGTAAAAGAAGAAAATAGGTGAGAATGATGTGATGGTGTCAAATAACTTCAGCATGCGCCCTCTCTTCCTAGTGCCATCTGCCATTTTGACTAACTGGTTTTTCTTGCTTGTTAAGTCTGTTCATAACAGAACAGGCATTCATAATTAGATGGCAGTAAATTAAAATATTACAAAGAGACCAAAAGGAGACTGGTCAGTGCATGCACAAGCATGCACGCAATGAATTTCATTAAATAAAATAAAAAAAAAGGAGTATCATATCAATAACAGGTGTACCTCATCAAAAACGGGCACACTTCCTCCAACAAGACCAGTGTTCCCACCCTGAGGAACAACAGCCAAGCATCTGGAGTTACAATATTTGAGAACTTGAGAGACCTGGGACGAAAAATTTTCATAAGCATTCAATGAATCAACTATATGACAGCATGAACAAAGCAGAAGACTGAATAAGAGAGGTATTTAAGGCAAAATGGACATCGTGCATGTGAGCAATATGCGTGTTCAAATGTACAGCAACTCTATTAAGAACTTAAGACTATTATAGTGCCTAAATGTGTGCGGATCAAGAAGCGGGACACACGGACGTGCATGCACAAAACACTCACACAGAGAGAGAGAGAGCTGTCTTATACTTGATACTCGAGAGTCAGAGAGTCATATGAACCAATGTAACCAAGCACAAGATAATATGCAACTTCCAAAATTTTTAGAGGGAGACAGAGAGAGAGCAACTGTCTCATACTTAGGCTTGAGAGTCATATGAACCAACGTAACCACGCACGAGGTAATATGCAACTCAAAAAATCTTTTGAAGAAAAAAGACATCTACTATTGCATTGACCTTTCGGAGGTCAAATGCAGAATGTTTCATCATCGAGAGAAATACCATATAGATCAAGAAGAAGAAAGAAATGGACCTCTTCAGTGCTCCGAGGCAGAAGCAGAAGCTTACTCGAACCTTTGTACTTCCGCATCCAATCCATATTTGCAGCCAGGAGAGCATCTTCATCCTGGATAACACTTTTCTCCCCCAACAAGTCCCTAAAATACCTTATGTCATCCGAATTTATCGTGGCAAACTTGGAGTTCCTCTGAATCTGTGTGGCCACGGAACCAAAGCATTGACTTTGGACAAATCTTACTCCCAAAGCACATTCTTTCCCTTGTAAATGCACGGAAAGAGGCTGCTTGTGTCCGAAATAAAATTGAGTTCCTCGGCAAGATCCGCCAGAGCGACGCAGCAAGCCTTTATTCAGGACAGTGCCGTCAGGACGCGTTTATTAGACCCAACGTCCATTAACTGTAATCAACAATCGAATCACGAGCGAATTCAGGCATTAACAGAGTTATTCGATATTCTTATGTAAGAACAACTCGAGACTTCGGCGCGTGGACAGTAGTAACTCATCTACTGTTTCATCTTGCTTTCTAATACGCCACTCGGATTGCTCTCGAATTAGCTCGTCCAACCTCCATTCCGTGGAAAAAAAACGTAACAATCGACGCCGTGTCATCTACCGCGACGCGCGATCCGCAATACCCGATCACATTCCATCATGTGATCGAGCATCGGACAGGAAAGACTGGAACATCAGAAACCAAGTAATTTCAGTCAACGAGTCGCCGGCCGACCGGCGGCGAACCTCATTTCTCACGACGCGGATGATAAATAGGAGCACAAAATAAAGACTCTCCGAAAGCGACGATCTCGCTAGAGAAACTTCCCGATCGTAACAGAAAAAAACAACGGTCGAAACGACGGGGAAAACGCGAGCCGAGTTTTTTTTCGGCGCTCGCTCGGAGCGACCGTACCGTGACGAGCCGGATTGCCGGGACCGGGACGCGAGGAGAGCTTGAGGATGCGACGAGCCGAAGCTCTCCACCCGTCCATCTTCATCGTCTTCCTCCTCTCTCTCTCCCCCCCCGCACAACTTGGAGGACTAACTTTCTCGTCGGGAATTTGCAGAGCGCGAGTTGTTGGTGGCGTCGACGACGAGTGAGATCCTGCTGCCGTCCGGGAGAGACAAAATGAGGGGATGAAATGACCGCAACGCCACCCCCTTCCATTTGGATTTTTATCGGAAACAGGACAAAAAGAAATGATTTTCGGCAGGCCGTCGTGTTGCGGCAACAGCGACTAGCGGCGGCAGATGATGATGATAGGCCCACGCATGCAACGGCCGGCAATTCCTTTTCAATCCATACGCAGCCAATGTATGGTGCGGTGCCCGTGCGGTACTGAGCTAGAGTGACGATTCCTTGCTGAGTATTGGCGAGGGAGCCTTCAATCCATTGATTATTTGTGATGGCGATGCCTATTAAAAATATATTTTGAATTTCTATCTGATTTTGAGTTTTCTTTTTTTTTGAATATTGGATTCCAAACATTATATTGAATATCCATCTGACTGCAATATTTGTTAAATTCTAAATATCTCTTCTATCATGATATCATTATTCCGATTTATTGTAATATTATGTTATTATAGATCATCATTCTGTAAAATTTATAAATAGACTTATGTATAATTTAATATAATATATTGAAGATTTCATAACTTTTTTTTTTTTTTGCAATGCCAATTGAAATAGGCCATGTTTGCCCCACAGAGGCGTCACGATGCCAACTGAATAGGCCGCGTCGCTCTTGTTTCTCCACAGAGTCTGCAACTTCAGTTGTCATTAAAGTGACTTCAAGTGCTTGTTTCATCACTGAACGTCGCCAGCACGCACCACCTTTTCAGACCCTTCAAAATCGAATATTGTAAGTCTATTTCGGATATATTCTGCTGGTTGTATTGACAACCCAAAGACCACAAGTAGGTTCTTCGTCACTCAAGGAATACGGCCAGCAAAATTGCGCTACCAAACAACGCCGCGCTCGCCCACACGTGCCACCCGAAGACTCTGCACGTGAGACCTACACACCCACGAGCGTCTCAAGTGATCAAAGTCGGCCATGTATTATTAACGTCATCATTGTGTCATCCTAACATCAATCCCCGCTTCGTATGCCACATCACCTGTCACGTCATTGCCACATCACTTGCCACGTCATTGCGTCACTCGCCGCGTCATCTGTCCACCACCGTTGATTTGCATTAACCATTGTTGACCGATGTTGACTAGATCGATTCATCTACCAACCCGATTGGTTTTTCACATCTTTCGATCGGTTCTTGAGATAGTTAGACATCCTAAATCTATTTTTTGCATATCAACTTTGGAAGTGCCGATTTTCTTTGAACTATATGCAAGAAAAATTGGAAGTTTCAATACCCATACAGGCCATTTTAAATGGTTCCAATTATATTTTATTAGCTTAAGAAATATCCAATTTTTTGAGAGGATGCCGATTCTGGCGCTATGTCACCAGTGATATTCATGAACCTACTCAAACTGTTGGTACAGCGAAGGACAAGTTTAATGAGCGCTTAGAGGATTGGGATAGCGAAAACTATCATATCCTTACATGGTTTCGCGACACTTCAATTCCCTCTATTAGACCTCACTTTGATCATCTTAATACAACCAAGGAAGCATGGAACTTACTTGCTAGTCAATATTCGACTTCGAATATTGCCCATCAATATTAGCTGTTAGGGAATCTACATTACATGCCTCAAGAGGCAGATTGGTCTGTTGATGATTTTTTATCATCAATGCATGCTATCTAGGATCACTGGCATTACTTGAACCACAATGGGACGCGGACTCTGATGCTCGCAAGTTTGCTAAATATCGCGATCGCATATGGGTTATGCAATTTTTTATGGCACTTAATGATGTATTTGAACCTATGCGAGCTTCACTTCTATATTGAGATCCACTTCGTCATCTTGAGCCAGTTGTCTCAGAGTTGTTGACTAAAGAGACTAGACTTGCTACCTTGACAATGCAACACTTTATATCCTCACCTATAGACACAGTACTTGCAACTCCTAGTTCTTCCTCCATACGCAAACGATATTGCAATAATTGTCATTGATATGATCATCTTGCATTCAATTGTTATCGATGGCAGTCCAAGTAACCTACAAGGACAAAACAACCAATCCCCATACAGAGATCCATCTCAACCTGCACGTCAATCCATTGCTGCTATCATGGAGGGTTCCTCCAAAGACTCATCCGTCACTCTATCATTAAAGGATTTCATTCTATTCTTCAAGAATCTAGTAATTCTCGCTCCATTGTCCCTAGCACTTCCGCTCCATCGGTCACTCAAGGTACTCCCGATTCATAGTTCTTTAATTTTGCCTACTTTAATCACATGACTTTCAATTCCAATCTATTTAAGTCAAAATCATTTGCTTCACAAGTACCTACTATTCATATAGCCAAAAACTCACATATGATAATTAGTCATACGAGGAACATTTTGACACCAAAATTGTCCTTATCTAACACATTTTTAGTTCCTAAACTTTCTTTAAACTCGATATCTATGGGGCAATTATGTAAACTTAGTTTTGACATTCATTTCTCTTCAAATGGTTGTCATGTGTAGGATCCAAAAATGGGACAAATAATTGGGACATGCCATAAAGTGGGATGTCTGTTTGAACTTGTCTCCTTTCAACTTCTAAACTAATTCATTAGTTGTGCTGTTACAATTTCTTCTGAAACTTAGCATTCTCGTTTGAGTCATGCTTCTATCTCTAAATAAGGTCTTCTAATTTCCAGTGGTTATCTAGGTTCTGTTGACAATAAACATTTTGATTTCTTATCTTGTAAGTTGGGAAAACATCATGTTTTATTAGTTGATCCTAATAACTCCATCTCTCGTGCTCCTTTTGATCTTGATCACTCCAATATTTGAGGGCATCTCCTACTCCCACTGCGAGAGAATCTCATTATTTTGAGATTTTTGTTTGATGATCACTCTCGTTATACATGGCTTTATCTTATGAAAAATCACTCTAAACTTACTAATATCTATCATGATTTTGTTGCCATTATCAAAACACAATTTTCTCGAGATATCAAGATTTTTCATACTAATAATGTCTTTGAATATAAAGATATGGAGTTTCTTAAAATTATCTTTCAAAACAGTATTATCATGTATCATTCTTGTCCAGGAACTTCGCAACAAAATGGTCGAGCAAAGCAAAAACATAGACATATCTTAGATGTTGTTCGCACTCTCCTCATCTCTTCCTCTTATGCAGAACAATTTTAGGGAGAAGCTTGTCACACTACTGTGTACACTATCAATCGTATTCCATCACCTACTCTAGGTAGCGTATCTCCTTATGAACGCTTATAAGGCAATGTTCCAAATTACAATCCTCTTCGCGTCTTTGGCAATGCATATTTTGTGCATCTACTTCCTAATGAATGCACAAAGTTAGAACCTCGTGCTTGATTATGTTGCTTTCTTGGCTGTGGCATTGAGCACAAAAAAGTATAGATGTTGGGATTTATTATCTAACCATCTACGTGTGTCTCGTCATGTTACTTTTTGGGAACACAATATATTCTCATCTCTCCATCCTTTTGAGTCATCCCTAACCATTCATTTCTTTAACATTCCTTTGGTGGAACTATTTCCTGAAGATGACACATCTGTATCTTCCTTTATGAAGTTTTCCTCTTGTAGTCTTAATGCAGGTACATCCGGCGATCTCATTTTAGCAATTTCTGACATATATGTGCCATCCATGGATTCTCTACCCTTAGAAATATCTTCTTCTCCTATTTGTCGTTTTACCTGTGTAAGTCAACCTTCTGTTCAGCTTTGTGACTTTCATTGTTACTCTATTATTGCTTCTTTCTGCGAGCCTGACACATATAGGGAAGCTCATACCAATCCTTTTCAGCAGCAAGCAATGGTGGATGAGTTACAAGCCTTAAATAAATCTCAGATTTAAGATTTGCTTGATTTGTTATGTAGAAAGTCTGCTATAGGTTGTTAATGGGTGTATAAGATCAAAACAAAGGCAAATGATACAAGGGAGCACTCCAAAGCTCGACTAGTAGCAAAGGATCTTACTCAAGAGTATAGGATTGATTATGATGAGACATTTGCTCCAGTTGCACGTCTTACGTCCGTTCAAAGCCTTCTTGCCGTCTTACTTACGAGTATTTGTCTAATTGTAGTATCCGTCAAATTTTGAATATCTCTCATATCATAATCTCGTTATTTTGATCTATTGTAATATTATATTTCTATAAATAGTCATTTTGTAATATCTATAAATAAGCTCATGTATACTTCAATACAATATGTTTAAAATTCCACAACTTTATTTTTTTTCGCTTTAAACTTATCATGCTATCAGAGCCTCTTTCCCGAGAAGCTCTTTTTTTCTTTTCAGAAATTTTTGCAACGCCAGTCAAAAGGGCCGCATTTGCTCCACAAAGATGTCACGACGCCAACTGAATAGGCCGGGTTGCTATCATTTCTCCACGAGGCCCACAACTTCAATTGACAATAAAGCGACTTTTGCTGCTTATTTCATCATCGATCGCTACCGCCACACGCCACCTTCTTGGACCAATCAAGGCCAAATACTGTAAGTCTATTTCAGACATATTTAGCTGGTTGTATTAACAACACAAGACCACAAATAGGTTCCCCATCACTTAAGGAATCCACCCAGCCAAACCACACTCCAAAACGATGCCACACGCGCCCACACGTGCCACCCGTAGACTCTGCATATGAGATCCATGTGCCCTCGTACATCTCACATGTTCGAAGCCAGCCATATATTGTTGACGTCATTGTTACGTCATCCTAACATCACCCGCTGCTTCGTCCACCACATCGCCTGTTGCATCATTGCCACGTCACTTGCCACGTCATCTACCATGTCACTCACCACGTCATCTTTTGACAAGAGTTGACCATTGACTGCTCTTAAGCACCATTGACCGTCATTGATTGACATTGACTAAACCGATACGCCTATCGATCTAATTGATATGCCACTAATCTTCTTTCTCGAGCGAGACTCGTTGATAACAAGATAGCTACGACTCCCACTGAGACTAATGTTCAATTTAACGACAAAGAGGGGACTCCTCTTCTGAATCCTACTCTATATCAATAGCTAGGTGGCAATTTTATATACCTCACTATGACTCATGCAGAGATAGCCTACGTCGTTGACATTGTTAGTCAATTCATGACCGCATTGCGAACCACTCATTCTACTATAGTTCTTCGCATTCTTCGCTATGTTAAAGGCACCTTATTTCATAGTCTTCACTTATCTGCTCAATCTACCTTGGAGTTGAAGGCTTACTCTGATTGGGTTAAAGACCCCCTTGATTGTTGCTCCACCACTAGCTATTGCTTCTTTCTAGGTGACTCACTAATCTTTTGGCATAGTAAGAAACAAATTGTTGTTGCTCGATCTAGTACAAAAGCATAATATCATGTTTTTGCTTATACAATAGCAAAATTATTATGGTTACGATGGTTATTAGAGGAAATGGGCGTCAATCATAACATTGGGACGGTACTTTATTATGACAATCAGAGTGCTATCCAAATAGAACATAATGATGTTTTTCATGAATGCACCAAGCATATCGAGATAGATTGTCATTTTATATATTCTTACATGCATCAAGGCACCGTTCATCTTGTCTCCGGTTCATCAGTTAATCAAATTGCCAATGTATTTTCGAAGGCACATCCACCAAGATGTTTTCACGATTTCTTATCCAAACTCCAGTTGACTTCTTCCATGTCACCTTGAGTTTGAGGGGGGACATTAGAAATATATTTTGATATCTATTCCAAATAGTATTCTGAGTATCTATCTGATTGCAATATTTGTTACATTCTAAGTATCTCTCATATCATAATCTCATTATTCTGATTTATTGTAATATTATGTTATTATAGATAGTCATTCTATGAAGTTTATAAATAGGCTCATGTATAATTCAATACAATATACTGAAAATTCTACAACTTTATTTTTTTTCACTTTACACTTATCAATGCCAACAATTGGAAATAATGTCTTTGAGACCACAATTGTTCAAGCCTGCTCTAGGAGGATTACTTTTACCATCGTACATTTCTCATGCTCAAAGACAGTCTGTATGCAAGTGGGAAATGTTCAAAATGGAAAACTTTGTGAATGGTTACCATTAGGAAATCGCAAACGCGTACCTACTAATCCTTCCACGAGATACCGCCTTATTTGATCGAGACGGGTTTGTCACTTGAAGCATTGGCCGAAGGATTTCAAATTTTACGTCACAAGTTTAGGGCATCATCTTTCGAGCTTGGCACTTGGACGTCTATGGGGAATGTGCAAGGGAGCCTACTCATCTCTCTTGTTGATATCATCGTCCCCCTTCCTGGGGTTATTACTCCAACGTGCCTTTAAAGTGCAATTAGTAAGTGGTGCTTAGCTTGGAGCTTCAAAGTTTTTGTTATCTTCACATTTGGATTCATTTTCTGATACTGAAGTGTGCTATTTTCAGTAGTCGTTCCGTTGCTACATTGGTTAATTTAGTCTGGCAAGACATCCAGTATATCTCGAGATCAGCAAAACTCGTTGTCACAAAAGAAGAAAAATGCACTGAGCCAGTGCTCTACTTTACTTGAATCCAACTTATCTAGATCACAATTTCACTGCCAAGAGAAAAAAATTGGCATTTAGGTTACACTAGCGCATTTACATCCACTCCTTAAAAGTTTGTTTCACGGCACGGAAACAACATGATGGATCAGCAAAACAATTGTTTCATTGCATTTCATGCTTCAGAGACAAAAAGTAGATTGCAAGCATACTGAGCAATATTGCCAATTAATCTAGAACTAGTTCCACATTTAAGTAAAATTGAAGTGAAATATAAGAAGAAAAGCATGAACCGGATATAATCACAAATTGAATTTACTTAATAATAGTTGTACATGATATAAAAGCTCCATCTAAAAGTCATCAAAGCACAATACAAGTTGTGCTCTTTCCCCATTCCACAAGTAGTCATCTTCATTCTTAACACTGAATGAAGGCATCGTATACCTACAGTAGCAATAATTTTATTTCTTGTCTGACTATTAAGATGAAAATGCAGGTGCAAATACAAGCACGACTACGAAATATTTCTATTAAAAAATTAATACTCTCCAAAAAATAAATCTAGACAATTAGAATAATATTTGTAAATATTGTATTTAGATATTACATAAATCTCCAGAGCATATGTGATTACATTCAATACCCTAAAGCAAGTATTCAATAGCATTTGTAAAGTTTGTAAGCATCACATCACTTTATGATGACAAATAATTAGGATTCATCCTAGCGTTGAGCATTCATGCCAACATCTATTATAAAAACAAACTAATATTTAAAATGACAAATGGAATGTTAAGCATGGAGAATCATGTTAGAGTTTTACAGGTAGAATTGCTCCAAAATTGAAGTCATAATAAAATGTTGATTGTAGATACAAAGAACGACATACTTTCCATCGTCGAGAGGACACAAAAGAGCAACATAATTGAATATATCATAAAACTAACCCGCACTGCTATTTAACAAAAACGCATTGCTCATCTTATTGTAGCAAGTCCTGTCAATTAAGCTGCACGAAGACATGGTACTTCTGCATACACCATGTTGGAGTAAATATAAGAAAATCAGTACCTAAATGGAGATAGAAGGCGGAGGCGGAGGTGGAGAGGGTGAGACAAAGTGAGTCGAAGAGAGACAAAGAGAACACATGATGTCGTTTGGCATAGTTTTCTTGAACGGCGGAGGCAATAGACGAGGCAGATGTGGAAGCGGCGACAGCGCAACTTGGTTGGTCGGACGGCAAGCTCCGTCGTGAGTCGGAGAAAGAGCAGCACGAAGCGAGGGGGAGAGCAAATGGGAGAGAGTGGAGAGAGAAAGTCCCTCGTTGCCGAAATTGGAATCAACCAAGAGGGAGAGAGGAGGGGCCCAAGTGATGAAAGCCTTTTTAGCGCGCAGTAGGGCCCAAGCAACACATGTTGCCCAATGAATGGATTGGAATTTTCACATGCCGACATCCTAGCAGTACTCAATTTTTTCTCCGTAGATCCTCCTATGGTCCAAGAAGAGCCAAATGATAGGATGAAATGACCGCAACGCCCTTTTTATTTTGATTTTTGCCCAAAATAGGAGAAAAAGAAAATTTCATTTTTAGGTACTCATACTCAATTTCTTGATTTTGATAATCCAGAGAAAGAAATAACAGACATGGAAATCTGATTATTTGGAATTTGATACCAATTTTAAAAGAGGTCGATGTTATGTTAGTTTGGCAAATAAAAAATGACACAAGTAATCTCCGAATTTTGACTTATCATATAATGTGATATTTAAACTCTTAATTTGTTCGATGTAATTTCTTAACTTTTGGTACATGTTTAATTTAATCACTAAATTCCGACCTTAAATTAATGAAAAGACTAGTACAGAGATTATATTGAACTTAATACCAAAAAAATTTAAAGAACATAAGAAACAAATTAATTATTTATTGACCACATTGAATATCCTCATTAAATAAATTAAAAATTCATAAATCACATTACATATTATGTTAAAATTTAAAGGATCATTTTTGTCCCTTTGGCAAAGAGATTATCGTTCACCGATTGACTTTATGCCCCTATAATTGCTCATCTCCAAGCTCACCAGGTTCCGCCACATTCCCTGTCCATCCTCTTTCCCCCCCTCACTCTAACTGCAACTGCAATGTCGTCTTCCCTGACGTCGCTCTCCTCCATCAAAATCCCCACCCGCTGTTGCCGGTTCGTGCTCCGGCATCGACAAGTGTCTCGCGCTATTCGCCTCTAGGCCGCTGCTTGGCTCCGCGACCGCCCGGGGCTTCTTTGTTCTCTCGGTTTCTCTAGGAAACTGTCTTGGCCTTTGTTCTCCAGCAGCAGCAAGAGCTTCAAGATCCCGAGCCAGAAGGACTCCATGGTCGCGCACTCAGCAGTTCCTCTCGCCGCCTCCGGAATCCAGCCCGAGTGAGTTCCACTGAACCGACATTTTGCTCGCCTCCAGATGCTCATTCGTAAAAACGGATGTTGTGTATAGTGTCTGACTGGAGTGTCTAGCTAGATTGTTCGTGTTTCCGATTGCCGGTGTTCTGGGCAAATGCTCCCCGCTGCGTAAAACCCTGGTCGTGTGTCTGCAAGCGTCTGATTTTTTTTTTTTTTTTTTTTTTTTTTTTTGTGTAAGGGATGTTCGGATGGTACAATGTTGTGAAGTGCAGTAGTTATGTTGGCACTAGTTTATGGGCGATCGACACATGTCGCTGGCGAGCCCACCTTTACGAACAGTTTCAAGTCCCTCTCTCTCCTTGGTTTCTCTTTCTTTACTGATTCTTTCATCTTTTGCTTTTTGCCTTATGGGACCATGGAAGATGCTCGATTGCAGTGGCCAGCCATGGCCGAACCGCTCACAAGTAAACTTGCATCTTTTCCTTCTAAATCGGAAGAATAATTAGACTTCGCTCATTTCACAAAAAATATAATGTGTTTGGAAAAAAAATTTCAGAAAGCCATTTTCTAAGAAAATGGCAATATTTTATAGTATTTGGCTAAAATTTGGAAATAAAGTGGAAAATGCTTTCCACCGTTTGATATCTTATTTGATTTCCTTTGTGGACTCATTTTAATATTTTTATTTTTATTTTCTTATTTTTTGTGTTCTTTTTTATTTTAAAAAATAATAATTTTTTAATATTTTTATTTTTATTTTATTTCTTCCTTCTTTCTTTCTTTTTCATTTTTTTTTGGTTATTTTTTATTCCTTTTCTTTTCCTAGCTTCACCATAGGGCGTGACTCAGGCCTCGCCACCCTCTAGCAATGCTTGCCATAAGGGGGGCCCAAGCCTCACCGCTTTCTGGCATTGCCCGAGCATCAAGGCTTGAGCCTGCGACGCTTGTCAAGCTCATCGCCCTCTAGTGACACTTGAGCGTCGCTAATCTGGCAAGCTCGAGCTCACTAGTGGCCAATCGCCAACCTTCATCGTGGCGGGTGACTAACCGAAGAAGAAGAAAAAGTCAAAATAATAAATAAAAAAATTCAAATTTAAAAAATAAAATAAAATAAAAATTATTAAATTGAGTTGTGAAAGGAGCAGTGGAAAATGTTTTTCTCTTTCCGAAAGAGTTTTCTCCTTTTGAATTAGTTTTGTTTGTTGATAAGAAATATTTTCCTTGACTAATTTATTTTCCGCGGCAAAAAATTTGTAATTTTTCTTGATATTAATTCATTTTAAAAGAATTAATGGAGATAAATTTGTTATAAATATAACCATTTTAAATTTTTGTGGTCAAAAAATAATTTAAGGTAAATTTATCAAAAATATACTAATTTGAAGTTTTTTGTGATAAAAAATAAATTTATCACAAATGTATCATTTGGAAATTTATTTGTCATATCGACCCTAATTTTTTCTATATTGTGTGATGCATAGTTGTGACCTTCACACAAAACCTGACAAATAGCTGTAGCTACAACCAGAGAATCTTTTCCTTTGCTTAAGAATGTTTGCAGCAACAGCGACCAGTACATATCTTCCATAAAAACACCAACAGCAAGTAGCAACCTCCTCTGTTTATCCCGCGCTGAAATTTAACTGGAAATTAGGGAAAATGTTCGTGTTGGAAACCAGCCGGTGCAAAGAAAATAGTCCCATCGACAAAGCCATAGCTGGTAGCCTTCGAATTAAGATCTTTAAATCAGCCGACATTTCTCTTTACCTTACAGAGAAAGACGTCAGACATTGTCAGAAGTAGCAATACAACATTCCAACAATAAGATTTTACAAAGATTATCCTGTCAAGGCAATGAACGTGACCTTATTATTGTATACAGCATTTATATTGCACAGATAAGATGCTATATTACATCTCCCAAAGATGAGAGCCAATGTTCTGATTGATATCTACAGGGAGAACTGCTCCATTTTCCCACAATAGCATTACTCTTCACCATGAGATTATGCTCGATTTGTACCTGTAGTTGCTGTAAGAAAGTCTTAGTTACAACTAAAAGCCGGAATTAAGAACTGAGAAGCACACAAAGTATTTAGTGTATAGGACTTCCAACCTCATCACGGAGAGCTTAGAGACTGGGGAAGAACTTTGTACGGGTTAAGTATGTGATTGGGGTCCAGCAAGTTCTTGACAGAAGCCATCAATTGCACCTATACAGGCAGAGTATTATTCACCAACTTGCACAACTAGATAAAAGAAGTATTTACCCTCGACTAGAGGTAATCATAAGGGAATTTTTGCCAGGGCCCGGCCAAAGATGTGTGGTCCGGGCTTTATCATGTATGGTCTTTGCCCAAGCCTGCCCATTTACCTCTCAGGCCTGGGCAGCTGAGCAGGGTTGATCACTTCTACCCTTGAGACATCTAAAGAGCATGCTTTCTCATGAATTTTTAGATTGCCTAATAGGTTAGAAGATCTTGCAGCTATAGAAATGAGTGAAATAACGTATATATTGCTACCGATATGTCTATCTAATATAAGATAATGAATGGATCATGCTACAAGAATGTTATGAACTGCTAGGAAAAACGATATATAAACATTATGGGCACGACTCCAGACAACCTCAATGTTGGGGGATAATGGTTGTTCAACACAGTTAGGGCACAAGTCAAGGTCCAACACCTGACACTTGTCCTTACCATGTTAGTTTTCCGTTACTGTGGTCCAGTCTCTAGTTATGGCCGCGCTTCACGTGTCTCGCTTACACGAGAGAGGGAACTTTAACGAATATGCTGGATTTACATTAGACCGTTTCTAGGCAGCTTAAACTTTTGGGGCAGAACATGACAGCTAAATATGAGCAATAAATCAGAAAACCGTTTTTTTGGCAGACCTTAAACTATGCAAAATGCAATGCCTCCAAGCAACTAAGTTTCAAGGGAAGTTATAAACCCCAGCTCCCAGCTCTGGGCCATTTTCTATCAATAGTCTTTGCCACATCCACTTTGTGCTAGATAGAGTTCTGGTGCCATATACAAGTATTGCCCATGCCACAGTACAGTTGATATCATCTGCATATAAGTTAAGCTCTAGATGAACCTTAGATTCTCGACTAGATCTCCTGTTTCTTAAATGGTAGACCATGTCCAACAAAGGATGACCATTTTTTTATCTTTGCCTTAATATGCTGCAAAGAAGGTTCTGAGTCTTACCTGATCTTAACTATCTAACCCAGCTGCTTTGAATTGCAATCGTCAAAATATCAACAACTATGGAATGTCACAAATACTTAAGAGTGCAATTCCAAGTAATAAACCCCTACAATTTATGTACCAGTACTGCTGCACAAAGCTCAACTTACAGCTGCAGGTGACTTGCTGTAGAAAATCTTATCAGCTTTCATCAGTCCCAAGCCATGCTCCGCACTAATACTTCCACGATGCTTAGAAGTCCATTCGTAGACAAAAGGTTCAATCTGTGCTAATACCTGCAATGCACCTCTTCTTATGAGATTGTATTCAAACACATAGAAGCTTTCTAAAGAAAGACAAAGGAGATTACAGCATCATCATATTGAGGACATGAAATATTGAGATGCAGGTTTCCATCTCCAAGGTGCCCATATCCCACGACCCTGGCGGAGTGACCTAGAAATTTGAAAACCAATAGAAAGTTAATTATTGGCTAATTATTCATGCTCCGGCATCCTTGGAAGATTATGACAAGTGACAAAATGCTGGTTACATTCATGGAAAAAGCAATTCAAATCCTATGTTATTAATCGTCTTTCACACTGGGAGTGTCAATCTCAAAACTGATGGCTATACAAGTAGCTTGTTATAACGATTTATACAAGTAGCTTGTTTTCACTCTTTGAAGTTCACCTTCAGGTTTATAGTCCATGACCTCCTAAACATTTAATGCATACAAGGAATTCCAGCAACACGTTACGATGTATGACGGAGATTAAGTTAGACAATGCACCAGCTTTGGATTCTTAAGGATTCTAGAAAGGAGTATCTTTTAGCCAACAGAACACCTGCTAAGATACTGCAACCCCGTGGTTCACATTACGTAACGAAATCACTGTTTTCATCCCATGTCAATATTATAAACCTGGAAAAAGAAAATCATGGCATTCAAGTATTGAATAAGTAACAGCAATAAGTTCTCTCACCAAGTTTATTTCGCATTTCCTCCACAATATCATAAATCTTTTCAACAGGTATTGATAAATCATATTTGTAGACAGCCCCTGCTTTCATCAATGCTTCAGGTATACCCTGCGATGCACCATAGAAAAGTGACAACCTAAGCATGCAAAATCAGTTACAAGCAAAAACAATCATCTTCTTGCACTCATAATTATATCCACTGTAGCTGACTTTTTATGGGAGGTAATTACATGAACTTTTAGTTCATTTCTATTCTTAACAAGTCTTAACACCAATTATCGACCCTGAAACCTGGAAATTCATCTTAATCTACAAAAGGAGAGAGTGTTTAGCCTGCAATAAGCTTCAACCTATATAAGCTTTTCTCACACCATTTTTGAATTTTTTAATCTTCAAAAGAGGGAGAACAACTGAGAAAGCCAGCATTCCAACAGGGTTTGTTGTATTCAAGCAGCAATCAATGCACCTTTATAGTTATAGTCTTCAATTTTTCAAATACAGGATATTGCAGCTTCAGATGCAAACAAAAGAAAGAGAGCTGTCATTTCAAAAAGAGGGCAAGAAGAGCCGATTGGTCGACCAAACAAACATCTGGGACTACAAGAAATGCTTCTTATAGAGTTGACAAGAGACGGATAGAAAGTAAGAGCCCCCATAGAGGGGAAAATCTAAGTGTATATATATATGATATAACATGGCCTAAAGTCCTATTTTTCATAGTTGAAGATCGAGAAACAATCTGCAAATCACCTTAAATTCATGAATAGCAAACCAAATCAAATTGAAAGATTCAGCGAAATGATTTAGTTTTCTTATGTAGTATCACAAGTACATATCATGTTTCATACATGTTAATAAGTATCACATTTAAGGATAGAGACAGAATGTCTGCATAACATTTGTTTAATAAGCAGATTAAAAAATAAAAAATTTAGTCACATTGCTGTCAGATCATTAAATATATAAGATATGCCACGCTGATGATACAGTGGACATGTGTGTGATTCCAATATATATGGATTCATTGGATAAACCCAAATTTTACAGGCCTTAACTCTACTTGGATTGAAGTAAAATACGAATTTTTGAATTGATGGATTGTGATAAATATGGCTATTGCTACTCCCAATGTATGTAAGCAGGAATTTGACAATAAAAAAATCACGGAGAACTGGAAACCTCACGAATATTCCAAACTGATGATGCCTGCTGGATGTCTTGTGCAACAACACCATCTGAAATCAAGCCTTCTTCCATGGAATGAACAAGGAAAGCTTCAAGCTTTTCTCTGAAATTATCCAAATTGAATATTATGTACAAAAGGTGATAAAAGAACCATAACCTTTTCTTTCGCTATAGCAGAACCAAACTATGCATGGCACTACAGTTACCACCAAATTGCAAACAGAAAATGTCCAGCATACATATGCTATTGCAATCTCTTATGCTTAGTTGACAAGAAAAGGTCAGCGATGCAGAAAGCCAAATTGCAAAAGGTGTGGTTGCCTCTTTACAGTGAGCTTCCATTTTTATTGCAAGTCCAAGAATTGCATAGAGCAGGTCAGGCACTATATTCTAGATGTATTGTTAATCTCAAAGGGAAATTAAACTCGAGCAGCAGAATAACAAAGTGATGGACTTTCATCCTAAGTTTGAGAAATCTGATTGCCTGCAACTTTAAAATCCAGAAATGAATATCTATATACTGCTTTGATAAGTGCAGCAAGGATTCAATTTGTCTTAAGCTTGGAATCCCCATTGAAACTAGATTCACCTTTTTTTCCTCATCAAAGATCTTCATATTGGAGCCTTCACAGCTCTACAGTTAATGCAGACTAATAATGAAGAATATTCAGAGGTAATCATGCCATCCTGGCCAGTTAAAATAAATCATAAAAAAAATTGTGCAGTGACCAAGGAGAGGAGTGTAATTTTCCAGTAGATGTAGATTATAGTGCATCAGAGGTTCATGTGGACTTAAATTTAACACCTTAATTTGAGCAGTAAAAGAAGAGATTTACCTGTCGGAACGTTCATCACTGCCTGTTGTCTCTATCAGAACATAAAACTTGTGCAGTGCAGGTAATGGATTCCGGACTCCTTCTAAATGGTTTAGTGCCTGCCACAAATAGTGAAATAACTTGGCTTAAAATTACCATAAGGATCTACTTTTACTTTTACTTTCAAGACTTGCTTCACAGTAATAAATAGACTGTCAAGCGAAAAGACATTAATTTAGACTTAGTCCATCTATAACAATCAAGTCATGTGTTTCATAGTCATAAAATAGCATGCCAAGAAGGAAAAAAACAGAGGAAGGTTAAGAAACACACAATCTATAATGGGAAACGAAGAGATGGTCATAAACCTACCATCTTCTAGACCAAGCAATGGAACAAACTACTGAAAATTACTTTAGTGACATGTAGTGCACTGTAATGGAAAATGGATGACCTAAAAGTGAAAAGCATTTAGTATGGAAAGTGGAAGTAAGAGCAGAAAACTGTAAGACATAAATGCCATATGATGGCAGCTCTAGCAGCCATGTTTGATCCTGTTGCAACTTACAACTCCATACCAAGATAGGCGATATATCCAAATTCAAAGGATAAGATAGTAATGTTACTTATGTACAAAATGCCTGATGTAATACTTAAAAGTGCAGAGAGCTTACAAGATCCATTGCCTGTTCATCCAAAAACTCAAAAGCGGAGAGAACTTCTCCCAGTTTCCTCCTCGCTTCCAACAATAGTTTCTGATGCACATCATTAAAAAAATGGTACTGACTGTGCTCAATTAAAAGATGCTCTAAGACCGTAGGACATAGTATGCCCAGATTATAAGCTTAAGGTCTAGATCAAAATGTTACGTAAGTCAATCTGGAGAAGAAACTAATTGTACCTGGCAGCTTAAATAGTCTGTACATGCAAGAAAAGCTACATTAACTGATGATAACTTTGGAGGAGTCAGAATTGACACCTTTGTAACAATTCCCAGGGACCCTTCACTGCCTGCAACATCAAATAGAATCATCGTTTGGCGGCATACTATCCTATTAATCATATGGGTTGTACCATAAATTTATCAATTGAAATGGCCCATCGTATTGATAATACCTATAAACAAATGCTTCAGATCGTACCCAGTGTTGTCTTTGCGTAAAGTACCAAGCATGTCAAGCACATCTCCATTAGCTAAAACTGCTTCAAGACCTGCAACACAGACCTAAACTAATTGTCCAGAAACTAACAAAAACCTGGCAATGTCTTCAAATAAGTTAAAATCAGACACTATATTGCAGCATATGAACTCGGGGATAAAAGCAATAGAAGTCCTAAACTTTTTGGCAGTTAGTCAGTTAAGTCCCAAACATTCCACCGTAGGCAATTGAGTCTTGAACCTTTTGAAGGATGTGCAACCGTTTGTTTTTTCTCACAAATCAATCATGATTTCAACCATAATCAAGGAAAAAAACACATGGGTTTTAGCAATAATTGAGCAAAGAAATTGAATTTATGAATCAATTGAAACATAAAACCAGAATGTCATACGAATCAAGGAAAATTCATAATAACGAGAGTTGGGTTTTCCTCCCTATTTACATAATATTTGGATTTTCTTTCAATTGATTCCGTAATCAAGTTAGTTACTCTATGATTCAGAAAACTTGTGCTTTATCCCTTGAATATAAAAATTATGCTTAATCGAGTATAAAGCCAATAGCCGAAAGGGTCCTTTCTCTGGTGACCAAATTACACTGATGATGAGATCAAGCCTTGATTGCACCTCTTTCAAGAGGTTTGGGACTTGATTAACCAAAATAGAAAGATTAGGACACAATCAACAAAGAGTGAAAACATTTATGAAACCAGTTGCACAATCCTAAAACTTCGCAAAAACTTGCTTTGGAGATTTAATTTTTGCAATCCACGTAAATTTAAACCTTTGAGAAAGTAACTAAACATCCAGTGCCATCGTCATAGATATGGGAAAGGAAGAGATGATAATCGGAAAAAGAAGAGACCAAGTACTCTCAAAGAAACTATAATTTTGAAGATCTACTTACCGAGTACATTAGCATGAAGTGAGCCATATCGGAGAAGGCGCAGCCCACCAGCATTTGTCGAAACATTTCCTCCAATTTGGCAGCTCCCCTTTGCACCTAAGTCCAGTGGCATAATAAATCTGAATGGAAGCATGATGTGCTTAAAGACAAAGTTGATGAAGGTCTGCCATTTTCAGAAACTTTGTATGTTTGATTCCAAAAAATAAATCGTATCCCGGGATTCTTAATTTACAACCTGAAGCAGGATGATCGGGAAATTGATTTTCATGAAGAAAAATCTAAGCATATGAAGATACGTTCAGCATGTATTTGGTTTGGGGAAAATAGCAGAGTTCACGGTCCGCATATACACAGTCTGCCATTCCCTTCGAGGAAGTTATATCTATGCAACTATACATGATCTGTCTTTTGTTTCCGTTATTGGCATCATACACAAAACCACTCATTCCCCGAGATGCACAATCCTCTATGAACTCTGCAGAAATAAAGTAATGCTAATAGCACTTACCCTTTGCTGTCTAGGAAATTCACCAAGCTTTCCAGTATGCACCCTGCTTCAGAAACCAGTATACCACTAACCTATAAAGCAATAATATAAAATTTCAAATAATTTGAAGCAAATATCTTCTGAACATCTTCTCAATGAGTTCAGCATGCCAAACTGCTGAATAACAGAGCTCTTATCAGGTAAAAAAAAGTGCACCTAATAGGATAATTTTAGGAGAAAAACCTTGAACTAAGAAGATTGATGCTAAAAAGATTCAATAATGAAGTCTCACAATCATATAGAGAGAATTCAGATCCCGGACAAAAATATAATGTGTTATTTGAAGGAGGAGAACCAGCATAAAATGACAATTCCATCATGCTGTATAACGTACCTCGTCAAAAGATAAAACTTTATTCATTGAACCTAAGTTCACAATCACCTGTGGAACAAATAACCAAAAGCCATTCAGATTGTAGGCAATCAAGCTACATAAGGCATACTTTCAAAAAGATTAAGCTGAATAAATTTAGTTTTGAAGACACTTATGATTACTAATCAAGGCTGTCCACTTTTAGTGCTCAAGCTTCGCTTAGAGACATTTACCATATTTAAAACTCCATAAGTAATGCAGTTGTAGGGCAATCGCCCAATTTTTTGCCAAACACATGATAAGGGCATGGGTCAATAGTGGTTCACCTTCAGGATCAACAATAGGCAACAGAAAACATTTTTCTGCAAAATCTCTGAGAAAATCAGAGTCCAAGTTGAATTCCGCTAGCTGAATTTCTCTCTCACAGCCTAAATTCAAACACCTCCTCCAATTCAAGATCACTTTAGATAGAGATTCGGCTACTATACACTTCAGTTTGGTAAACAACTGTGCATTGTGTGATTTTGATTTTTTTTCGTCACAGAACTCTGAAGATTGTCCTACATCCAACAACTTATAAAAATTTAAGGATCATAGATACTATCAAGTAAAATTCAATCACCGAAAAGGACCCTCAAAAGTCAGTTCGTAAGGATATTTAACCACCACATTTCTATGTCAGCACACTCTCAAAGGCCATGTGGTTATATGGTGTTTTCTATCTGCCGGTCATTCATGTCAAAACGCATCAATGTGAAAGCACAAGTAGAAGTTCCTAGCAATTTCTAAAACATATTTCTTTGGTAAGTTGTAACATTATAAAAATAGAAAATAACATTTCATCTATACTCTAAAAACATTTGTCTACTCTCTAGGACCACTGAAAAACATTAGTATCCTCTCAAATCTCAATAGTCAATATCTTCAGCTATGAACAGATATTCAGAATGGAGATACTTGTCAAGCAATGGGAAAAAGAAATCCCTAAGATTCTCACATGCTTTTCACAGTTTGAAAGGAAAGAAATATGAGGCGGTTTGATGTGGGAAAATTTCCAGTTTTGTAAATTACAAATCTTGTTCTTAATGTTTATCCTTTAGGTACAAGAAGGACATTTTTCATATACAAAACTGACGTTTGGTAAAAGAAGAAAATAGGTGAGAATGATGTGACGGTGTCAAATAACTTCAGCATGCGCCCCTTCTTCCTAGTGCCATCTGCCATTTTCACTAACTGGTTTTTCTTGCTGATTAAGGAAAAATCTCTGTTCATAACAGAACAGGCATTCATAATTAGATGGCAGTAAGTTAAAATATGCTAAAGAGACCAAAAGGAGACTGGTGAGTGCATGCACAAGCATGCATGCAATGAATTCCATTTAAAAAAAAGAGTATCATATCAATAACAGGTGTACCTCATCAAAAACGGGCACACTTCCTCCAACAAGACCAGTGTTCCCACCCTGAGGAACAACAGCCAAGCATCTGGAGTTACAATATTTGAGAATTTGAGAAACCTGGGACAGAAAATTTTCACAAGCATTCAATGAGTGAACTATATGACAGCATGAACAAAGCCGAAGACTGAATAAGAGAAATATTCAAGGCAGAATGGACATCGTGCATGTGAGCAACGTGCATGTTCAAATGTACAGCAAATCTATTAAGAACTGAAGACTGTTATAGTGTGCCTACATGTGTGCAGGTGAACAAGCGGGACACACGGACGCGCATGCACGAACCCTGAGAGAGAGAGACAGAGAGAGAGAGAGAGAGAGAGAGAGAGAGAGAGCTGTCTGATACTTGATACTTGAGAGTCACATGAACCAATATAACCAAGCACAAGATAAATGCAACTTACAAAATCTTTAGAGGAAGAGAGAGAACTGCCCTATACTTGAGACTTGAGAGTCATATGAACCAATGTAACCAAGCACAAGGTAATATGCAGCTCACAACATCTTTCAAAGAAAAAGATATCTACTATCCCATTGAAATTTTGGAGGTCAAATGCACATCATCAAGATAAAAACCAAATATATCAAGAAGAAGAAAGAAATGGACCTCTTCAGTGCTCCGAGGCAAAAGCAGAAGCTTACTTGAACCTTTGTACTTCCGCATCCAATCCATATTTGCAGCCTGGAGAGCATCTTCATCCTGGATAACATTTTTATCCCCCAACAAGTCCCCAAAATACCTTATGTCATCCGAATTTATCGTGGCGAACTTGGGGTTCCTCTGAATTTTTGTGGCCAGGGAACCATAGCATCGACCTTGGATTAAGCTTGCTGCTGAAGCAAATTCTCTCTCTCGTAAATGCACGGAAAGAGGCTGCTGGTGTCCAAAATAAAATTGAGTTCCCCAGCAAGATCCGCCAGAGCGATGCAGGGAGCCTGTATTCAAGACAATGTCATCAGGATTTGTTTATTCCATTTAACCTAATCGAAGGTCAAATCACAATCGAGTTCAGGCATTTATGGAGTTAAATAGTATTCTTATGCAAGAATAACTTGAGACTCCAGTGCATAGACAGTCAACGATCGTCTAATGTATTATCTTGCTTCAAATTAGCTCGTCCAATCTCCATCGGTCAAGTAACATAACAATCGACGCCATGTCATCATATGATCGAGTATCGGACAGGAAACACTCGAACGCTCAGAAACCACGTTATTTCCGCGGACCAGTCGCCGCCGGTCGCCGGCACACCTCATGTCTCGCGACACAGATGACAAATAGGAGCACAAACGCCATCATGCTCCCAGTAAACCTCGGACCGGACTCCACGCACGCACGCAATTGCTCCACGGCAAAATCTACGAAAACAATGTCCAGAACAACAGAACCGAAGCGAACAGCGCCGCGATACTCCGGTCGTATAATTCCCATTCGAGACGAACGAGCTTCCGATGCGACGATCTCGATAAAGAAACTTCCCGTCGGCACACAAAACAACGCTCGAAACAACGGAAAACGCAAGCCGAAGCCGATTTTGGAGATGCTCGCTCGAGGCGACGATACCGTGACGAGCCGGATTGCCGCGGTCGGGGGCGGATCGAGGAGCGGGATCGGGGCGCGAGGAGAGCTTGAGGATGCGGCGAGCCGAGGCTCTCCACCTGTCCATCTTCATCGTCTTCCCCACCCACGCCTGGGCTTCCTCGTCGGGAGTTGCAGAGCTCGAGTTTTCTGGTCGTCGACGATGGGGAAGACCCTCCTGCGGTCCGGGAAGAGCCGAAAATGGCAGAACGAAATGACCGCAACGCCCTTTCTATTTCGATTTTTCGCCCGAAACGGGAGAAGAAAATTCATTTGCAGGTATTTCGTACTCGATTTTTTTACTTTGATAATCCAGAGAGGGGGAAAAAAGACAGACATGGAAATCTGATTTTTTTGAAACCTGATGCCAAATTAGAAACACGCCATCAAGGGATACAAATTATTCATCAATTTTGGCCTAATATGTAATATGATTTCTAAATTTTTAATTTATTCAATATAATCATTGAATTTTAGCTAATTATATAATATAGTCCCTAAATTTTTTGTATATATTTAATTTAATTCTAAGATTATATGAAAATATTCAATGTCATCATTATATTTATATATTTAAACTATACAAAACAAATTCTCCCTTTTTCTCTTCAAAATTCTATCCAATATTAGAGATTTTAAAATGATAAGATAGTATGCTCTACATTCACCTTCTTAAGAATCTTATACATTAAAAACCAAAGCAGCAACAATTTATTAACCTTCATTAATTTTTTGCCCGAAACGGGAGAAGAAAATTCATTTTCAAGTATTTTACTTAAAAACATAGTCATACACAACAAGAATTTTAGCAAAGGTAGATATTCAGTCCTCTTGCAGTACCTCTTTTAGGCCTTATCTTGTCGTGACAAACTTTTCACCAAAAAAAAAAAAAAAAAAAATCAAAGCCTTATCTTGTCGGGACAAACAAAAATTTTAGCGAAGTTAGATATTCAATTGTTGCAATACCTCTCTTAGGCCTTATTTTGTCGGGACAAACTTTTCACCAAAAAAAAAAATCAAAGCCAAAAAGCCTTATATTTAGAATAAAATTTAACTAAATGTAAAAAATTTGTCACGACAAGATAAGGCCTAAAAGAGGTACTGTAAGAGGACTGAATATCTACCTTTGCTAAAATTCTTGTTGTGTATGACTATGTTTTTAGGGATTATATTAATTATGTACACACAAAAAAAAAATCCAGAGAGTTTATTGAATAAAAAGTTTATTAATCATATGTGTAATTATCCAATTAGCAAAAAGAGAATATTGTTCGCCAATTGACTTTATTACCCCTGTCGCCAATTTGCTCATCTCCAAGCTCGCCGCGGCTCCGCCACAATCCCTATCCATCCTCTCTCTCTCTCTCTCTCTCTCTCTCTCTCTCTGCAACTGCAATGGCGTCTTCCCTGACGTCGCTCTCCTCCATCAAAATCCCTAGGCGCTGTTGCCGGTTCGCGCTCCGGCGTCTCCCCTCGGCGTCGCCGCCGGCGACGCGCGTCTCGCGCTATTCGCCTCCGGGCAGCTGCGCTGCGGCGCGGCCGCCGGGGGCTCCTTTCTCTATCGGTTTCTCGAGAAGACTGTCTCGGCCTTCCTTATCCGGCGGCAGCAACAGGAGGAGCTCCGAGATCCCGAGCCTGAAGGACTTCATGGTCGCGCAGTCCGCGGCGTCTCTCGCCGTCTCCGGAATCCAGCCCGAGTGAGTTTCTGTGAACCGTCTTTTTGCTCGCCTCCAGATGTAATGTAGAGCTATCGTTGTCTGACTTGAGTGTCCAGCTAGATTGTTCGTGCTTTCGGTTGCTGGTGTTCTCGGTAGCTGCGCTTCTCTGTGGAATCCTGCTTGAGTGTCTCCAAGTGTTTGGCTTTTTGTGCGTGAGGAATGGTCCGGATAGTACAGTTTTAAGAAGTGCAGCAGTTGATGAATCCTCAACTTGATGTCCAACTGGATCTCATGAACTTCGTGCTTCGGCAGAAGCAGAATCGGTTCTCTAATAATGACTCGCGAGTACTAGAACAATTGGAATTCTTGAACATTCCTGCGACAGTGGCTGTCGGTGTATTTACTTGATATTTTTCTCATTCTAGTTGAGCAATGATACTTTCACCTAATATTGCTCATGGAAACTCAATTGTTAACATCGGCCCTCTAGTAATTGTCCGAAACAAACTTCCATACCTGTCAATAAACCATATGAGTACAGGTAGCATACTCCTTTCAGTTTATTTGAGAGTTTGCCAATGTATTACTTTGCAAGCTGTACCTCAGTGTGGCATTGACATCAAAAGCGAAACATCATAAAACTGGAAGCTTCGCTGACAGTCAACTGAAAAGTATGAAAGTTCACAATCATTTTAGTCAGAAAGTTATACACAGGATTATAGGAATATGCAGCGATTCAGTAATTCATTATAAACATCGTATTGGTAGAACGTTGGCATTAGCTCTAGTAAACCATTTAACATCTTATTGCTTTCCGAAAACAGAAGTTCCCTCTTTTTGCCTTGTGAAATATGCAGAAAGTCATTTTCAAGAAGAAACTGGAAAAGCTCAGCCTCTTTTTTCTTTCTCCTATTCTTCAATATGAGTAATTCTAAAACTTATAGATGCTTTCTTACTTTTCTTAAATCCACTAGTCTTGTACCAGCTGCCGAAGGTCTTTCCAAAGGTCGAATTTATCAAGAGACTTATGGTTGCCAGATGAACATCAATGATATGGAGATTGTCCTTTCGATCATGAAGAATGCAGGATATAGTGAAGTTGTGGATGTCCCTGAAAGTGCTGAGATCATCTTTATCAACACCTGTGCTATAAGAGACAATGCAGAGCAGAAGGTCTGGCAAAGACTTAACTACTTTTGGTTTCTCAAGAGACGTTGGAAGAGCAATGTCAAAATCGGTAGGTCACAGTCGTTGCGCCCTCCAAAGGTAGTTGTGTTGGGATGTATGGCAGAGAGGTTAAAAGAGAAGATACTAGATGCTGATAAGATGGTTGATGTGGTTTGCGGACCAGATGCTTACAGAGATTTGCCTCGATTGTTGGAAGAGGTTGACTATGGTCAGAAAGGAATTAATACTCTCCTCTCACTTGAAGAAACTTATGCTGATGTCAGTCCAGTTAGAATCTCTAAGAACTCTGTTACTGCTTTTGTCTCGATAATGAGGGGTTGCAACAACATGTGCTCATTTTGCATTGTTCCTTTTACTAGAGGTAGAGAACGGTCACGCCCTGTTGAGTCAATCGTAAGGGAGGTGGAAGAGTTGTCAAAAGAAGGTGTGAAGGAGGTGACACTACTTGGCCAGAATGTTAATAGCTACAATGACATGTCTGAGCTCGAAAAAGATGTTGAACCTGGCACGAATTGGAAGTTGAGTGAAGGATTTTCCAGCATGTGCAAGGTGAAAAAAACAGGTCTGCGTTTTGCAGATCTTCTAGACAGACTCTCCACAGAATTTCCTGAAATGCGATTCAGATACACGTCCCCTCACCCTAAAGATTTTCCTGATGAGTTGCTGTACCTGATGAGAGACAGACATAACATCTGCAAATACATTCATTTACCAGCACAAACAGGGAGCTCGACAGTGCTTGAGAGAATGCGTCGCGGCTATACCCGTGAAGCATACCTAGACCTCGTGCAAAAGATAAGGGAAATTGTTCCTCAAATGGGGATAAGCAGCGACTTTATTTGTGGTAAGAGATGTCATAACATTCTGATCTGATTATGTTAATCTCAAATGTGCAGTTCTGTGCCCGCTTCTAATTGTCTGGGAATCTGATGACTATGAGGTTTATTGTGAAGCTCATATTAAATCATGAGGGACTAAGATTTTATTAATGTTCACGTTCCTTGCCATAATCCGTCCTTACGATGATCCGGCAGAAATTACCTTCCGTCCTTCGCACGGATATGGAAATTGATTGACATCGGGTTATTCCCCATTAATTTTCGCATTTGTTCTTGTTTCAAGTGTGACCTCCAACTTTGCATATGTAGCTCCAGTCGCTCATTTTCTTTTGCCTGTCTTTTTAAGAATATGGTTGGTTAATCTCCTCATGTTGACTTAATGTTCTGTTTGCTGTCTGCTGATGCTAATTTAGTTTTTGTTGTTTATTGTTCCACATTGCATTTTGTCACCTCTATAACTGGGGATCTTTTATATGGGTGCATGTAGCTCAAACAAACATAATCCAACCTGACATGAAAGAACTTAAAGAACACACAAAAAGGTAGGAATAAACCACAGATGCAATTATATCAAGTAAATTATGTGCTATTTACTTTGTGCCACTTCACCTGGAAATTGAGATAGTTTAGCAAAGACACCAAATGACATGGTACAAAGATAAGTTAGAAGCACAAGCCATTAATGGTTTGGAAATGAGTTGATATGCTTAACCGTGGCTTTATGGATGGCTAATGCGCCATGCTTAATCGTGGCAATATGGAGGCTAATGTGCCATTCCAATGCTAAAACCTACAAGTAATGTTTTCCTTCTTAAATTTCTCTTCTAATGAGGTTGTAGGCTTTTTGATTCTTTTCTGTCCCCTCATTTCTTTGGCTCACAGGCTTTTGTGGAGAAACTGAAGAGGAGCATGAAGACACACTTAGCCTTGTAAGAACAGTTGGTTATGATATGGCATACATGTTTGCTTATAGCATGAGAGAGAAAACACATGCTAATAGAAACTACGATGACGATGTTCCTGAAGAAGTCAAGCAAAGGAGGCTGAATGAACTTATTGAGGCTTTCCGTGAGAGTACAGGTCAGTGTTATGATTCCCAAATTGGAAGCGTCCAACTTGTATTGGTTGAAGGGCCCAACAAGAGAGCTCCTGACACTGAACTCATTGGCAAGAGTGATAGAGGCCACCGAGTGTCTTTTGCAAAACTCCCAGTCATTGATCGTGCTGATAATTCTACTAGCAAGAGAAATCCTTCTGTTGGTGACTACGTAGAAGTCTACATAATGAAATCTACACGAGCTTCACTATTTGGTGAAGCTCTTGCCATAACCAAGTTGAGTTTATTCCAGAGAGTCCAGGATGAGGAACTGGTTGCCTGTGAAAGCAGTGCTTAGAGAATGCTAATGTACCAATGTGCATATTGAGTTAAATTACATCTCAGAAATGTCATAAGCCGCTCGAGGATGGCTCAGCTGTTTTCTGTTGTCAATTTGGAACGAGCCAGCCGATGAAAAACTCGAATTGAGATCATATGCGGTACAAAATTCTTTGATTGCAGATGTTGAGCAGATCAGAGTAACGTATGACATCTGCCTTCGTCTGCACTCTTATCTTGGAACTGATTTTGCAGCAATTGCGAACCCGATAGAGCAATTCTTTTGAGCAAGTATTGCCCGCCCCGAGTGCATGTGAGTCAACCTCGCATGTGCCATTAGTTCAGGACCACCTCATACAGTAGGGCACGTGCCTCTGGAGCAAGTCGGTTTCTTCAATCTTTTTAGGTTATGTTCGCACTAATGTGTACTTGTTTCAAATTTCCCTTTGTTCTCTTGCCTCTGAACAGTTAGTATAGAGCAATTTTGTCGAAAACCATTGGATTATGATAAAATGTAAGCTCAGCATTTGACATTTATCAGGGTGGTGATTGGGATTTAATATTGGAATTTTATTATGGGGAGTGTTAAAGTATTTAAATATCATATCATACACCCATCTAACAATTTTGGTTATTAGAACTATGGGCGTTGATTTCACAAATTTAGCCTCAGGCCAAAGTTCAGCATATGCATGAGGAAGTCTTGACGTATTTAAATACTAAATCATACCGTGATGTCTTGATGTTTTTGAATACTAAATCATACCGTGATCTAATGCAGTTTGATTCCCGCCAATTGATTCAAGAAATTAAGTCCAAGCCCAAATAAAATCAGGCCCTGGGCAACACTATATTGCCATAATCAAGTAAAACAACAGAGGCTTTAAGCTAACTCCTAAGCCAGCTCCCCGCCATCTCCAGTCTCGGTTATGAGCATCAACTGCTGGGTATCTTTTTCCTAGACTCGTTCTGCCATATCAAATCTATTATCATTGCAAAGCAAGGTTTCTGTGATCTCGTCGAAGAGACATAAACACTCTTATAGTTTTCCATATGGTGATCAGCCTGTCCATTACATCACCCATGAAGTGGATCTTCCCAATACCGTTCTCAAGTGCAAAACGAGCGGACCATCAATCGGATCACGTGGAACCGTCCCGTCTCTGGTCCAGAAACAGTTGGAAAGCGCAGTCAGAGCGCCTTTTTGCTTGATTCAATCTCAAGGAAGTCCAGAGAAAAGGACCCACTGGACCACGAATAACACACATTCGATCCGCAGAAGCATGCCTTGTCCAGCCCCATCGACGAGCCCACGACCAAACACTCCCCATCGATCACCGCCAACACCGTTTCCACAAGCGTCGCTCGAGCAAGCAAAAAGCAGATCACGCCACGATTCGAAAGCATGGACTCACGCCAATGATTGCCTCTCTTTGCTTAGGTTTCAGGACTCATCCCCTACACGTACATGGCCGTATATATACACGTAGGCGGTCGCCCATCATGATGTCGCCGCTGCTTTTCACATACGAGGAGCAGGGACATCGCGGTCCAGCTTCATTAAGTACTTTGCTGCTGATCTAATCATGATGTCCGTCCCAACAGCTTCGATGATTGCTTGCGAACTCTCGCCGTCTGAAGACGGACGGGCTTATCATCTCCAAGAGAGGTCAAGCGCCATTGGCCTGCTCGCCATTAAGAAGTCAGAGGAGGGTCACGTACTATGAAAAGCGCAGCATCGAGATAATTTATTGTTCATATTCTTTCTCGATCTCCACTACGATGAATATATAAATATATATATGTGTGTATAATAAGGCCTTTTTGAAGGATATTATTTGTTTTTTTAGATAATTAAGGGCTCTCAAACTTAAAGCATGCGATTATGGCGTCATAATTAGTGTTCTTGAGAAGTTCATTGACCTGACGAGGAGACACAAGAAAAGAAAAACCCTTGTGCATTGTTTAGCATTTTTTCTTTTTTCGTTCCCATTTTCTGATTTCGAAACCTAACTTATTTGGTCTTGACTAAGCACACATATATCAACTGTTAAGTGGATCAGATTCACGTCATACAACAATCAGCCCCGACTGCCTTATTTGTTTGTTGGGCTTGACTTTTGTAGACCATGTCATATATAAATCGGTAATAAAACAAGTATATTAGAACTATCATAACTTTCGTATAATACTCACCCGAGTGTCATAACTTTTTTTTTTTATTTACTTAAATATCATAAATTTGAAAAATAGATCACTTGAATGTCATTGATTTATCTCATCCAAAAAGTTGACATTGCTTCAATTTATAATATATCATCCCATGTGGTGCGTCAAAAAGCTGAAACCAACACTTGAGAAGGCAAACGACATCACCTGAGCGTCTGATTGAAAGACAACGGGAGTTCCAAAGACCTTCACGAATGATCGTTTCAGTGTTATAAATTTTTAGAAGCAAACACTTAGGTTCATTAATTTTTAAAAAGCAACCACTTGAGTGACAGGAAGAGTGTTTAAAAATGGTGTTGTTTGAGGAAGAGAACAAGAGTCAGAAAATGATGTCATATAACTGTATAAATTTTTTTAAAAGTTCCACGTTGGGCTTCAATTTGTTTTTAAAAAATTCCACGTCGGAATGGAAAATTAAGAAAAAAATTTGCGTAGTACAATTTGCCGGGAAATGGCACTCATGTCGATTTTACACCAATTGTGTCACTTAGGTGAGTAAGAAAAAAAAAATTGAGCGTCGAACGAAAATTATGACTCTTCTAATATACTTAGCCTGATTGTTAAGCACATCAAATCCGCGGCGCACACCAACCGGTCTCGACCCCCTCACTTGTCCGTTGGGCTTGACTTTTACGGACCAAAGTTTTAGATAAAAAGGATCTTCAAGTGTACGAAAAGGGCTTGCAATCCGAAACTTTACGACCCCGCCAAAGCCAAAGAGGAAAAGCGAAAGTAGAAAAGACGTAGGAGAATCCAATCCCCCCTTTTCCTGGGTGCCCTCGGTCATGCTGAAGGAACATAAAGAGACTAGCTCTCGATGATGGAAAGAAGAGAAGAGAAACTTGTTGGGGAAAAGGCGTGGAGGGATGGCGCCACGAAGGAGGAGGAACCCTAGGAAGAATCCCAAAAGCTAGAAACACTCAGGCCCCAAAAAGGAGCAAAAAGAGAAAAGGGAGAGACTAGTGTCGTTTATATAATGAAATTGTGAGTGACCTTTAAGTTTAAATAAATGGATGGCTCCATCACTTTAGAAACCAGTACTTAAGGTTATCCCTAGTGAGCCTAAGAGGAATTCAATCGATGGCATAGCATTCCATGTTGGCCCACCAATCCATGCTTACCCAACTCGGAATGGACGTGGAATTCTCCAAATAAATGCAATAACAAGAGAAAAGAAAGAGAAAAATTCTAGAAAGAGTTCGGAAATCATTTATCCACTGTGTTTACCGAACGTCCCAAAAATCATCATTGGCTCTTAACATCTGTCCATGCCGAGAACTTCCTCATCTCATTAGGGGCAAGAAAGACGTAAATGCATATCGTATACCTAACTCCTGTACGTACGAACTAGAGAAACACAAAAAAGCATATCTCTTTTAGCACTTGAATCCCTTTTATCACAATAACGTTGTACCTCCATCCTCAACTCCTCCAAATGTTATAATTGGCATCATAGGTATGAAGCAAATGATACTACGCCTTATAAGAAGATTACACAATAAAAGATGTCTCTCCATATATCTTGCATCCATTTTTAAGTTCTGATCGAGTTGAACGCGTCGCATCTACTCCTGATCTCTCCATTCCGACCAGTCTTGGCGCCAAGAACACCGAACTTCTCCATGGCGCGCGCAAACGCCTGGAAAAACGCAGCTTGGTCCTTGGCGTACGTCTCCACGAACGGCCGTGTCCTGGGGCTCGCGTACAACGCATGGTCTATGGCCAATAGCCCTAGGCCGCGCGGCAGGTTCTGATAGTACATGTTGTCGAACTTTCCAGGCGTCATTACGTCATTGAAGGCGGCCATGCTGGCATCCCTGGTGTAATTGGCGCATATCTGCCTTAAGCCAGCAACGAACTTGGGATTTAGAGCGGGATCATGGCCGGAGGTCTTGCCATAATTGAAGATCCTGTTGCTGAATTCCCTGCAATGGGAGAACCCAATGGTGTGTGCGCCCAGTAGAGCTGCGAATTCTTGCACGGTGAACCCCTTGGACTCGTAGATCTTGATGGATTCATCGATGCTCCTGTTAACTCTTGGAATATTTCCTTCGACCATGGATGCCTTCGAGACCAAGCCATCCTTCCTACCAAGCTTAACCGTATAGAATGGACCGCCGACCATGGTGATAAGGTCCCGGGTGGCTTGGGCCAATATATCGGCACAGGAGACCGTCTTAGGGCAAGAGAGCTCCAGGGCGGTCTTGGCGCGAGTGACCACCTCGAACGCATCCCCCGGGAGAGACAGGTTGATGTCGTGGTCGCGCTCCGCCTGGTTGAAGTGGTTGGAGGACACGAGGATGGAGGCGTCACAACCTTCGACCAAGCAGTCGTGGACAAAGAGGCGGAGAGTGCCGGCCGCGGTGGTCGGTGTGGACATCTGCTTGTCGGTGATGGTCTCACGGACGATCCTCTGGAAATCGGGGCATGATTTCTGGTAATAATTAGGGCTGAGCTTGGCTTCGGAGAAGGAGATGGAAGCAAAAAGGAGGAGCAGGATCAAATGGTGCAAATCCATGGCGATATGGATCGGGAACGAGAGAGAGAAAGGAGGGTTGTCCAACTTCCTCCTTCTCAAGTTGCTCCTTGGGATGAACGAGGAAGGAGCGGTTGGGAGAAGAGGAAGACATGCAAAATGGATTGAAAAAATTGAACAGAATGGGAATGAAGAAGGTGGAAAAGAGTGGATGGGAGGGATTTTAGGGTTTGTTTTGATAATAGGGGTGATGGAAACAGAAGCAAAGATTATTGGCCACCCGTCGAATTTATTTATTTGTTTTTTTTGTCACTTTTTTTTTTTTTTGGCATTGTTGAATTGAGGGTAGATGTGAAAGAAATTCCACGTTTAAGGAACCAAATAATTCGAGGTGTAAAAGAAATTCCATTTGACGTTGCAAGGCATTGATGCTCTTTTTCCTAACTTTCAGAGAATTTATTGGTTGATTTTTCTTTTTTTTATGACATTGATATAAGATTATTCTTCCCCATGTCTTATTGTAGTTTCAGTTTGCTTGTGAAGAAATCTTAATCTAAAAAAGAACTCCCCATAGAATTTCCTGAAATGCGATTCAGATACAAGTCCCCCAACCCTAAGGACTTTCCTGATGAGTTGCAGTACCTTTTGAGAGACAGGCATAACATCTGCAAATACATTCATTTACCAGCACAAACAGGGAGCTCGACGGTGCTTGAAAGAATGCGTCGTTGCTATACCCATGAGGCATACCTAGACCTTGTGCAAAAAAAGATAAGGGAAATTGTTCCTCAAATGGGGATAAGCAGCGACTTTATTTGTGGTAAGAGATGTCATAACACTGATCTGATTATGTTGATCTCAAATGTACAGTTCTGTGCCCACTACTAATTGTCCAGGAATCTTAAGACTATGAGGGTTATTCAGAAGCTAATATTGAAATCATGAGGGACGAAGATTTTATTAGCGGGCATGGGGGCCGTGGTGAAATCCTCGGTTATCAAAAAAAAGAAAAAATTATTAATGTTCATGTTCCTTGCCTCAATCGTCCCTTATGACGATCTGGCAGAAATTACCTTCCTTCCTTCGCGCTGCGTATGGAAATTGATTGACATCGGGTTATTCCCCATTAGATTTCACATTTGTTCTGGTTTCAAGTGTGATCCTCCAACTTTGCATGCGTAGCTCCAGTTGCTCATTTTCTCTTGCCTGTGTTTTTAAGAATATGGTTGGTTAATCTCCTCATGTTGACTTAATGTTCTGTTTGCTGCCTGCTGATGCTAATTTAATTCTCATTGTTCATTGTTCCACATTGCATTCTGTCACCTCTGTAACTGGGGAATTTTTATATGGGTGCATGTAGCTCAAATAAACATAATCCAACCTGACGAAAGAACATAAAACACACAAATAGGTAGGAATAAACCACAGATACGATTATATCAAGGTTATCATGTGCTATTTACTTTCTGCCACTTCACCTAAAAATTGAGATAGTTTAGCAAAGACACCAAATGACATGGTACAAAGATAAGTTGGAAACACGCGCCATTAATGGTTTGGAAATGAGTTGATATGCTTAATCGTGGCATTATGGATGGCTAATGGGCCATGGTTAATCGTGACATCATGGAGGCTAATGTGCCAATCCAATGCTAAAACCTACAAGTTATATTTTCCTTCTTAAATTTCTCTTCTGACAAGGTTGTAGGCTTTCTGATTCTTTTCTATCCCTTCATTTCTTTGGCTCACAAGTTTCTGTGGAGAAATTGAAGAGGAGCATTAAGACACATTTAAGGGTGCGTTTGGGAGTGACTTTTCCAAGCCACTTTGGGTATCCAAAGGCCTTTGGGCTAAAAAAAGGGCATTTGGGAACTTCTTTTGCAAAGACGATTAGGGGAAAGTAGGTCTTTAGAAGGCTAAAAGCCCAAAGCGAGTATGAGGCCGCCTTGGGCGTTCAGCTTTCTCAGAATGTTGAGAGAAGGATAAGACAAAAAAAATTATTCCACAAATATCCTCATTGACATTTCGTTTTTCAAGTTTTGCCCTCGTGAGTATTAACATTCTTCTCCATTAAGGTTGGCTGGCAAGGTTGTGCGGAGCTGCAAGGGGCCAGCGACGGGCTGGATAGAGGTCCGCTTGAGGCTGGTGTGGTCACGGCCAGTTGTGTGACCTCGGCGACCCCCCGCAAGTTGCATCACTGTGACCCAGAGGTCACGCGTCCTTCAGCGACTCAGATCTAGGTTGCCTAAGTCACGCGACCTTCGACAACTCAAAATTGGGTTGCCTGCAGGTGAAGAACCGAGACTTGGAGAGATCAAGGGAGCGAAGGCGTTCCCATGGTCGATAGCCACAACAGCAAGGGAGGCGTCGGTGACGCGAGAGCAGAGGGAGAGGTCGAGGGCGATGGCATTGGTGTAGTGGGTGAGGGTGGTGGGGAGGGGCTCGGCATGAAGGAGGTCAAGGGACTTGCGGTGGCGGGACACAACGGCCTAGAAGGAATAGCAGACGAGGGAGGACGTGTAGTCTCCAATGGCCGCCTAAGGTCTTGTAACCTGATAGGTCAACCACCGCCGGCCGCCTATCCTTCACCGGCCAACTATTTTTTCTTTTTTTTTTAATTACAAAAGTCCTTTGTAAATGTAAATTTCTCCAAGCACTATTTTGCCCAAAGTTACTTCACGATGGACTTTTAGATTATAATTTACTAAACGCAATTTGCATTTTAAAATACTCCTTTAACTTGAAGTTCTTTGCATTTTCCCAAAAGCTTTCCCCAAAAATCCAACCAAACGTACCCTTAGCCTTGTAAGAACGGTTATGATATGGCATACACGTTTGCTCATAGCATGAGAGAGAAAACACATGCTAATAGAAACTACGATGACGATGTTCCTGAAGAAGTCAAGCAAAGGAGACTGAATGAACTAATTGAGGCTTTCCGTGAGAGTACAGGTCAGTGTTATGATTCCCAAATTGGAAGCATCCAACTTGCATTGGTTGAAGACAGTGAACTCATTGGCAAGAGTGGTAGAGGCCATCGAGTGTCTTTTGCAAAACTCCTGGTCATTGATCGTGCTGATAATTCAACTTGCAAGAGAAATTCTTCGGTTGGTGACTTCGTAGAAGTCTACATGATGAAATCTACACGAGCTTCGCTATTTGGTGAATCTCTTGTTATAACCAAATTGAGTTTGTTTCGTAGAGTCCAGGACGAGGAACTGGTTGCTTGTGAAAGCAGTGCTTAGAGAATGCTAATGTACCAATGTGCATATTTAGTTAAATTACATCTCGGAAATGTCATGAGCCGCTTGAGGATGGGTCGACTGTCTTCTGTTCTCAATGTGGAATGTGCCAGCCGATGAAAAACTCAAAATGAGATGATGTGCGGTGCGAAATTCTTCAGTTGCAGATGTTGAGCAAATTAAGAGTACCGTAACAGAGGAGAGTCGAATGACATCTGTGTTCGTTTGCACTCTTATGTTGGAACTGATTTTGCAGCAATCATGCACCCGAGAGAGCAATTTTTATACCTGTTTGGGTGGTGATTAAGATTTAATATTGGATTTTTTGTGGACATTAAAGTATTTAAATATTAAACTACACACTCATCCGAAGGTTTAAGTTTTTGATACATTGAGCAATGATCTCAAAAAACCTCATATAGCGTACGCTTTAGTCTCATATTAAAGTCTAACGTATACATGATGGAGTCTTGATGTTTTTTTTCTTTTTTTTTTTTGGTAAAGGAGTCTTGACATATTTGAATGCTAAATCATGCCATGATCTATCGCAGTTTGATACCTGTGCATTGATCCAAGAAATTAAGCCCAACCCTAATAGGATGAGGCCCCAGGCAACACTGTATTATCATAATCAAGTAAAATATTAGAGATGGTTTTGGCTAATCCTATCAGTTGCAGTGTATGTATTCCTACACTCGTTCTGCCATACCAATTCGATTATCATTGCATAGCAAGGTTTCTGTGATCTAGCCAAAAAAAGACAAACATCCTCTTATAATTGTCCATATGATGATCGACCTATCCATCACATCACCCATGAAATCGATCTTCCCAATATCGTTCTCGAGTGCAAAATGACGGACCATCCACCGGATCGTGCGAGACCACTGGTCCACCGGAACACGTGGGACCGCCCCGTCACCGATCCAGAACAGTTGGAAAGTGCAGGCAGAGAGCCCTTCGCTTGATTTAATCTCAAGGAAGTTTAGAGAAAGACCCCCTGGACCACGATTACGCATGTTCAATCCGCAGAAGCGTGCCTTGACCAACCCCATCCACAAGCCCACGACGAAACTCCCCGTTGATCACCACCAACGCCGTTTCCACACGCGTCGCTCGAGCAAGCAAAAAGCAGATCCCACCATGATTCAAAAGCATGGACACTCGCCAATGATTGCCTCTCTTTGCTTAGGCCTCAGGACTTCATCCCCTAATACGTACATGGCCGTATATATATACACGTACGCGGTCGCCCATCATTATGTCGCAGCTGCTTTTCAAATACGAGGAGCAGGGACATCGCGGTCCAGCTTCATTGAGCCCGATGCTGCTGATCTAATCATATTGTCCGTCCCAACAAGTTTCGATTATTGCTTGTGAACCATCGTTGTCTGAATACGGACAGGTTTATCATCTCCGCGAGAGGCCGAGCGCCATTGGCCTGCCCGCCATTAAGAAGTTCAGAAATTAAGAGGACTGTCGTGTACTACGAAAAGCGCAGCATGGAGATAATATATCGTATTATGTTCTTTCTCGATTCTCCATCATGAGATATATAATAAGGGCCCTTTTGAAGAATACTATTTCTTGAAGATAATTAAGGGCTTTTTTCTCAAACTTAAACACGCGACTATGACGCCATGATCGCGTCACCCCCCACCATCATGAGGCCACAGCGTTTGCATGTGCTTCTCACGCCAAAAGGGGCGAAAAGCTCCCCGTGGATTGGTGTTCTTGAGGAGTTCACTGACCCGACAGGGAGACACAAGAAAGAAAACCCTTGTGCATTTGTTAGCTTTTCTACTCGTTTCCATTTTTCTGATTTCGAAACCTAACTTGTTTGGTATGGACTAAGCACGCATTTACCGACCATTAAGTGTATAGGATCCACATCATACAACGATCAGTCTCAACTGCCTTACTTATCCGTTGAGCTTGACTTTTGTAGACCACACCACATATAGACCATTAAAAGGATAAGTATATTAGGCAAGTCATTACTTTCGTACGGCGTTCATTTGAGTGTCACAGCTCTTTTTTCGCTCACTTAAGTATCACAAACTTGAAAAATCAATTATTTGAGTGTCATTGGCAATTTGCTTCCCCAAAAAAGCCAATATGGCATCAATTTATAATATATCATTTAACGTGACTTGTCAAAAAGTTGAACTCAACACTTAAGAAGGCAAACGATATTGCTTGAGCGTCTAATTGAAGGATGGCGGTTGTTATAATAACCTCCACAAATGATTGTTTCAATGCCATTAATTTTTAGAAGTGAACACTTAGGTTCATCAGTTTTTAAAAAATGACAACTTTAAGTGACCAGATGAGAGGGAGTTTAAAAACGATGTCGTTTAAGAAAAAGAGAGAGTTTGAAAACGGGATTGTCTAACTGGGGAATATTTTGAAGAATTCCACGCCAAAATCAAAAATTAAGGAAAAAAAACTTAGGTAGGATGATTTGTTGGGAAATGACACTCAAACAATCAATTTTATACTGATTGCGGCACTCAAGTGAGCGAAAAAAAAGTTACAATCCTCACGTGAGTACCGTACGTACGAAAGTTATGATACTCCTAGGATACTTATCCCGACCGTTAAGCATATCAAATCCGCTTCACACAACGACTGGTCTCGCCCCCTCACTTGTCCGTTGGGCTTGACTTTTTACGGACCAAAGTCTAAGATAAAATGGATTTTCCAGCGTACGAAAAGGGCTTGCAATCCCATACTTTATGGCCCCGCCAAAGCCAAAGAAGCAAAAGCGAAAGAAGAAAAGGCGTGGAGGAATCCAATCCCCCCTTTTCCGGGGTACCCTCAGTCATGCTGAAGGAACATAAAGAGATTAGCGCTCGATGATGGAGAGAAGAGAAGAGAAACTTGTTGGGAAAAAAGGGCGTGGGTGGGATGGCGCCACGAAGGAGGAAGAACCCTAGGAAGGAACCCAAAAAGCTAGAAACACTCAGGCCCCCAAAAGGAGCAAAAAGAGAAGGAGAGAGAGAAGGAGAGATTAGTGTCGTTTTGGATAATGATTCGGCCCAAAAGGAGTGAATCTTGCAAACGAAGGAAGCACCGCCCCTCATCAAGAGCGTACCAGACCCTTGATGAACTGAGATATTCCCTCCCTGCTTTAGAGATCCTTAATGGAGTTAGGTAACATACACGAAATCTCGTGTCTGTTCGCCCTAATCAAGGAGCTGATTTGCCCCGCTTTCGGGACACGCGGATGAGAGAGGGGTACGTAATTGAGTCGGGCCAAGCCAATTACATTGCTGCCCGCTTGAGCTTGAGTCAGCTTTGCATGCCTGGCTATCAGGACTCAACTTCGACTCAAATAAGGAAATCATTGTACAAGAGTTCGACTTGACTCAACTCAACTAATATGAATCTATATGAATCATAAGAAGTCATTAGGTAGTTTTTCCATTGCTGTTGTATTTTTTTTTTTAAAGAAATAATGTCAGCTCGATAAGGCTCCTGAGCCTATCAAGTTAAGTATCTACAAGTTCGAACGTGGCTCAACAAGATACTCAAACCCTCATGGTACTTAAAGAGTGTTGCAAAAACATCATGCATTTCATTGTCGGCATTGAAAGAACAACCTGTGCACATCACCAAAGGGGTGTTGGGACAGCCCATGGGTCAGCCATGCCAACTTGATTGGTAAGCGAACCATTTCTTCTTTAATCATCTATCAACTGTCATCCACTTTTTTATGTCGGAAATCAATTGACCTAGAGCACCAATGGAGAGTTTTAAAAGTAAAAAGTAGCGCACAATTCGTCGATGTATGATTCATACAATAAAGATTTTAAATCATGACTTCTTGATCTGTGAAATGAGTTGGTATCATACAATGCGAACTCCGGAATCTATAGATCTGAGGTCGGCTTCCTTCCTTTATCATTAAAGACGGGAGCAGAATTCGAAACCCTTAATCCTCTCACAAAGATAAACCAAATCCTAAATTCATAAGCATCTTTAAATGTCGTAATTTCGATGATTCCTATGTAAATGTTATCCTTAGTCGGAGCATTCGGAAATCATGGGGGCAGTTATAACCGATTTGTGTGACCCAGTTAAAAAGCTCGTTAGGATTGAATAATGGGGGTCGAGTCGGTTGACATCATGTGCTGTGCTGCATTCAAAAGTCAAGGCCAAAAGGAAAAAAGTGAAAATGGTGAGGATGAACCGGCGACATAAGTCAAAGGCCCCCACGTTCCGCCACGTGGTCTCGAAGATTGCCTTAGGCCATGACATTCAACTGCCTCTTTTTCTTTGTCTTTACTTTTTTCTGCTTTTGCCAGCATACACATGAATACGCCTTTGATTTGCTGTTCTAAAATTCATTGTAATCTCTCGTTTTACTGCACATAGATACCAACGTGCCACTCGGACAAAAAGATACCTATGTGAGACCACACTCGTTTATCTTTTTAAAAAGAAAATGACGAGATCTATATGACTAATGATTGTGGTTGATTCATATAAATCCATATCTTGATTGTTGATTAGGCATAATAGAATACTAGATACCCGCATTAAGAGGAAATGAATAAGAGGAAGCCCACCTCCACACATCGAATGATCATGTGTTACCAAGCGACGCAGACTTAACACTAGCAATAATATCATTTCTTTAAATGAGAGGAATCGTGACATTCCAAGTGTCCCATATCAAACAATAGGGATATTGTCAACTAATTCATAAGCAAATAGCGATCTTGAACAATCCCCATCTCATGTGGTTACTTAGGGTCCACATGACAATGCTTTTGTTCTTCTTTTTTTTTTTTTTTGTTCTTTTGCTATTCGGAATAGAAAAAAATAGATAATTAATTTTTCTATTCCCCAAAATTTGAAACATAAATAAGAAGTAGAAAAAAGTAATTTCTTATTTCCGAGAATAATTTCTAAAAATAAGTATTTGTTTTCTTTTTGTTTCTTTTATTCTCCTTCCTCTTTTAATAGGCCCACAGAAACTCGTCGCCGATTGCTAGCCTCCACCGCTTGCCATTGTCAACCGCCGTCGCCGCTAGCTAGAGGAGGAGGAAAAAGAGAAAAAAATAATTATTTAAAAAAATTTTAAAAAAAATCGATAGCATAAAAAAATTTGTGGATCATACCAAACATATTCCTCTTTATTTTAGTTTCAGAATATAAATTTTATATATTCATTAAATGCGTTATTTTACTCAAAAATTATTCTTGAAATAAAAAAAATTATTTCTGAAAAAAAGTTGTTCACAAAAATAGAAATGTTATCAAACACACTTTTAGAGTATCACTCAGCTCATATTAAACGGGCCGGGTCGTCACACGACATCGGGACCTTCTCCGGCAGATGCCCAGTCTGCGGACAAATTAGGCCCCTTCTTAGACAATGACAATGGAAATGCACTCGGGGTGGAGGATCGACCATGTTCACGACCGGCAGAATGATTGTCGCTTGTGCCGTCGTTAATCACACGTATCTCCTCGCTTTTAAGTTAATGTCAATCACGTCCCAAAAAGCGCCCCGAAAGCAGACACGAGGTCGGACACGAACCGGGAACCTCCCCACTGTCGGCGCGCGCCGCGAACCCCGGCCTCGTCGCGCGAATCGTGCCATGCCAACGCAACATCAGGGACGGGAAAAAGAAGGGATCGCACGGCAACGCGAGGGGGGGGGCAAAATGGTCAAAGCACGACGGAAAAGGCACCGCCGTCGCCGTTTCCACCGACGCTAACGGGGGGACACGGGGGAAGCCGGAAGCGAATCGCGAGGAGGAAACGAGATGACGGCGCTCGACGGCGCCGCTTGCCGGGGAGGGGGGTCATGTGGGGCACGTGCACCGACGCCTTCTTCTTTTGGGCGCGCATGCGTGGTGGGGCCCCTTCTCCCCTCCACCGCTGATCCGATCCGGATTGCAGAGAGGACAGCGGTGGGGCCCGACGCAGTGACACCCGTAGCCTCACGTGTACTACCACCGTCTTCCCCTGCGGCCCGTCACATGGCGCCATTTTTTTTTTTTTTTTTTTTTGGCCTTTTTGGTCTGGACATGGAAACATTGACCCGTGTGGCTTTCAATGTCTCGAGAGTCGACAGCTTTCCACAGAACCATCCACGAGAAAAAAAATAATTAAATTTCATTGATTTTATGTATTGCAGAAAATAATTCCCTTCTTATCATAAAAAGAAAAATGATTAATATCCCAAAAAATTCCAAACCGATACATCTGTAATAAATTTACTCAAAATTATTTTTTTGATCACCAAAAATCCCAAACTGATATATTTTTGATAAATTTATGCCAAACTGGTACAATTGTGACAAATTTACCCTCAATTAGTTTTCGTTAGATTTTATTGTTAAATTATTGAGTTAGATGACATATGATAATTGACTGGTATACTAATTTGACATTTTACGCTCCATTTGTCACTATTTATAATCTTTGTGAATTTTTTGTGGTTTTAATCTAATTTAACGAATGGCATATTTGTCATAAATTATCAGTTTATGATTTTTTTGGGTCAAATAAATTAGTTTGAGTTAAATTTGTTATAAATGTACCAATTAAAGGTTTTTTTATGGTCGGTCGAGATAAATTTGTCATATGTGTACCGGTTTAAGGTTTTTCATGATCAAAAAAATAATTTTTGATAAATTTGTCATAGATATAGTAGTTTTGGGATTTTTAGGATATTAACCAAAAAAAAAAATCTTTTTCAACCTCAATCTAAACTCGTTTTTTGTTCATGAAAAATTTTATTTACAGGTTGATTAATTTTTAACTATACAACCACTGAAGAGTCGAAAAATAATTTCATATTAACAATTTTCCTTTCAATAGATAGAATTAATGTGCCAAAGACATCTAAAATATTTCGTCAATTCTCCACGTCTCTCGAATTTACACATGTCAAGAAATGCGCACATCCCTAATTGATTGTGACTATCATATTATCTTGTTACCTTTACCCGATTCTTCTTTTCACTTTATTAATTTGCAAAATCTTTTTTTTTTTTTTTAATGCGTTTCGGAATTCTTCTAAAAAATTAAGGTATATAGTGTGGTGGTTGGGTACGGCGTGGATTAGAGCGAAAGCACTTGTACGGCGCCAAGTGGAGATGCACTAAAGAGCGAAGACAAAAGGTCCCCCCCGCAATCCCGATCCGAATATATAAAGGGGAAAAAGAGGAACATTCAGTTTGGTCATTGTTCATCTCGGACCAGTTGTAGAAAAAGGAACCTCAAATTAATTTTAAACTCCAAAGCGAGTTTTCCCCTCAAATGTCAGATAGAACGACCAAAAATCTCTAACTTTATCGATTCATACAATATCGTCCCTAAATTTTCTCTTGTTCACACGATAAGATCTTTAAACCATATGTTTGAATATTCGCCAAGCTTCCCATTCCCGTGATGCTGGCAGCGGGCCTTCTCTAAGGGTTCCCCCTCCCCTTTGGTTTGTGATGTTTGAAATCTTTCTTTCTTTGTTTGTTGGTGTTTACTAGTCATTTTCCATGTTACCACTTAGTAAGAGGAGTGTTTACATGACAATGACGGGGTGGTAAGTCAATTTCTCATTCAAATATTTAATGCATGAATTGACACGAACAAAACAAATAAATGATACAAGAATTCAACTGCCAAAAAAAAAAAATTCTAGGGACAATGTTGCTCAAATCGAAAAAGTTCAAGAAACTTTTGGTGACTACAATCTGTTGTAATTATGGTTAATGAATCAACGAAAGTCAATAAATTAAGATACGTCTTTTCTATTCACATATCTTTTTTTTGGATTCATGAATTTCCTATTGTTTTATGTTCATGTATCTATTGAGTTCATGAATTTCCTAGATTCATATATCTTTTAGTTCATGTATTTATTGAGTTCACGAATCTCTTAAATTCACGTATCTCTGGATTCGTGAATCTCTTGAATTCATGTATCTCTTGATTCATGAATTTCATAAATACATGCGTCTATTTAATTCATGTATTTCTTCTGTACATGAACTAAAATTCTTTATAAATAGATGGAAGCATAAAACTCGATTCCAAAAAGCTCTGATATACTTTTCTCCTCTTCTGATTTTTTTGAGTGTACCGGTTCAATTGAACGGTTCGACTGAGTCTTGTTTGCATAGTGCTAATCCAAACAGGTTCGAGGTGTTATATCTTGGGAGGCATAATTTGTGAATCTGCGGAGCACCATTGGCAGGAACTAATCGCCTTAAGGAAATTCGGATATCCGTACCTAACCTGCAATTTTATGTTATATCTTATTTTCTTCTTTTATAAGAGTTATAAGTTTACATGAATAGAAGAATATTATATAACTGTTATCATCTTCTCAATTTAATGCTTTGATTGCAATAAATAAAGTGTCTCTGGATTATAAATTCCAACACAATCTACATCCCTATTTTGTTTCATTTTTTTTTTTTATTGCTAAAAAAGAATGAAAGGTTTTCAATAGTGGTTATTTGGTGTATGTACATATGTGCATGCACGCATACATAATAGATGTAATGCCCGTGCGGGACTTGTGTGCCCAAATCGAGGTAGGCAATTCAAATGTGACATTGTTTGTATTTAATGATGTGGGGCACGAAGCCCATCATCCGCACTTCTTGTCTACACCCATTTTAGTTCCTTGATTGTTAAATCCAACCTCATGGGTTGCATACAACATCTCATTTGCCCAAAAAAGAAATTACTGAAAATTAAATTTATCCTTTGTAAGCATTCGGAGCAACCTACAAAATTCAATCAAGAGGGACCGTTCTTAATAAACCGAAGGTGTGTGAAAGAAAACATTACATGGACCCATTTCATAAATAATAGGATAAATAGAGTCGATCATAATGCAAAATTTAAAAGAGGACTAATCATCAAGGAGGTGTGGATCTCACATTTCCTTTTCATATGATTGACATAATCTAATAAACTAAATCACCAATGACCTCTTAAAAGTCTGACTTTGAGAACTTCATTTGTCATTTTAATCCATCGAATTGAATTTCCACAAGTTTCGGTCGTTCGTTCATGCTTAAAAGCAATCGGATGTTACACAATGTTGGTCCACCGCATAAGCATAGTTGTGCATATCTCTAGTAGTTTTGCGACGTGTCCAGCATAGAGAACTAATCAATAGGAATTATTCAGACATTGAAAGAGTTCTAGACGCTCCATTTATGCGGGGGAAAAAAATAATCATACACGTGTGAATGCGATTTGAAGTAAATACACAATTTCCTAATCGACATCCGTGATTTTGACCTCAATCGGGTCAATTTTCGATTCTTAATCTTCCATCTCGATGATAAGACCCGCGAACTAATTGTATTGAATGAGACCTCTATAGGTATGAGATACTTGCTCCAAAGCAATAAATTCTCAAGGGGCCAAGGTCAAGCAATGAATTGATGAGGACCCCATCGTTGGAGGAGGTGGTGGTGCTTAAATTTGGCAACAAACCCTGTACAGCCACCACGTCTCCGGTCGCCGTCATGCGGCGGTGGTAGGATCCGAGCATTAATCCATGACGGATACATTTTCCCGATACACAGACCTTTCCTTTGCTTCTCTTCGACCTGTCCTCGACTTTATTTTCAGCTAAACTTCTCGGTATCGTTCGCCTCGATTTTACACTGATGATGTAACGGCGTTTTCATTAGGACGAGAGCTGGAGAAATGTCAACCCAGATCGACTGAATCTGTATAGATCTCCCTTATTTTTATAATAACAATATATTTAAAGATTTCGTGATTAATGTAATGTTGTCTCATTTCGTGATGTAAGAAGATCCTTGCACATGGGATACCTAGAAGCTAAACATGGCGACAGTTGTAGATTCATTCGTATCGGCTTTTCTTCTTATAATTATTGAAATAATGGAGGCGAATGTGAAATAAATAATACCATGCAAGCTCGTCGATTTAACTTCTAGATACTAGACTTGGGCCAGGTCCTGAATTATTTTTCCGTATTTCATCGTATGCACGGTGGAATGCAGCCACGTGTCCAGATAAATATTACTGTATTCCTTCTCTTGTCATCTTTATCTCTAAAAGAAAAAAAGAAAATCATTGACGGAACAAAAAATCATCCGTTCTTTAGTTGGATGAAGATTCTCTTCTTCGCACAGTGCTTCCCTAAATGTAGCAATCTCAAACCTCAATAATAACGGAACTTTCATAAAACAAAGCATCGAAGAGAATCTTAACCCTTTTTCAATTTCTTCACGTGATATTAGGTAAATAAGAGACGCGGGGCGCGAATCTAACGGTTCATTAACGGGTGATAGGACATGATCATTGAAACACGGTAACGGCCCCCCGTCCCGCTAAACTCTTTTTTTACAACATTAGAATCAAGATTGTGTTGCATACTCTCGATCCATAATGACAGAATGTCTCGATCATCAGATCCGAGCACTTCTCGGATACACAACAACAAAAAAGCGACCCGCCAATATCATAATGCCGTCGCACTCGCAGCACATCGAAACCCCCATCAGTCCATCCTCATCATACAACAATAGTCCTAAAGACAAAATGATGCGTACCGACATTACTTCCGAGGGCTACAAAAAAAGGGGGTTTCGATTCCTCTTCCCATCCGTTGACGGATTAGAAAAAGTTTGAAGCGAAGATGCGAAAAAATGATGGGTCGTTTCCACGCTAAATCGACCTATTATCGACCGTTTATAAATCGAATCATGAGGTGGAATGTGATAATGCCGGAGGAATCCCATCATGCGCCATGTACGCGCTGCCCTAATCATGGCTTATTCGTCTAACGTTCCTCATGATAATGGCTCTCCAAACGGGAGAAAGACCGAAAAAGGAAGAGGTCGGACCGACCCATGATGAAGGCGACCGTTCGAAGCAAGCTATAACCGTTGGAAATATAATGTGATATAATATAATATCGTTAATTAATTGATTGATTAATTAATAGTAAGCACGCATGATGTTATGGTGGTGTTGATTAGGGTTGCTTCTGTGGTTGAGCTCGAGTTAGGGTGTGGCTGCACCGAGATCTGGGGCCAACTTGGCAACTTGGATAGACTTCGCTAGAAATCCGGTTTATAAAAAAGGATCAGAAAATTGAAATTTGGCATACCCAGACAGGGAAATTAGTTTACTTTCCATGGGAACTCGTCTCTTCTTCTTTTTTTTTTTTTTTAATGTTTTGTTTCTTTGGTTAGATCCGAGGCCACGATAGCTGGAACGACGAATATAAGTCATATCAAATCGAGCGATAATGTTTTGAAACTTTTGCAGATGTCCCACACATTCAATGCCGCTAGTATATAGTGGACCGATGTCGATAACTGAGTCTTTTTATGTACCTAATGATAATTTCGATGTTAAGTTGGAATGTGTAACTACCCACATTACGAGAAGAAAAGTATATTCATTTTAAGTGCATTTCATTGGAAGAATAATAGTGTTGATGCCATGAAAAATCTCCAATTACACACGTTATGATTCCAACACCTATAATTTTTTATATCATCGACACATTTACGTCAATATTCATTATAACACAATTCCCAAAACTTCTAAAATATATTCATTGTAATACTAATACCTGAATTTTTGTTATCACGGTCGTATTGATGACACAGTGAAAAATTTAGAATTTTTTATGGTAGAATGAGTGCATTTTTATCACATTGGTATAAAATTGAGAATTTTTGCGATATCCAAAAAAAGTTCGAGGCATTATTATTGCAACAGACATGATTCAATATTTTTTATGGCTTTTTCGCAAAAAAAAAAAAAAATCCGTTGTACGGCATGCACTTCCATATAGAAAGTGGGTGACAGAAAAAAAAAAAAAACAATTCGAGCGGGCACTACAACTACTTTTATTTAATATATTTTGAGCGAAAATAAAAAAAAAAATATCCTCAATCAGCGGTCAGGAGTGGGTAGTGGTCAGTGGCCAGATTAGGCGGGAGAGGCCCGGGCCCCACCACCCGTCCTTTGGGGCCGGTTTTCCAATTTCCGCCCTTCTCGCCGCTAAAAAGCCTAATTGATAAGGGAAAAAAAAAAAAAGGCAATTGAATTACCAAATAAAGGCCAAATAAAGGAAAGGAAAAAAAAAAAAAGAGGGAGAGATAAAGCGGCGAAGGACAACACGACCAGGACAAAACTCGGCCTAACTTCACTCAGCGAGTCGAGCCGCCGGCTCGCTCGACTCGCCGAGTCAATGGGCGCGTGGGGACATCCGGGTCAAACTCGCCCACCGTTCCGCTTCCGTGTTCAGCTTCCCGCCTGACTCGCTCAGGGATTTTCATCATAGTGCCATGTGCTTAGTTCGTCGAGATAACTGCGCAAACATTTCATGAATTTTGATTTAAATCGTAATATAGTATGTAAATTCTTAATTTATTCAATATAATTTATGAATTTTAATTTAATGTACAATATTATCTTGAGTTTTTAATTTTTCAATATAGCTTCTAATTTTTTTTTATTGTTCAAATTAGCCGATCAACTATATGAAAATGTTTAATTTTTTCTCAAACTTGAATTTATAGAAGGAAAATATTTAATTTTTTTTCATTTAGTCGATAGATTAGATTGACCATATTGAATAAATTGAAAGTTCAAGGATCACATTACACATTAAATTAATTTATAAATCATTTCTTCATCTTCTTTAGTTCTTTATAATCACATGATCTCGATTGTTGTGCTTCACTGAGTCATGACTCGTGCTAACAAATCCTTAAGACTTAACAAGACTTCCTTTTTTGATCAAGCCTCATTTTCGCTCGAAGCCCATGAAACGGCCGGCGATCAGCCAGAAAAATTTACCCACTTGATCATATCTCAAGATTTTGATTGTTGTTGGCATTTGCAGCGTGTTGTTGTTTACGATTGCTCTCGATATTTTTCTCTAATAAATATTAAAAACTAATTCCAAGTGGCAAAAAAAATTAAAGTAAAAAGATAATTAAACAAAATGAAAACATAATTAATGCCCATAATGATGAAAGGGCCAGTACTAGGGCTCGGGTCGCAAAGCATCTTCACAATCCCCGGGGAAAAAAGGAAGGGAATGCACAAAATCAAGAACAGTTTCATGAGGGCAATTTAAATATTATTTTCTGGACTTGCCAACAAAACCTAAAAAGTGAAAAAAATAATAATTATTATTTTTTGGCTTTTTGGACTGGCAGGAAGCAAGAGGATTCTGCAGAATACTGACTGCTTTGCTCAGTGTTTTCCTTTGACGGGATTTTTCCGGTTCTTATTATTCCCCCTTGCTAAAAACCCTCCAGGATTCCCGGATTGCAAATTACCTTAAAAAAAGGGCAAACGAATGAAAGAATGCAAGACAACACAAAAGCCAGCGTCCTAATGCATGAGTTTCTGATAATTTGCTTTCATCTTTTGTCCTGAATGCTTGTCATTTACTTGACCCGAATAGGGTATATCATATATGTGTGGAGTACGGTGCGAAATATGTTTTATGCACCTCTATTTACGCGAACTTCAATCTATCGGCGAAAAGTCTTGAATGGTGGATTTTATAGATCCCGAGCATTTGAGGAAGAAGCTCCTAGATTACTAAGTTGACGCTTCCGGCTCCGATCCCAAGTAGAGATTGAATGTGTCCCCATTTTATTCCAAATGATTAAGTTTGCAAAAACGTGGCGTGGAATGTTTTCTATATGTCATGACCGATTACTGGACTTAGTTTATTGCTTGATGCGAAAGTCCATTTTATGCCCCTATGGACCCAAGTGAACATACATTGAGATGCATGTATGGACTAGTTAGGGCTCTTAAATGTCCTCGCTTAAAATATTATTAGATTTTCTATCTAAATTCAATTGGACTAGGCGAGGGATTGCTTGGCCATTCTGCCCTTTAGCTTGATCGGGCATAAGCAAGTCTAAGTAGGGCATTGAGACGTTCATCCATCGATCAAGTCTACATACCAAATAATGGTCAAGAGCACGCATAAAGTAATGACTTTAAGGTTCTCGAACTCAAAAAGAATGCGGAAATATAGTGATTCAAATCCACATTGTAGACAAACACATTCAACACTCGAGCAACCACACGATGCTTTAGTTTTTGCAAATGCCAATGTCAATACATGTAGTGCCCAGATTGGATTCTGGAATCTTCTGGTGGTTACTTTGTCAAAATGGGGTGGGGCTTGATTTTTACTCACTTTTATCACTTTGATGACCGAATCTTTATTTAATTGCTGCTTCACTCCCGCCATCGTCGCGCCTGATCAATTAGTTTTATTTTTTAATATATGCTTCGGGTCGAGTGCATAGCCTGGAGATGCGTAAAACACAACCAACACTTTAATTAGCATTGAGAACGATGATATGATCCTCGTTGACATTAGTTTTTAAAAGGAAAAATGATAAAATTAGTCCATAAACTTTAACTTAATATGTAATATAATTTTTAAAACTTTAATTTATTCAATGTGATTCCTAAATTTTAATTCAACATTCGATATGATTCATGAATTTTAGAGACTACGTTATACAAATTAAAAAGTTTAGAGAAAATATTGCACACAAAATTAAAATTCAAGGACTGTTTTTGCTAGTCTTTTTTTTAGGAGTTATTTAATGATCCGACATTTGATGTTACTTCGAAGCCAAGCGAGTTATTGAATGCAACTGTATAGACACTGGTCTAGATCTCGAATTTAATAAGTGAATCTTGATTTGACAAATCGAATTTCGTCCACATAATGCTTCAATCAACGAGTGAAGAGAGACAAGAGAGAGAAGAGATGGATCGACAGAAAATATGTGTTTTGTGTCTATCGGAAGGAACTCGCGACAAAAATCGACGAGCGTGTTCGAAATGGCGCAACTACCCTTCTGCTTCCTCGCCTTCCTCGGCGGATCACGGTCAACGAGTCAACGGCTCGCGCCCCTCAATCTTTTGCGCCAGAAGTGGGCTTCCTTGCCTGCCTGTTGCCTTTGAGTAAAATAAATAATAATAATAATGATGATAAAAAAAATAAAAAAATGAGAATAAAAAAAATAAATAAATGAGGAGGAACATATGGAAGGATGTGACAACTACAACCCGGTCGCAGTCAATGCTCAAAACCCACCCCCCAACACTTTCTCAAGTTCGGTTAGTACGTGGGACAGATGTTTGCAACTAGGAAAGTTCCACTTCCCTTTTTTTAAATCATAAGAAAATGCAATCAATTGGAAAAACGAACGAGAAGCAGGAAATCAAAATGAAAATTAAATTGCAAGTCTTCTTAATTACAATATATAGAGGACCCATTTTTTATATTTTTATCCCGATTCCATGCATCCTTGTCAATAATTTTATTGTTAACGTATCCATTTCTCCTTATAGTGAATATAACTTGAAAATGAAAATTTATCAGATACTATATAAGTTGATCATAATCGATGCTCGATAGAAATCGGTCAGATCAATGGAAAAAAAGCTATCGAGTTACGGTTTTCTTTTACTCTTAGCATTATTGAGAAGAAAATATCTGTGATAATGCAATTATTTAGGCATGTGGGACTTAGATAAAAGGATCCAAAATGCTCTGGGGCCAGAACGTGGAAAATAAAGAAAAGAAAAGTAAAAGACAAAATAACCCGGCAGCTAGAAAAATTCACTTGGAAAACCATTGTACTTTTCTGCATTAAAAAAAGAAAAACAGGACAGAGAAAAAGAGAGAGAGAGAGAGAGAGAGAAAAATGGCGGTGAACATCCCAAAGATTCTGTTAGCCCTGCTGCAACGCCCGCCAAGAATACATTAATCTCACTCAGACACTGTAATCAAAGAGAGCTTCCTTTGATTTAACTTTATTTAATTTCCCCCTGTTTTTCTGTTTCTTTCTTTAGCTGTTGTTCTCCCCTGTTTTTCAGGTGCCTGTTCAACCCATTCTTTTTTTTTATTTATTCTTTTGCTCTTTTTTGGGGACGCAATTTGCTGTGCTGTTGTCGACGCCTGTGATTCCCAACCTGTATATATTCACACTCCCTTCTTGACTTCCCTCGCTCATTGCTCAGTGCCTCCTCCCTCCGCTCCTTTCACACCTGTGAACCGTCGTGTCCCTGTCCTGAGGAGGCCAGATGGACTCTGCTTCTCCCTCCTCCTGGACGCCACTAGCTTAAGCCGAGCACCGAGCGCATTAAGTTCTGGACTTTTCTAGTGTCGAGACCCAACAGAGATCTCTCCTTTTCTGGGTCTCTTTCCCTTTCTCTCTTTTCTCTCTCTTTCTCTTGTTTCTCTTGCTGCATTGGGTGGCTGAAAGAGGGGAGGGAGCTTTGGGGGCGTGTGGGAGATGGCAATGGCGGGTGGCTCGGTGGCCAGGGTGGTTTGGGTCGTCGGGCTTGTCTGGGTTCTGGGTCTTGAGCTGATCCAGTGCAGCGTGAGCTATGACAGGAAGGCGCTTGTGATTCATGGGCAGAGGAGGATTCTCTTCTCCGGTTCTATACATTACCCCAGAAGCACTCCCGATGTACGGAGCTTGAGCTTCCATCTTTCTCTAATTTAATGTCTCTCGAGTGAAAAGTTTTGTGCTTTTTTCTGATTCTTTTTTGGCGTTCTTTTTATGTGGTTGTGGGTGTAGATGTGGGAAGGTCTTATACAGAAGGCTAAAGATGGAGGCTTAGATGTGGTCGAAACGTATGTCTTCTGGAATGTCCACGAGCCCTCTCCTGGCAATGTATGTTGTTCTGAGCACTCTTTTTTCTCTCATTTTTGCCATTCGGCTAGCTTATTTTCCACTAATTCATTGTTGGTATTGATGTAGCTTTTTCTTCTAACTGTCGGTGCATGTGTGTGTTACAGTACAACTTTGAAGGAAGATACGATCTGGTGAGGTTCATAAAGACCATTCAGAAAGCAGGGCTCTATGCTCATCTGAGGATTGGGCCTTATGTTTGTGCAGAATGGAATTTTGGGTATTTGCTACTTCTGTTTATTTCTTCATTTTCTGGATCTAGAACGCTCTCACTTTGCTTGCATTCACCACTAATGTGAGCACAATCTGTGTCCAGTGGGTTTCCTGTTTGGCTCAAGTACGTGCCTGGAATCAGCTTCAGAACAGACAACGAGCCTTTCAAGGTCTGTTCAGTTACTTCAAGCACAATTTTACATTCATTTATGTTGTCGTCAAGGAATGCTTCAAGCAAACGGCGAACAACTGATTTTGCCAAACTAAATTTTGACTGGATGTTTGCAGAGGGCAATGCAAGGGTTCACTAAGAAGATTGTCAACTTGATGAAGAGCGAAAATCTGTTTGAGTCACAGGGTGGCCCCATCATTCTCAATCAGGTATTTGTTAAAGATCTTTTGTTCTAACTTTCCTTGGATACGTGTTCTTGTTAACGGGTCGGAATTCATTAAAATGTTAAACCACATCATGCTCAGTCAATTTCCCATCGTACTACGGCAAAAACGACTAGTAATTAAGTTTTATCCTACTAAGTTGGGTCAGTATATGAGCTGTTTTATGCCATTGGGCTTGAGTCTGCCTCGACTCTTCTCTTAAGATCTAAGATCTAATTTTTGGTCATAGCAGAAGCCAATTTCTCTGACTTAAGTCAAGGTACAGAGTTGAGGAATCTGAGGTTATTCTTTTTCTTATTGCTGTAGATTGAGAATGAGTATGGAGCGGAGAGCAAATTGCTTGGGGCTGCTGGTCACAACTATGTAACTTGGGCCGCCAATATGGCCGTCCAATTGGGAACTGGGGTTCCGTGGGTCATGTGCAAGGAAGAAGATGCCCCAGATCCAGTGGTGAGATATTATTCTCTCTGACCTCCAGATCTTGGTTTAGTCTCCAGACATTTTCTTTGGGTGTTTCCTTCATGTTTCAATTGATTTACCTTAGCATTTTTCTTCATTCATTTATTCTCTTTCTGGTACTGTTTTGAGTTTACTTGATAGACTAGTATTGTTTAGCGTGGAATAGTATAACTATGGTATGAAGTATGTGTGTCAAATCTATAACTAAGACCAATGTTTGGAGAAAAGTCTTCTCTGCTTCGTGCAAATACTTAGACCTGTTTATTGATACTGGACACAGATAAACACATGCAATGGCTTTTACTGTGATGCGTTTACTCCAAATAAGGACTATAAACCCACAATCTGGACAGAAGCGTGGAGTGGTTGGTAAGTGAATAACTCCCCGATTGTAAGTTGACATTTGGTAAGGAAATATGTGCTCAATTTGTCCCAAAAAGAAATGCAGGTTTACAGAATTTGGAGGCCCACTTCATGAGCGGCCAGTTCAGGACTTGGCATTTGCCGTTGCTCGATTCATCCAAAAAGGAGGATCCTTCATCAACTATTACATGGTTTGTCTCTTTGAGTTCAACTACATTTCCATTTACTGGTGGTTAGTACTAGTCCAATTTATGTATCTCATGAAATAAACAGTATCATGGAGGCACAAACTTTGGGCGCACTGCTGGAGGCCCTTTCATCACTACCAGCTATGACTACGATGGTCCAATAGATGAATATGGTGAGATTTAGCAACATTTTAGCTTTCGATGCTTGAAGATTACTGTTTAAATGTTTTTCCAGTGTTTTATGGGAGAACCTTATATTTCTGAGTCAGCTGTCCAAGCTAATCATCTCTGTGCTTTTAATTGGCAGGTCTGATTAGGCAACCAAAGTATGGTCACCTCAAAGAGCTACATAGGGCTGTTAAGATGTGTGAACGAGCATTAGTGTCAGCTGATCCAATGGTTACATCTCTAGGAGCCTATCAACAGGTACTGTGTAACCCTTTTTCCTAATCTTGAAGATGTGCCATTGATTTACCTCTCCTGATCTATCTCTTTTGCTGTTTCTAGGCTCACGTATACACCACTCAATCTGGAGATTGTGCTGCTTTTCTTGCAAATTATGATACAAAATCTTCTACCAGAGTGATGTTCAACAACATGCATTACAACTTGCCTCCTTGGTCCATCAGCATCCTTCCCGATTGCAGGAATGTAGTTTTTAATACTGCAAAGGTATGAAATTGGGCAAGTTCTTTATCATTCTCCTAAAAGTTTTGGGGAAAGGGATGTTACTTTAATTGGTGTTTGTTCTCTTACCACGACCAGACTAGATGCTCTAAAATGACAGCTTGATATGATTCTGATTTCAGGTTGGTGTTCAAACCTCACAAATGGAAATGCTACCAGTTAATAGTGAGATGCTTTCATGGGAGAGTTACGATGAGGATATCTCTTCCCTGGATGACAGTTCAACCTTCACAACGTACGGTCTCTTGGAGCAGATCAATGTGACTAGGGATACTAGTGACTACTTGTGGTACATAACTAGGTGAGCTCGAGTTACTTTAGTGCCTCAATACTACTTTTACATTGTAATAGGAGCTCTCTCTCTCTCTCTCTCTCTCTCTCTCTCTCTCTCTCTCTCTCCGTGGGTCTGTGTCTCTGCTCATATGGCTGTACATGGAGTGTATCCCTGTACCAGTTTACGCGAGTGCATGCGTGTGCGTGTGTCACAAGGGTTGCGCACATTTTCTTTTGTTTCTGTCTGCTTTTCTTGGACATGCCAAGGAGTGAATTTTGCAATCTTTTGCCATCAACAGTGTTGACATCGGCTCTTCTGAGTCCTTCCTACGAGGAGGGGAACTCCCCACTCTTATTGTTCAATCAACAGGACATGCTGTGCATATCTTTATTAATGGTCAGCTTTCAGGTGAGTGTGTAAATTCTTATCACTATTTCTTATTCAAATGTCCTCTGTGAAAAAAAAATGATGAGTAAATTGTGTTCTGACAGGTTCTGCTTTTGGGACAAGACAGAATAGGAGATTCACATATTCTGGCAAGGTTAATCTACGTGCAGGCACAAACAGAATAGCACTCTTGAGTGTTGCCGTTGGATTGCCAGTAAGTTCCTCTTTCACGAACTGTTCTCCCTTCCTGTTAACACAAAACAAACAATGACCTGAGGACGTTACAGAAGCAACATAAACTTCGTATTCTTAGTTCAACCAATTGTCATAAATTTATTACAGTTAGATGAGCACATTGAAGGCGTGCTTATAAGAAATTAAGATTCCTTGGTCAGTCATTATAGTTGGAAACATTGCAAAACAATTTTGTCATGGTCTAATAAACAAAGTCCAATCCAACTAACTGGAGAAGATAAGTGACACTCTTGTCAGGACTCTGGAAACTTTGTGTGCAAGCCGAAGTCTGAATCAGACAGTCTTTCAGAACTCATAATGCTGAAGGATGCTAAATCTACTTGCATGAGCTTCCAAATCTAATGAAAAATTGCCTCATTTGGTTGATAATACCACTCTTACTTGTCACCTGAATGATTCAAGTTTCTGTTTGTTGGTTTAGAATGTCGGTGGACACTACGAAACATGGAACACTGGCATCCTTGGGCCAGTTGCATTACACGGGCTTGATCAAGGAAAGTGGGACTTGTCCTGGCAGAAATGGACCTACCAGGTTGAACAACCTTCTGTTGTTCTCATTCTTTGGTTTGGTTTAGAAATTTCCTTAATCCTGCCTCCATGAACAGGTCGGGCTTAAAGGAGAGGCTATGAATCTTAACTCTCCCAACAGCATATCCTCAGTTAATTGGATGGATGCGTCATTAATTGCACAAAGACAACAGCCACTGACCTGGCATAAGGTATTGCATATTGAAGGAGATTACTGATTTAAATCTGTTACAGATCACTGAAGTCTCTGATGACATTTTAATTGCAGGCTTATTTCAATGCCCCAAAAGGTGATGAGCCATTGGCCATAGACATGAGTGGTATGGGGAAAGGTCAAATATGGATTAATGGACAGAGCATTGGAAGATATTGGACTGCATATGCCAGTGGTGATTGTAATGGATGTAATTATGCTGGCACATTTAGGCCTCCCAAATGTCAACTTGGTTGTGGACAACCAACCCAGCGATGGTAAAGTCCTTGTTCATAACATCACCTAAGAGTTAGAAAAAGAAATGTCATATTTAGCAGAGACAAAGAGATATGAAATTGACCTTTGTCACTCATGGGAATTTAATTCTTCAGGTACCACGTGCCACGATCTTGGTTGAAGCCAACACAGAATCTCCTAGTTATCTTTGAGGAACTTGGAGGTATTCCATCCAAGATTTCTCTGGTGAAGAGATCGATGACTAGTGTCTGTGCGGATGTGACTGAATTCCACCCAACTCTTAAGAATTGGCATATTGAGAGCTACGGAAAATCGGAAGAGTTCCACAACCCAAAAGTTCACCTGCGGTGCAGTCCAGGTCAATCAATAAGTTCAATCAAGTTTGCGAGCTTTGGAACTCCACTTGGCACTTGCGGCAGCTACCAGCAAGGAGCTTGCCATGCTCCGAGCTCATACGACATCTTAGAGAAGGTACTAATAAATAGGGACGGGTAAATTTGTAGATGTTCTAGCAATATATAAGAAACAATGATCTGGCATGTTTAACCCTATAAATGACCTGAATCATTGCATTTAGAGTAAAAAAGTCCATTCACCGCATTCATACAGTTAAATTAATTTCTGGCATTCACAAGAACTCAAAGCATGAACATGCACCATAGAATGCAATATGCCCATGTTGAACTGTGTTGAAAGATCAATTTTACTTTTTTGCATGTTAATTCAAGTTCCTCTATATAATTGCAGAAGTGCATCGGAAAGGAGAGATGCTCAGTGACGATATCTAACAACAACTTCGGGCGAGACCCATGTCCGAATGTGTTGAAGAGATTGTCTGTCGAAGCTGTTTGCACTCCCACGGAATGGAGGGGCTAATTAGATACCAAGACAGAATCACCTCTCCTCACTTAACCATACACTGCCAGCAAGACAAACAAGAAAAAAGAATAAAAGGGGTGCCAGAGTCTGTTGTAGGCTTAAGTTATGAGGTAAATTAACTAGTGTGTAAATTAGTGATTGGTAGATGATGAGATAGGTGAAATTGTGAGTTCCTTGGGGTTCTGCAATTCGGGGCCCTTAGGCGAATTCTTTCCTGGTTCCCGGGCTTTTAACCGGATACGCCACTGGGAAATTGAGTTCATTTGTAGTTGTGTGAGTCCATTTCATTTTCTGTATTGGCTGGGGACGAAAAATGAGGACCCAGTTAAGAGGTTCATGTTGGGAGGGGATCCTGGTGTGACCATTTGCTGTTGCTACCCTTGTGCAGTTCCTGATGAATTGTTAAGTTTTTCAGCATTCTGATTTCCTGGCTTCAACATACTTCGTGCATTTAGTTATAGCACAAGGTCTCTGATTTGTGGTATTGGATGCGCGCCACCGATGTGGTTGCGAGCAATCGAGTAAAGCAGCAGTTCGACCTTAGCATGGTTATGGAATCATATTTCCTTTCTCCTGATAATGAGAACCATCGGGATGCCGTCCATCCATAAGCAGAAATTTCATGATCTGCCAAATTTCACTGGAGGAACTCACCTCTTTTCTTTCTTCCCTTTTGTTTTTTGAGGAAGATGCCGTAAATGGGGTTCAACGGGAACAATTCACATGGATTATAGTGTCTTTGGAACTCGTTCAGGTCCTATCAAACCTCATCTCAGATTTTCTGGCGAAATTGCGTAGAAGCTCCATCCATGGTTGGAACACTCACCTCCACAAGACTTGCCATGCATCATCAGTTCATCCTAAAGACTCCCAAAGTAGAAAGATATGCAAAATGGTCGCTCGGGAATCACAATTTTACGGAGATGGACGGAAAAAAGAAAAAAAACACTGAACATCCTATGCATTCGATTCGACCAATTCATCGCTAAAGCTATTGATATTCCGGAGACGCTACAGCAGAAACATACTGGGAATTTTTGTCAGCAGTTTGATGGCTCTTGATCAGCTACACTGACCCATTTGCACATTCTTCCACAAAAAAACTACCTGTTTTATCACCCAAACAAAGTCACCTGCTACCAAGAGTTCACTAGCATACTGTTGATATCGCCACAAAAAAATCAGAGTAATTACCTTCGAAAGCCATACTACAATTCGAGTTGTGAACTAGGACTCGCCAGCTCCCCTTTTGGAGCAGCGTTAACGGCAAAATATACTTTATGAGAAAATAGAATTCAAAAAGAAAAAGCGAGTGATATGGACAAATTTGTCCCTCTTAATTTCGTACAAGAGTGAGACAACGACTATATATGGTTCCATTTAGTGAAAAAAAATCTTCTTGCTTTTTTTTTTTTAATGACAAATTTGCTTGAATTACTAGCAAAACTTAAGACGGTCTGAAAGGAGAACAATGAACAAAGCAAGCTTCTCAACATTGTGGAAGTATACACCAAGCATTCTTCTCATCCAATAATCAGCATGTTGGCCAAACATGGACTGCATTGCATATTTGAGTAATGCTATATGAAGATATACTCACAACTCCAGCATATTAAGTGTTGTGATAGATTGTCGCGGTATTTTAAACAAGTGAATCATATTCGGAGGAGATTACGTAGCTAATGCTTATCTGACCATAGGTTCACCAAAGACCCCCATATCCGCATAAACTTTGCGCTCTCTCTCTCCCTCCCTCCCCGCACGCCACCTTGGCCTTGAGCCCGCCATCTTCCTCCATCCCTGCTGATGCCACCGCCCATCCTCCATCACCAACGCCCCATCCCCACAGCCGGCTTGCCACCTTCCAAGGCACAACCGCATACAATTTGGAAAAGAAGTCTTATCAAACAGAACCCGGTTTGATCGATGAAAGTTGACAAATTGTCGTGCCTAACCCTAACAGGATCACAAGCTCTACCAAGCTCATATTATACGCGACGAATTTTTATATGATTTTAGTTGTCTAACAACCTAAGAAATATATAGGAGCCGCCACTAGCCTTATTTTTGGGGGTCGACTAGAAAACTCAATCGAGGGTCGGGAGAATTCCCTTGATTCCTACGCAATCAGAAATCTAGATTCGGGGACTTGGGTTACGCTAATATTTCTATTAACGCCCTTTCGGTATCTAAACAGTATGTTGTGTTTTGTTCTATTATATCCATACATGGTATATTGTTTTCAATCTATTCTATTTCTAAAAAAAAAATGATAACAATCAATGAAATCACAATTAAAAGATAGGAAAGTAAACAATCAAGATACAATAAACCTAATCATGCAATTCCTAAAAAAAATAAAGAGAGCATCAAAAAGGAAAAATGACAGAAAGAGAGAAGACCCGCAACTCGTCGGGTTTTATACAACGCAAGAGACCCAAGACATAAGTCGGGAGAAAGAACATTACATTATAATGGTCGGAATGGACATTGACCTTCACCGTCTTCTCACCATATGCCTTCTCTTTCTTAAGAGTTCTAGTCTAAATCTAAACTAAAAAAAAAAAATTGAAACTAGGTGCATAAAGATAAAAAAAAAAAAAAAAAAAAAACATCACGAATGAGGACAAAGTAATCAAGGTAAAAATCCATGTATAATTGGGCTCTAAGTAAAACATGAAACAACGAGTACATCAAGAAAACTACTTTCATGAATAGAGTTCCCTAAGACGAGTTATATATGAATTTAAGAACACGCAACACCATATCAGAAACAAAGCAAGACAGCAAGAGATTATGGCAAATCAAAAAAATGATGCATGGTAATTCACTTGTTAAATCACCTAACCAATGCATGAAAATTATGGAACTTGAACATGACGTAAGGGCTAAATGCGAGGAACAAGTTTGATTAAAATATTTAACCCTAAATCTACATGCAAAAGATCACACGAATTCATTAACATTGATATGTGACTTATCATCAGAGGGCAAAATGCATGACATTTAGATTTGGCACATCGATCAATTCATTTCAAAACAAAAAGCAGCTAGCCATAGAAAAAACAGCATGCATTTTCAAATTCAACATGCATATTTTCCTAAAAGTTCAAAAGCAAAGATATATCAGTTGGCTACAACAATTCACATAAGAACAAAGCAGCAAAACAGCAAAACAGCAAAACAAAATTAGTAAAACAGAATTAGTAGAACAGCAAAACAAAACCATCATAACCCCACGATAAAACCAGCAAAACAACAAGGCAAAACTAGCAAAACAGCAAGACAAAACCAGTAAGAACAGTAGGACAAAATCAACCAAAACAGCGAGAACAAACCCAAGAAGGAGCAACCTATGCAGTCAGAAAAGGTTTCTTTACAATAACATCTGAAAAAAAAACACGCACTTAGAACATATCAAGCTTAAAAATATATTCAAAGGCTCTCAGTTTAAATGAAAATTTAGTCACGCATTCAAAGCGGCCAGCAAACATCGCTGTAATATTCATGGCTGGAAACAATGATAATTTGATGAGCAATTCATATCCATGCATATCCATCTCATCATGCATATTTATGCATCTCATTTACACAAATCAAATTGAAAGAGGCACTAGAAAAGAAATGAACAAATCACTATTGGGAATACAAGCAAAAAAAAGAGTATAGACTGAAGGTGATCGTAAAAAAAAAAAACAAAAAAAGGTCTACAAAATCTGAAGCTTGTAAACCCTGTGAACCCTTATGCCTCTTTTGTATTTACTTGGTCCATCAGAAAGTATACAACAGATATCACAATCAATTTCAAAGAAAATAACATTATCAGATTCAACGTGAATTTTTCTAAAAGAATTCAAGAGCAGAGATATGTCAATCAGCCAAAACAATCTATACAAAGACAGAGCATCTAATGTCTAATGTCTGTTTAATAGAAGCATGACCTATGATCTATTCAATCCCAACAAAAATCAATTCCCCATCAAGCATGATTAAATCATTGTTTGCACTAGTAACATCATATCAAGACTATCAGTTTTCTGCAAAGATAATAAAATGCTGGATCCAACCGGACATTACAGTTTTCAGCTCTAGCAACACGATCTCAAGTTGTAAACTAAAATTTTCACGTTTGATAGATGAGTGAACACTTGAGAATTAAGATAGTAAACGGTCTAGAGAAACTTGTTTAAAAGTGATGTGACAAATGGTAAATAAGCATTTACACTACTGGGTCATATTCAGCAATCGAATTGATTCTGTCACTCAAACATATTTGGCGAGCAAGCCTTTATATGCATAGTAATTGTTCATTCACAGAAAGCGACTTAGTGCAACAAATACCATGTCACGCAGGTTAAGTAAGTGAACACAACACTTCTAGTAGAGAATACTAAAAAAAAAAAAAAAAAAAAAAATCAAATTTCAAAAGAAGGCGAGGATCACTTTGCCGATAGAATAGAAGGCATATTCTAGCATGACTCTTATTGGGACAAAATCAAAACAGAAATTGATCTAGTTCAAGAATTTCATCAAACGGGTGCTAGACATTTCGGCCAAAAGGTTTGGATGCAGAAAAAAAATGTCCTATTCAGACTTATCATAGAGGCTCGCGCATCACTGGATTTCATGCAGGTGTAATCAAGCATTCGGTCCCTTACCTGATCGAGCCAGAAACGAAGAGCAGCTATCACTGAGGGGTTTCGGATTTTTATCCTTAGAAAGGAACCGAAAACTCCCAAACTCGATGCGATTCCAAATCCCGGTACCTTGAGCTCCGGAAGGATGCGGTTCGCAACGAGCGTGTCAGATCCGACCAAGAGCGATCCTCAGAGAAAGCGATCGAAAAGGAAAAAGAACGTCTCGGTTGAGATAGACCGAGCGAGAGAAAAACCAGGGAAAGAGAGAGTGTTCGAGTTAGAGAGACTGAACGAGAGGGAGAATGAAGGGTTATCGACTTGATAGATCGAGAGAGAGAGAAAGAAACTCACCGATCTGTTAAAACTAGAGAGATTCAGATCTGGCGTCTATCGGTCTTCTAGGGTTTCAGGGGGGAAAGATCACGTTCTGAGCCACCACGAGGAGATCGCCGATCCAGTGAGCCCGATCCAAAGGGAGGATCGGTTAAACGTCATCTTCGCCGCAGCTGTCGCCAATCCTCATCTGTTGACTTCGGATCGAGTTAGATCTGGCGAGCAGAACTGCTGGGATTGTTACGCCATGAACTCCGAGACACGTGAACAACCCGCCATGGTCGTGGAATTGTGACATTCCCAGATAGTGTCGCCGACCCAAATTAATTAAATAAGCGCATGCGGAACGTATTAAGAACCCCGACAAATTAAAAGCGGGATAGAATAGCAGGAATAAAATCAATTTAATATAAACCAACATACTATCATAAAATCAACCAGAGTTTACATACAACTAAAATGAGTCAGAGTCTATGTGCATCAAAAAGGGGGTTAGACTGCACACTAGGGGTCGGTCTACCAAAAAGAAGAAACAGTCCTAAAGCTACTAGTCGGACTTGATTGTCGATCCCCCATCTTCAAGCTCTGTGACTCCTTGAACAATTGCATCGGCAGTCCACCATCCTCCACTGGTACCGCCATCTACGGCCCTGAAATATTTTTCCCACAACGGAGTGAGACATTGTCTCAGCAAGTTCACCCCTCCTAAGTCCCTATTAGAAAGAAAATACACCCCAAAGAAGACCTAGCCACACATCGAGAAGACTTACCTTGCAATAGTTCGCGCCGGCAGGTTAGTATAGTTCATATCATTCAATCACGTGCAAAAGTGACAATTAAATAATCAAGGCACAGTCACATCATCAACCATTTAATCACTTGGATCGTCTCAACGATCAATCGACTCGGCCGATTACATGTCATTCTATCAAATCAATCAATATTCCAACCACGATCCTAAGGGTAGACTCAACCATCGGTGATAATCACGGCCCCACGTGGCATGACCTTTAATAAGGTGGTTAAACAACTAGTGGCATCACGGCCTCACTCGGCACGGCCTTCGAAAAGGTGGTCAACCAACTAGTGGCATCATGGCCCCACTCAGCACGGCCTCTAATAGGCGATCAATCAACTAGTGGTATCACGGCCCCACTCGGCACGACCTTCGAAAAGGTGGTCAATCAACTAGTGGCATCACGGCCCCACTCGGCACGACCTTCGAAAATGTGGTCAATCACGGCCAATTTTCCAACAATTTCCACACTTGGAATTTCTACACATAACCCCTAATTACGCAATCACACTCAATTCGCCACCAATCAAGCATCAAATTCAAATTCTAACATCACAGGAGCGAGCAAAGACGAAATTCCGAGCAACCTAGGGGCTAAAAATAAAATTTTCCGTTTTTTTTAATATTTAATTAATTTCGGAATATTTTAATATTATTTTAAATCAACCGAATTTCTAGCAATTAAATAAATCTAAATTAAAATCCAATTAAGTCACATCACCACTTAACTTTAATTAACTCCCTTTAACTTTAATTAAACACAATTAACCTTAAACTAATTTCTTAATCCAACTTATAATAAAATAATCTAATCTATCCACCTAAACATGCTTAATTCAAACTAAACATACTTAGAGCATAATTAACCGTCTAATCAAGGATTAGTGAGATAAACTCACGGATTTGGACGTCGCTTAGCTCAAATTGAAGAGGGTGACGCCGGGACCGACTTTCCCCAAAGGCGGTCTCGCATCCGGGGCCGGGAAGGAGGTCGAAACGGGCTCGGAAGTGGCTGGAAACCCACAAATTTTCTCTGCGCGGCCGCCGGATGGAGGTCGGCGAGGGGGCTGAATGGCGATGGTTTGGGCGAGGGAGTGGCGAAGGGGGCGGCTCGGCCGGTGGTGGTGTGGACGGCGGCGAACGGTGGACGATGGAGACGCGGGCGGCCGGCGACGGCCGGGCCGACGCACGGTTGAGGGGCGGCAAGACGGCGGGCTGATGCGACGGGGGACGGGCGGACGGCACGGGCGGCGACGGCGCGGCGACGGCACGGCGCGACGACGAGGGCAGACGAGCGGCTAGCGCGGCGAGGGCGTGGTCGACCGACCGGGGGCTGCTGGTTCCTCTTTTTCTTTTCTTTTCTCCCTCTTTCCTTTTCTCTCTCTTAGTCCATAGGTTGAAGAAGGAGTGGTGGAGCCCATCTCTTCTCTCTCTCCCCCTTTTCTTTTCTTTTTTTTCTTTTTCTTTCTTTAATCCCTCTAGTGGCCCACCATGACATCACCGATGATGTCATGGTCCACTACTTCTTACAACATCTCCAATGGGTGCAATTTCCTTCTCTCGCCGGGTCCGAATCTTGTGCGCTTAATTCTTTCAATATCTCATTCAATTCTCTTCTAATTGAGTTTAATTAAAATCCATAAAATTAATCCAAGATCCTATTAAGACTTGTGACATAACCGGGCCTCCAATTTTTAATTTCAATTTCAATTTTCACTTAAATTCAATTTGGTGCGCTTTCAGACGCCTGATCCACTGAGTAGCTTTCAGGGAATTTTCTTGCATCCAACCCGAGGGTGATCAGTCCCCGAGCTTGACACATCAAAATCCCTTAATTGCTTCACCCAATAGATCAGTCTTCACGCGAGTGGCCAACTCAGAAGGACGACTACACGCACAGATGAATCGCCCGGTTCGATTGACTGAAAATAAATTCAAGAAAATTCGGGATGTCACAAGCGTCTTCGTCGTCGCCATGATCGCCATAGCCTCCGATCGAGAGAGATCCCTCTCGTGACTGAGATCCTTCACCCGAAAACCAGATCTGAGGGGGAGAAGAAAACTCGCGAGCGTCAATCAAGCTCTAGATCTTCGATTGTTCGTCACCACCCTAGGGTTTCCCACGCTCCACAGCTGGCCTTGCCGATGACGCAGGAAGAATTGGTCGACATCGATCGCCGGCGTGGACGCTCCGGTTCAATCTTCACGGCGGAGATCGAGGAAACAGACCGTGAGCCAGCCCGAAAACCTTCTTCGATCTAGGGTTTTTTTCGGAGGAAGGAGGAACGACAAAGGGAGAGAGAGAGAGAGCCCAACGTGAGAGAGAGAGAGAGAGTTCGACGTGAGAGAGAGAGAGAGAGAGAGTTCCCCTTTTTCTAAAAATTACATGAAAATGTCCTTGAATTTCATTGATTTCAATCGAACAATTACAAGGGAAAAGAAACTTGCTTTCTCGAAGCTTACAAGATGATTCAATTTTACATGTAATATGAAGATGAACATATGTAATATGAAAATGAACAACAGGGAAACCTCCATAGAAAGGAGAAAGATACAAAGGAAATCTCTTTACAAGAAAATGAAACGAAAACCTAAGAACTAGGTTGGATCGTGCGGAGATGCTTGTTATCATGGGCCAAGCGTCCCTCATCGATCAAGGCAATGTTTTCTTGCTCCATAATGTGTGTTCGCCGAAATCCTTGAGGCTCGGGAATATCAGGCAGTTGAATATTGAGCTCAGGTTCTATTTGATGATTTATGTAATTATCAGTGGCTTGATGAATCTTCATTTCTCCTTCCAAATCAGCTTCATCAGCAGCAACCACGTGATGTGAGGAATGTGAATACCAAACTCCAATAGCAGCTTCAACCGCGGCCTTGATATGGTCAATTTGATTTCCCTTGATGACTTTATCGTGATAATCAATACGATATAACCCCAGCTTGAGGAATGGCGGGATCGTTTGAAGCACGTGATATTGGCGGAGCACCCTCAAAGGTAATATGATGTTAAACCTGTCAATCCCACGAGGGGGAGTGGGTTGTCATCTCCACTAAAAAGGTGCACCTCGGGATTCCCAAGCCACCAAGCATGCCATTGAATTAAGCTAGGGTTTAGGCTTTTGAGGAAATGAAACCATGTAGCAAAAGGCCATGAGGGAAAGAATTCGTCTCTTTGGGAAAATCTAAGAATAGGATGATGATATTTTGTGACATCAATAATTTTCATATGAGGGGCAAATTCCTTGATGTGTGAGACAAGCCAAATTTGAAGAAGTCCTAATGGAGCTCTAAGAGTTCCTCGGCCATTTGCTTTGAAACGGTTAAGGGACACGAAAGTTTCGGCAAGGATCATATGTGTAAAATAATGAAATGTGCACACTTGATTAACAATATGGGTGACTAAAGGATCCATTGTTTTTTGGATACATGGGAATATCACAAAGCCAAAAAACATGAGTAGGAAGACACGAGGAATTAGATTACCAGATTTAGGCTCCAGGCTAAGGAAATATTTTTCAAGGAAATTGTAAGGCATGGCATGAGAATTTCCCTTAAGGAATAGCTTCAATTTCGTCGGTAGGGATATTGAGGAATTGACCTAGAAGAGAGCTCGAGTTTTGACCAATAGGAGGAGTGACGAAACCTAAGGAAGCTTTGCCTAATCCAATGGCTTTCGGAACTCCTCAATTGTAGGGGTCAATTTATATTGATTAAACACGAAAGTAGAAGTCACGGGATTCCAAAAATAGACCAATGCTTTGACCATTGCAATACGTGGTTTGACTTTTAATAAATCCGGGAGGAAGCTTATGCGCTTTTCCACGTAATCTTGATGTCTTGTATCGAGATTCTCCCATAAAGTCTTGAGATTCTCAGGCACGGGGATCACGTCGATTTCAGGTTTATCCATCTAAATCTACACCTAAAAGAGCACCCATGATTAAAACATATCGTCGTTGGAAATATAAAACGCATAATTGGAATAAGGAGAATAAAAAAAATAAGAATGATAAAAAAATAAGAATGATTAAAACATATCTTCCTCCATCCCTACTGATGCCACCGCACATCCTCCATCACCAACGCCCCATCCCCACAGCCGGCTTGCCACCTTCCAAGGCACAACCGTATACAATTTGGAAAAGAAGTCTTATCAAACAGAACCCAGTTTGATCGATGAAAGTTGACAAATAACATTTTTTTTTTCTTTTCCATTTGGCCAAAAGAAAATGATATCAAGCCCTTTTGAAAAGCAAGATCTCTAATCGAGAAAATATTATATTTACTAGTTCTGCCACATCATCTATACACCAGTCAATTCAAAATGTTCGCATCGGGCCCACTTTGCAAAAATCTTATGCTTTCCTCTCCCCTCTATTTTTTATTGTGTGGGGCCCACCTCGCAAAAATCTCTCTGTTTATCATCCTCAATGCCCGGAGCTCCAATCGCCATGGGCTTTTGCGAGCTTGAGCTCAAGTGACACCATGGTAGCAAGATGTCAAAGTTCATGTGGCCATGGCTATAAGCTTGAGATATGATAGCCATAATTGTGACCTTGTCCTCAAGTTGCCATGGCTACTGCTAGCTTGAGTTCAAGCTAGTAACTTTAGGCTCAAGCAAGAACTCTGCGGCCATGGAAGTTGGAGACTTCGTATTGACCATTCGTGTCATTTGAGTGTTTCAATCTAGTAGCCATGGGCAGGAGTTTTTTTGCCATGAATGAAGAGATGGATTCTCTTGTCTCTTCATAAAACTAAACTTGGATCTTGTGTAATTGCCCAAGAGTAAAAGGATTGTTGGATGCAAGTGAGTCTTTAAAAGAAAAGTAGAAATTTCAAGAGAACGATTCAAAGCACGCTATTTTAGTCAGAAAGAGGGGATCGATTTCAATGAAGTGTTATGCCTCATTGCAAAATATAATTTTATTTGTGTGAGTTCAAAGCTTGGCCACACTATGGCCACGAGCTTGAAGCTCAAGTGGCCGTTGCCACAAGCTTGAGGCCGAGCTTGAAACTTTAACGGCCAAGGTTACCCCAAGCTCTAGGTTCGAGGTTGAGCTCCATGGCCAAAGCAACAACCATGAGCCTTGTGCTCGGGCTTGAGCTCTAGCCATGGCGAACACAGGAGAAAAGAAGAAAAGCAAGTGCTAAATAGAGAAGACGGGCCTGATGCGAGCATGACTAACAAGCTCTAGACTCGAGGTTGAGCTGTGGCCATGGCGGCCACAAGCCTTGTGCTCGAGCTCCACAGCCGGGGATGCAGTAGATGTCAATGACACCAATTTAGACGAGACACTCGACGTCCTTTGATCTTGGGGAGAGTTGAGGAATTGCGGAGGGAGTTGGAGAGACAAAGTCAGGAGAGAGTGAGCGACACGAGGGGAGAGAGATAAGTGGGCTCCACATCAAATACGTGTCGCCACATGAATGGGCTAAGGCACGGATGACATTAAATCAGGATTGTATGCAATATTTTTCTCAATTCTAATCAATGTGTGCTTTTTTTGATAATTTGCTTTTCTTGTTACTCGGGACTGGTACCAAAAAGAAAAAAAAGACACAACAGATGCGACTGTTTTCAAAGAATAGAGACAAAACTATTCCTCCAAAAACCATCTCAAAAAAATTACATTTCGTCAAACGCCAACCCATCTGCTACTACTTTACATGAACAAGCCGGACTAAACAACAATATATCGCATCAACAACACCAAATTCATATGCATAAGACGTATATCACGAAGATCACAATAAAAAAAAGAAACAAAGAAAAGGAAATCCAGAATTTACCAGCTTGCCTGGTTCGTTGCTCTTGTTGAAGTTTGCTCACTATTGTGGCAAAGGATCACCAGTCCCTCTTCCACCATCTCTCTCTCCCCCTCCCTCTCTCAAACACACTGGACATGCAAGAAGGAAGAATAGGTTAGAGAAGGTAACCAAGCTTGTATTCACTTGTGAGATGAATACAAATGAGGGAAAGAGACCCCTTTATATATTAGTACAGGCTTAATCACAGCCATAAATCTCTCTTCAATCTAACAGTAGAGGTTGTATCTTCCCATTTATCAACTTCCCACATTTATTAAAGAAGCCTCTAGAATAATGTACAATTACAATATTGCCCACCCTTGGGAACATTCTAAAGAACGATAGAGAAGCTCGACTGTTATTCTAGAGAACACTAGAGAAGCTCGCTTGGTCTTCTTGGATCATTCATGGTCCTTCCAATATATGGAAACCTCAGGGCCGTGACATCTCTCCCACCTAATCAGGCGACACCATCGTTGTCCCTTTGGAACTGCATCGACTTGCTTCTTGAATTACCAAAGAGCATCTGTGGGTTTCCAACTTGCTTCACTCTTTAGAATTCCCTTCGATCGAATCAAATACTCATGCTTCGATGCACATTACTGCTTCCATATGACTCAATCCACCATGATGAAGTCGATGTCTCAATCATACAAGATTTTTACCCCAAGTGGTGCCCTACATTATGTGCTCATCCTAAAGACTCCTTAAAGTAGAACGACATGCAATGGTCGCTTGGGAATCGCAATTCTACGGAGATGGAAAAAAAAAAAAGAAGGCAAAATACAGTGAAGATCCTATGCATTCGATTTTGACCAATTCATCACTAAAGCAATTGGTGTTCTTGAGATGCTACAGCGGAAACATACTAGGAATTTTGGTCAGCAGTTCGATGGCTCTTGAACATCAAGAGCTTAATCAGCTACACTGACCCATTTGCACATTCTTCTACAAAAAAACTACCTATTCTATCACCCAAACAAAGTCACCTGCTATCAAGAGTTCACTAGCATACTGTTGATGTTGCCATAAAAAAATCAGAGTAATTACCTTCGAAAGCCATACTGCGATTGCAGTCATGAATTAAGATTCACTAGCTCCACTATCGGAGCAGCATAAACAGCAAAATATATATTTTCTTCATGAGAAAATAGAATTCAAAAAGAAAAAGCGAATGATATAAATAAATATGTCTCTCTTATTTTCATATGATAATGAAACAACCACTAAATATGATTCTATCTAGTGAAAAAATCACTTGTTAAAACAAATTTGCTTGAATTACTAGCGAAACTTAAGAATCAAGTAATTACCTTCGAAAGCCATACTATGATTCTAGTCATGAACAACTCATTGGCTCCTCCATTGAAGTAGCGTAAACAGCAAAATATATACTTTCTTCATGAGAAAATAGAATTAAAAAAGAAAAAGCGAGTGATATAAATAAATGTCTCTTATTTTCATACTAGAGTGAAACAATAACTAAATATGGTTCTATCTAATGAAAAAAAAAATCACTTTGCTTTTAACAAATTCCCTTGAATTACTAGCAAAAGTTAAGATAGTCCAAAAGGAGAACAGTGACCCAAGCAAGAATTTTAGTTCTTTGATTCAAGATGTTGGGTTTGATTTAAATAGTTATTTCTTCTTCTATTATATTCTAATTTTCTTTTATTAGGGCTACGATGTAGCGTAACTATGATGATGTGAATTTCATGATTTTGATGTTTTGCAATTGATTTCATTAATGTGAGCTATATATTATTGTGCATAATACTTTTGAGTGACTGTTCACCATTTGAATGATTTGATGTACATGTTTGAGACTGGGAAGTGATAATATGCAATTGCTCATTATAATATATAATCATGAATTAAACATGGATAGAGATATACCGCGTTATTTGTGTAGCTTTCGGTGATGAGGAGATTCAAAAGACTCATTATAAGTCGGGAATATTCATAGTTTTTAATGCACTAACATTTATTTTAATTCAAATAGAGATATTGTAGATTGATAAACTAAGTAGGTTTACTATACCTAGAAATAGGATGGTAAATAGATTAAGCAATTTGCTATCACATGTTTGATATCGTTCTTGTAATCACGACAATCTGAAATTCATATTTAGTGATTATGGTGAAATCGGATACTCTAACATATTTATCTAATTGATTTACTGTATTTAGTCTCCAAATTTTGTTTTTAATTTATTCTCAATTATATTTTGATCTGTTAGATAAATTTTAAAATTAATCCATTTTAGTATTTAAGTAGTTTATTAATCATCGATCTTTGAGGGACGATACTCTTTTTATCATTATATTACTTGTTCGACACGTTTATTGGCGTTTAGAATTTTACGAACATGGCTTGAGGTTGAGCTTCGTGGCCATGGTGGCTAGGAGCCTTGGGCTGGAGCTCCACGGCCAAGGACAGAGTAGAAGTCAGTGATGCCAATTTGGACGAGTTGTTGGGAGACACTTCGATGTCATATGATCTTGGCGGAGAGATGAGGAATTGGAGAGGGAGTTGAAGAGATAAAGTCAAGAAAGAGTGAGTGACAAGATGGGAGGGAGTTAAGTGGGCTCCACATCGAACACATATTGCTTATGAAGTTGTCCGTGCTTCCGTGTCGTGTCTGACACGTGTCGGAGCGTGTCGGACACGTTGACACGCTCGGACATGCGGTCAACGCGTGTCGGATTTTCCGACATGTGGTCAACTTTTCTCAACACACGTGTCGACGCGTGTCCGGTAGACTGATGGAGGGTAGAGGCGAGGGAGTAGAGGCCGCGAGCGACGGTGAGCCCGCGATGGCGAGAGACGGCCGCCACTATGATGCTGCGATGGATCCGATGAGGTTGCATTTACGGGGAGAAAGGGCCGAAGGCGAGAGGAAGGGGTTCGTGCGGCGAGGAAGGAGAAGAGGAAGGGTCGAGCGGAGCTTGCGAGGAAGGAGAAGAGGAAGGGTCGTGGGTCATGCAGAGCTCGCGAGGAAGGAGAAGCGGAAGGGTCATGCGGAGCTCGCGAGGAAGGAGAAGAGGAAGGGTCGTGGGTCGTGCAGAGCTCGCGAGGAAGGAGAAGCGGAAGGGTCGTGTAGAACTAGGGTTTTTGATGGGCCATCGCTTTTTTTGGGGGGAGGGAAAGAGATAGGGGCAGCCTGTCTGTCAGTGGTGGGGAGGGAAAGAAAAGAAAATTTGAGGGTGGGGGGAAATGGACGATGGTGGGGAGGGAAAGAAAAATATTGGGGAGGGGGGGCGCGGGACAAGGGAAAAAACTAGAAGAAAGTGGGGTGGACTCTAATTGAGATTTTTTTAATCAAAAAATAAATAAATGAGATTAAAAAATAATTTCAAAAAATAAAAATACTGAATATGAATTAAATTAATTAAAAATAAAAATATTTATTTATTATACAATGTGTCGTAACGTGTCGAAATTCTCTATGTTTTCGAAATGACGTGTCGACGTGTCGTGTCGTGTCGGACACTCGTGTCGTGTCGCATGTCGGTGCTACATAGCATATTGCCACGTGAATGGACTATGACATGGATGATGTTGCATCGAGTTGTATGTAATATTTTTTCACTCTCATAAATGTGTATTTTTTTCTGTTAATTGTTGATTACATTTTCTTGTTCTTCTGGGCTGGTAAAAAAAAAAAAAAAAAAAAAACCACAACAGATGCAACTGAGTTCGAAAAATCATAGATAAAACTATTGCTTCGAAAAGCTAACTCAGAAAAATATTACATTTCGTCAAACGCCCTGCCCATCTGCTACTATTTCACATGAAAAAGCCTAACTAAACGACAATATATCGCGTCAACAGCACTGAATTCATATACACAAGGTGTGTATCATGAAGACCATGATAAAAAAAGAAAAAATCCAAAATTTACCGGCTTGCCGGGTTCGTTGCTCTTGTTGAGTTGCTTGCTCCACAACTTGATGCTGTGGCAAAAGATCACCTATCCGTCTTCCACCATCTCTTCCCCTCCCTCTCTCTCAAACAAACTCATCTCACTTCCACCATATCTCTCTCTCCCTCCTCTCTCAAACACACCTGGACGCAAGAGGAAAGAAGAGAAGGTTGCCACCTTCATATTGAGATGGATACAAATGAGGGGAAGATACCCTTTTATATATTAATTTAAGCTTAATCACGACCATAAATCTCTCATCAATCTAACAACAGAGATTGTATTTTCTCATCTACCAACTTTCTGCATTTATTATAGAAGACTCTAAAATAATGTACAATTATATTATTGCCCATCCTTGGGAACATTCTAGAAAACACTAGAAAAGCTTGCTCGATCTTCTAGAATGTTTCATGGTCCTTCCAGTGTAGGAAACATCGGGACTATGACATTTTCCCCCACCTAATTGGGCGATGCCTTGTTGTGTCTTTGGGATTGCATCAACTTGTGTCTTGAACTACCAAAGAGCATATGTGGGTTTCCAACATGCTAGAACACCCTTCCATCAAATCAAATTCTCATGCTTTGACACACAATATCACTTCCATATGACTCAATCCACCATGATGAAGTCGACGTATTAATCATATGAGGTTTTTGCCCCAAGTGGCGCCCTTTGCAACTCTTCTCAATCTAGATCTTCCTTGTCTACATGGAAAAGTTTAAGCATACTAATGTGAAGCATTGGATGTACCTTTAATTTTGGCAAGACCTACGGCTTATATGCAACCTTCGCAACTTGTTGCATTGGTTGGAATGGCCCCTTGTGGAGACTGATGAATCCTATGTGCACGTCTTGATATTGAAGAACCCAGTGTAGCTTGGCCAGCACTAGTCTCTAATTTGATATTCCACATGCTGTCGCTTATTATCGGCCTACTTCTTTCATTTGCTTCGAAGCCTTATGTAAACAAGTTGGCCTACTTCTTTCATTTGCTTCGAAGCCTTATGTAAACAAGTCGGTGCCAAGTCCACCTACGCTTGTCACTCCTTGGTGAACTTGTAAGTGGATGGGCTATTGTCTCGATAGCCTGTTGCAATTGTACTAGGAGTGAGTGGTTACTAATCCCATCACGATCTCGAATGGACTTTTGAGTCGTGGACTCGTTCTGCTATAGGTTATAGGAGAAAAAAGCTACATCAATCAACTTTGCCAAATCCTTTTGAGTTGTGCTTATGAAGTGTCGGAGGTACAATACCGAATTCATTCACTTACTCCGTCTAACCGTCTATTTGGAGATGTAGACTTGCGAAGAAGTTGAGATCTGACCCTAGTAGCTTGAAGAGTTCGATTTAGAATCATACGATGAATCGAGGATCACAATTGCTCACAATCGTTTGTGGCACTCCCCAATACTTGATAATGTGCTTCAGAAATAATTTGACCACCTCCTTTGCTGGAAATCTAGTAGGTATGAATGTTGCATATTTAGAAAACCAATCCACCACGGTCATGAGAGTTCAACACCCTTCTATTTAAGCAAGTTTATGATAAATCCATGGAGATGCTCTCCCATAGACGCTTCAAGACAGGAAGTGTTTCTAAAAGCCCTACTGGCAAAAATTGTTCCATGACTACGCAACCCAAATGGATTGGCTAATTAGGGGTTGTTTGTTCGTGTTCTTTCATTCTGTTCATGAACACAATTTCTGATTTTTTTGTTTCGGGGAACAAAAAAAGAATATAAACTTGTTTGTGTTGTTGTTTCGAATCTATTTTTTTGTTCCCCGGAACAAATTTGGAATAGAAATAAGAAACAATAAAAACTTCCAAGAAACAATTTTTTTGTTCCAAATCTATTTTTTTTTATTTCTTATTTTTGGAACACTTCTGAGAAACAATTTTTCTCTCTCCTATTTTTTTCTTCTCTTTCTCTTCTTCTTCTTTTTTCTTTGGCCGGTCGTCATCCATGCCAAAGCAAGGCCGACCTCGCACCGGCCCCTCGTTGGCTGGTTGTTGGCCATGGTCGAGGCCGCCGGTCCTCATTGACCGTCGTCGGCCATGGCCGAGGCCAATGACCGGCCAAAAGAAGAAAAAAAGAAAAAAAAGGAAAAATAAAATTAAAAAAATTAAAAAAAATTAAAAGAAACAAAAAATTATGCAAATTTATTAAACATGTTTCTGTTCTTTTTCTATTTCGGGAACAAATTTACTAAACACATTATTCTGTTCAAAAATTGTTCTCCAGAACAAATAATTTTCTCTATTTCTATTTCCTGGAACAATTTTTGAACAAAAACGTTACTAGATGTATCCTTATATACCAAGACAAAATCACCTCTCCTCACTTAACCATACACTGCCAGCAAGACAAACAAGAAAAAAAAAAAAAAGGGGAATAAAATGGCTGCCAAAGTCTGTTGTAGGCTTAAGTTACGAGGTAAATTAGCATGAACTAGTGTGTGAGTGCATTTCGTTTACTGTATTGGCTGGGACGAGCAATGAGGACCCAATTGAGATGTTTATGTGGGGAGTGGATCCCGTGTGACCATTTGCTGTTGTTAACCCCGTGCAGTTCCTGATAAATTGTTAGCGTTCGGCATTCCAATTTCTTGGCTTCAACATGCTTTATGCATTTAGTTATATAGCACCAGGTCTCTGTTTCATCAGGTCAACTAACTGCTTATCGGTATCAGATGCACGCAACCGATGAGGATGTGACCGACCGATGCAGTTGCCAATTACCAAGTAAAGCAGCAGGTTCAACCCTAGCACGGTTGCGGAATGATATTTCCTGTCTGTCTATAATAAATCACCATCAGGATGCTGTCCATCCATGACGCACAGATTGCATGATCCGCCAAATTTTATTGGAGGGACTCGCCTCTTTTCTGTTTTCCATTTTGGTTTCTGAGGAAGATGCCGTAAGTGAGGTCCAAGAGGAACAACTCCCAAGGATAATAGTGTCTTTAGAACTCATTCAGGTCCTATCAAACCTCATCCCAGATTATCCAGCAATATTACGTAGAGCACCATCTACGGTTAAAACATTATCTGCATGAGACTTGCCATACATTATTTGCTCATCCTAAATACTCCCAAAGTAGCATGGTATGTGTTATTTTCGCTGGGGAATCACAATTCTGCAGAGATGGACGTAAGGTGCTGCCAGACATTCGACGCAGTGAATGTAGACAGGCATGTCTACTGAAAACCAGATTCAAATCAATCTCATAACATCAAAGGGACACTGTATGCAACTCCTTAAAAGAAAGAAAGAGATTGTATGTAGCTTGGTCGATAGCACTTATGTAATGATTAAGCCGAAGCGGTTGCCATGTGCTTAGCTAAAGTCATCCGCAGCTGATCCTTCTGGTTTCCTTCCACCCTGTCAACAACCTTTCCTCCCTTCACAAACATGAAAGTTGGCATTGCTTCCACGGCCCACTCTTGAGCGACCGTCTGCAAAAGAATGGAAAGTCATTCCTTCACGAGTTCGACAACACTTGCAGAGCAGACTTAGACAGCTTGGCTGTCATCTATTAAGACAAATTTCTCTCATTCATATAGGCCCTGGAAATGTAGTCACCGGATTATTTTACCTTCAGCTCATCAACATCAACTTTCAGAAACAGGACATTAGGAAATTTCTTGGCCAGCTCAGCTAGGAATGGTGCAATGAAACGGCATGGGCCGCACCATGAACAGGAAGAGCTTAATCAGCCGCACGGACTCATTTGCTCATTCTTCCACTAAATTAAACTGAAAGAAAAATAATAACTGTACTATCACCCAAGCAAAGTCACCTGCTATTAAGAGTTTACTAGCAGACTGCTGATATTGCCATAAAAAATCAGAGTATTTACCTTCGAAAGCCATACAACGACACTAGTCATGTCCAGCTACTACGACTACTTTCACGCGCGGAAGCTAACTAGACAACAGCATATCGCATTGACAACGCCAGATTCACGTGCAGAACGCATGAAAAGGATCCGAAATTTATTACCAGCTTGCCAGGTTCGTTGCTCTTGGCGATCTGCTCGCTCCACGACTTGACGCTGTGGCAACTGATCACCTGACCCTCTTCCGCCATCTCTCTCTCTCTCACAAACACGCGCGCGCAACAAGAAGGAAGGAGCAAGAACGATGGAGGAAGAAGGAGAGAAGGAAAGGAGAGAATGTGACCACGTTATCGATGGAAAACCGCCTTCCTGCGCATTTATGAACGTTTCGTAAACTTCCCTTAAAATACGTACGACGCCAGGTCGCTTTTGATCCTGTCGTTTTGTCCTAAATTTCAACTTTACCGCCGACGGATGAGGATCATTTCCCTCGCCGGAACGATGGACTCGTGCTCAATTTGTCGCAATCGGCACTTCGAAAGAGAGTAAAGAAAAGCTTGTACAGATCTAAAATCTAAAAGATATCGTTTTACAAAAGAATTTGTACCACAGCCTTAACCAAAAACATATTTACTCAAAAGCAAATGTACTCTAACTAACCAAGTACTCTCGGATAGGACCAATGAAATTGATTTGTCACGTAGAAAATCATTCTGTAGAGTCAAATTCCACTCACCCAAAAATTCTTTCAATAACTCAACTTGTTCTAAAGTTAGGCCTCGATTTATTTTTCAAAAATGAATAATTTAAATATTATTTTCTCACCTGAAATAATTAATCAATGAAAGTATTTTTATTATCGATAATAATTTATATTTAAATATTTTATGATGAAAATATATTCCATCAATTTGTCTTTACAAACCATCCAAGTGATTATTTTTGGAAAAACGGAAGATTTGAGTAGAGATGTCAAAATGGGTCATGGACCCATTTTTGCTCATATTTTATTTATATGGGTTGTATATGAGTCGAGGGCTTTTAAAAATCCAACTAAAAATAGGTTAAAAAAGTGAGTTTGATTTAAATGGGTAAAAAATGGGTCGAATTTGTGACCCATTAAATTTTGACCCATTTTTGACCCATTTAAAATATTAAGTGGATTGGAACCTTAAAACTTATTTTTAAATTTCCAACCTAAGCCCCACATAATCTTTCCCTCTTTAACTTTATTAAAAAAATATGTTTTTTAATAAAAAATCGAAATTATAATTATTTTTCATATTTCGATTTTCTTTTCTTTTCTTTTTTCTTTCTTTTTCCATTTTCTTTCTTCTTCCTCCTTGCTTAGTCGGTGGCCGGTAGGGCGACGGTCGGCGGCACGGTTAGGTGAGGCTTGAGCTCATCGGCACGAGTTCATAGTTGCTAGCATGCAAGCTCGAGCCTTGCCAAATCGGTGAGATCAAGCCTTGCTCGACGCCGACAAGCCTGTCGCCGACAAGCTCTAGTCTCGTCGGATCGGCAAGACCCGAGCTTGCTAGTGTCGGTGAGCTTGATCTTGCCTATGGCGGGTTGCCAACCGTCGTCGTGGCCGGCGGCTTGTGAAGAAGAAGAAAAATAAAATAAAAAGAGAAAAAGAAAAATAATAATTTAAAATTATATTTTTAAAAATAAAAATAATTTAAAATTCGATTTTTAGAAATAAAAATAATTAAAAGTTCGATTTTTTTAAAAATATTTTAAAAAGAATTATAAAAAACTTCCATTGAATTTATATTGCATAAAAGTGTTTGAGCAATACTTTTTTTAATAAAAAAAATCATAAAATGAGCTTTCTTAGGTTTAGTTAAAGATTTTTCATATTATAGTTTTCGGTTACTCAATAATATGTTCACTTTAAACAAGAAAAGCATGTGCATGGCCTAATTCTTTATAAATATTTCAATTTATAGGTTTTTTCAACTTTTTTTTATTTTATTTACTATTTTTAATTTAATTTGAGGTTTTAATCCAATTGGCATATAGTAAGTGTGGGTTTTCTTAGAATACTAATAGGTTTTAGCGATACGTGTCGGGTCGGGTATGGGTCGGGCATGGGTTGGGTTAGGTATGGGCCACTTGATTTACATTATATGAATATGGGTCAAAACGGGTTAAATGGGTCAAATACGGGTCGACCTAAACCCGACCCGACCCATCCATTTGATGAGTCTAGATTTGAGTAATCTCTAGGCAAAATCTCCTAACCACCCCTCCAATAAAGGGTAGAACAGACAATACCAAATGACCATTTGGAAACTGCTTCTCAAGGTCCTTTGAGGGCCCAAAGCCCATTTGCCCAAATATTGGGTGTTTGGGAACATCCAATGAAACTTGCCTTCAAGAAATGCTTGGCATCAAAGGCGAAAGCCCAAGGCAACCTAGGGGCTGCCTTGGGCTTTCAAAGATTTCGGGAATGGGAATGGCGGACTTGTTCATCTTCTTCGTCGGGAGGCCGGCGAGGTGTTGTGGTGGGTTCGCGACGGGCAAGAGAGGCCGGCGTGGTCGTGGGACCACGACAACCATCGCCAGCCGCCGCGCGACCCGGTTTGTGTCGCGGCGAGGTGGCGGAGGTCGCGTGTCTGGGTCGCGGAGGTGGCGGAGGTCGCCGGTCGCGAAGGTGGAGGAGAGGTCGCGCGCCTGGGTCGTGACAAGGTGGCGAAGGTTGCCGGTCGCAGAGGTGGCGGAGGTCGCTAGATCTGGGTTCTAAGTCGCGACCTCCGGCAACCCAAGACGTGGCCGCGACCTAGATCTGGTTCGCAGAGGTCACCTGGGTCGCGGCGGGCAACCTCCTCTACCTCGCTGCGATCGCCTGGGTCGTGGCAGTCACAGAGGTTGCCTGGGTCACGGCAAGCTGTCGCGACGACCTCCGGCGACTCACGATCTTGACACGACCCAGATTTAGGTCGCGGAGGTCGCCTGGGTCGCGGCGCGCGACCTCCTCCACCTCGCCGTGACCTTCAGCGACCCATGACCTCGTCGCGGAGGTGGCCAGAGGTGGCCAGACTGCCTGCTCCTCGCCGTAGCCGCCGCCCTTGCGGTCAATTTTTTTTAATTTTTTTTTGATAATTTTTTTTATCACAAAGATCCTTTGTAAATGTAATTCCCCAAACACTATTTTGCTTAAAATACTTCACAAAGGGCTTTCAAAGTACAACTTACCAAACACAGTTGCATTTTGAAAAACACTTTTAACTCAAAAGTATTTGCATTTTCCTAAAGACTTTCCCCAAAAGTGGTTCCCAAACGCACCTAATACCAACCACATGGCACTGACTAATTCAAGAGACTAGAAATCAGAATGACGCCGCAGTATGTACAGTGTGCACTAAAAACCGTGTCTTGCGTGAGTGATAAGAAATCCGTGCGAAGGTGTTTTTACATGCCACTACGGGGAGAGCTCTACAACTGGATCGCATTCGGAAAACAGTATGTCCCCAGTAGCTTGAAGAGTTCGATTTAGAATCATTCAATGAATTAAGGATCATAATTGCTCATAATCGTTTGTGGCACTCCCCAATACTTGATAATGTGTTTTAAAAATAATTTGACCACCTCCTTCACTAGAAATCCTTCCTAGTAGGTACAAATGTTGCATAGTTAGAAAATCAATCCATCACGACCACGAGAGTCCGACACCCTTAAGCAAGTTTATGATAAATCCATTGAAATGCTCTCCCATAGACGCTCTGGCACAGGAAGTGGTTCTAAAAGCCCTACTGGCAACCATTGTTCCATGACTACGCAACCCAAATGGATTGGCTAATTAGATATCAAGACAGAATCGCCTCTCCTCACTTAATCATACACTGCCAGCAAGACAAACAAGGAAAGAAGAAGAAGAATAAAATGGGTGCCAAAGTCTGTTGTAGGCTTGAGGTAAATTGGCATGAACTAGTGTGTGAGTCCATTTCGTTTTCTGTGTTGGCTGGGACGAACATGAGGACCCAGTTGAGATGTTCATGTTGGGAGTGGATCCCAGTGTGACCATTTGCTGCTGTTAACCTTGTGCAGTTCCTGATGAATTGTTAGTGTTCGGCATTCCAATTTCTTGGCTTCAACATGCTTTGTGCATTTAGTCATAGCACCAGGTCATCTAATTGCTTATCGGTATCAGATGCACGCAACCGATGAGGATGTGACCGACCGATGCAGTTGCCAAATTGCCAAATAAAGCAGCAGGTTCAACACTAGCACAGTTGGGGAATGATTTTTCCTGTCTGTGGATAATGAGAACCATCAGGATGCTGTCCATCCATGAAGCAGAGATTGCATGGTCTGCCAAATTTTATTGGAGGGACTCGCCTCTTTTCTGTTTTCCATTTTGGTTTCTGAGGAAGATGCCGTAAGTGAGGTCCAAGAGGAACAACTCCCGAGAGTAATAGTGTCTTTAGAACTCATTCAGGTCCTATCAAACCTCATCCCAGATTATCCAGCAATATTACGTAGAAGCACCATCTACGGTTAAAACACTATCTGCATGAGACTTGCCATACATTATTTGCTCATCCTAAATACTCCCAAAGTAGCATGATGTGTTATTTTCGCTGGGGAATCACAATTCTGCAGAGATGGACGTACGGTGCTGCGAATGTAGACAGGCATGTCTACTGAAAACCAGATTCAAAGCAATCTCATAACATCAAAGGGACACTGTATGCAACTCCTTAAAGAAAGAAAAGAGAGATTGTATGTAGCTTGGTCGATAGCACTTATATAATGATTAAGCCGAAGCGGTTGCCATGTGCTTAGCTAAAGTCGTCTGCAGCTGATCCTTCTGGGCTCCTACCACCCTGTCAACAATCTTTCCTCCCTTCACAAACATGAAAGTCGGCATTGCTTCCACGGCCCACTCTTGAGCGACCGTCTGCAAAAGAATGGAAAGTCATTCCTTCACGAGTTCGACAACACTTGCAGAGCAGACTTAGACAGCTTGGCTGTCATCTATTAAGACAAATTTCTCTCTCATTCATATAGGCCCTGGAAATGTAGTCACCGGATTATTTTACCTTCAGCTCATCAACATCAACTTTCAGAAACAGGACATTAGGAAATTTCTTGGCCAGCTCAGCTAGGAATGGTGCAATGAAACGGCATGGGCCGCACCATGAAGCGGTGAAATCAACAACCACCTGTTTCAAACAAAAGAGAAACAAACAAACTCGGTGAACATCATATGCATTTCAATTCTGACCAATTCATCACCGAAGCTAGTGGCATTATAAAATGAGACGCTATGGCAGAAACATCCTGGAAATTTTTAATTGGCAGTTCAATGGGTCATGAGCAGGAAGAGCTTAATCAGCCACATTGACCCATTTGCTCATTCTTCCACTAAATTATACTGAAAGAAAAATAATACCCGTACTATCACCCAAACAGTCACCTGCTATTAAGAGTTCACTAGCAGACTGCTGATATTGCCATATAAAATTGGAGTATTTTTACCTTCGAAAGCCATACAGCGACACTAGTCATGGACTATGACTCAGCCAGCTCCTGTATAGTACTAGTAGAGAAGCAATGTATGTACTTTCTCCATGAGAAAATAGAATTCAAAAGAAAAAGAGAGCGATATGGACAAATTTCTCCCCCTTGATTTCATACGAGAGTAAAAAGATGACTAAGTATGATTCTATTTGGCGAAAAGAATCACCTTTCTTGCGAGATTTACTTGGGTTACAAGCAAAACTCAAGATAGTCCAAAAGGAGAACCATCGACCAAGCAAGCTAATCAAACATCGGGAAACTATATACCGAGTATTCTTCCCGTCCTATGCTTAGCGAATCGGCCAGACATAGCACCGCATCATAAACTCAGGTAAAATGCCATTTCAAACAAGCGAATCATTCCTGGAAGGAGGTTGCGCAGCCAACGCGGCAAGCCATTCACGTTTCTTTTAACGCACTCGCCCGTCAATTTACAGCGAAGCACATAAAAACCCTCATAAGCAAAGACAGCCGAACCCGCACGATCTCTGCGCTCTCTCTCTTCCTCGGCCTCGAGCCAGCCATCCTCCTCCATCCCCGCCGCCGCCATCGCCACCCCATTCCCGCCACAGCCGGCCCGCCACCTTCCAACGTGCAGACGTCGGCTCCAGATCCCGTTCCGGTCACATATGATTTCAAAAAAAAAAAAAAAAAAAAAACTCATCGGACAACACTCCGTCTGAACGATGAAAGTCGATAATCTTTTTGAAAAGCATTGCTTCTCTTTCCTGTCAGCGTCACCGCTCAGATCAACGTGCTTCTTTCTGATAAATTTTCTTCTTTTTCTCGGTTTCATCGATTAGGTTTTCTCGTTCGTCCCGGCCGGGGCCAAAAAAAAAAAAAAGGATCGCTAACAAATGCGCGGCCGATCCAGAAGAATCAAAGACAAACCACCGCCTCGAAAGCCGACTCGATATTGCATTTCGTCGAAGGCCATGATGCCCATCTGCTACGACTACTTTCACGCGCGGAAGCGAACTAGACGACAATGTATCTCGCATCGACAGCGCCAGATTCATGTGCACAAAGCATGAGAAAGATCCGAAAATTTCTCACCAGCTTGTCGGGTTCGTTGCTCTTGGCGATCTGCTCGCTCCACGACTCGACGCTGTGGCAACTGATCACCTGACCCTCTTCCGCCATCTCTCCCTCTCTCTCTCTCTCTCTCTCACAAACAGGCGCGCACACAAGAAGGAAGGAGGAAGAATGATGAAGGAAGAAGGAAGAAGGAAGAAGGAGAGAAGGAGAAGGTGACCACGTTATTGATGGAAAACCGCCATTCCTGCGTGCGCATTTATATTAGTCGGTGAACTCCCCTTAAAATACGTACGACGCCAGGTCGCGTTTGATCCTGTCGTTTTGTCGTAAATTGCAACTTTACCGCCGACGGATGAGGATCATTTCCCTCGCCGGTACGATGGACTCGTGCTCAATTTGTCGCAATCGGCACTTCGAGAAGAGAGTAAAGAAAAGCTTGTACAAATCTAAAATTTTAAAGATATCGTTTTACAAAAGAATTTGTATCAGAGCCTTCACCCAAAAATAATTTACTCAAAGGCAAATGTACCCTAACTAACCAAGTACTCTCGGATAGGACCAATGAAATTGATTTATCACATAGAAAATCATTCTATAGAGTCAAATTCCACTCATCCAAAAATTCTTTCTGATAACACAAGACGTGTTCTAAAGTTAGGCCTCATTTGAAATCATTAATCAATGAAAAGTATTTTTATTATCGATAATAATTTATATTTAAATATTTTACGATGAAAATATATTTCATCAATTTATCTTTACAAACCATTATATTCATCAATTTATCTTTACGAACCATCTAAGTGATTATTTTTGTAAAAGCTGAAGATTTGAGTAATCCCTAGGCAGAAGACCCTCCCCACCCTTCCAACAAAGAGCAGACACTACCAACCACGGCACTGACTAATCCAGGAGACCAGAAATCAGAATGACGCCGCAGTATATACAGTGTGCACTAAAAACCGCGTCTTGCGTGAGTTATAAGAAATCCGTGCGAAGGTGTTTTTACATGCCACTACGGGGAAGAGCTCTACAACTGGATCGCATTCGGAAAACAGTATGTCCCGAGGAAAACCACCCCACGAGGAGGAAGGTCAATGATGCGCAGATCGCCAGGAAGGTCGAGCCTCCGAGGATGAGCCCAAGCGGGAAGACGATGACGAATGGCAAGACAGATCTCAAGATCACCGCTTTGTTCACCCAGCGGCCCTCCAGAAGGAACAGGATAGCCAGGTTCACCACGTTCCATCCGCCGGATCGGAAGCCCAACCTGTTCAGGTTGTTGGCCACGAAGGAGTGGCAGTTGCAAGTGAAGAGGTTGTAGTGATGGTGTTGAAACTCCTGGGTGCTCTTTCTCAGTGCTTCATCCCAAGTCAACACGTCTCTTCTAAATTCATCCTCTTGGTTTTGATCCTCGTTGTAGTCGGATTTACAGGGCAGAAAAGAACACTGGAGAACATGTGAACAGATAGCATGACGCCCGGCATAATTCATACTATAGAAAACCACTAGCACATGGTTTAGTGCAAAACTGCCCGATAACTACGAAGTGGTGCTATCTCCTCTCAAAGTATAGTAAAGAGTTCAATAGCTGAAACGTGAGCCTACCTTCTCTTCGCTTATCTGTAGGTAACGAGTTGCTGCCCCAAAGGTAAAATTATCTACGCATACAAAATTGGGCCCTGCAAAGTCCAAGATTACTCCATCCTCTCGGCATATTCCAACATGCCCAATGAAAGGGATAAACCACGAGATGACTGGAAGGGGTGACCAGACAATGCAGTATGGGAAGCGTGCTCTTCTTGGATCAATTTGAAAGCTTTTAGAACTTTCTTCAACCATTACGTGGTGTTCAGGGTCCATGTTTGATTCCATATGAAAAGACTAAACAGTCACCTGCATCGAGTGATGATTGAGACACGAAAACATTCACTAAGCAAACAGCAAAAGAGTCGAAAGACAGTGCAAGGCTAGATAAATCGTGGAATGGTTACTATAAAAGAAAAAAAAAAAAGGGTGCTCGTTTACTCAAAGTCTTCCTGGTGTGAGTGCCCATGAGACAACAGTTTTAACCGTAAATTCCCTCTGATAAAGCACATGCAAACTGAATAGTGGATTGCAACATCACATCCTCTAGCAAATCATCAATGTAAATCAGTGGAGGAACATTACTAATCGGTATGCTACCTCTAGAGACCTGCTGCCTCTATCACATGATTAATTGGATAAAGTGTCTGCCATCTAAATACAAAATGGATTGTCTAAAGTACGGGCAACTATCTGGCAGCATTTTCTGGGGGAAAAGAAAATATCCTTCATTTCTCTATTTATTAGGAAATCTAAAGCAAGCCCCATGACTAAAGTCTAAAACCAAACTTAATGTACAGAGATCTTAGAAATCTAAAGAAACTGCCTACAATGGATTAACCAACTTTTAAGCTCATTTCAAGCCCACAGAAATTATGTAAATTGCAGCCCAGAATTAATACATGATGCCAAACACTCACATTGGTAGTGGTAACATCAATTGTCAACATAATACTCCAAACAGTTACTGCAAATAAAAACAAAAACGGAACACCCCAAATTATACTCCTGTATGCTGTGCGCAGTTTTACAGAGAGTGTGCTTTCTTGACAACTTTCCTCCAAAATCCAGAGTAATACTCTTCCATATCCATAATGAGAAGCTCCATTACTCAGACCTTTCCTCCATTAAAGTCTCCTCACAAATAGCCATGTTCTATCCATCCAGTCAATATAATAACCTGATTTAGTTGAGATGAACAAACATCTCCATCAGCGAACATCAACACCAACACGTCATGGTCACCTGATTCTCATCAATGAGCCAATCAGCTTTGACGCCGAACACACTATGTGCCTCGACACGACCAAATCAACTTTATCGAGCTACGAAATGATACGATCAAACCCATTCTGACTAAAGAGAAGCGAACAAACGTCTCAATTGCCGAACTCATCATGCTCACCTGATTCTCATTAATGAGCGAATCAACTACAATGCCAAACACATTACACGCCTTGACACAACCAAATCAAGTCTATCAAGCTACGAAATGATAGGATCGAACCTATTCCGACTAAAGAGAAGCGAACGAACGTCTCCAGCAACTCATCATGCTCACCTCATTCTCCCAAACGACCGAATCAACTTGGACGCCTAACACATTACACGCCTGAAACGGCCAAATCAAGCTTATCAGGCTACATGAATCGATAGAATCGCACCTATTCTGACTAAAGAGAAGCACGCACGCTCTGCATCCGCGGCGATCCATTCCTATCGGCATTTGACATTCCCAACACAAGACAACACGAGCATCTACCTAGAAACACTCACCTCCGGGATCGTGAAACCAGAAAAACCGCGGAAACGCAGAAAGAAACGAAGAAAAATCATCAGAAACGAACGAACCTCCCCGGCGAAATCAATCGCTTTCCGCATGCGATCAACTGAACATCGCCGGAGAATCGATGAAAAGCGAAACCTGACTTCCGAATCGAGAGATTCCGTCGCCCGCAAGTCGCCGGAGAGAGAGAGAGAGAGAGAGAGAGAGAGAGAGAGAGAGAGAGTTACCTCGTGCGGAGGAGGAAACGAAGCTCTCCGGTTCCCGAGTCCGACGGAAGACGAGAAATGGACTTCGGGAGGAATGGGAGATTCTCATCTCCCGGTCCGCCCCGCAGGACCCGAACCGAACGACGGATCGGGTCGGATCAGCGGGCCGGCAATTCCGAAGCGTATACCAATTTCGCCGTATTCCCCTTTTATTTATGCTGGAATCCTGCATTTATTCATTTCGATATCCCCGGGTTCTTTCCATGTTGCAAAAAGTATGATATCTACTATTCATAAAGGACGATGGATTCTTGATCCGGTCTAGTTCCAAGGTAGAACAAAAAATCGGATCGGGATAATTGATTGGTCTTGGAACCGGTGGCTTTTTTTTCCCACTAAAGAATGCTTGTACACAATGAGGGAGAGAGACAAATTCTAAAATATTAACGAAATTGACGATGAGTGAAGAATCGTTATGCGATAGCTTGTGGTGCCACTTAATAACATAATGTTTACTTCATATTTTACTAATTTTTTGAAGAAATAATAAAAAAGATATATGTAGTCGGTTCGATCTCGATCCAGCTTTCATTCCCTTGGAACTAATTAGCGGATTGCCTCAACACCGGTTCCACTTTTTGGAAATCGGAATCAAACCAACACTCCCAAGAATTACACCCAACCAGCTAATTCGGTTTGGTCTCGCGTGATCCGTCACGCCCGAGCCCCGAGACACGAGAGAAACTCACTTATGGTCATGTAAATGCGACATTCCCAAGTAGTGTCGCCGATCCAATTTAATTTATTATGCGCATGCGGAACGTATTAAGAAACTCCCGACAATTTAAAAGCTGGATAGGACAACGGGGAAGAAAATCAATTCAATACAAACCAACATACTTTCATAAATCATCCAGGGTTTATATATAGCCAAAATGGGTCGAGTCTATGTACATCAAAAGGAGTCAGATTACATACTAGGGATCACCCCACCAAAAAGAAGGAATCTTGCCATGACTACTAGCTGGACTCGTTCGTCGATCCCTCATCTTCGGGCTTTGCCACCCATGAGACCGGATGCGAAGCGTTGATCACTCTATCGTCGGAAGATCCGCCACGCATTCTCCCAAGATAGCGTCCATCACGACGGCGAATGTCCACTATCTAGTGGGCCAACTCTAACGCCATCGGCCCCAGAATGATATTAAGCCCTAAAACTATACGGAACTCTGGTATCCACGGACACCTAGACCTAGACAGTAGACCTAACAAAATGATAAACCCAAGGACTCCTAGAGTCAGGAGCACTCTGCGTCGCCTTGAGAAATTGCACCGGTAGGCCACTACGCTCCACTAGTACCATCTATAACCCTAAAAATATTTTTCCCACAACAAATGAGACATTGTCTCAATAAGTTCACCCTCCTAAACCTCTATTAAAAAGTAAATACACCCTAGAGTGACCTAGCCACAACATCAAGAAGACTTTACCTCGCAATAGTCTTCACTTGCGGGTTAGCATAATTTATATAATTCAAACCAAGTGCAATTATGATAAACATACAATTGAGCACAATCACATCATCGTGAGCAATTCAATCACTTGGATCGTCTCGGCGTTCAATCGACTCGGCCGATTACATGTCATTCCTAGCAACCAATCACTACATCCCAATCACAACCCTAAAGGTAGGCTTACCAATTAATGGCAATCACGGCCCCACTCGACATGACCTTTAATTAGGTGGTAGATCTCGCCCGATGGGCACAACCTCTAATAGGTAGTCAATCACGCCGGCAATTGGGCACGACCTATCATAGATGGTCCATCACGGCCCCCCATTGGCACGATTTCTAATAGGTGGTCAATCACGGTAAACTCCCATCAATTTCAACACTTGGGATTTTATAAGAATCCCTAATTATCGCAATTACACTTAATTTGCCACAACCAATCACCAAATTTAAATTCCAAACACACAACAAAATGGACGTAAGCACGCAATTAACAATTGGGGTCAAAAATAAAATTTTCCTTTTTTAATTAATATTTAATTAATTTCCGAAATATAATATAATATTTTAATCCCTGCACTTTCGAAGCAATTAAATAATTCTAAACTAAAATCCTATTATGTCCCATCAAAGCTTAACATTAAATAATCCTTTTAACCTTAATTAATCACAACTTAACTTAAACCAATCCCTTAATCCAACTTATAATTAAATATACTAATCTATCCACCTAAACTCACTTAATTTAAACTAAACACACTTAGGGCATCATTAACACTCTAATAAAGGTTTAGTGAGGTAAACTCACTTGATTAACATGCCGCAGACCAAAAGCGACGAGGACGACACGGGATCAACTTTCTCCAAAGGCGGCCTAGTCAGTCAGTCGAGAAGGGGGCTAAAACGGGCCAAGAATGGCTTGTGAGACCCACAAAACTTGCCGCTGAGCGGGCTTGAAGGAGGTGCGACAAAGGGGGCTA